>JAIOJX010000026.1:261478971-262080400 GCA_022376925.1 Tragulus kanchil | reverse complement strand
ATACCACAGATTCAGCATAATTAATTTTGAGATTGCATTGGATTTGTAAAATAATTCAGAGAATATTGGTAATATATAGCGCATTTAGTATGTTACACCATTCCACTATGAACTTGATATACCTATTATTTATTCATCATGTGAAATGCTGACCTGGAAGAAGCACAAGCTGAAGTCACGATTGCCAGGAGAAATACCAATAACCTCAGGTATGCAGATACCACCACCCTTATGGCCCAAAGTGAAGAGGAACTAAAGAGCCTCTTGATGAAGGTGAAAGAGCAGAGTGAAAAAGCTGGCCTAAAACTCAACATTCAAAAAATGAAGATCACAGCATCCAGTCCCATCACTTCATGGCAAATAAATGAGCAAACAATGAAAACAGCGACAGACTATTTTCTTGAGCTCCCAAATTCATTGGAAATAGTGACTTCAGCCATGAAATTAAAAGACACTTGCTCCTTGGAAGGAAAGCTATGACAAACCTAGACAGCGTATTAAAAAGTGGAGACATCACTTTGCAAACAAAAGTCTGTATAGTCAAAGCTATGGTTTTCCCATTAGTCATGTATGGATGTGAGAGGTAGACCATAAAGAAGGCTGAAAGCTGAAGAATCAATCTTTGAACTGTTGTGTTGGAGAAGACTCTTGTGAGTCCCTTGGACTGCAAGGAGATCAAACCAGTCAATCCTAAAGGAAGTCAACCCTGACTATTCACTGAAGGACTTATGCTATAGCTGAAGCTCCAATACTTTTGCCACTTGACGCAAAGAGACTACTCACTGGAAAAGGCAATAAAACTGGAAAAAAAATAGAAGGCAGATGGAAAGGGCACAATGGAGGATGAGATGGTTGGATGGCATCACTGGACTTGAGTTTGAGCAGGCTCTGGGAGATGGTGAAGGACAAGGAAGCCTACTGTGCTGAAGTCCATGGGATCACAAAGCATTGGACATGACTGAGCGACTAAACTGAACTGATTATTCAAAGTTGTTTAGTAAACTTATATACAATACAAATTAAATTTAATACATATTTATACATTATACATTATGCATATTTTAGATACCTCATGACAGAATTAGTGTTCTTATAGGAAGAGATGGGTTTTCCAGGTCCTTCCCCTGAAGTAGGAAATGGCAACCCACTCCAGTACTCTTGCTTGGGAAATCCTATGGACAGAGGAGCCTGGGTTACAGTCTGTAGGATCACAAAGAAGTCATACATGACTGAGCAACTGACCATACACACGTGCACACAGACACACACATATAAGAAGAGATACTGAGGCAGGAATAGCCCTAGGCTGAGCAGCTGGAGTTTGCCCCCCATGAACAGGTGCTCCAAGATGATGACAACAGCAGGAGACTAATAGGAGAGGCTGAGTCCTACCCAGATAAAAGATAGAGACCACATTATTTCTCATTCCTGAGGTCAAGGAGGCCTTTCTGACTGTACATGTGCAGAAAGACTCCTTGAAGGTTAAAAAGGAAATGTTCTCAACGTACTCTTAGGCTTCTTTGCTGGAAACCATCTTGGTTAAAAGATACACGTACACACGTGGGAGGACACTGAGATAAGCTAAGTATGAACTCAAAAGCAGGCAAACTAAGATGATTTCTTCAGAAATGCCCCATATAAGTGAGTCAAAGCTATGGTTTTCCCATTAGTCATGTATGGATGTGAGAGGTAGACCATAAAGAAGGCTGAAAGCTGAAGAATCAATCTTTGAACTGTTGTGTTGGAGAAGACTCTTGTGAGTCCCTTGGACTGCAAGGAGATCAAACCAGTCAATCCTAAAGGAAGTCAACCCTGACTATTCACTGAAGGACTTATGCTATAGCTGAAGCTCCAATACTTTTGCCACTTGACGCAAAGAGACTACTCACTGGAAAAGGCAATAAAACTGGAAAAAAAATAGAAGGCAGATGGAAAGGGCACAATGGAGGATGAGATGGTTGGATGGCATCACTGGACTTGAGTTTGAGCAGGCTCTGGGAGATGGTGAAGGACAAGGAAGCCTACTGTGCTGAAGTCCATGGGATCACAAAGCATTGGACATGACTGAGCGACTAAACTGAACTGATTATTCAAAGTTGTTTAGTAAACTTATATACAATACAAATTAAATTTAATACATATTTATACATTATACATTATGCATATTTTAGATACCTCATGACAGAATTAGTGTTCTTATAGGAAGAGATGGGTTTTCCAGGTCCTTCCCCTGAAGTAGGAAATGGCAACCCACTCCAGTACTCTTGCTTGGGAAATCCTATGGACAGAGGAGCCTGGGTTACAGTCTGTAGGATCACAAAGAAGTCATACATGACTGAGCAACTGACCATACACACGTGCACACAGACACACACATATAAGAAGAGATACTGAGGCAGGAATAGCCCTAGGCTGAGCAGCTGGAGTTTGCCCCCCATGAACAGGTGCTCCAAGATGATGACAACAGCAGGAGACTAATAGGAGAGGCTGAGTCCTACCCAGATAAAAGATAGAGACCACATTATTTCTCATTCCTGAGGTCAAGGAGGCCTTTCTGACTGTACATGTGCAGAAAGACTCCTTGAAGGTTAAAAAGGAAATGTTCTCAACGTACTCTTAGGCTTCTTTGCTGGAAACCATCTTGGTTAAAAGATACACGTACACACGTGGGAGGACACTGAGATAAGCTAAGTATGAACTCAAAAGCAGGCAAACTAAGATGATTTCTTCAGAAATGCCCCATATAAGTGACTCAAACTATCACAAGGGCACAACTGCCATGTGTGTATTCATATATACTCTTTACCCCACCCCACAATAAACACTTTACTTATTTCACTGCTTTCCATTTCTCAGTGGGAGTTCATTTCTACAAAGTCGATGTGCCAAGGGTTTTGTCCCTGGCCACTGGTCTTGTGGCTAAGATTCAGTACTCCCACTGCCACAGTCTGACTTCAATCTCTGGCCAGGAACCAAAATCCTGCTTCAAGCCACTGTAGGCTGAGGTCACCTGAGATCAATACCACAGAGCTTGCTTCCTCTCACTGCATATGACACCCCAGCAGGAAGGCAGCCATCTACAAGCCAGTAGAGAGCCTCAATGGGGAACTAACTGAGCCAACACCTTGATATCAGCCAGCCTCCAGAACTGAGAAATAAATTCCTACCGTTTACGTCTATGATAGACTGAGCTGACTAATGTAAATTTTGATACCAACAAGTGAGGTGCTACTGTAACAAATATCTAAAAATGTGCGTGTGGCTTTAGATCTGGGTAATGGGTAAAGACCTCAGCAGTTCTGAGGTACAGGTTAGAAAAACTGAGATCACCTTATGAGTAATTCTGAGGAACTTATGGAAAAAAGGAAGAGAGATGGAGAGAAAGCTTCCACCTTCTTAGAAAGTACATAACTAAAAACAGAATACTGGCAGAAATATGGATATTAAAGGCCATTTTGATGTCTCAGATGGAAATAAGGAGCATGTTATTAGAAACCAGGGGAAAGCTAACCTTTCTTACAAAGTGGAAACTAACCTGCATGAATTGTGTCTGTATTTTAGTGTTTTGTGAAAGTTATAATTTGCAAATGATGATTGCATAAATACTGGATATGTAGCTGAGAACACTTCTAAGCAAAGTGTTTCTTAGAAAGGCTTGTTTCCGCATACCTCCTCATAATAAAAGTAAAGAGATAAATTGAAGAAAGAACAATTAAACAAAAAAGGGCTAGATTTTATAAGATTTGGAAAAATCTCAGCCTGTCCATATTTCGGAAACTGAGAAAGTATATTCAGAAGACAACATCCAGGATATGGCTGGACTATCATTTGATAAAGATAGTATGAGATTATATAAGCAGAAACACTGCCAGTTTGAAATGAAGATAAACAAAGGATGAAATGACTAAAGACTATTGGATTTCTTAGACTCTACAGAACAAGACAACAAAGCTATTCATCTGCAAATATGCATTATTCTTCAAGAAAAGAGAAAAATTACACTGGAAAAAAATCAAAACCAAAAAAGAAACAAAATCAAGCTTACAGATACAGAAATAAAGGTTGGTGGTTGCCAGAGGCTGAGCGAGGGTGGTGGGGTGATGCCAGGCAAAACGCATGGACTAAAAATAAATAAAAGGAGTCCAGATTGGAAAAGAAGACGTAAAACTCTATTTGCAGATGACATGATGTTGTACATAGAAAACCCCAAAGACACTATTAGAAAACTAGTAGAGCTAATCAATGAATTCAGCAAAGTCGTAGGATACAAAATCAATACACAGAAATCACTGGCATTCCTATACACAAACAATGAAAAATCAGAAAATGAAATCAAAGATGCAATTCCATTCACCACTGCAACCAAGAATTAAATATCTAGAAACAAACCTACCCAAAAAAACAAAACAACCGTACACAGAAAATTACAAGACACTCATGAAAGAAATCAAAGATGACTTAAACAGATGGAGAGATATTCCACGTCCCTGGGTCAGAAGAATCAATATTGTGAAAATGACCATACTACTAAATATCATCTACAGAATCTATGCGATCCCTATCAAACTACCAATGACATTCTTCACAGAACTAGGCCAAAGAATAACACAGTTCATATAGAAATACAAAAGACCTCAAATAGCCAAAGCAATCCTGAGGAAGAAGAATGGAGCTGGAGGGATCAGCCTCCCCAACTTCAGACTCTACTACAAAGCAACAGTCATCAAGACAATATGGTACTGGCACAAAAACGGAAATATAGACCAATGGAACGAGATTGAGAACCCAGAGATAAGCCCCCACACATATGGGTACCTTATTTTTGACGAATAAGGAGGTGAAAATATAAAATGGTGAAAATATAAAACAGCCTCTTCAACAAATATTGCTGGGAAAATTGGACAGCTACATGCAAAAAAAAATGAAGTTGGAACATCCCCTAACACCATACACAAAGATCAACTCAAAATGCATTATTCTTCAAGAAAAGAGAAAAATTACACTGGAAAAAAATCAAAACCAAAAAAGAAACAAAATCAAGCTTACAGATACAGAAATAAAGGTTGGTGGTTGCCAGAGGCTGAGCGAGGGTGGTGGGGTGATGCCAGGCAAAACGCATGGACTAAAAATAAATAAAAGGAGTCCAGATTGGAAAAGAAGACGTAAAACTCTATTTGCAGATGACATGATGTTGTACATAGAAAACCCCAAAGACACTATTAGAAAACTAGTAGAGCTAATCAATGAATTCAGCAAAGTCGTAGGATACAAAATCAATACACAGAAATCACTGGCATTCCTATACACAAACAATGAAAAATCAGAAAATGAAATCAAAGATGCAATTCCATTCACCACTGCAACCAAGAATTAAATATCTAGAAACAAACCTACCCAAAAAAACAAAACAACCGTACACAGAAAATTACAAGACACTCATGAAAGAAATCAAAGATGACTTAAACAGATGGAGAGATATTCCACGTCCCTGGGTCAGAAGAATCAATATTGTGAAAATGACCATACTACTAAATATCATCTACAGAATCTATGCGATCCCTATCAAACTACCAATGACATTCTTCACAGAACTAGGCCAAAGAATAACACAGTTCATATAGAAATACAAAAGACCTCAAATAGCCAAAGCAATCCTGAGGAAGAAGAATGGAGCTGGAGGGATCAGCCTCCCCAACTTCAGACTCTACTACAAAGCAACAGTCATCAAGACAATATGGTACTGGCACAAAAACGGAAATATAGACCAATGGAACGAGATTGAGAACCCAGAGATAAGCCCACACACATATGGGTACCTTATTTTTGACGAATAAGGAGGTGAAAATATAAAATGGTGAAAATATAAAACAGCCTCTTCAACAAATATTGCTGGGAAAATTGGACAGCTACATGCAAAAAAAAATGAAGTTGGAACATCCCCTAACACCATACACAAAGATCAACTCAAAATGGATTAGAGACCTAAATGTAAGACCAGAAACCATCAAACTCTTAGAGGAGAATATAGGCAAAACACTCAAGGACATAAATCAAAGCAAGATCTTCTATGACCCACCTACTAGAATAGCCAAACTAAAAACAAAACTTAACATGTGGGACCTAAGGAAATGTAAAAGCTTTTGCACAGCAAAAGAAACTACAAACAAGGTGAACAGACAACCCACAGAACGGGAGAAAATCATAGCAAATGAAACAATAGACAAAGAATTAATCTCCAAAATCTACAAGCAACTCAGATAACTCAGCACCAGAAAAATGAACAACCCAATTAAACAATGGGAAAAAGATCTAAAGAGACATCTCTCCAAAGAAGACATACAGATGGCCGAAAAACACATGAAACAATGCTCAAAGTCACTTATTATTAGAGTAATGCAAATCAAAACTACAATGAGATATCACCTCACACCTGTCAGAATGGCCATCATCAAAAAAATCTACAGACAATAAATGCTGGAGAGGGTGCAGAGAAAAAGGGAACACTCCTGCATTGCTGGTGGGAATGTAAATTGATACAGCCACTATGGAAGACAGTATGGAGATTCCTTAATAAGTTAAGAATAGAAGCACCATACGACCCAGTAATCCCACTATTAGGCTTATACTCTGATGAAATCAAAATTGAAAGAGGCACCTGTACCCCAATGTTCATTGCTACTCTCTATACAATAGCTAGAACATGGAAGCAACGTAGATGTCCATGGACGAATGAATGGATAAAAAAGCTCTGGTACATATATACAATGGAGTATTTACCAGCTGTAAAAAGAAATACAGAAAAATCAGTCCTAATGAGGTGGATGAATCTAGAACCTATTATACAAAGTGAAGTAAGTCAAAAAGAGAAAGACAAGTACAGTATACTAACTCATATATATGAAATCCAGTAAGATGGTAATAATAACACACAATGAAGCAATGGAAAAACAGACATAAAGAACAGACATATGGGCATTGTGGGGAATGAACAGCAGGTGGGAGGCATAGAGGGAGTAACATGGAAACCTATACTGTCATGTGTGAAAAAGATAGCTATTGTCATTGCACTGTGGGAATAGGGGATCCTGCAGGGGCGCTGTGCGATGGCCTGGAGCCGGGTGGAGGACGGAAGGGGCTGTGGACATACATATGACTAATCCGGGATTATACACATCTGTAAACAACAAAACTCTGTAAAAGTAAAAAGTCAAATAAAAATAACTATTTTTAAAAATGCATGAACTGAGTTAAAAGGTGCAAACTTCTAGTTTAAGATAAATAAGTCAAGGAGATGTAATTCACTCATCCTTCAACTTTTTTCTGGTTGCTGCCTCTCTTTTCATTTTTTTGAAACTTTAACAATATTGCTATTTTCTGAAACACAGAATAGATATTTTAATATATTCTATCTTCCATGGTACCCAAGCCCTTCCAGGGCCTTCTCCCTCAGCAAGTTCCCTTTTTTTTTCTTTTTTTCCACTAGACAAAAAAAAGAAAAAAAAGCATTCCAGACTAAGCTAATGAAGACCTCATTCTTAAAGAAAAGACAGGAGCATATATTTATGGTCTTAGGATAAAGGAAAATAATCCTAAGTCAGATCCTCTCCTCCAAATGTGAGTAATGGTAACTTTTTGCATTGTTTTACACAGGCAATGAAATAGAGTCAAGTACCAATTGGCTGGTTTCTTTCCCTCGCTGTTTTGAAATTTAAATTACTAGGTGTGAAAGAATCAACCTGAAGCTTTACACAGAAACCATGTCAATTTTTAAATCATTTCAGCCAGGAAGTTTTGGAGACTAAAAAGACAATTCTGAACCCCATCTCAAGGTAATTTACATTCTGTAGAGCTCAGACTCCTAAGTTCCACCTTAGCCGAAGGGGCAAATAAGCTTGATTTTTAACCCTCAGTCAACCTCCTGATACTCAGGCATACACAAGTTATTGCAGCAAGCAAGCTGTAGTGTGCGAGACATCACTCCCGGAGCCTCTGGGCTGGTGATCCAAAGGGAGATTCGGAAAGAGGAGGGGGTCTAGGGAGCCAAGGAAAACCCTGGAAAGACCTAGAAGCGCCTGCCCCTTCCCACATAGGCCTTACATTTCTCCTCAGCGAGACTGACAACCTTCAGCATGCTCAGGAGCTCACCTTCTAGCAGGAATAACTTCCTTCTGGAATAGGCATGGCCTCCTTCCTTTCATCTAAGCGCTGGACCCACTGTCGAAGAAGCTGTGCAGAGATGCCTCAGAGCCTCCAGGCGTCAGTCTCAAGCGGCAGCTACAGTTCTCCCGGTAGCGGCGGAGGCAGAGGCGGCGGCGGCGTCGGACGGTCGCTGAGGCATGACGCGCCTGCGCAGTGGCCATGTCTGCCGTTTTAGGTTCCCGCCCACTCGGATCCGTCTGGCCTGGGATAAGCCCCGAGCTCTGTGGAGGCACTGGACCTACCTCAGCTGCCCGAGCTGCTTGAGCTGTATTTCCAGAGGCTCTTTACAAGTGTCCGGCATTATTGCTCGCTCAGATATGCCCGAGTGATACAGAATTACTGAATTACTTTCTACCACATAAATCTCCATTCTCCTTGAAAGACGATATTTACGTTTGCTATCAATCCTTCCTCAAGCCCGAGCAATCTGGAAAAGATGATGCGAACAAGTGTTCTAAGTGCTGGGCTCTCAAGACGTCGGCCATATGCACCATCCACAGAGCACTGAAAGAGAATTTTGGATTTAAGTGTCTCGTCTCTGGGGCTTCCCCGATGGCTCAGCAAATAAGGAATGTGCCAGCAACGCAGGAGACACAGGAGACAGGGTGAGTCTGGAGAAGTCTCTGGAGACGGAAATGGCAACCCACTCCAGTACTGCCTTTAAAAAAAAAAAATCCCATGGACAGAAGAACCCGGCAGCCTGCAGTCCAGAGGGTCACAAAGAGCTACGACTGAGCAACTAAGCACGTTGTCTTCGGGTATATTCTGGAAGGAGAGATGTGCTGGGTCTGGGATAAATAAGAAAATTGTCCTCTGAAGTACATTTTGGGATAGTGGAGTATTTGAGGCTTGCTAAGGGTAGTCAGGACTTTGCTGGTGGCTCAGATGGTAAAGAATCTGCCTGCAGTGCAGGAGACATTAGTTCCAACCCTGGGTGGGGAAGATCCCCTGGAGGAGGAAATAGCAACCCACTCCGGTATCCTTGACTATTCTTGGCTTGAAGAATCCCATGAACAGGGGAAACTGGCAGACTCTGGCAGTCCACGGGGTCACAGAGTCGGACATGACTGAAGCGACTGAGCACAAGGACAAGGGTAGTCAAGACCTTACAAAGAAAGTTCACTTAAGTAAAGAAATTCACTCCTTTGTCAGAAAATCTAGAGACACAATTTCTAATAATGCTTTAACAAATATGTTTTGGTTGATCATATATACTTGAAAACAAGAAAGCTAGAAGAGGTTTTAGCCTTTGTTTCTGAAACAATTCATGATGAACTTCAACAAAGCTTCCAAAATCACAGTTCACTTGAGGGTTGGGAGCATTGGAAGAAAGTAGCCAGTAGATGTCAGAATAACATGGAAAATAACAAATGGGGACCCTGGCTGGAATGAGAGATCAACTCCAGTGCTGTTTTCCACAGTTGGTAATTTTGCAAAACAATCATGTGGGACCCTGGCTGGCTTATTGATTTCGAGAGGGGTCAATTCTGTTTGCTATCAATCCTTCCTCAAGCCCGAGCAATCTGGAAAAGATGATGCGAACAAGTGTTCTAAGTGCTGGGCTCTCAAGACGTCGGCCATATGCACCATCCACAGAGCACTGAAAGAGAATTTTGGATTTAAGTGTCTCGTCTCTGGGGCTTCCCCGATGGCTCAGCAAATAAGGAATGTGCCAGCAACGCAGGAGACACAGGAGACAGGGTGAGTCTGGAGAAGTCTCTGGAGACGGAAATGGCAACCCACTCCAGTACTGCCTTTAAAAAAAAAAAATCCCATGGACAGAAGAACCCGGCAGCCTGCAGTCCAGAGGGTCACAAAGAGCTACGACTGAGCAACTAAGCACGTTGTCTTCGGTATATTCTGGAAGGAGAGATGTGCTGGGTCTGGGATAAATAAGAAAATTGTCCTCTGAAGTACATTTTGGGATAGTGGAGTATTTGAGGCTTGCTAAGGGTAGTCAGGACTTTGCTGGTGGCTCAGATGGTAAAGAATCTGCCTGCAGTGCAGGAGACATTAGTTCCAACCCTGGGTGGGGAAGATCCCCTGGAGGAGGAAATAGCAACCCACTCCGGTATCCTTGACTATTCTTGGCTTGAAGAATCCCATGAACAGGGGAAACTGGCAGACTCTGGCAGTCCACGGGGTCACAGAGTCGGACATGACTGAAGCGACTGAGCACAAGGACAAGGGTAGTCAAGACCTTACAAAGAAAGTTCACTTAAGTAAAGAAATTCACTCCTTTGTCAGAAAATCTAGAGACACAATTTCTAATAATGCTTTAACAAATATGTTTTGGTTGATCATATATACTTGAAAACAAGAAAGCTAGAAGAGGTTTTAGCCTTTGTTTCTGAAACAATTCATGATGAACTTCAACAAAGCTTCCAAAATCACAGTTCACTTGAGGGTTGGGAGCATTGGAAGAAAGTAGCCAGTAGATGTCAGAATAACATGGAAAATAACAAATGGGGACCCTGGCTGGAATGAGAGATCAACTCCAGTGCTGTTTTCCACAGTTGGTTATCAGTGTTAGCAAAACAATCAGTCATTGACTGAAGAGCCCTTTTAGTGTTCATCCTGAGACATACTGCAGTGTGCTTATTGATTTACAGAAAGTAGATGGGTTTGATCAATTTACTGTTTCAACCATAAACTTCATCTGCCATGAACTAGATACTATTTCCACTAGTTAAGAGTAAAAAGAGAAGGAAGCTGAATCTGATATCAAGCATAGAATCAGATATTATAAGAAAACCAGTCTAACTCCTTATGTTAAAGTTTCTGAACAGTTTCTTGAAAGTTTAGATAAATCTCCAAAGGAGAAGTTATAGCTCAGAAGAGTGATTTACAAGAAGACTTCTGAAGATAGCAATTCCCTTCAAACCAGTGTGGATATCTTCTACCTTCAACCAAGGTTCAAAGAATTCAAGAACCATTTCATAAACAGGACAGAACTATATATGCATTTTTAATGCTCACAGCAATTGTTTTTTCTGAAATAATTATGTTGAAAAGATTCCTGAGATCTCCAAAGGGGAATATCAGTTTTCTTGGAAGTAGCCATCATGGAAAAGGTAAGTGGATTGCAGATAGATTTGTAAAATTTAGTATTGTTACAAAGATAATTCTAAGATTTCTCGTATGAAAACATAGTCCTACCAGTTGTTATATACAAAAGTAAATGAGCAGTAATATGTTTAAGACTTTAATCTCAGCTCACTGGATACAGCCTCCATATTTCTGGACTAAATGTTCTACGTGAATGAGAACTTTGTACTTAAGTCTTAGACACTCATTAATATGTGGAAGGTGTATTCACTCTCTAATTTTGCTTACTAATATTTATATTGTATGCCTCACTTTCTATACAAGGGTAGTCAAGACCTTACAAAGAAAGTTCACTTAAGTAAAGAAATTCACTCCTTTGTCAGAAAATCTAGAGACACAATTTCTAATAATGCTTTAACAAATATGTTTTGGTTGATCATATATACTTGAAAACAAGAAAGCTAGAAGAGGTTTTAGCCTTTGTTTCTGAAACAATTCATGATGAACTTCAACAAAGCTTCCAAAATCACAGTTCACTTGAGGGTTGGGAGCATTGGAAGAAAGTAGCCAGTAGATGTCAGAATAACATGGAAAATAACAAATGGGGACCCTGGCTGGAATGAGAGATCAACTCCAGTGCTGTTTTCCACAGTTGGTTATCAGTGTTAGCAAAACAATCAGTCATTGACTGAAGAGCCCTTTTAGTGTTCATCCTGAGACATACTGCAGTGTGCTTATTGATTTACAGAAAGTAGATGGGTTTGATCAATTTACTGTTTCAACCATAAACTTCATCTGCCATGAACTAGATACTATTTCCACTAGTTAAGAGTAAAAAGAGAAGGAAGCTGAATCTGATATCAAGCATAGAATCAGATATTATAAGAAAACCAGTCTAACTCCTTATGTTAAAGTTTCTGAACAGTTTCTTGAAAGTTTAGATAAATCTCCAAAGGAGAAGTTATAGCTCAGAAGAGTGATTTACAAGAAGACTTCTGAAGATAGCAATTCCCTTCAAACCAGTGTGGATATCTTCTACCTTCAACCAAGGTTCAAAGAATTCAAGAACCATTT
Organism: Tragulus kanchil; assembly: GCA_022376925.1. Taxonomy (NCBI): domain Eukaryota; kingdom Metazoa; phylum Chordata; class Mammalia; order Artiodactyla; family Tragulidae; genus Tragulus; species Tragulus kanchil. The sequence continues at coordinate 262,068,079 of JAIOJX010000026.1, read as the reverse complement.
CATAAACAGGACAGAACTATATATGCATTTTTAATGCTCACAGCAATTGTTTTTTCTGAAATAATTATGTTGAAAAGATTCCTGAGATCTCCAAAGGGGAATATCAGTTTTCTTGGAAGTAGCCATCATGGAAAAGGTAAGTGGATTGCAGATAGATTTGTAAAATTTAGTATTGTTACAAAGATAATTCTAAGATTTCTCGTATGAAAACATAGTCCTACCAGTTGTTATATACAAAAGTAAATGAGCAGTAATATGTTTAAGACTTTAATCTCAGCTCACTGGATACAGCCTCCATATTTCTGGACTAAATGTTCTACGTGAATGAGAACTTTGTACTTAAGTCTTAGACACTCATTAATATGTGGAAGGTGTATTCACTCTCTAATTTTGCTTACTAATATTTATATTGTATGCCTCACTTTCTATCTTTTAAATATTATTTTAAACGGGTATCTAAGCCTACCAAAATTTCAAAAGATATGTTACTAGATTACAACATTAGTGGCTAGTGGAAGATTTTTTTACACCTATCACAGAAGAGGCTCTTAGGTTTTTCCCTTCAGTGGACAACTGAATTAGCCTACCAGAAAGACACAGCTTAGAAAAAATAATCAACTTCATTTCACCAATATAAGACCTGCCGTATTTGTCAAAACACGTGGACTGTCCATATATCCAGATACTAAAATTGAATTTTAAAGGTTTTTGTTTCTTCCATGTTTGATTTTTTTTTTAAAACATTTATTTAGTTAGTTATTTTGGTGGGGGTGGGGAGGGAGGGGGTTGGGCGGGCCACTTCCACTGGTCTTTTATTTGTCTAGTTTCATCCATTTTTGTTCTTTGGCCCGTGTGGGCCTCCCATCGCAGTGGCCTCTGTTGCCACGGAGCACTGGCTCTGGGCGCATGCGCGCCAGAGCTCCAGCTCGGTAATTGGACATATTGGTCCAGCAGCTCCGTGGCACGTGGGATCTTCCCAAGCCAGGGATCGAACCAGTGCCCCTTGCACTGCAAGGCGGTGTCCTTACCCACTGGACCACCAGGGAAGACCCCCATGTTTGATTTTGTGTGATAGATTTTGAAGTATCAGATTTATACAGCCTAGTTTTACAACCAGTCTGACCAAAGCAGTTGTTCTGGTTTATCCTCTGAGAAACACTGAGAAGCAGGCTGTTAGACTAGTGCTTTCTGTATATTCTGTTTTCTTTAACACTGTTTTTTCTAGAGGTACACAGTCTTTTTTTTCTTCTTCTTCTGCATTTATCTTGTACTTTACTTAGGATAAACTCTGAAATGCGGGCGGTCAACAGTTAACATACTGAAATGCTTTGCATTTCTTTCTCTTTCCTAATTTTTAAAATAGATATTGAAGACTGTGCGCAAAAAATAACAAATACTCTGTATTGTGGCCTGTATATGAGGATCAAGAAACTGGCTCAGTGAAAAACAGCCTAAAGCACAGTTTATTTTAGACATAACCCAGATCAGTGCGCCTGATGAAAAGCATTAAATGAGAGTTAAGCCCCACCTAGTGTCCTATAAGTGTAATCACATTTTAGTAATAGAACCTAAGGTGAGGGCTTCCCTGGTGGTTCAGTGGGTAAGGACACCGCCTTGCAGTGCAACTGCAACGGGCGCCGATTTGACCCCTGGCCTGGGAAGATCCCACGTGCCGCGGAGCAGCTGGACTGATGTGTCCAACTACCGAACCGGAGCTCTGGAGCGCATGCGCCCAGGGCCGGCGCTCTGTGATGGGAGAGGCCGCTGCGATGGGAGGCCCACGCGGGCCAAAGAACAAAGATAAATGCATGAAGGATCAAGCGAAGTGGCCAAAATTAAAAAAATAAATAAATAAAAAAACTAAGGTGATTCAAAAGACCATGCAGGGGCTTCCTTGGTGGTCCAGTGGGTAAGGACACCGCCTTGCAGTGCAAGGGTCACCGGTTCGATCCGTGGCCTGGGAAGATCATACGTGCTGCGGAGCGGCTGGACCGATGTGTCCAATCACCGAGCCGGAGCTCTGGCGCGCATGCGCCCAGAGCAGGTGCTCTGGGACAACAGAGGCCACCGCGATGGGAGGCCCACATGGGCCAAAGAACAAAGATGGATGAAAACAGACAAATGAAAGACCAGTAGAAGTGGCCCACCCGCCCCTCTCTCTCCCTCTCCACCGCACCCTACCCGCCCCCCACGCCCCCACCCCCCCCCAAAAAAAGACCATGTAGCTAAGCAGGAGTCTGGGCACTGACTCAAAGCAGGTACAAAGAGATGTTGCTTTATGCTTCTTTGTTATTATGCCGAAAAACAACCATGCTAAGGAAACCATTCTTAGATCTAAGGAATTTGTCAACTACTTACAGGGTCAACCTATAGAAGTACTCTTTCACATACTTACTTTAAAAAACAGAAAGATCTGAGATGATAGAAACCCTGATTTGGTAGAAATAAGAATGAATGGTGATTGCAGTCAGAATGATAGTAATGCCCGGGAATATGAAAGTTCACTCATATCTAAGGATAAATTACACATGCATGAATGAGGTCATATTGTGTGATTTTTCTTTTCTTTCTTTCAATACAGGGGGAAGATTTCAATATACCCATTTCGAAATTGGATTGAGACAGTACACAAAAAACAGATAAAGATATATAGGCTATGATGGAGCTGATATATCTGATTACATAACTATGGCTATATATAAACGGAGGCTTCCACCAAATCAAAAATAATCCTTATTATATACCACTGGAAATTTTTAAAAAATCATACACTTAGCTAGAGTGAATATCCAAATGTAAAATGTTTATAGATCACATTTCATAATCTAATAAAATTAGAAAAAAATTAAGTATATCATAGTTATTTGGGTATTAGGCGAAACAGGAAAAAGTGTACCTTCACAATACTTTGTTATTAATAAAGATGAAAAATAGAGGAATGGGTATGTACTTAAGGTATTAGAAAAAGAATGACAATCTCAAATAGGGAAGAGATCTAGAAAAGATGAAAAAGACTAATTGGCTTAAACCTTTTTATTAAGAAAAAATAATATAAAAAGAAAATATGCCTATTTGTGTCTGGTTGGAGGAGCTAAATGCAGCATTATTTCAAAGTCGTCCCAGCAAAATTTTCAAAGTCTGACTACCTCACAAACCCAAATCAGAGGCATTTTAACATTTTTACCACTACCTTTTTCAAAATGTGCTGATGCTCTAATTTTGAATTGCCTCACCCAAGTTGGGCCCATCTTGATGTTTCAGACATTCCTACACAGAGGTTAGGAGTGACTGTCAAAGATTTTTTGTTTGGGGCCAAAGGCAAGTATCTTCAACTTTGTGAGCTGGTTGGTGTTCCGTATCTGTTCAATCACTCAACTCTGTCATTGTGGTTCCACAGCAGCCATAATCAATGTATAAGTGAATAAATGTGATTGTGTTCCAATAAAAATTTGTTTACAGGGAAAAAAAAGAGGAATATGGGGATGAATTTGGTCTATGAACTGTGCTGCTGACCCTGGGGTAAATACTGACCTCAATAAGTGCATAGGCACCACTGATATACTTGTAAATATACAAGCAAGTTCAGTTCAAAAAGAAGGAGGTATTCATTTGAGGATATAATAGTGATAATAATAGTCACAAATGACTTTTATAGTTGTCATTTTTGTGGGGCCTTTCCATTGGTCAGGCACTTAGTGTTGTTTTTTTTTTTTCCTCTTTTCCCCATCATGCCTCTTTTTTATTTATATTTATTTTCATCTGTCTTTTTTTATTCTTTGGCATTTGTGGGCCTCCCATTGCAGTAGCTTCCCTCACTGCAGAACACTGGATCTGGGCACATGTGCTCCAGAGCACTAGTTGGTAATTGGACACACCGTGGGTCCAGCCACTCTGTAGCACGTGGGATCCTCCCGAGTCAGGGATCGAATCAGTGCTTTTTGCACAGCATGGTGAACTCTTTACCGACTGGATCACCAGGGAAGCCCAGGCACTTAGCGTTTTACATGTAATTTCTCAATATCTGTATTAACCCTGTGAAGTAGGTACTGATACAATGCCCCATAGCAGATGAAAACAGGATTTGACACTTAACACATTTATCCAGTGTTCTAGTTGAAAGGTAGCCATTTGGGAAAATTTAGTAACAGTTCCATAGAAATACTTAGAAGTCAAGGTGTCATTCATGCCTATTTGTGTCTGGTTGGAGGAGCTAAATGCAGCATTATTTCAAAGTCGTCCCAGCAAAATTTTCAAAGTCTGACTACCTCACAAACCCAAATCAGAGGCATTTTAACATTTTTACCACTACCTTTTTCAAAATGTGCTGATGCTCTAATTTTGAATTGCCTCACCCAAGTTGGGCCCATCTTGATGTTTCAGACATTCCTACACAGAGGTTAGGAGTGACTGTCAAAGATTTTTTGTTTGGGGCCAAAGGCAAGTATCTTCAACTTTGTGAGCTGGTTGGTGTTCCGTATCTGTTCAATCACTCAACTCTGTCATTGTGGTTCCACAGCAGCCATAATCAATGTATAAGTGAATAAATGTGATTGTGTTCCAATAAAAATTTGTTTACAGGGAAAAAAGAGGAATATGGGGATGAATTTGGTCTATGAACTGTGCTGCTGACCCTGGGGTAAATACTGACCTCAATAAGTGCATAGGCACCACTGATATACTTGTAAATATACAAGCAAGTTCAGTTCAAAAAGAAGGAGGTATTCATTTGAGGATATAATAGTGATAATAATAGTCACAAATGACTTTTATAGTTGTCATTTTTGTGGGGCCTTTCCATTGGTCAGGCACTTAGTGTTGTTTTTTTTTTTTCCTCTTTTCCCCATCATGCCTCTTTTTTATTTATATTTATTTTCATCTGTCTTTTTTTATTCTTTGGCATTTGTGGGCCTCCCATTGCAGTAGCTTCCCTCACTGCAGAACACTGGATCTGGGCACATGTGCTCCAGAGCACTAGTTGGTAATTGGACACACCGTGGGTCCAGCCACTCTGTAGCACGTGGGATCCTCCCGAGTCAGGGATCGAATCAGTGCTTTTTGCACAGCATGGTGAACTCTTTACCGACTGGATCACCAGGGAAGCCCAGGCACTTAGCGTTTTACATGTAATTTCTCAATATCTGTATTAACCCTGTGAAGTAGGTACTGATACAATGCCCCATAGCAGATGAAAAACAGGAATTTAGACACTTAACACATTTATCCAGTGTTCTAGTTGAAAGGTAGCCATTTGGGATTTAAATTCATCTCTGCTGAGTCCAAGTTGTAAACAGTTCCATAGAAATACTTAGAAGTCAAGGTGTCATTCATGCATCTGGAAAGCTAGTGTATTTTTCCTGGGTGCAGGGGACTATTTCTCCATGTTCATTTTTCTACAAAGGAACTTTCACTCCATTTCCTAGAAAAGAGCGAGCACTTCATTCCATTCTTCTTTCCCACCTATTCCAGCATGGTATTCTCCCAATGATAGAAGTGAGCATTCTGATTAAGAGTTTTCCCTTCCCTGAATGACATATCTATGAGATTAGCAGCATTATGATTTAAGCAGCAGGAACGCAAATCTCTCATATTTTTGGAGAGATATGTGCAGGCAAAGCTAATGCTTACTCTTGTAAATTCCATTCAGGAAGCTAAAGAAGCAAGGCTTCTTTCAAACCCAGATTATCTACCTGTGATGAGACAGACAGGTCAGAGACGAAGATCTCAAATTCTAGGATGAAAGTGAAGGTAGAAAGACCCTGCTGTACTCTTCAATTCAGCTTTATTGATAAAAATTCTGAGCCTACTCTAAAACTTACTAGCTCCTTGTCTGACATATTGGTTAAGTTCCCAAAGATGGGAACAAACCTCCTGACACTAGGAACCACAGAAATTACAACACATGTCTGAGGCTACTTAAGAACAAGTCCAGATTAATTCTGAAGTGTTATTATGTACCTAGAATGTACCCAAAGGCAGAGTAACTAAAGTCTGCTGAATTTCTCTCCTTTTGACAGTTCTTTTAGAGAGTATCTTAAATGATTTCCTATAATGAAGTTTAATAGAAAATGGACAGATTATAGTCTGATCATGAAACGGGCTAGAACTGAATCTAATGAGACAGTATGAAATTGCAAAAGACTGAGAAATGAATTACAAGGGTCAGTAGTGACCACCACTTAAATGAACTGTTTGACATGATGAAGTTCAACTGCAAAGGGATGATTGATTCAAGAACAAGTGAGTAAAAGAAAGGATAGCCACCAACTTTCTGTTTTCATCGAGTTTTCATGTTCATCCTTAATGTAAGAAAGAGTTTAATTCAGAAACAAAGTATAAGTCTTTTATTTAAAAAATGGTGGTAAGGCCAATAGGTTACTGAGATGAGGGAAATACTCATTTGTCTATGACATTTTAAATAATTTCTTTTATTAAATTCTTGATTTTAGGTGTCTAATCTAAGTTTATGACTTCAGGGACTATTTTCTCCATGTTCATTTTTCTACAAAGGAACTTTCACTCCATTTCCTAGAAAAGAGCGAGCACTTCATTCCATTCTTCTTTCCCACCTATTCCAGCATGGTATTCTCCCAATGATAGAAGTGAGCATTCTGATTAAGAGTTTTCCCTTCCCTGAATGACATATCTATGAGATTAGCAGCATTATGATTTAAGCAGCAGGAACGCAAATCTCTCATATTTTTGGAGAGATATGTGCAGGCAAAGCTAATGCTTACTCTTGTAAATTCCATTCAGGAAGCTAAAGAAGCAAGGCTTCTTTCAAACCCAGATTATCTACCTGTGATGAGACAGACAGGTCAGAGACGAAGATCTCAAATTCTAGGATGAAAGTGAAGGTAGAAAGACCCTGCTGTACTCTTCAATTCAGCTTTATTGATAAAAATTCTGAGCCTACTCTAAAACTTACTAGCTCCTTGTCTGACATATTGGTTAAGTTCCCAAAGATGGGAACAAACCTCCTGACACTAGGAACCACAGAAATTACAACACATGTCTGAGGCTACTTAAGAACAAGTCCAGATTAATTCTGAAGTGTTATTATGTACCTAGAATGTACCCAAAGGCAGAGTAACTAAAGTCTGCTGAATTTCTCTCCTTTGACAGTTCTTTTAGAGAGTATCTTAAATGATTTCCTATAATGAAGTTTAATAGAAAATGGACAGATTATAGTCTGATCATGAAACGGGCTAGAACTGAATCTAATGAGACAGTATGAAATTGCAAAAGACTGAGAAATGAATTACAAGGGTCAGTAGTGACCACCACTTAAATGAACTGTTTGACATGATGAAGTTCAACTGCAAAGGGATGATTGATTCAAGAACAAGTGAGTAAAAGAAAGGATAGCCACCAACTTTCTGTTTTCATCGAGTTTTCATGTTCATCCTTAATGTAAGAAAGAGTTTAATTCAGAAACAAAGTATAAGTCTTTTATTTAAAAAATGGTGGTAAGGCCAATAGGTTACTGAGATGAGGGAAATACTCATTTGTCTATGACATTTTAAATAATTTCTTTTATTAAATTCTTGATTTTAGGTGTCTAATCTAAGTTTATGACTTGGGACACTCATCAAAACTATGCTTGCCTGCAAACATAACAGACAGACATAGCAGATTCTCTTGGCATCTTTTAGTGAGATCACAGCCTGTCAGTTTTCCCTCCACAGCTACTGGGAAAGCAAAACTTTATTTAGGTTGTGAGAATTCTCCATGAGTAAGTGTAACAGAGGTGAGAGGGACGTCTGGCAGGTAGAAAGTATTTTCTTAAATTAATTTGAGAACTGAAACTTGCTAATCACACATCATTTAAGAGGTATAGTCAGATGATAATTGGGAATTATCCCTGGTTCATCTAAATAGCATCAGGAATAATATATGAGAAATATAGGTTTTCTCCTGCAATCTGTTGTATCTAAGATTATACCAAGATATGAATTAACTCCACTGTTGATTAAATATAAATTCAGTCAGGCTTGAAGCTTCTAACCAGCAGATGCATAGAGTAGACAGACAGTGAGTTTGTATATTTTGTGTAACTTTTCATTCATTTCCAGGTTCTTGAAATAAATTACATTTATTAACAGAAGATGATATTATATTTTAATATTATATTAAATAACATGACATATATAGCTTTATGCAATAAATAATATATAATATATTATATCTATTATATTATAAATAATATAATATGTGATATATTTTTGGACACTTCTGTTGGTCTTTCCTTCATTTATTTTCCTCCATCTTTGTTCTTTTGGCCTGTGTGGGCCTTCCATTACAGTGCCCTCTCTCCTTGCAGAGCACTGGCTCTGGGTGCATATGCTCCAGAGCACTGGCTCAGTAGTCAGACACATCGGTCCAGCCGCTCAGAGCAAGTGGGATCTTCCCAGGGCAGGGATCAAACTGGCACCCCTTGCACTACAAGGTGGTGTCTTTACCCATTGGACCACCAGGGAAGCCCTGTGATATATATTCTAATATTATATTAAAACATTGTGGGCTTCCCCTTATACATTATATATAGACTGTATAATATACAGTCTATATAAAATGTATATAATAAATATATATATACATTATATATAGACTGTATATTATATTATATATATTATATGATGTATTATGTAAGCAAGTATATATAATATACATAATTGTATGTATACAGAGAGTGACTGAATGAACTAAAATGACAAAAATATTACATGCAATATTTATTGTATATATTATCATATGTGTTACATGATACATATAAAAATGTACAACATATATGATATGTTCTATGTTATATATAATATATAATATAAATAATATATTTTATATATTATATATACTAATACATATATATACTATATGTATAATATGTGTATATATTAATATATGTTATATATTACATACATATGATATATCATATACTGCATATACCATATTATATATACATTATATATATTGTATATATGATATACATGATATGTGCATTATATGTTAAGTGTTTTATTATGTATATATAATATGTTATATATTATATATTAATATATTATGTTATATATGATATATTATATATATTATATATTGTGTGTGGTATATTTTAATACCTAGTATTGTATATCATATATTATATGTAAATACATCATATATAATATATGTCATGTGTAATATATGTTATATTGTCTTACATGTAATTATATATTATATTATGTAACATATTATATGCATGATATATAATATATATGTCACATATTCTATGACATATATGTAATGTATATGATATACACAAATAAATGTAAAATATATTTGTAGACATTATATGTCTGTAAATATATATATCATTATTGCATATATCAATGTATATGTATATATAGATTGGTTTTAATGAAAAGATGTCTAGTTTTTATTTTTTTTGCCTCTTATTGATTCTTTTTTAATCCATTTATTTTCATCTGTCTTTATTCTTTGACCTGTGTGGGCCACCCATCACAGTGGCCTGTCTTGTCACAGAGCACCGGCTCTGGGCACATGTGCTGCTTGCACTGACTTGCAATTGGACATACCTGTCCAGTTGTTACGCAGCATGTGGGATACTCCCAGACCAGGGATTGAACCGGCGCCCCTTGCACTGCAAGGCGGTGTCCTTACCCACTGAACCACCAGGGAAGCCCTCACCTTAGATTCTATTACTAAGATGTGATTCCACTTATAGGACACTAGGTGGGGCTTAAATCTCATTTATATATTCATGTATATGTATGTATAGTATACATAATGCAATTATGTATTATATTATATAATATATATATTATATACATATTATCATACATATTAGTATGCATTATATACATAATTGTATAAAATTATGTAGATTTATATCATATAAAATATATGGTGACATATAGTATCTATATATTGTATAATATATACATTATATATGTTAATATGTTATGTATTCCATATAACATATAATATGACATATGATATATATGTTAAAATGCAAGAATTCATTGATATATAATATATGATATTATATATATAAATATATATGCAGTCTGTATTAGAAATAATATATACCAGTATATATTATTTGTATGTATCTCATACATATTATTTATTTGATATGTATAATATGCAATACATTACATATTATATATATTATAAGATATGTGAGATATATCATATATATAAAAGATATATGATATATATATAAGATACATGAAATGCATAATATATATTATATATAATACATATTGTTTATAATGTATATGTTATGCATATTATAGATGTGACATATACATATAGTATATTATAATATAATCTATATATAAAATATTGCATATATATTATAAATTACAGATTACAGATTATATGTATAGTTTAATATATATTATGTATTATATACATCATACTCTTGTGTGCATGATATATAATATATATAATATGTTATATATATCATAATACATATATATTATAATAGATTATATTAAATAATATATATTATATAATAGCCATAGTATAGTATATGTATATATATTATGCATATATGATGCATTCATATATTAGTATATTTCATGCCTTAATACTTATATTAAAAAATATATATTGATATATGATTATATTATATATCAATATAATGTATTATATATATAATATTTTATTAAATATGTTATACATGCCTTATTATGTATATTAATTATACTTAATATTATATTTATTACATATAATATATTAAACAAATGTACATATATTGATATAATATTATGCATAAGATTGTATATATAATATTACACATAATATTTGTGTAATTTTAGTTTAGTTGTTCCATCATTCAGTATATATATATAACTGACATATATATAACATATTATAATATATTGTTATTTGTTCAGTTTCAAATTATGAGTAAATTCATGAAAGACCATACTATAGTATACAGTCAATTAGTATAGACTTGTACAGAATATTTGTACTCTACCAATTGTACAAACTGTATTTGAATAGAATATTTGGGTGATTTTAGTTCCAGCACTCAGTTGTGTCTGACTCTTTTCCACCCCATGGACTAAGGCATACCAGGCTTCCCTGTCCTTCGTCATCTCCCAGAACCCAGTCAAGCTCATGTCTATTGATTCAGCGATTCCATCCAACCATATTGTCCTTTGTTGCCCCTTTCTTTGAAATTCTGTTTTCCCCAGTACTGGGGGCTTTCCAATGAGTTGTCTCTTTGCATCAGGTGGCAGAAGTATTGGAACTTCAGTTTCAACATCAGTCCTTCCAATGAATATTCAGGATTGATTTCCTTTAGGCTTGACTGGTTTGATCTCTTTGCAGTCCAATAGGACTCTCAGGAGCCTTCTCCACCACTACAGTTCAAAGGAATAATTTTTCATCACTCAGCCTTCTTTGTAGTCCAGCTCTGACATCCATACATGACTACTGGGAAACCATAGCTTTGACTCTATGGACTTTTGTCAACAAAGTGATACCTTTGCTTTTTAATATGCTATCTAGGTTTGTCATAGCTTTTGTTTCAAGGAGCAAGCGTCTTTTAATTTCATGGCTGCAGTCACCAGCCTCAGTGATTATGGAGCCCAAGAAAACAAACTCTGTCACCCTTTCCATTTTTTCCCTGTCTATTTGCCATGAAGTTATGGGACCAGATGCCATAATCTTTGCTTTTTGAATGTTGAGTTTTAGGCCAGTTTTTTTCACTCTCCTCTTTCACCTTCAAGAGCCTCTTTAGTTCCTCTTCGTTTTCTGCTATAAGGGTGGTGTCATCTGCATACCTGAGGTCATTGATATTTCTCCCAGAAATCTTAATTCCAGTTTGTGGTTAATTCAGACCAATATTTCGCCTGATGTACTCTGCATATAAGTTAAATAAGCAGGGTGACAATATGCAGTCTTGACGTACTCCTTTCCCTATTTGGAACCAGTTCATTATTCCATGTGCGGTTCTCTTCTTGTTTTGCATACAGGTTTCACAGGAGTCAGGTAAGGTGGTCTGGTAATCCCATGTCTTTCAGAATTTTCCACAGTTTGTTGTGATCCACACAAAGGATTGAAGCAAAAGTAGATGCTTTTTCTGGAATCCCCTTGCTCTTTCCATGCTCCAACAGATGTTGGCAATTTGATCTCTGGTTCCTTTGCCTTTTCTAAATTCAGCTTGTCCATCTGGAAGTTCTCAGTTCATGTACTGTTGAACCCTAGCTTGGAAAATTTTGAGTATTACTTTACTAGCATATGAAATGAGTGCATTTGTGCGGTAGTTTGAACATTCTTTGGTGTTGCCCTTCTTTGAGATTGGAATGAAAACTGACCTTTTCCAGTCCTGAGGCCACTGGTCAGTTTGCCAAATTTGCTGGGGTAATGAGTGTAGCACTTTAACAACATCATCTTTTAAAGTTTGAAATGACTCACCTGAAACTCCGTCACCTCTATGATCTTTGTTTGTACTAATGCTTAATTCTGACTCTAGGTGAGTGATCATGCCATCATGGTCATGTGGCTCATTAAGATCTTTTCTGTATAGTAGTTTTTTGTTTTCTTTCCACCTCTTCTTAATACCTTCTGCTTCTGTTATGTTCATACTGTTTTTGTCCTTTCTTGTGCCTGTCTTTGCATGGAATGTTCCCTTGGTATCTCTGATTTTCCTGTAGATATCTCTAGTCTTTCCAATTCTATTGTTTTCTTCTATTTTTTCACATTATTCACTTAAGAAGGCTTTCTTATTCTCCTTGCTATTCTCTTTCTTGTGGCTTTTTCCCAAGAAAACAAACTCTGTCACCCTTTCCATTTTTCCCTGTCTATTTGCCATGGAGTTATGGGACCAGAGGCCAGACTCTGTGCTGTTTGAATTGTGAGGTTGAGGCGAGGTTTTTTCACTCTCCTCTTTCACCTTCAAGAGCCTCTTTAGTTCCTCTTCGTTTTCTGCTATAAGGGTGGTGTCATCTGCATACCTGAGGTCATTGATATTTCTCCCAGAAATCTTAATTCCAGTTTGTGGTTAATTCAGACCAATATTTCGCCTGATGTACTCTGCATATAAGTTAAATAAGCAGGGTGACAATATGCAGTCTTGACGTACTCCTTTCCCTATTTGGAACCAGTTCATTATTCCATGTGCGGTTCTCTTCTTGTTTTGCATACAGGTTTCACAGGAGTCAGGTAAGGTGGTCTGGTAATCCCATGTCTTTCAGAATTTTCCACAGTTTGTTGTGATCCACACAAAGGATTGAAGCAAAAGTAGATGCTTTTTCTGGAATCCCCTTGCTCTTTCCATGCTCCAACAGATGTTGGCAATTTGATCTCTGGTTCCTTTGCCTTTTCTAAATTCAGCTTGTCCATCTGGAAGTTCTCAGTTCATGTACTGTTGAACCCTAGCTTGGAAAATTTTGAGTATTACTTTACTAGCATATGAAATGAGTGCATTTGTGCGGTAGTTTGAACATTCTTTGGTGTTGCCCTTCTTTGAGATTGGAATGAAAACTGACCTTTTCCAGTCCTGAGGCCACTGGTCAGTTTGCCAAATTTGCTGGGGTAATGAGTGTAGCACTTTAACAACATCATCTTTTAAAGTTTGAAATGACTCACCTGAAACTCCGTCACCTCTATGATCTTTGTTTGTACTAATGCTTAATTCTGACTCTAGGTGAGTGATCATGCCATCATGGTCATGTGGCTCATTAAGATCTTTTCTGTATAGTAGTTTTTTGTTTTCTTTCCACCTCTTCTTAATACCTTCTGCTTCTGTTATGTTCATACTGTTTTTGTCCTTTCTTGTGCCTGTCTTTGCATGGAATGTTCCCTTGGTATCTCTGATTTTCCTGTAGATATCTCTAGTCTTTCCAATTCTATTGTTTTCTTCTATTTTTTCACATTATTCACTTAAGAAGGCTTTCTTATTCTCCTTGCTATTCTCTGGAACTCTGCATTCAGATGGATATATCTTTCCTTTTCTCCTTTGCCTTTCACATCTCTTCTTTGTTCAGCTATTTGTAAGGCCTCTTCAGACAACCGTTTTGACTTTTTGAATTTCTTTTTCTTGGGGATGATTTTGATCACTGCCTTCTGTACAATGTTACTTACCTCCATCTATAGTTCTTCAGGCACTCTGTCTATCAGATCTAGTCCCTTGAATCTATTTGTAACTTGCACTGCATAAGCATCAGGGATTTGATTTAGGTCATAGCTGAATTGCCTAATGGTTTTCCCTTCTTTCTGCAATTTAAGTCTGAATTTTGCCATAAAGAGTTCATGATCAGAGCTGCAGTCAGTTCCAGGTGCTGTTATTTGTATAGTATTCAAAATATACAATTTGAAATGTAAATTATGGTTTAGGATATGGATAAATGGAGTAATTAGCACAGAGGAAAATGTAAACATCGCTTCTAACTTGCTAGAAAAGTTTGTAATTGTAATTCTAGAATGGTTTTTATGTAGAAAGTTTATGTATCAAAATGACATGTACTTGAATTTATGTCATTAACTCTCGGGGGCTATGGATTAAGCACATATCTAAGTCAATGCCTATATGTCTTTACATATACATTGCCTCTCTCTTTCTCCCATTACCAGCTTTTCACTCCTCCAAAGGTTATCTAGTTTTGAAAAACTAAGATACTTTATTGAAGTCACTTAGAGCATTTCTGAAAACAAAACAAAATTGGATGACTTTAACTTTATGATGTTCCAAGAATTACTTTGTCTCTGTCCTCAGCAGTAGCAAAATAATTTAATCTTTGAGATGAATCAATACTAGTCCTTTGTTCCTTTATTAACCTTAAAATTAAAAAAAAAAAACTAATTTATGAACATACTATAGGGTTATTACATGCCTATTGCTGTACCAAATTGTCACAAACATGGTGGCTTTAGGGTGAGAGTTATAGTATAGAGGGTCAGAAATCTTAAAATCTACTTTTTCTGGAGGCTGCAGAGATGAATCTGTCTCCTTGCCTTTTCCAGCTTCTAGTGGCCTCCTACACTTTTTGGCTTATGGTCCCTTTTTTCCCTCTTCCAAAATTATCTCTGACTCTGACATCCCTGCCTCCCTCTTATAAGGACCCCCATGATTACATTGGACCCACTCAGATAATCTAGGACACTCTCCCTTATCACAGGATCCATAACTTAGTCACATTTGCAAAGTCTCTTTTGCCAAGTAAAGTAACATTGATATTTTGAAGATTGGGATATGGACATCTTTGGAAAAAGAGGAGGAAGACAGTGTTCTGTCCACTACAGTAGCATTTAGAACCCTGAGTCTAAATTTAATGTGGTCTAAGGAAAAGAAAAAAAGTAATAGAGATAGAAAAAGAAAAAGGCCCTTTTGGAAATAGTTTGCATTCCTTCCTTATCACTAAAACTACAATGAAAGAAGTTAATATAATCCCTATGAGTTACTAAATAGGAAATAAGTTCTATTGAGGCAGAAGCCAGTCTGTTTTTAGAAAGTAAATTTTTAAAATCTGGACCATGATGTATTTAAATGATTTATAGTTGTGAATTGCCTTCTCTTCGCAATTATCCGCCTTATCTGTCCTTCTACAGATATCTAAGTGTAAATCAGAAAAAACAGGAAGAGTATTTCACATTCAAGGAATTTTGTAGAAAGAATCTATCTGACCAGCTTCATGACTATATTCGACTCCAAGACTTACCACATTCTATGTAAATTATTATAAATGCCTAATTGCTGGTGTTTTTTTTCAAGACTGTTCCCTACAGTCTATCCTACAGATTATTCTTCCTAAGCTTTAAATGTTTTGTTCCTGAAAACAAAACAAAATTGGATGACTTTACTTTGTTCTTTTGTCCTCCAGCAGTAGCAAAATAATTTAATCTTTGAGATGAATCAATACTAGTCCTTTGTTCCTTTATTAACCTTAAAATTAAAAAAAAAAAACTAATTTATGAACATACTATAGGGTTATTACATGCCTATTGCTGTACCAAATTGTCACAAACATGGTGGCTTTAGGGTGAGAGTTATAGTATAGAGGGTCAGAAATCTTAAAATCTACTTTTTCTGGAGGCTGCAGAGATGAATCTGTCTCCTTGCCTTTTCCAGCTTCTAGTGGCCTCCTACACTTTTTGGCTTATGGTCCCTTTTTCCATCTTCCAAAATTATCTCTGACTCTGACATCCCTGCCTCCCTCTTATAAGGACCCCCATGATTACATTGGACCCACTCAGATAATCTAGGACACTCTCCCTTATCACAGGATCCATAACTTAGTCACATTTGCAAAGTCTCTTTTGCCAAGTAAAGTAACATTGATATTTTGAAGATTGGGATATGGACATCTTTGGAAAAAGAGGAGGAAGACAGTGTTCTGTCCACTACAGTAGCATTTAGAACCCTGAGTCTAAATTTAATGTGGTCTAAGGAAAAGAAAAAAAGTAATAGAGATAGAAAAAGAAAAAGGCCCTTTTGGAAATAGTTTGCATTCCTTCCTTATCACTAAAACTACAATGAAAGAAGTTAATATAATCCCTATGAGTTACTAAATAGGAAATAAGTTCTATTGAGGCAGAAGCCAGTCTGTTTTTAGAAAGTAAATTTTTAAAATCTGGACCATGATGTATTTAAATGATTTATAGTTGTGAATTGCCTTCTCTTCGCAATTATCCGCCTTATCTGTCCTTCTACAGATATCTAAGTGTAAATCAGAAAAAACAGGAAGAGTATTTCACATTCAAGGAATTTTGTAGAAAGAATCTATCTGACCAGCTTCATGACTATATTCGACTCCAAGACTTACCACATTCTATGTAAATTATTATAAATGCCTAATTGCTGGTGTTTTTTTTCAAGACTGTTCCCTACAGTCTATCCTACAGATTATTCTTCCTAATACAGCCTTTTTATCTACCGTTTTGTTGCTTCAGCACCTTAAGTCGTACCACTTGATGGACTAATTCATTGGTTAATCAATTCTCTCATTCATTAGTTCATTCTATTGATATTTTATTGGCCATTTCCTAGACTTTTACGCTAGTTACTGGGTAGATGTATGTGTGACAGGCAGAGAACAGTATAAAATACATGGTATTTTTACAGTTTTTTTTTCAGACACAGCACCACTGAGAATTATTCTGTTACATTTGGGAGACAGTAGCATATTGTTTGGCGATAGATAGGACTCTGAATTTCTAAGTTCAGACGACCATTTATCATCCCTCCGATCTTGACAGATTGTTAACTCCTTTGTGCCTCCTGTCGTTCCTCAATAAAATAAGAATTGTTTCAGCCTTTACATAGTGGGGTTTCTAAAGTCTAAGAGAGCCAATTCATGTACAGTACTGAAATCAACACCTGACACATTAAGAAACCCTCGGCAGACATTAACCATTATTATTTCTCAGTCCACAATTATTCCTTTAAGGATTATATACTAACCAAAGATCCCCGTACTTATCCTAATAGTAAGTAAAAGGAAAAGCTAGGGAAGAAGAGAGGATAGAGAAGTGCCTTAGAAAAATACAAAAACATGCTTTAGTAAGATATTGAGACGTGAGAATTTTAAGAGAATACAGTAGAGACTAAAACTGCATGTTTTAAGGTTGCCAGATCATTTTGTCATTCATTCATTCAATAAATTATTGATGAGCTAACACTATGTGTCATATCTTGTGCTCGGTACTCAGAATAGACATGAAGAGAAAAACCAAACTAGATTTCTGTCTGCAGTTAGTTTTTGTAGAAGTGGGATGACAAACACTAATTGAAAAATCAGTCATATAGATGTTAAATTATTAATGTTGCAGTTGCTACAACTGTAAAAGTGGAAGGGTTTAATATACTCAGAATCGTCAACAAAACTTTTCCTGGAATCTGGAGAATGATTAAACGAAGTAGTAAAGCCTTTTCTGGAAACTAGAGGGAAAAATGTAGCTGAGGTGGATTCAGTGACGTGGTGCTCGGAGAGAAAGGAGACAGAAAATGTTGAAAGATATCAGGTCATGTAAGGTCCTGAGGGTCTTAATAATGATTTTTATCTTTAGGAGAAATGGGTTGATATAATCAGTTTTACATTGTGAAGGGACTTTTCTTCAAACAGAAACTGCTTAGAATAGAAGTAGATGTGTGGATGGACTAGTAGAAGGCTGTTGCTTTAGTACTGGTGAGAGGTGACAGTGGCCAGGAGTAGGGTAATGATGTAAACATAGATGTGGATTTAAAAGCTCTTTTAAAGTGGATCTAAAAGCTATTTTAAAGTGAATCAACAGATTTCACTAATAATGATGGAGTAGTGGAGGATCAATAAGAACGTACCATGTGACCTGTAAGGGTGGGATGGGGAGGGAGAGTTAAACCCTCGGCAGACTTAAATATTATTTCCCCCAGAATTGTTTCAGTCTTTACATAGTGGGGTTTCTAAAGTCTAAGAGAGCCAATTCATGTACAGTACTGAAATCAACACCTGACACATTAAGAAACCCTCGGCAGACATTAACCATTATTATTTCTCAGTCCACAATTATTCCTTTAAGGATTATATACTAACCAAAGATCCCGTACTTATCCTAATAGTAAGTAAAAGGAAAAGCTAGGGAAGAAGAGAGGATAGAGAAGTGCCTTAGAAAAATACAAAAACATGCTTTAGTAAGATATTGAGACGTGAGAATTTTAAGAGAATACAGTAGAGACTAAAACTGCATGTTTTAAGGTTGCCAGATCATTTTGTCATTCATTCATTCAATAAATTATTGATGAGCTAACACTATGTGTCATATCTTGTGCTCGGTACTCAGAATAGACATGAAGAGAAAAACCAAACTAGATTTCTGTCTGCAGTTAGTTTTTGTAGAAGTGGGATGACAAACACTAATTGAAAAATCAGTCATATAGATGTTAAATTATTAATGTTGCAGTTGCTACAACTGTAAAAGTGGAAGGGTTTAATATACTCAGAATCGTCAACAAAACTTTTCCTGGAATCTGGAGAATGATTAAACGAAGTAGTAAAGCCTTTTCTGGAAACTAGAGGGAAAAAATGTAGCTGAGGTGGATTCAGTGACGTGGTGCTCGGAGAGAAAGGAGACAGAAAATGTTGAAAGATATCAGGTCATGTAAGGTCCTGAGGGTCTTAATAATGATTTTTATCTTTAGGAGAAATGGGTTGATATAATCAGTTTTACATTGTGAAGGGACTTTTCTTCAAACAGAAACTGCTTAGAATAGAAGTAGATGTGTGGATGGACTAGTAGAAGGCTGTTGCTTTAGTACTGGTGAGAGGTGACAGTGGCCAGGAGTAGGGTAATGATGTAAACATAGATGTGGATTTAAAAGCTCTTTTAAAGTGGATCTAAAAGCTATTTTAAAGTGAATCAACAGATTTCACTAATAATGATGGAGTAGTGGAGGATCAATAAGAACGTACCATGTGACCTGTAAGGGTGGGATGGGGAGGGAGATAGGGGGAGGTTCGGAGTGGGGAAAGCATGTATATATACCCAGGGAGAATTCTGGTCGATGTGTGGCAACAATAATCTGTAAAATAAAATAAAAAAGGTAGATACCTAATAAATAATGATAGTCATAAATAAAAAACAAAAGTGCCATGGATGACTCTTAATTTCTGACTTGAGTAAGTAGTTGGACATAGAGCAGTTATTTCCTGGGGACTTTGGAGAGGACTAGAAATTGTATTGGGTTTATTTTGGACTTATTAAAAACTCTGACCTCAAAATGAAAGTAGAGTTTCCCTAAAATTAAAATCAGCACCCTAATGATGAGTCAGAAGTACAGATTAACTACAAACATGTGATATTTGAAGTTTACTGTTGAAAGGCATGCAAGTTGACCAGACTAGAGTTGTGATTGGAAGAAAAAGTTGCTTATTCGATCAGAAGATATAAAACATTCTGCATCATGAACATTTTCTTTGTTTGTTTATTTTCACTGCACAGAGAAAGCCAGGGAAAATTCTCTGTAATATTGCAGAAAAAACAGCAATTTCAACACAGTCTGCATGGAAACCCAATTTCTAAAGCAGTAAGACTTTTCTTGGCTGGAAGGTAATTGTCATCATTATAATGCCTGAATAGATTTAAAGCCATTGCATTGCCTTGCTGGCTGAGGCTGAAGACTAGCCACTGCTATAAAATTTGAAAATAGTAGGGTTTGTTTTCTATTAGAAACTGAAGAAGTATTGTGCAAAGAAGAGGTGAATATGAATTTGTTTGTAAGCAATAAAGGTCCTGAGGGTCTTAATAATGATTTTTATCTTTAGGAGAAATGGGTTGATATAATCAGTTTTACATTGTGAAGGGACTTTTCTTCAAACAGAAACTGCTTAGAATAGAAGTAGATGTGTGGATGGACTAGTAGAAGGCTGTTGCTTTAGTACTGGTGAGAGGTGACAGTGGCCAGGAGTAGGGTAATGATGTAAACATAGATGTGGATTTAAAAGCTCTTTTAAAGTGGATCTAAAAGCTATTTTAAAGTGAATCAACAGATTTCACTAATAATGATGGAGTAGTGGAGGATCAATAAGAACGTACCATGTGACCTGTAAGGGTGGGATGGGGGGGGAGATAGGGGGAGGTTCGGAGTGGGGAAAGCATGTATATATACCCAGGGAGAATTCTGGTCGATGTGTGGCAACAATAATCTGTAAAATAAAATAAAAAAGGTAGATACCTAATAAATAATGATAGTCATAAATAAAAAACAAAAGTGCCATGGATGACTCTTAATTTCTGACTTGAGTAAGTAGTTGGACATAGAGCAGTTATTTCCTGGGGACTTTGGAGAGGACTAGAAATTGTATTGGGTTTATTTTGGACTTATTAAAAACTCTGACCTCAAAATGAAAGTAGAGTTTCCCTAAAATTAAAATCAGCACCCTAATGATGAGTCAGAAGTACAGATTAACTACAAACATGTGATATTTGAAGTTTACTGTTGAAAGGCATGCAAGTTGACCAGACTAGAGTTGTGATTGGAAGAAAAAGTTGCTTATTCGATCAGAAGATATAAAACATTCTGCATCATGAACATTTTCTTTGTTTGTTTATTTTCACTGCACAGAGAAAGCCAGGGAAAATTCTCTGTAATATTGCAGAAAAAACAGCAATTTCAACACAGTCTGCATGGAAACCCAATTTCTAAAGCAGTAAGACTTTTCTTGGCTGGAAGGTAATTGTCATCATTATAATGCCTGAATAGATTTAAAGCCATTGCATTGCCTTGCTGGCTGAGGCTGAAGACTAGCCACTGCTATAAAATTTGAAAATAGTAGGGGTTGTTTTCTATTAGAAACTGAAGAAGTATTGTGCAAAGAAGAGGTGAATATGAATTTGTTTGTAAGAACAATAAGCTCTAGTTATAAGAAAGATGGAAACCATTGAGGAAACACGAAAATGCTGTCAACTCTGAAAAGTCTACAAGGCCAGGCACTAGTAGACAATATTTCAGCAGAGGATGCCTCACTACATGGGGAGTGGTGCAATAGCGTGGATTCATATGCAGAATTTGTAACAACTCTTTATTTTTTAAAAAAGATTAGGGATTCCCTGGTGGTTCAGTGGGTAAGGACACTGCCTGGCAGTGCAAAGGTCGCTGGTTCGATCCCTGGCCTGGGAAGATCCCATGGCTGGACCAGTGCTGTCCAATCACCGAGCCGGAGCTCTGGAGCACATGCTCCAGATGAAAAATAGATAAATGAAAGACCAATAGAAGTGGCCTGCCTGCCCCTCTCCCTCCCCAACCCGCTCCCCCTCACCAAAAAATAAAAAATAAAAAAGATTATTTTGATTTTGCCCACTTTTTAAATCTTTAAGTAGTGCAGTAACTTGGATTCATATGCAGAATTTATATCAGCTTCTGTTTTTCAAAAAGATTATTTTGATGTGGACCATTTTTTAAACCTTTATTGAATTTGTTAAAGTATTGCCTCTGTTTTGGTTTTTTGGCTATGAGGCATGTAGACTCTTAGCTCCCTGATCAGGGATTGAACCCTCGCCTCCTGCTTTGGAAGATGAAGTCTTAACCACTGGACCACCAAGGATGTCCCTATAATGATGCTTTAAATATTAAGAACAGAAGTAATACGCTGTCTTTGAGTTTAAAGAGATGGTCTACTCTGTGAAAAGTCAAGGAGCTGGTGTTTGGAAGATTACTAAAAGTTGAACGAGTTTATGAAGGAATATATCTTCAAGAAGGGGTCTGTCTTAATCACACACTTAGCACACATCTTGACTGTTTGGTAAAGGTAGTGAAAAATGAATGAATAAGAAGAGGATAATTGTGGCACGATTCTAGGACCCAGAAAAAAGTAACCAGCAGACTTGAGAAACTAGCAGTCATGTAGATAAGCCTCAGCTTTCTGAGGAAAGACATGCCAAGCCTCTGGTGGGCTGCTTTTCTAGTCTCTGTCTCCAGGCTCACAAAAACAAGCCTAAGGCAGAGCTGAAGAAATTCTTTACAATATTTTTCTCTGAAATCAAGGTTGATTGCAAAATGGATTACTCTGACCACTTAAAGATCCATGCCCTTATATTTCCCATAACCTTCCTTGAAAAATGATTTTATAATTCGTCTACTAAGTACAGTTGCACATTTCAATGTGATAGCTATACGAGTGCTCAAAATCATATGAAAAATCTGTTATGAGCACAGAGGATGGTTCACCCTGTCTTGACAACTTACATAAATTAGCCCCACAGAGTGCTTTTAAAACTAAATTTTTATTTTACACTTATTAAGAGTTAGTATACATTGATATAGCACAAATATCAATATAGCTATAGCAGAGTACAGATATAAGTGTATACTTCAGTGAATTTTCATAACATGGATTTAGTGCATACATATGTGCTAAGTCATTTCAGTCATGTCCAACTCTTTGTGACTCTATGGACTGTAACTCTCCAAGCTCTTCTGTCCATGATAGTACAACAATCAACACACAGATAAAAATATAGAAAATCTCAACCCCCAAGATATTCCCTCTGTGCCCCCATCTCTGGCACTTTTCCCTCAGAGAAATCATTATCCTGACTTATATGACCATAAATTAGCTTGGCAGATTGCAGTATTTTATAGAAATAGAATCCTAAAGCATGTACTCTTTTGAATATATCTTCTTTAGTTGAATATTATAATGTTGAGATTTATCCCAATTATTATACACAGCAGTAATTTGAGTATACTGTATTATGTATCCATTTGTACTAAAGTGTTAGTTTAAGGTAGACTCAATAAATCAGGGATTTACTTTGCCATCTCTAGGAAAGCAATCTCTCCTCCTCAAATAATAACACAATATATAATAAATAAGAATTTCCCAGGTGGCTCAGTGGTAAAGAATCTCCCTGACAATGCAGGAGACGCAAGAGACCCAAGTTCAATCCCTGGATCAGGAAGGTTCCCTGGAGGAGGAAATGATAACCCATTCCAGTATTCTTGCCTGGAAAATCCCATGGACAGAGGAGCCTGACTGGATACAGTCTACAGGGTCACAAAGAGTCAGACACAGCTGAGTGACTGAGCAGACACACATAGTTAATAAAGAGAAAGTAGAAATAACATAGTAATAAAGAGAAAATAGAAATATTAAAAATACATTTGGATTATTATTAATAAGTCAAGAAAGAAGGAAAATGAAATGAGCAAAAGGGACAAATGGGAAAAAAGGAGATACCATCCTCTTTTAATGGTATCACTGGTATATTTGGAGATCTGGATCCAAATATACCAGTGATACCATTAAAAGATGAAGATGTTCAGTCTGGATGAAAATAAATCTAACTATTTTCTGATTATCATAAACATACTTTAGGAAATGTTGAAAGTAAAATATTTTGCTGTGCCATATCAACCAAAAGAATGTATATTTTTACTAAAGTCATACAAAAATATTGTAAGGCAAATATCATCACTAAAAATAAAGATGATATTTCATTATGATAAAAGGTTGAAGATATTGAGAAGACAATATGTTCAATATCTTTCTATACTCATAGTTTTAAAATATAAAGAACAAATATTGACAACAATATATGAAAAATATATAAATTTACAATTGTAGTAGGATATTTTGCCGATATCTCTTTCAGTAACTCATAAAAGAAGGCCACAAAAGTCAGAAAGCACCTAATGTATTTGAACAGCACCATTAAGAAAAATGATTGACATATAGAACATACTACCCATTAACAACAGAAAACACTTTTTCCTCTGGGAGCACATGAAACATTTAACAAAACAGACCATGTCTTGAATCATAAAGCCCAAGGATTAAAAATCATACAGAATATTTATCTGACCACAATGAAATTGAGCAAGTAACAAATAACAAACAGTAACAGCTGTGCAGCAACAAAAAGAAACCTCTAACACAATAGTGATTAAATAACACACTTCTAAACAGCCTATTAGACAAGTTCTCAAGGAAATCAGATAATATTTTAAACTAAATGAAAATTTAAAAAAAAAATAGCATGCAAAGTGGTGCTATGTGAACTTTATAGACTTACATGCATATTGTGAAAACAAGAAAGCCTAAACATTAATAATTGAAGAATTCATCTAAAAAGATAGGGAATAGCAGCAAATCAAACCAAAACACAAGAAAATAAATAATAAAAATAAGATACACAATTAATAAAATAGGAAACGAATGAACAATAGAGGACCCAACAGAACCAAATTTGGTTCCTTAAATAAGCAAAAATTTTTTTAAAAAAATAGCAAAATTGATTAAGAAAAAAGGAAACTACCAAATCAGAAATATTTTTAATGGAATACTACTACATGCTCTAGTACACAAAGAAAAAACTCTAATGGACTAATCTATTCCTAAATTAAAGATTTAATTGATGAATTTCTTAAAATGTAATTTTTTAACTTTGACTTAGGAAAAAATAGAAAATGTGAATAGTTTTATGCTTATTTAAGGAACAGAATAAGGCATTAAAGCATAGTTTCATCTATAAACTTTTCTAGACATATACATAAACTCTTTCAGGAAACAGAATAAAGAGTTGAATTCTGATACGAGGTCAACATAATTGTGTATCCAATATCTGACAAGGGTATTAAAAGAAAATCAAATTGTATGCTAATTTCTCTAATGAGCACAGATGCAAAAACCCTAACAGAATATAGCATATCAAATCTAGTAATAAATAAAAGAATAATATGCCATTATCATATTGATCTGCCTTCAAGGACAGAAAGTTGGTGATACATTAGTGAAGCAGTTTATTCTGGGCGCCCTTTTCTAAGCCAAGGTTCCTTCTCAGCTGAATTCTGAATGATTTGCTTCTTTTGTTTCTTGATTTTTCCAACTTCTTCTATTTTATTTTATCATGTTTCCTTTCCTTTGCCTTTCAGAAATCTTCTTAATCTTATTAACGTCTGTAATTGTGCTTACTAACCACAATGCCATGTCTCCTTTTAGCAACACTCAGGCAGCCTTCAGTAAACAGTTTGGGAAAACAAAAAAAGTAAAAAAAAGTCGTGTGCAGCAACAAAAAGAAACCTCTAACACAATAGTGATTAAATAACACACTTCTAAACAGCCTATTAGACAAGTTCTCAAGGAAATCAGATAATATTTTAAACTAAATGAAAATTTAAAAAAAAAATAGCATGCAAAGTGGTGCTATGTGAACTTTATAGACTTACATGCATATTGTGAAAACAAGAAAGCCTAAACATTAATAATTGAAGAATTCATCTAAAAAGATAGGGAATAGCAGCAAATCAAACCAAAACACAAGAAAATAAATAATAAAAATAAGATACACAATTAATAAAATAGGAAACGAATGAACAATAGAGGACCCAACAGAACCAAATTTGGTTCCTTAAATAAGCAAAAATTTTTTTAAAAAAATAGCAAAATTGATTAAGAAAAAAGGAAACTACCAAATCAGAAATATTTTTAATGGAATACTACTACATGCTCTAGTACACAAAGAAAAAACTCTAATGGACTAATCTATTCCTAAATTAAAGATTTAATTGATGAATTTCTTAAAATGTAATTTTTTAACTTTGACTTAGGAAAAAATAGAAAATGTGAATAGTTTTATGCTTATTTAAGGAACAGAATAAGGCATTAAAGCATAGTTTCATCTATAAACTTTTCTAGACATATACATAAACTCTTTCAGGAAACAGAATAAAGAGTTGAATTCTGATACGAGGTCAACATAATTGTGTATCCAATATCTGACAAGGGTATTAAAAGAAAATCAAATTGTATGCTAATTTCTCTAATGAGCACAGATGCAAAAACCCTAACAGAATATAGCATATCAAATCTAGTAATAAATAAAAAGAATAATATGCCATTATCATATTGATCTGCCTTCAAGGACAGAAAGTTGGTGATACATTAGTGAAGCAGTTTATTCTGGGCGCCCTTTTCTAAGCCAAGGTTCCTTCTCAGCTGAATTCTGAATGATTTGCTTCTTTTGTTTCTTGATTTTTCCAACTTCTTCTATTTTATTTTATCATGTTTCCTTTCCTTTGCCTTTCAGAAATCTTCTTAATCTTATTAACGTCTGTAATTGTGCTTACTAACCACAATGCCATGTCTCCTTTTAGCAACACTCAGGCAGCCTTCAGTAAACAGTTTGGGGCATAAAATTCTCCCTATTGGAGCAATTTCTGAGTTCCTTAACTCAGCCTGCTCTGTGATATATATTTCTATGTGGCTTCTTGTGTTCCCTCCAATGGGAGCTGAACAAATTCCTAAGCCATTAGAAACTTGCATTAGAACTGAAATGATGTTAGAAATACTGCACAATCCACCAAATTTTCTTTGATAGGATTACACCGAATATAGAATCTAAAGTAAAAAGTTATATGCTTGCTTTTTATTGGTGATGGCAATACCACAGGAGATGAGGTCTGAGGGACTGCAGTACCAATAAAGCAGAAGCAAATAGCTTTTGCTTTAGGTTCTGATTTCTCATTTATAAAGGGAAGTGTGCAGGAGCAAGGTGGCCGCAGCTCTGTAGCAAGGATAAGTTTTTGCTTTGGCTTTACTGGGTATTTTCCTAGAAGCAGTATGGAACTACTGCATCCCACGCAGTTCAAACCAGGAGGATGTTGAGAGGGAATTTAACTCTGGATCCCTCTGGACTCTTATCCCTCACTGGTCAAAGTTTTCCCCATGGGGGATTAATTTGCCTTCACTTCCAGGTCTCACCTGATTGTCTCGGCTCCCATCAGAAAGCCAAATTCCTCCGTCTTCATGGAACTTCTTTGAGTCATAAGTGGTGGGAAGAGCAAACATCACAAAATTCAGTGTTAGATTGTTCTGCGTTAGCTGTGACAGGGACCACATAAAGTCAATGGATTTATAGTAACTGGGCAAAAGAATTGGTGTAGGAAATGTGGGTGAACTTCAGATCTGTGGTGGCTGTAAGTGATGCCCAGTGTACTCATGTAGCCCAATCCAGCTGGGTAAACTCCAAAAACATATTCCATACTTTCAGTGTTGACCTTTTAATGAGCAAAATTATTTGGTGATGTATAATTTGTCACTCAAGAATATTATTAGATGGACTCTGTGGTTTTTTGACATATTCCATACTAGCACATTTTTAAAATCTGGGACCTACTTCCTCGCCAGAGCACCCTCAAGTTAGCATCCCCAAGCAATGTATCATTCAAAAAATAAATCACACGTTGAAATTTAGAACATATTAATAAGATCAATGCCAATATCAAAATCTACAAAAAGCAGTAATTCTGGTTATTGTTGCATATTTTGTAACACTTTTTTTTGTTTCATTTTTATAGCACTTCTTAGAGTACACTCATTAGTTGTGCTAAATTATCTTGAGTACCCTGACATTATAAAACTTGGTATGATAACTAAAACTGAATCACGTTTATATGGTTATAAATAATAGTGTCTGTAAAATGAAAGGGACTTCCCAGGCGGTGCTAGTGATAAAGAATCCACCTGCCAGTTCAGGACCTGCTAGAGACCCTGGGTTCAATCCTTGGGTTGGGTAGATCCCCTGGAGGGTGAAATGACACCTCACTCCGGTGTTCTTGCCTGGAAAATTCCATGGGCAGAGGAGCCTGGTGGGCTACAGTCTTTGGGGTCTCAACGAGTCAGGCACAACTGAGCAACTGAGCACAACGTGAAATACTTTTAGAGAAGAGTGTAAGTGGAGAATGAATGATTAGAAGTAAGGAATAAAAATGACCAGTATGCTAATTGGTCCATATGCTGTTTACAATACTTTTATAGACAAGGTACAATGAAACTGGAAATTGGGTTATTATATAAGAGATGGCTACTGCTATGCTTCCATTCCTTTCAGCATCTCCTTTAATTGGTTTAGAAGATGGATTCAAATTTAACTTGTCACTGATGGCTCTTAGTAAAGCTTGGAAAGAGCTGTTTTTCGGTGCTCTCCACTCAGCAGTCCCACTGGGCCTGGGAAGGGGATTATGTTCTTCCAGCTCTTGGCATAATATTCTTAGATGATGCCAATGCTTAGCCGAAGCAGTTACATTAGGAAAAGTGAATATTTGGAAGGAGGCAGTGCCACTTTGCTTGGCTACATAGAGCATCCCTAGAAGGGAATTTGCCTGGGCTGGCCAGTGATGCCTGCAGGCAGCCGATGGTGAGTGAAGGGTACTGAGCAAAGACACTGGCTCCTTCAGCTTGCACAGACCAAATGCCTGATGCTCATGTATGCAAAAAACTCCACTGTTATAGTCATGATCCTGGCCACACCAGTGTATCCCCCTACTTTGGTACAACTACACTTGTATCTGGGCTGCTATTTTTTTAATGCAAACCAAAGTTTGGGGAACACAAATTGACTTAGAATGTAGAGATTAACAGGTTCTCCACTCAGGCTTAAGAACATGGACCCTGGATTAAGTCTACCTGGACTCACTGTGTGTGTTGAGGCTTTGGCTCAGCATATAGTATGTGCAGAACAATGCTGGCTGTAATGACAGTCGTCAAAGCCCAGCTCCATACCGTTGATGCCTTTGCCTCTTGTGTGTTGCCTTTTTTTTTTTAAAGCTTTCTTTTGGTGGGGAAGAGGAGGAGCGAAGGGAGAGGGGCAGGCAGGCCACTTCTACTGGTCTTTCATTTATCTATTTTCATCCATCTTTGTTCTTTGACCCGTGTGGGCCTCCCATCGCAGCGGCCTCTGTTGTTGAAGAGCACTGGCTCTGGGCGCATGCACTCCAGAGTTCCGGCTCGGTAGTTGGACACATCAGTCCAGGCGCTCCGTGGCACGTGGGATCTTCCCAGGCCAGGGATCAAACAGGCACCCCTTGCACAGCAAGGCGGTGTCCTTACCCACTGGACCACGAGAGAAGCTCTGTGTGCTGCCTTTTAATCAGTTCATTTCCCCTTTAGTAATATCCTGAATGATCACTTTAACTGCATTTCAATTGGGGATGTTTTTAAATTAAAAAAAAAAAAAGTGGTGTTCTGAATTTTTTTGGAGTCGAAGGCATGTTTATCATAGTCTTGTTTCTTCTCCACACATGAGGAAGCATAGCATTACCTATGTAGAGGATCATTGTTCAGTTATAAGTGTCAGAGGATCATAGGTTCAGTTATCCTGGAATAACTGGAACCCAGTAAGCAACTCAGGATTCTTTGAAGTTTCAAAACAGATCAAGAAAAACTTAGTTGGAAGGCAGTGCCATTTGAAGCAAAGGACCCAGTGATGCCTGCAGGCAGCCGATGGTGAGTGAAGGGTACTGAGCAAAGACACTGGCTCCTTCAGCTTGCACAGACCAAATGCCTGATGCTCATGTATGCAAAAAACTCCACTGTTATAGTCATGATCCTGGCCACACCAGTGTATCCCCCTACTTTGGTACAACTACACTTGTATCTGGGCTGCTATTTTTTTAATGCAAACCAAAGTTTGGGGAACACAAATTGACTTAGAATGTAGAGATTAACAGGTTCTCCACTCAGGCTTAAGAACATGGACCCTGGATTAAGTCTACCTGGACTCACTGTGTGTGTTGAGGCTTTGGCTCAGCATATAGTATGTGCAGAACAATGCTGGCTGTAATGACAGTCGTCAAAGCCCAGCTCCATACCGTTGATGCCTTTGCCTCTTGTGTGTTGCCTTTTTTTTTTTAAAGCTTTCTTTTGGTGGGGAAGAGGAGGAGCGAAGGGAGAGGGGCAGGCAGGCCACTTCTACTGGTCTTTCATTTATCTATTTTCATCCATCTTTGTTCTTTGACCCGTGTGGGCCTCCCATCGCAGCGGCCTCTGTTGTTGAAGAGCACTGGCTCTGGGCGCATGCACTCCAGAGTTCCGGCTCGGTAGTTGGACACATCAGTCCAGGCGCTCCGTGGCACGTGGGATCTTCCCAGGCCAGGGATCAAACAGGCACCCCTTGCACAGCAAGGCGGTGTCCTTACCCACTGGACCACGAGAGAAGCTCTGTGTGCTGCCTTTTAATCAGTTCATTTCCCCTTTAGTAATATCCTGAATGATCACTTTAACTGCATTTCAATTGGGGATGTTTTTAAATTAAAAAAAAAAAAAGTGGTGTTCTGAATTTTTTTGGAGTCGAAGGCATGTTTATCATAGTCTTGTTTCTTCTCCACACATGAGGAAGCATAGCATTACCTATGTAGAGGATCATTGTTCAGTTATAAGTGTCAGAGGATCATAGGTTCAGTTATCCTGGAATAACTGGAACCCAGTAAGCAACTCAGGATTCTTTGAAGTTTCAAAACAGATCAAGAAAAACTTAGTTGGAAGGAAAGTGGTTGAGGAGTGAGGAATCCTACTAAAAAGAGAATCTGGGCTATTTTCAAGCAAACAAATTATTGGAGAGCACAGTATACTGCATTATTCACGTATTCCATTATGCCTCTGACCTCAATAAATAATTAAGCCCCCATGAAATGAATATCTACCATAAGTTTGAGTTTGAGCTGAAGAATGTATTGTATATAGTGTACTCAATAAAATTTTTACCTATAAATAACATTAACTGATTTAAAGTAAAATGAAGCCATTGTGTTCATATACAATTGTGAGTTCTCAGGTAATCACAATATTCTTAGTCTCAAGGTCCCCAAGACTCTAAGAACTGTCTAAGCAGTAATATATTTCTTACATTATCTTTACTCTCTAAATTGCATTTTTGTTTTCCTTCCCTGCTGTTGAATTATTGAAAGACAAATTTTTGTTCTATTACAAATACTGACATTTATTCTTAATGACTAAAAGGGTGGAAGCCAAAAAGCAATTGCATTATGGTTATACACAGAAAATTCTTGTAGTCATAATTATGGCATCTGTGTAAATTTTATAATCCTTGATTGTAGCCATTTCAAAAGACAAATTCTCCATTATCATTAAAATGCAAAATATAATTTCCTAAAACAAATATTTTTCTAAAACAAAATCTGGAACTTGTAACTAATTCTGACCCTCAAAAAGTTGTTCTTTTTTCCCTAAATCCCAATTTAAATGATCACCTACCAATATAAATGAACAACTCCCTTCCCCCAAAATGTGGCCAAAATTTCCTTACATTCTGATTTCTTTTTTTTTTCATTCTGAGTTCTTGAAATTATCTTATTAAAATAAAGTCTGAGCATTTATTTTATATAAATTATCTATTGCCTGCCTAGAATTTCAAAAGTGATTCTTTTCTGAGGCACATTAGTGTTATTATTATTATTATTATTATTATTATTTACTGAATTGATTTTAAAATCTTCTAATGCCCTTCCTGCCAATTTACTTGTTTCTCTATGCCTGGGTTAGGGGAAGCTCAGGTATTTACTCAGGGAGAGACTGGGTTCTGGGTTTGGTTTTGCTTTCTCTTTATAAATCAATCCCTATTGCTAAACAAACTTGGCCTGTAGAAAGATAAGTTACTTCACTCTTAAATCTCATGGTCAAATTTCTTGCAGCTATGACTATATTGACTAATCTGGAATACTGGAATTGCAGCATTGGACAAAGCTTAGTCACCATTTCTGATGGGCAATGTTTTTGATCCTTGCCATCTTGATTTAGGACAATTTTTCTTGATCCCCCACAGTAACTTCTACTTGTCCTTTTAATTCACTATCACATCATACTGTGAATTCTGTTTATCTGTATCCTCTATTAGGCTAAGTTTTCATAAGGGAAAGAATTGTGTGTCTTGTACCTAACATAACATCTGGCACAAAATTTAACCAACATTTGTGTATAAAATTAACAATGAAAACTCCCTGCTGCTTGACTTTAAGGCAATTGAGAAGGAAATTAAGAAGGAAACCAAGAAGGGATACAGAAGGAAAAGTCCCGCTAGTGAGCAGGACATCAAACATCTTATTATTGACACTTATATTAAATGCTTATTGTGAAATACAACTTAGCTTCTACAATGAGAGATTTGAACTAGAGATCATTGTCATCTCTGAATGTCTAATACTATCATCTGGCTATTCCTTACAGTTAATTTGAACAGGAGGGGCAGAAAGGATGTGCATCCTTGCAAATGTGTGTGTGAATGTATTATCATGAGAAGAAGGGAGGAGGAGGGGAGCAAGGGAAGAAAGGAGAGGTAAAGGAAAAGTAGATACAGACTGTGAAATATAGATTTGAGGCAGGAATGATTTCATATACAGCAACTGAATCAGCTTAGACATGCCAGGTATAATTGTTAATCTCACAAAAGTCACATGTGAAATGAAAAATGGATCTGAACCAAAACCCTACCTCTGATAAGAAAAAACTGGAATAAAACAATGGGAATGTGCAGTAGGAGTTAGACTGTGCAGCATACAAGGCTTAATTTGACCACCAGGGGGCAATAGAGTATTTTCTTATTTAAAATATGATGTAAAAACTTAATTTAAAATTGTTTTTCAAAGCAGACACAGATGTAGAAAACAAATATGTGGATACCAAGTAGAGAAGGGGAGATAGGATGAACTGAGAGATCGGGATTGGCATATATATACATTACTATGTATAAAATAGATGACTAATAAGAATCTATTCAATAGCACAGTAGGTTCAGGATTATGTAGTCTATCGGGTTGTAAATGAATCAGACACAATTTAGTGACTAAACAACAGCAGCATAAGGATACGTATAGTTGATTCACTTTGCTGTATAGCAGAAACACAATACTGTAAAGCAACTGTACTTCAATAAAAATGAAAGAATCATGCATGTATGCTCAATTGCTCAGTTGTGTCCAACTCTTTGTGACCCTAAGGAATGCAGCCTCTCAGGTTCTCTGTCCATGGAATTTTCCAGGCACTAACACTGGAGTGAGTTGCCATTTCCTACTCCAGGGGATCTTCCCTACCAATGATGAACCCGAGTCTCTTGTGTCTCCTGCATTTGCAGGTGGACTCTTTACCACTGCACCACCTGGGAAGCCCAAAATAAAATAGTCCATAAATACAAAAAAACACTTTTTTTCTTCACTCAGTCACATTTATTCGGTGCTCGCTGTGTGCAGATGCTTGAAAAAGTACATTGAGGAAATTCCTTAAGTAATGTACACAGTTCATAAACATTTGCTGTTTAGTCCCTTCAGTTGTGTTCAACTCTGTGTGACCCCATGGACTGTAGCCCATCAGGCTCCTCTGTCCATGGATTCTTCAGGCAGGAATATGGAGTAGGTTGCCATTTCCTTCTCCAATCATAAACATTTAAAATGGAATAAGTGTTATATCCAAAATCAGTTCTATGTTATCTAATTTAAGCCAATGTGTTCTAATTCAATTAAAACAAGTAACCAATATGTATGCTTCATGCAATAACAATCTATAATTTCTTTTTTTAGTTGAGATGTCACTGACTTTTAGCAGTATATTTTATCAGGCATACAGCAATGACTCAATATGTGCATATATTGTGAAATATTCACCACAATAAACCTAGTTTACATTTATCATCACACACAGTTATATTTTTTTTTCTTTATGAAAACTTTAAGACCTACTCTCTTAGCAACTAAACTGTAGTATCTTTTTTTGCCATTTTTTATATTTTGCTTTTTTGCTTTTATAGAGTTCTGTTGTTTACAAATATGTATAATCCCAGATTAGTCATATGTATATCCCATACGCCCCAGGACATCCCTCCAGGCCATCACATAGCCCCCATGCAAGATCCTTTAACCCACAGCGCTTTGACAGTAGTTATCTCTTTTACATATGATAGTATGGGGCTCCATGTTACTCTTTCCATACTTCTCACCCATTCTTCCCTCTCCCCAATGTCCATAAGTCCGTTCTCTATGATTGTTTTTCCATCTATGCTCTGCATTTGTGTTTATCAGTACAGTCGTACTAGATTCCATATATATGTGTTAGTATACTGCATTTGTCCTTCTTTTTTTGACTTACTTGAACTACAGTATCTTGAGTGGCATTCTACTTCCTCTGTGCAAGTGCTCTCTGAATAAATTCCAATAACTGAATGCTAGTTCTCTTCTGTAGTATTCAAACTGTTTCAAATCATAAAAAGAAAAATCTTTGGGGTTTAGGTTTTCAGGAAATCATGACTTTTTATGCGAAGGAGCACAGTCAAAATGTAGACCTAGAAGTAGAAAGAATCATTGCAGCCATCTGTTCTGATCCCTCCCCTTGTTTGCAACTAAAGCAACTCGGAAAAAAAAAAATCTCCTCCAAGATCACACTATTTTCTACTGCTATACTGCCCAGGGTGGTACCTGCTAGCCACACGCTATTATTTGAGTTTAAATCAATTTCAAGAGAATAAATATTTATTGTGCAGTTCCTCAATTTCACTAGCTATATTTCAAATGCTCAATAGCTCCATAAGGCTAATGACTATTGCATTAGACAGGCAGCTATGGAACATTTTTATCATTGCAGAGTATTCTTTTGGAGAGCCTTGGACTAGAGAAAGAACTGGAATAAAACCAGATCTCTTGAGATGATGCGCCAGAGAAATTGAATTAGAAAAGTATGAGGTCAGCAAACATAAAGAAAAATATAGTTTCAAGAAGCAAGTAATAATACAACAGAGGTGTCAGGTAGATGGAAACTGAGAAGTATTCATTGATTCTGACATTTAACAAATCATTTTTCACAGCTTTAATACAGTGTCTGCTCAGTTCCCAGAATCCTAAAACAATATGACTTTCCAGAGAGAGAAAACCATTGTAACAAAATGAAATTACTGAATTATAAGACATGGTAGTTATAAAAATCTTAAGCTCACAGCTCTTAAATTGTGTGCTTATCTTTAAGTCAGCATTCCCTCTGCTGGCAACTCTTTTCCAGAAGTAACTGCATCCCTACCAGAAACAGCATTGAAACATGTTACAATTATAATTTCTTAAACTTAAGTTTCTTTTCTTATAGTTAAACTTTGCAGAAAGCTTGTGAAAATATCAACTGAAGGAAAGCTGAATCAATATAGCTCTTATGGAGACAACAATCATAACCTGTGTGTCCTTTCCAAGGTACTATATATTTATATAAGATGCTCTAGTGACTCTGGCATGAGCATTTCAGTAGGAAGAGCCTAAAGCCAAATTCCAAGGAAGAGTGAAAGAATAAATAGGGAGGAAGTAAAACATCAAGTATAAGCTATCCCTTTGGGGTGGTAGCAGAAAAGAGCTGTGCCCTGCAGAAGCACTGTCTGCTTTAAGATTCATAAATGACCTTTGGACTGGCTCACGAATCTTATAAAACTAAGTGCAAAACGTTTAGTTTTGTGTATCTGTTCCTTTTTCTGTAGATGGCATGTATAGTGTATCTACAGCCTAATGGGAATATCTGAGGATAAAGAAAAGGCAGACAACTGAGCAAGCTTCCAGAGAAAGAAGGTAAAGAAAAAAGGAACCAGGAAGAGAGGGAGAAAGTAAATCTTAGGGAAGAGTAAAA
The DNA here is from genome assembly GCA_022376925.1 of Tragulus kanchil. Taxonomy (NCBI): domain Eukaryota; kingdom Metazoa; phylum Chordata; class Mammalia; order Artiodactyla; family Tragulidae; genus Tragulus; species Tragulus kanchil. The sequence goes on along the minus strand of JAIOJX010000026.1, from coordinate 262,032,215 downwards.
AAGCCTCAGCTTTGATCATCTTAGGGAAGAAAGGCTTTATATGCAGACACAGTCTTGAAAAATCATGATGAGAGTCCTGCAAAACTATTTACCAAGCAGAGGTGGAACATTTTTATCATTGCAGAGTATTCTTTTGGAGAGCCTTGGACTAGAGAAAGAACTGGAATAAAACCAGATCTCTTGAGATGATGCGCCAGAGAAATTGAATTAGAAAAGTATGAGGTCAGCAAACATAAAGAAAAATATAGTTTCAAGAAGCAAGTAATAATACAACAGAGGTGTCAGGTAGATGGAAACTGAGAAGTATTCATTGATTCTGACATTTGACAAGTCATGTTTCACAGCTTTAATACAGTGTCTGCTCAGTTCCCAGAATCCTAAAACAATATGACTTTCCAGAGAGAGAAAACCATTGTAACAAAATGAAATTACTGAATTATAAGACATGGTAGTTATAAAAATCTTAAGCTCACAGCTCTTAAATTGTGTGCTTATCTTTAAGTCAGCATTCCCTCTGCTGGCAACTCTTTTCCAGAAGTAACTGCATCCCTACCAGAAACAGCATTGAAACATGTTACAATTATAATTTCTTAAACTTAAGTTTCTTTTCTTATAGTTAAACTTTGCAGAAAGCTTGTGAAAATATCAACTGAAGGAAAGCTGAATCAATATAGCTCTTATGGAGACAACAATCATAACCTGTGTGTCCTTTCCAAGGTACTATATATTTATATAAGATGCTCTAGTGACTCTGGCATGAGCATTTCAGTAGGAAGAGCCTAAAGCCAAATTCCAAGGAAGAGTGAAAGAATAAATAGGGAGGAAGTAAAACATCAAGTATAAGCTATCCCTTTGGGGTGGTAGCAGAAAAGAGCTGTGCCCTGCAGAAGCACTGTCTGCTTTAAGATTCATAAATGACCTTTGGACTGGCTCACGAATCTTATAAAACTAAGTGCAAAACGTTTAGTTTTGTGTATCTGTTCCTTTTTCTGTAGATGGCATGTATAGTGTATCTACAGCCTAATGGGAATATCTGAGGATAAAGAAAAGGCAGACAACTGAGCAAGCTTCCAGAGAAAGAAGGTAAAGAAAAAAGGAACCAGGAAGAGAGGGAGAAAGTAAATCTTAGGGAAGAGTAAAAAAGCCTCAGCTTTGATCATCTTAGGGAAGAAAGGCTTTATATGCAGACACAGTCTTGAAAAATCATGATGAGAGTCCTGCAAAACTATTTACCAAGCTTTAAAATATCTTCCTGGTTTCACTTAGGCCTTCTCTAAACAGAGAAATGTTTCTGTTAATATATTAGATTTTGTTGGAAATGTCTAAACCACCAATTATAAGCTATTTTATCAACAAATACTGGTTACACACTTATTATAAGCTGATTACATTTGGTACTGTGTTTTAGTATTCATACGTATGTTTTCTTGTATGAAGGCCAAAACTATGCAAAGAAAGACCTCATCCAATATGACTTTAATAATGTTATACATTTGGTACTTGGTAATCTTACTTTTCTTTCCTACACATCATGCATAATCTATTTTCTGCCTTCTCTAGTGTGTCCAAAATCTTCATTATACTTTACATTATGTAGTCACAGTTCTTAGGAAGCCTGTCTAATTATAATGTGATACTATTTCCTTTAACCTCTCTATTTTATTCTAAAGTAGGTATTTGGAAATTGCATTGTTGTTCCGTAATTGTTGTGATTGTTCCTTAATAATCTGTAATAAAAAGTTTAATACCAATCAAATGTAACATTTATTAAATAATAGCTGTAAGTTAATGAGCCTTATATACATTGCACCATTTAACCATCCCAATGACTTTAGACACTGGTACATTGTTATTTTGTTTTACAGATAAAATATACAACAATTCTTGTATATTTAGAACTCATACTGAAACACACCGTGTTAAGAATAAGACATTCACTGACCCCTTGGGTGTGACATTCTGAGAAGATGTAAATCAAACAGATAGTGACACAATTAATAACTAAATTGCAGTAAGTAATATGAAAGCCCATAGCTAGGATAAATTCACTTGATCTGGTGGGAGATAGCAAAGGGATTCCTATGATTTTAAAAATGAAGGATAAACCATTGAGAGGAAAATAAAGCAAGAGGCAAAATGACAGAAGAGGCAGACTCAGAAAGAAAAATGAAAAATAGTTAATTCTTTTTTTTAAGTAACATGGTGAAGAAAATAAACCTCATTTATTTGCCTTCATAAAATTTCAGAATGCTAGATTTAGATTATTTGTTTACCTTAGCTGATGCTTGTTGTGCATCAGAGAAGATGATGCTGGCAAGATATGAACTCTCCTGGACTACTGGTTAATTCAAGATTTGCTCCTTCCACCAGCTGTAATATCGGGGGCATGGACAAATGGGGCGATTACATTCTATTTCTGAATGGGATGTGGTTACTTATGGAAAAGAGTTGCAAACTCAATGAATGTTGACTTAGAGATAAACACACAACTTAAGAGCTGTGAGTTTAAGTTTTATAAATGAACTTTAGCGGGGACAAAAGCCCTGGAAACAATTGCTCAATAGCTCTGAGGAAATCACTCTTAAGAGGTAGAAGAGAAGTCAGTCAATATAAGATTTTTAGCTAAGGTGTCCATGCAGTCAAGCATACATCTTGCTAAAAACTTCTGCGAGGTACAAAGAACAGGTATTTCAGGTTAATGATTTTATTGCTTTTTTAAAAAAAAATTTTACAGAGTTTTGTTGTTTAATATATGGGAAGATGTGAGAATCTGGTTTCATTAAAATTCTTCCCAAGATATGTCCATCTACCTATGGGACCTGTTTATCCAGAGTACAGGGTGCCCATTCTACTTTTCTTCCTGAATTTCTGTCAGGGTTGTTGGTCAGAGACTGCAGTGTCTAACAACTTAATACTTATAGAACCTGATTGTGAACAACTCACTTTGTTTTTCTTTGTTTACAGGGGGTTACAAGATGGTACTTGCAAGTAGACTTCCTTGAATATGAAAATGAAGTTTGGAAGGATGTGTAGGTAAATTTCTCATAAATGCAATATTTGCTTAACAAGAGAAGAGCCAGTTGAATATTGGATGACTTTGTGGAAATATCTCTCATTTCTGGTGATGTGACAAATTGGGGATGCCAACATCTATTTGGAGAGTCATCTTTTGAGTAGTTGTTTTGTGAAATCTCTCACTCCAAGTCTGTCTTATTTCTCAAATGGGATAAAGATCTAAGGCAGCTGTCAGGGGGACAGGTGGGATGATATTTATAACCTTATGTGGTTGTCTGGTCTTTTTTACTTTCTTCAAATGTCAAGGCAAGTAACATGGTGAAGAAAATAAATCCTCATTTATTTGCCTTCATAAAATTTCAGAATGCTAGATTTAGATTATTTGTTTACCTTAGCTGATGCTTGTTGTGCATCAGAGAAGATGATGCTGGCAAGATATGAACTCTCCTGGACTACTGGTTAATTCAAGATTTGCTCCTTCCACCAGCTGTAATATCGGGGGCATGGACAAATGGGGCGATTACATTCTATTTCTGAATGGGATGTGGTTACTTATGGAAAAGAGTTGCAAACTCAATGAATGTTGACTTAGAGATAAACACACAACTTAAGAGCTGTGAGTTTAAGTTTTATAAATGAACTTTAGCGGGGACAAAAGCCCTGGAAACAATTGCTCAATAGCTCTGAGGAAATCACTCTTAAGAGGTAGAAGAGAAGTCAGTCAATATAAGATTTTTAGCTAAGGTGTCCATGCAGTCAAGCATACATCTTGCTAAAAAACTACTGCGAGTCACAAAGAACAGGTATTTCAGGTTAATGATTTTATTGCTTTTTTAAAAAAAAATTTTACAGAGTTTTGTTGTTTAATATATGGGAAGATGTGAGAATCTGGTTTCATTAAAATTCTTCCCAAGATATGTCCATCTACCTATGGGACCTGTTTATCCAGAGTACAGGGTGCCCATTCTACTTTTCTTCCTGAATTTCTGTCAGGGTTGTTGGTCAGAGACTGCAGTGTCTAACAACTTAATACTTATAGAACCTGATTGTGAACAACTCACTTTGTTTTTCTTTGTTTACAGGGGGTTACAAGATGGTACTTGCAAGTAGACTTCCTTGAATATGAAAATGAAGTTTGGAAGGATGTGTAGGTAAATTTCTCATAAATGCAATATTTGCTTAACAAGAGAAGAGCCAGTTGAATATTGGATGACTTTGTGGAAATATCTCTCATTTCTGGTGATGTGACAAATTGGGGATGCCAACATCTATTTGGAGAGTCATCTTTTGAGTAGTTGTTTTGTGAAATCTCTCACTCCAAGTCTGTCTTATTTCTCAAATGGGATAAAGATCTAAGGCAGCTGTCAGGGGGACAGGTGGGATGATATTTATAACCTTATGTGGTTGTGGTTACTTCCTGGGAAATTATATATTAACTTTATTTTCACTTAATTTTGTTTGATTAAAGTAAAACGTAAATAGTCCAAAAAGCTGTGTAACTAAAGTCTCTCATTTTCTTGATGTTAGGCAGTCAAGCCTTTAAATCATTTCAGCTATTTCATCTGTAATCGTCTACCAAATTGATAAATAGTGCATAGATACTGCTATTTTTTTGATTCATCAATTTAAAATACTATTTACCACATTTCTACTATGGAAAACTGGTATTTCCCCTCCTTCTCATCCCTCGCCCATACAACCATCCTGCTAGTGTTACTGCATGACAGTGATTAAACCCCATATTGGTTGCTTTGATAATAAGGTTCTACTAAGTAGAGAAGAGTACCACAATCGTATTTCCCTATATATATGTGATTTTATTTTTTCTAGGGTTAATATTCAAATAGCTTTTAATTTTCCTTATTTTTTTAAACTGTTGACTAAATATTCTCACACTCTCCAAAATTTCTGTGAAATAACATATATGCTTCCACATCTGGTCTGAACTGAACTCCTTGGGTTCTGCAATGTATATCTCCTTCTGGCACATTTGTTTTGTTTTGAAACTCTGTTTACTAGATCCCAGGAGTACTTTTGTACTTTTCTCTCGATAAATAATATTTTTCAATAATTTCTTAAGTAAGAATGCATAGACGGAACAGTACATGGAAAATAAAGTTTTGAGAACTCTCATGTCTGAAAATTATCCTTCTCTTACATTGACTGATGGCTTAGCTCTGTCTAAAATGCTAGATTGGAGTTCATTCTTCTCTAGATAGTAAAACTTAGCACCCCATTGCCTTCTGGATTCCAATGCTGCAACTGGTAATCCTGTATCGTTTATAGCCCAAGATTTTGTGTTGTAGTTTCAATCTACAGATTTTATTAGAATTTCACTTGCTTTCTCACCAATATTATACTAGCGATTCAGGATACAATCCAGAATTCCACATTATACTTACTTGTCAAGCCTCCTTGGTCTCTACAATTTATGATGATCTCTTGGTATTTCTTTGCCTTTAGTGATTATGACAACTTTGATGAGTGTGACCAATTATTTTGTAGTTTATCCCTCCATATGAGTTTGTTTTTTGTGTTCTGATTAAATTGACTTTGTGAATATTTTCGCAAAATATTACATGATTTATTATTGATGATGATAATTTTTTTAAATGTTTTACTTTGTATTGGGGTGTACCCAATTAACAAACAATGTTGTGATAGTTTCAAGTGAACAGTGATGAGACTCAGCCATGCATATACATGTATCAATTCTCCCCCAAACCTTACTCCCATGCAGGCTGCCTTATTTGAGTCATTTCATTATGTTGACCTCTGTCAGGATATTCCACTGTAAAACTGCTGTTTTTTCCCTTTGTAATTCATGCCTATCATGTGACTAGGTTATTTGCGAATGTGGAAATATCCTGTTCCTCATTATATTTTCATCCTAAAAATAGTTTATTTCTTATAAAGAAGTTTTAGATATATAAACATTTTTTGAGAACATAATACAGAGGTATACAGAGAGGCCTGTATACCTTCTCATCCCTCCCAAAACACACATACAGATTCCCTACTATTTGCATCTTTCATTAGTATAGAACATTTGTCACAAATTTAAAGAACCAATCTGGTCTGAACTGAACTCCTTGGGTTCTGAAAATTTTTAGGAATCCTCCAGGAGTACTTTTGTACTTTTCTCTCGATAAATAATATTTTTCAATAATTTCTTAAGTAAGAATGCATAGACGGAACAGTACATGGAAAATAAAGTTTTGAGAACTCTCATGTCTGAAAATTATCCTTCTCTTACATTGACTGATGGCTTAGCTCTGTCTAAAATGCTAGATTGGAGTTCATTCTTCTCTAGATAGTAAAACTTAGCACCCCATTGCCTTCTGGATTCCAATGCTGCAACTGGTAATCCTGTATCGTTTATAGCCCAAGATTTTGTGTTGTAGTTTCAATCTACAGATTTTATTAGAATTTCACTTGCTTTCTCACCAATATTATACTAGCGATTCAGGATACAATCCAGAATTCCACATTATACTTACTTGTCAAGCCTCCTTGGTCTCTACAATTTATGATGATCTCTTGGTATTTCTTTGCCTTTAGTGATTATGACAACTTTGATGAGTGTGACCAATTATTTTGTAGTTTATCCCTCCATATGAGTTTGTTTTTTGTGTTCTGATTAAATTGACTTTGTGAATATTTTCGCAAAATATTACATGATTTATTATTGATGATGATAATTTTTTTAAATGTTTTACTTTGTATTGGGGTGTACCCAATTAACAAACAATGTTGTGATAGTTTCAAGTGAACAGTGATGAGACTCAGCCATGCATATACATGTATCAATTCTCCCCCAAACCTTACTCCCATGCAGGCTGCCTTATTTGAGTCATTTCATTATGTTGACCTCTGTCAGGATATTCCACTGTAAAACTGCTGTTTTTTCCCTTTGTAATTCATGCCTATCATGTGACTAGGTTATTTGCGAATGTGGAAATATCCTGTTCCTCATTATATTTTCATCCTAAAAATAGTTTATTTCTTATAAAGAAGTTTTAGATATATAAACATTTTTTGAGAACATAATACAGAGGTATACAGAGAGGCCTGTATACCTTCTCATCCCTCCCAAAACACACATACAGTTTCCCCTACTATTTGCATCTTTCATTAGTATAGAACATTTGTCACAATTAATGAACCAATGTTGACAAAATGATTAACTAAAGTCCATAGTTAATTCAGCTTCCTTTAAATTTTAACCTACTGTCCTTTTGATCCTGAACAGGATCTCATCCAGCTTGCCATCTTTACATATAGTTGTCATAGGCTTAAACTTCTCTCGGGTGTGACAGTTACTTAGATTTTTCCTTGTTTTAGTGTCCTTAACCATTTTGAGGAATCCTGGTGAGGTAAATTGTAGATTGTTCCTCTATTAAAATTTGTCTGATGCTTTCCTCTTTGTCTGCAGTTACGAGTTTTGGGAAGAAGATCATAAAGGTAAAGTGCTTTTTCCATCAAGATATTTCATAAGAGTGCCTTCTGTCAGTATGATTTATCACTGTTGATCTTGATCACCTGGCCGAAGTAGGAGAGTCAGGTTACTACTCTGTAAGGTTACTCTTTTCCTCCAATTTCCATACTATGCACTTTGGACAGAAAATCCTATGTGTAACCCACACTTAAAGGCTAAGGAGTTATGCTCCCTCTCCTTCAGAGTGAAGAATCTGTATAAATTATTTAGAATTCTTGTGCATGGAAGATTTGTCTCTTCTCCCACATTTATTATATTGTTAGATCATTTATTTATATCAGTATGGACTCATAGATATTTTAAACTTTGGGTTATAATCCAACACTGCTTTATTTATTTTGTCGCTCAAATTGTTCCAGCTTTGGTCATTAGTAGCTTTCAGTTGGCTCTTGTGTTCCTTTGTTTTGACATACTCCCAGTACTGTGAAACTTTTTTGAATTTTTCTTTTCTGCTAAAGCAGAATGCTTCATACTCCTTTATTATCTGCCTTAGTCCTACAACCAGTCATCTCTCAAAGAAACCTGGTTCATTTTAGTGGAAAATGATAGTATACCCAAGATTTGGGCAAAAGGTGTATAACTCTTTTTTTTCCCAACTGGAAGCTTTAATATTTTATTTTTATTTTATTTTTTACAGAGTTTCGTTGGTTGCTGCCACACATTGGCCCAAATCTGCCATAGGTATACATATGCCCCCCACTCCCGAACCTCCCCGCCATTCACCTCCCCATACCACCCATCCAGGTCACCCCAGAGGCCCTGCTTGAGATACCCTAGTCCCACAGCATATTCCACTCCCTCACACCAATGTCCATAAGACTGTTTTATCTGGGAGCTTTAATATCTTTATCTAAAAATTCTAATATTTCATGGTTATTTTTTTGTTGATAAATTATTTCTACTTAAACTGACTGATTCTCTCTGTGCCCATTCTCTTGGGAGAGGTGGGTCCTTCAATTCTGAGAAGTGTCCTTGTGTTACTTATTTGATGATTAACTCTCACTTGTTTTCTATACTTTCCTTCTGGAAGCTGAAGGTTCAGTCTTGGGAATTTGGTCTCTTATCTTTAATATACTGCTGTCTCTTTCATTGTACATACTTGGTCTGTATACAGTTTTATTATTCAGACTCTTCCATTATTATCATCAGCAGCATTATCGGCATCAATCACAGATTAAGATTTCAAGGGCTATTTCATATACTGTTCCTTCAACATAGTAAATCCTAGCTTTGTTCCATGGACATATGAGTCATTTCTCAAGTTTATTATGTTTTCTTTGAATTTTCTTCCGTGCCTTACTTTATCTTTACCTGCATGAAGTTACTTTGTTCAGTACGTTTGATTCGGTTCTTCTCTATTATGCTGGTTATATTGTTAGATCATTTATTTATATCAGTATGGACTCATAGATATTTTAAACTTTGGGTTATAATCCAACACTGCTTTATTTATTTTGTCGCTCAAATTGTTCCAGCTTTGGTCATTAGTAGCTTTCAGTTGGCTCTTGTGTTCCTTTGTTTTGACATACTCCCAGTACTGTGAAACTTTTTTGAATTTTTCTTTTCTGCTAAAGCAGAATGCTTCATACTCCTTTATTATCTGCCTTAGTCCTACAACCAGTCATCTCTCAAAGAAACCTGGTTCATTTTAGTGGAAAATGATAGTATACCCAAGATTTGGGCAAAAGGTGTATAACTCTTTTTTTTCCCAACTGGAAGCTTTAATATTTTATTTTTATTTTATTTTTTACAGAGTTTCGTTGGTTGCTGCCACACATTGGCCCAAATCTGCCATAGGTATACATATGCCCCCCACTCCCGAACCTCCCCGCCATTCACCTCCCCATACCACCCATCCAGGTCACCCCAGAGGCCCTGCTTGAGATACCCTAGTCCCACAGCATATTCCACTCCCTCACACCAATGTCCATAAGACTGTTTTATCTGGGAGCTTTAATATCTTTATCTAAAAATTCTAATATTTCATGGTTATTTTTTTGTTGATAAATTATTTCTACTTAAACTGACTGATTCTCTCTGTGCCCATTCTCTTGGGAGAGGTGGGTCCTTCAATTCTGAGAAGTGTCCTTGTGTTACTTATTTGATGATTAACTCTCACTTGTTTTCTATACTTTCCTTCTGGAAGCTGAAGGTTCAGTCTTGGGAATTTGGTCTCTTATCTTTAATATACTGCTGTCTCTTTCATTGTACATACTTGGTCTGTATACAGTTTTATTATTCAGACTCTTCCATTATTATCATCAGCAGCATTATCGGCATCAATCACAGATTAAGATTTCAAGGGCTATTTCATATACTGTTCCTTCAACATAGTAAATCCTAGCTTTGTTCCATGGACATATGAGTCATTTCTCAAGTTTATTATGTTTTCTTTGAATTTTCTTCCGTGCCTTACTTTATCTTTACCTGCATGAAGTTACTTTGTTCAGTACGTTTGATTCGGTTCTTCTCTATTATGCTGGTCATTCCTCAAATGTCAAGTGATTCTTGTTAGTGATCATCAGATACACTATATATTTATGCATGTGTTTAAGGGTTGGAACAGTAAATATTGTGGACTAGAAGACTATTCTAGGATAATTCAATAATCAGTTAATGTTGTTTGTTGAAGACATGAATATACCAGTATCAGTGAGTCTATTCTGTGGGATAGGTCAGATTTTTCAGGAGAAGATTTTAGAATCTCCTTTCCAAAATATAAAGTGTGACTACCAGAATACTGGGTGCAGATTAAAGGAAATTACCTGGAGCACAGGGGAGAGTCTCATCATTTAGAATACATCTTTCTTTAATTGGAGGATAATTGCCTTACAATGTTGTGTTGGTTTCGAGTGTACAACAATGTGAATCAGTTCTAAGTACACATACATCTGCTCCCTTTTCAACCTCCCTCCCACCCCTTCATCCCGCCCCTCCCGGTCATCACCGAGTACAAAGCTGAGCTTCCTGTGTTGTACAGCAGCTTCCCCCCAGCTCTTTGTTTAACCTGTGATCGTGTATATATGTCAATGCTACTCTTTCAGTTTGTCCCACCTTTTCCTTCCCTTGATATAACCACAAGTTCCTTCTTTACATCTGTATCTCTATTCCTGCCCTGCAAATAGATTCATCAGTACCATTTTTCTAGACTGCATATGAAAGTGTTAATACACTGTATTTGTTTTTCTAGTACCATTTTTCTAAGACTTGCATATGATTCTGGAAGCTGAAGGTTCAGTCTTGGGAATTTGGTCTCTTATCTTTAATATACTGCTGTCTCTTTCATTGTACATACTTGGTCTGTATACAGTTTTATTATTCAGACTCTTCCATTATTATCATCAGCAGCATTATCGGCATCAATCACAGATTAAGATTTCAAGGGCTATTTCATATACTGTTCCTTCAACATAGTAAATCCTAGCTTTGTTCCATGGACATATGAGTCATTTCTCAAGTTTATTATGTTTTCTTTGAATTTTCTTCCGTGCCTTACTTTATCTTTACCTGCATGAAGTTACTTTGTTCAGTACGTTTGATTCGGTTCTTCTCTATTATGCTGGTCATTCCTCAAATGTCAAGTGATTCTTGTTAGTGATCATCAGATACACTATATATTTATGCATGTGTTTAAGGGTTGGAACAGTAAATATTGTGGACTAGAAGACTATTCTAGGATAATTCAATAATCAGTTAATGTTGTTTGTTGAAGACATGAATATACCAGTATCAGTGAGTCTATTCTGTGGGATAGGTCAGATTTTTCAGGAGAAGATTTTAGAATCTCCTTTCCAAAATATAAAGTGTGACTACCAGAATACTGGGTGCAGATTAAAGGAAATTACCTGGAGCACAGGGGAGAGTCTCATCATTTAGAATACATCTTTCTTTAATTGGAGGATAATTGCCTTACAATGTTGTGTTGGTTTCGAGTGTACAACAATGTGAATCAGTTCTAAGTACACATACATCTGCTCCCTTTTCAACCTCCCTCCCACCCCTTCATCCCGCCCCTCCAGGTCATCACCGAGTACAAAGCTGAGCTTCCTGTGTTGTACAGCAGCTTCCCCCCAGCTCTTTGTTTAACCTGTGATCGTGTATATATGTCAATGCTACTCTTTCAGTTTGTCCCACCTTTTCCTTCCCTTGATATAACCACAAGTTCCTTCTTTACATCTGTATCTCTATTCCTGCCCTGCAAATAGATTCATCAGTACCATTTTTCTAGACTGCATATGAAAGTGTTAATACACTGTATTTGTTTTTTTCTTTCTAGCTTACTTCACTCTACATAGCAGGCTCTAGGTTCATTCACATCACTACAACTGATTCAAATTCATTACTTTTTATGTCTGAATGATATTCCATTGTTTATATGTCTCACAACTTCTTTACCCATTCATCTGTTGATGGACATATAAGTTGCTAGAAAACAAATTTTTATTAATGCTCTTCCTTTCAGTCTAGCACCTCTCTATTCTTCTCTGTGTTTAATATTCTACATTTCAAGCCTTTACAATCCAAGTTTTCTAGAGCATATATTTCCTACCACAAGTTGAAGAAGAGAACAGTCGGAAGGGTAGGCTATAGGTGACCTCTGGTGGTCTACAGATTTTCAGACTACTCCCTGTTTTCACACCCAACCTAGCCCAGGTGCAAGAATATACCAGATCTCCCTAATGAGATTTTCCTGGATGTCTGTAGGGATCCTTTTCTGGGCTTTCACCAGTGTCAGGGTTTTTTTTTTTTCTTTTTTTCTTGTAATGGCTGTGCTAGGTCTTGGTTGCTGCACAGGCTTTTACTCTACTTGCAGAGAATAGAGGTACATGGGCTTCAGTAGCTGTGACCCATAGGCTCAGTAGTTGAAGCTCCTGGGTTTTTGAGTACAGGGTCAATAGTTGTTCTGTAGGGGCTTAATTTTTCTTCAGCATGTAGGATTTTCCCAACTCAGGGACTGAATCCATGTCTCCTACATTAGCAGGTGGATTCTTTACCACTGAGCCACCAGGGAAGCCCACCAGTACTCTTTTTTTGGGGGTGGGAGGTGGCAAGGGTGGAGGGAAGGTGGGCCACTTCTATTAGTCTTTCATCTATTTTCATCAATCTTTGCTCCTTGGCTCGTGTGGGCCTCCCATTGCAGCGGCCTCTGTTGTTGCAGAGCACCAGCTCTGGGCACATGTGCTCCAGAGCTCTGGCTCGGTAGTTGGACACATCGGTCCAGCCACTCTGTGGCACGTGGGATCTTCCCAGGCCAGGGATCAAACCGGTGCCCCTTGCACTGCAAGGTGGTGTCCTTACCCACTGGACCACCAGGGAAGCCTGCCCACCAGTATTCTTGATAGGCAAGGAACCTAATGCATTTGCAGAAACAAACTAAAATTTAATACTGTAATTGTTTAAATAAATGCTCTTCAATCTGAATTTCTTGCCTGATAATTATAATTTTAGTGGGAAGAAGTGTTTATAGATAAATTCAGTCATGCTTTTATAAGTACTTAGATCTTTAGAATTCACACATTCTTCTAATTTGCTTTGTGATAAGGGCATCCTTATCGCAATTAGAATACCAGCTGTAGATGCAGACATGGTATGAGAGAAGTTACTGATCATCCTCAATATTTATTCTAACCTTTCTGTATATTAGTAGAAGCCTCAACTTTTGACTCACTAAATAGATATCAGAATGCACATGACATTCCCAAGGTTGCGTTTATGAGGCTAAATTCTGGCCACCATAACATGAACTCAAGAATGTGTAAAATAAAACTTTTGGATTGAAACCTTCATGGAATGGGCAGGAATTCCATTTTCTTTATTCTCTTCTCTTACTATCTGTAATGCAAATGTCTTGATGAGTCATCTCAAATTGTGCAAACAACTATATAATATGATAGAGACGGCAGATCAACAGTATTGAAAGAGCCTAAGTTGGTGGTATTTATAGCCCTGAACTCCCCTTTACCTAGATTATTAGGCCTGAGAGAAGTAAATTTCTACCATTTCTACTTAAGACACAGTTTTTTATGTTTTTGTTATAGCAGTCAGATCCTACTTTTACATACTACATGCATATATCCAACTATTTCGCATATGGACATATAAATTATACTGGAACATTCAGATAAATAACAACAAATTGTGATTTTTGTAATCATCTCTGTTTTGTGTTTTATTGCTTATCTCCAAAGTATTTTGAATTTCTGCCAAGTCTGGTTATAAATTGTATCTTGGATACAAAATATTTGTATCTTGGATACAAAATTGCAAGATGGAATGAACTGTGATCAAGAACCTTTTGGCAGGTGAGAGTTCTACCACTGAACCACCAGTGCTCACAACGATCAGGAACATTTTGAACACAAACTCCAGATGTGTCTGTGATTTGTCTAATTAGATTCTTGGCACCACAGAAAACTATGAAATGAATATAGATACAGAATGGTCCACATATTAAGTGAGGATGTTTTCCAAATGAAATGTTTGATATATTTTTTCCCTGCTGATTTCTAATATTTAATTTGGCTTTTCACTGATGGTGTCCTTTACCCACTGGACCACCAGGGAAGCCTGCCCACCAGTATTCTTGATAGGCAAGGAACCTAATGCATTTGCAGAAACAAACTAAAATTTAATACTGTAATTGTTTAAATAAATGCTCTTCAATCTGAATTTCTTGCCTGATAATTATAATTTTAGTGGGAAGAAGTGTTTATAGATAAATTCAGTCATGCTTTTATAAGTACTTAGATCTTTAGAATTCACACATTCTTCTAATTTGCTTTGTGATAAGGGCATCCTTATCGCAATTAGAATACCAGCTGTAGATGCAGACATGGTATGAGAGAAGTTACTGATCATCCTCAATATTTATTCTAACCTTTCTGTATATTAGTAGAAGCCTCAACTTTTGACTCACTAAATAGATATCAGAATGCACATGACATTCCCAAGGTTGCGTTTATGAGGCTAAATTCTGGCCACCATAACATGAACTCAAGAATGTGTAAAATAAAACTTTTGGATTGAAACCTTCATGGAATGGGCAGGAATTCCATTTTCTTTATTCTCTTCTCTTACTATCTGTAATGCAAATGTCTTGATGAGTCATCTCAAATTGTGCAAACAACTATATAATATGATAGAGACGGCAGATCAACAGTATTGAAAGAGCCTAAGTTGGTGGTATTTATAGCCCTGAACTCCCCTTTACCTAGATTATTAGGCCTGAGAGAAGTAAATTTCTACCATTTCTACTTAAGACACAGTTTTTTATGTTTTTGTTATAGCAGTCAGATCCTACTTTTACATACTACATGCATATATCCAACTATTTCGCATATGGACATATAAATTATACTGGAACATTCAGATAAATAACAACAAATTGTGATTTTTGTAATCATCTCTGTTTTGTGTTTTATTGCTTATCTCCAAAGTATTTTGAATTTCTGCCAAGTCTGGTTATAAATTGTATCTTGGATACAAAATATTTGTATCTTGGATACAAAATTGCAAGATGGAATGAACTGTGATCAAGAACCTTTTGGCAGGTGAGAGTTCTACCACTGAACCACCAGTGCTCACAACGATCAGGAACATTTTGAACACAAACTCCAGATGTGTCTGTGATTTGTCTAATTAGATTCTTGGCACCACAGAAAACTATGAAATGAATATAGATACAGAATGGTCCACATATTAAGTGAGGATGTTTTCCAAATGAAATGTTTGATATATTTTTTCCCTGCTGATTTCTAATATTTAATTTGGCTTTTCACTGATAGTCTTTGTTGACTCTGTCTACCTTCAGAACATTCTGGGGAAGAGTCCAACTGGGACATTGTGTACATATACATATATTACAGAGAATCTGGGGAATTGGAACCAGTTTAGTAATTTATAAACTGATAATTAAAGCCCTAAAACAACTTTTATCCACTTTTTCTTGTAGAGGAGTCCAATAGTCTCTCACAGTCTATGGTCTGTTCTTTCATTTGGAGACTCCTTAAGAATCATGACACTTATTTTGTTCCTCTGCTACTGTTTAAGCAACTTTTTCATGCACCATTGAAATTCTCATAGTTCTGGAACTTGGGACAGAATTAAAGACTGTGGCAAGATTTTCTTGGAACAGTTCTAAGGAATTCAATCATATAGTCAGAATCATAAGTAGAATATTATAAAAATAATCATAAGGAACTGATTTTGGCTTTGCAGCACTGTCAATGCAGATAGATTAGGATGATGAAAACTGAAAGGCAGGTATTATAGATAGTATCTGATTTTTATTTTAAGATTCCTCACAGAATTTTTTTTTTTTAGCTTTTATTTATTTATTTATTTTTGGCTATTCTGGGTTTTTACTGCTGCTGCAGGCTCTTCTGTAGTTGCAGGGAGTGGGGGCTACTCTCTAGTTGAGGTGAGCAGACTTCTTGTTGCGGTAACTCCTCTTGTTGTGGAACTTGGGCTCCAGGGCACACAGGCTTCAGTAGTTGTGGCACGTGGGCTCAACAGTTGCAACTCTGAGGCTCTAGAGCACAGGCTCCATAGTTGTGGCTCATGGGCTTAGTTGCTCCACAACATGTGGGATCTTCTTGGATCGGGATCAAACCCGTGTCTCTTGCATTGGCAGGCGTACTCTTTACCACGGAGCTACCAGGGAAACCCAGTATAGATAGTAGCTTTGTGTCCTCTTCCAAAAAAATTCACATGTTGAAACTCTATTCCTCATCGTGATGGCTTTATGAGCCAGGCCTTTGAGAAGTGATTAGGATTAGTCAGGGTCAGAGGGATAGAGCCCTTGTGAGTGGATTTAGTTCCTTTATAAGAATAATGAGAGAGCGTTCATTTTCTCTCAGTTCATCATCATGGGAAGATACAATGACATACCTGCAGTCTGCAACCCAGAACCTCGCTCAGCTGGTACCTTCCAGTCTCCAAAATTGTGAGAAATAATTTTCTGTTATTCATAAACCACCAGGTTTGTGATTATTTTATAGCAGCCCAAAGTGACTAAGACAAAAAGGATCACAGACATTTGTTATGATATTGCACAGGGTATGTGGAAAGTTAACCAGTATTTGCTAAAGAAAATACAAAATCTTAACAGTTATAAAATCTGAGTGATTCAGAGATGTTTCTACATCATGGTTTATTTCATATTCATCCTTTAAAATACCTAAGCCTGGATTTTGACAACAATCCCAGACCAATGTCTATTCCTTAATATTTAGAATAAGGGTATAGTTTTTTGGTTGTTTTATTTTATTTTGATGATGAGTGCTTTATTTCTCTGAGTATTGTCTGAAAGACAAAATTGGACTTATTTCTACCACTTCTTTCCAGACAGTTCTGTGCTTTGTATGAAGATTCTGCAGTCAGGGGAAATAGTCACACCTATGTATTACAGAAGCATTAAAGTATATAAGCATCACAGATTCAGCAGGATGAAAGCAGATCAACAAACACTTTTCACATTTTTCATGTGACATGTGGCCTATGATCTATTGCTATAGATCACCGCATTCTTCCAAGAAGCACTCAGTGTACTGAGGGAATCCTTGGGGTTTATTCTTTTAGCAAATTTACTCAGTACCTATTGTTCTAAGCATCTTATTTATCACAGGGGATAAACAATTCCTCTTTGTCATGCAGCATGCATTCTTGTGGGACAAAACAGAAAAAAAAAAGTTAGCAACTGATATTTAGCTACATCAGAGAAATGTGACAGAGAAAACAAGCAGTTGCTAGCTATGATAAGATTCAAAGTGTGAGTGTATGAATTAATAGCCAAGGTAGATTAAGAGAAAATCATCTACTGGGTAGGAAATCAGAAACTAGGCTATTGAAATCAGGCGTACTCTTTACCACGGAGCTACCAGGAAACCCAGTATAGATAGTAGCTTTGTGTCCTCTTCCAAAAATTCACATGTTGAAACTCTATTCCTCATCGTGATGGCTTTATGAGCCAGGCCTTTGAGAAGTGATTAGGATTAGTCAGGGTCAGAGGGATAGAGCCCTTGTGAGTGGATTTAGTTCCTTTATAAGAATAATGAGAGGCGTTCATTTTCTCTCAGTTCATCATCATGGGAAGATACAATGACATACCTGCAGTCTGCAACCCAGAACCTCGCTCAGCTGGTACCTTCCAGTCTCCAAAATTGTGAGAAATAATTTTCTGTTATTCATAAACCACCAGGTTTGTGATTATTTTATAGCAGCCCAAAGTGACTAAGACAAAAAGGATCACAGACATTTGTTATGATATTGCACAGGGTATGTGGAAAGTTAACCAGTATTTGCTAAAGAAAATACAAAATCTTAACAGTTATAAAATCTGAGTGATTCAGAGATGTTTCTACATCATGGTTTATTTCATATTCATCCTTTAAAATACCTAAGCCTGGATTTTGACAACAATCCCAGACCAATGTCTATTCCTTAATATTTAGAATAAGGGTATAGTTTTTTGGTTGTTTTATTTTATTTTGATGATGAGTGCTTTATTTCTCTGAGTATTGTCTGAAAGACAAAATTGGACTTATTTCTACCACTTCTTTCCAGACAGTTCTGTGCTTTGTATGAAGATTCTGCAGTCAGGGGAAATAGTCACACCTATGTATTACAGAAGCATTAAAGTATATAAGCATCACAGATTCAGCAGGATGAAAGCAGATCAACAAACACTTTTCACATTTTTCATGTGACATGTGGCCTATGATCTATTGCTATAGATCACCGCATTCTTCCAAGAAGCACTCAGTGTACTGAGGGAATCCTTGGGGTTTATTCTTTTAGCAAATTTACTCAGTACCTATTGTTCTAAGCATCTTATTTATCACAGGGGATAAACAATTCCTCTTTGTCATGCAGCATGCATTCTTGTGGGACAAAACAGAAAAAAAAAAGTTAGCAACTGATATTTAGCTACATCAGAGAAATGTGACAGAGAAAAACAAGCAGTTGCTAGCTATGATAAGATTCAAAGTGTGAGTGTATGAATTAATAGCCAAGGTAGATTAAGAGAAAATCATCTACTGGGTAGGAAATCAGAAACTAGGCTATTGAAATTGTTATTGGCATGCACATGGATGAGAAGGTCATTAAGCATAATAGTAAGAGTCCAGATGGCAGGGAAGACTGTCAAGCAGAAAATAAATCTTTCATAAATAAGAATATCTATAAAGTCAGAAGACAAATGCTAGACCAGAAGAAGAAAAGTGTGATATAGCTAGTGGACCTATCTTCAAAAGAAGGTATTTTGGGAGAATTGTTTAAGGTTTTACCAATTCTGGATGTGGTGATGTGGAGTGAGACTCACGACACCAGCACCAGCCGCACTCCTGACACTGACATCTATGAGGTCAGAGTAAACAGCAGGCTGTTGAGGGAAATAATCCCCCCCAGGGGCATACCTGGTTCAAGTGTAGTGTGATAAAAAAGATTTTTCTTGATGAGCAGTAGGGCAAATGGGTCTAGAGCTTCTACCTTCTGAGTACATACTCCAAAAGCACAGCTTGGAATACATGGCTATGAGACAGAAGCATGGAAAACAAACAGCAAGTAACCTCTCCCCTCACACAGGCTTGCCCTGCAGAGGAAAGGGGTCTTATAAGCTATTATTAGGAGTATGCTAATTGCTAAAAAAAAGTGTCCGATTAACTTAGTAATATTATCTATAGTATGAGAAGAATATTTGCTCCAGAATAACAACAAAAAATGGTTGCTCAATTAAAAAAGCAAATCTAGTATCATTGGTTTCTCTTCTATTTGCTTCTGGTTTCTATTATTGGTTTGTACAGTATCTTGCGATTAGTTGCCTGTTATAGTAGCACATTATACAAAGCAGTATTTCTCTTTATGTCAGATATCTTATTTAAAGTTTAAAGTATTTGATAGTTTATATTGGTTTAATTTATATCATGTTATTTAGCTATGATTGAATGCACAGAAAGATGCATGGAATTTTACAGGATGAGAAAGGATGCATAAATTGAACTGCTTCAAGAAAAGTTCAGTGGAAATTCACATAAGGACTATTAAAAATAAATTAAGTGGGTATTTGGCTACAAGTATTGTTAATTTTGAGTATGGTAATTGTATTGGATTTTTTGGGGGCGGGGGGGGGGTGTATTCCTTAGAAGCCCTTATCATTCAGAGACATATGCTGGGTAATTTTGGATAAAATGATATATCTGTACTACTTTTAAAATTAGTCCAAGATGATAAGGTGGGTATAGATAAAATTGACTACATATTGACAATAATTCAGGCTGACTGATGAGTACATAGGAGCTTATTTTTTCATAGCAAATGTATAATTTAAACAAGTAAATAAAATATATGTGACAAGACCTTTTCTGTGAACCATGGGTGAAGCGTGCTGTTTCTGACATGGTTTGCACAGAACTCATGTTAGCTTAGTTCTACTTTGTTCTTCTGTCTGATGCCTCAGAATATAAAATTTGAGCCTCTTATAAATGCACATTTCTTTTACCTTTTCTTCATTTTTATTTTCTTTCTGAGATGTGCGGTAGAAGCCTTTTTGTTGTTGTCTAAACTTCACTATCCAATAAGATTGGGTTATAAAATGAATGTTCTGTGATGCAGCAAAATTTCTCAAACTCCCTTACATAAGAAGGTCCAACACCTTCTTCTCTCACTTCAACCTATGCTGTTGAGTACTAGTTTTCCAAGATATTAGAAAACTATCTAATGCCTTGAAAACCTCCCTTTACAAATAAGAAGAATATTTGCTCCAGAATAACAACAAAAAATGGTTGCTCAATTAAAAAAGCAAATCTAGTATCATTGGTTTCTCTTCTATTTGCTTCTGGTTTCTATTATTGGTTTGTACAGTATCTTGCGATTAGTTGCCTGTTATAGTAGCACATTATACAAAGCAGTATTTCTCTTTATGTCAGATATCTTATTTAAAGTTTAAAGTATTTGATAGTTTATATTGGTTTAATTTATATCATGTTATTTAGCTATGATTGAATGCACAGAAAGATGCATGGAATTTTACAGGATGAGAAAGGATGCATAAATTGAACTGCTTCAAGAAAAGTTCAGTGGAAATTCACATAAGGACTATTAAAAATAAATTAAGTGGGTATTTGGCTACAAGTATTGTTAATTTTGAGTATGGTAATTGTATTGGATTTTTTGGGGGCGGGGGTGTATTCCTTAGAAGCCCTTATCATTCAGAGACATATGCTGGGTAATTTTGGATAAAATGATATATCTGTACTACTTTTAAAATTAGTCCAAGATGATAAGGTGGGTATAGATAAAATTGACTACATATTGACAATAATTCAGGCTGACTGATGAGTACATAGGAGCTTATTTTTTCATAGCAAATGTATAATTTAAACAAGTAAATAAAATATATGTGACAAGACCTTTTCTGTGAACCATGGGTGAAGCGTGCTGTTTCTGACATGGTTTGCACAGAACTCATGTTAGCTTAGTTCTACTTTGTTCTTCTGTCTGATGCCTCAGAATATAAAATTTGAGCCTCTTATAAATGCACATTTCTTTTACCTTTTCTTCATTTTTATTTTCTTTCTGAGATGTGCGGTAGAAGCCTTTTTGTTGTTGTCTAAACTTCACTATCCAATAAGATTGGGTTATAAAATGAATGTTCTGTGATGCAGCAAAATTTCTCAAACTCCCTTTACATAAGAAGGTCCAACACCTTCTTCTCTCACTTCCAACCTATGCTGTTGAGTACTAGTTTTCCAAGATATTAGAAAACTATCTAATGCCTTGAAAATTAGATTGCTCCATCCTTGTGCCTCAGATTACTTGCGTGGGAAAGAAATCTCGAGTGAGAAGGTTGTAGTGGCTCCAATCCACTCTTTCCTAAACATCTGCACCCCTTCCCCGACCCGCCCCCACACAGGCGCGCGCACACACCCTACAGCAATGTCTAGACTTGAACCCTGCAGGCTGACAATTGCCCCCAGGGGCAGCGAGACAAGGAGAGAGAGCAAGCAGCTGGAGGTAAAGGCCTGTTTGCTGCCCTGTCTTCCTCTCCAGCTCCTGTCCCTCCAGTTCGCGTCTCTTCTCTCTCCTCCAGTTCTTCCCGCAATTCCCCATTCCTTCGAGCCGGAGCAGTCCTCTCCCCTCTCTCCCTCCTCACCCAGCCCTCTTGCCCCCTCCCTTCCCAAGCAGCTGGTAGAGGAGACGGCGCAGCTGCTGCTGCTCCAACCAGCAGCAGCCGCTCACCATCTCGATCAACAATCGCCCCGCCCACGCCCGGTCTGGAGGCTGAGGTCGCGCACTGCCCTGGGGGTGAGGGCGGGGGCGAGCCTGGGGGAGAGCGTGGCGCGGCTGGGAGACGGGAGGGAGGAGTGAGAAGGACTCAAAAACAGCTTCCCCGCGGCAGGCAGGACTCCACTGCGCATCTGGGCAGGAGGAGTCTTTGGGTCACCGGCTGGACAGCCCCCCCGGAGACTCTTTCTAGCTGGCAGTTCGGTAGGGTCAGTTGACTGCTGAGCTGTTTGGCCTAGGAGCATCAGCTGGTGAAGGCACAGGCCATCTCCTGAGCAAGGAGAGCTCAGGAAACCAGAGATTCCCGGAGGAAAGCGAACCCAGGAGGAGAAACGGGGTCCAAGGAGCCCAGCTTCTGAGGGTTCCCTTACATGCTGGTGGAGACCCGTCACATGGCAGCAAGTAAGTACCTTTTTCTTGCTGAGTGCCCGGTCCTGGGATGGTGATAGCTGTCTTGTCCTCCAGCCTTTTCAACCCACCCTCCCTGCCCCACCCCATACACACCCTTAGGGTCCCCAGTAGGAGATTCTGGACTGGAATGAAGAGAACTACAAGAGTAGCAGGGTCTGTGAATGATTTCTCTACACTGTGTGTATGTGCGGTCAGTTTTCTCATCCCACCAGGTAAACATCTGAAAGCAGGATGCTCCTCTGGTAGTGTAAAATTTCTAAACCCTATTTCGCAGTGACTTTTTAAGTTTCATGACACAAGAATAGGACAGAGGAATAAAAGCTTATGCATCATGGAGTATCCTTCTAAGGAATTTTATCTCTTCGAGTAACTTAGTGATTTCAAGACTGGTGCTTTTCCTGTAAGAATCAATAGTATAAAATCAGTAGCACAGATGTGATAGGAAATGGTGTGCCCAGTTTAAATGGCTTGACATTTTGGTACTGTTTGGATCAACAGGTTTTTGTTTTCCTGTTTCCATTATTTGGCTCTGTAATCTGCATACCTTCTGAAGGTTTTCTTTTGAAACTGATGATGTATTCACTGTGACTGGTTATATGTTGCTTCCAATACTTAGGATATCGATCTAAGAAGGACAAATGATGAATACATGTGGAATACCACACTAATGAGTTCCTTTCATTAGTGGAGTCAAGTTTGGATATTGGTTAGAAAAGTCTCTTGAAATGAGGAGGAATTTGGGTGGTGCTTTTTGTGAATATATTTCTTCCTGGCTATCAGGTAATCTATTGCAAAATATAGTACAAGGTAATCTGGGCCCTGTAATAAACAGAGTCCTGAACACCATACCTGCTATGAGCAGCCCTAATTCATGTTTCTATAATCCAGCCTCTAATTTTATAAGTAAAGAAGATAAGGCCTCATTTGATGGCCTAATCACTGATGAGCTGAAATTCCAATGAAGAAATCTTTGAATTTAATATGACAAAACTTGCTTTTGTTTTGATGCAGTTGAAGTTATTAAGCTTTTGAGTAAGCTTATGCTGTTCATCTCCTGAGCCTAGCTTTCAGAGCCACCCTAAGTACCTTTCTTGCTGAGTGCCCGGTCCTGGGATGGTGATAGCTGTCTTGTCCTCCAGCCTTTTCAACCCACCCTCCCTGCCCCACCCCATACACACCCTTAGGGTCCCCAGTAGGAGATTCTGGACTGGAATGAAGAGAACTACAAGAGTAGCAGGGTCTGTGAATGATTTCTCTACACTGTGTGTATGTGCGGTCAGTTTTCTCATCCCACCAGGTAAACATCTGAAAGCAGGATGCTCCTCTGGTAGTGTAAAATTTCTAAACCCTATTTCGCAGTGACTTTTTAAGTTTCATGACACAAGAATAGGACAGAGGAATAAAAGCTTATGCATCATGGAGTATCCTTCTAAGGAATTTTATCTCTTCGAGTAACTTAGTGATTTCAAGACTGGTGCTTTTCCTGTAAGAATCAATAGTATAAAATCAGTAGCACAGATGTGATAGGAAATGGTGTGCCCAGTTTAAATGGCTTGACATTTTGGTACTGTTTGGATCAACAGGTTTTTGTTTTCCTGTTTCCATTATTTGGCTCTGTAATCTGCATACCTTCTGAAGGTTTTCTTTTGAAACTGATGATGTATTCACTGTGACTGGTTATATGTTGCTTCCAATACTTAGGATATCGATCTAAGAAGGACAAATGATGAATACATGTGGAATACCACACTAATGAGTTCCTTTCATTAGTGGAGTCAAGTTTGGATATTGGTTAGAAAAGTCTCTTGAAATGAGGAGGAATTTGGGTGGTGCTTTTTGTGAATATATTTCTTCCTGGCTATCAGGTAATCTATTGCAAAATATAGTACAAGGTAATCTGGGCCCTGTAATAAACAGAGTCCTGAACACCATACCTGCTATGAGCAGCCCTAATTCATGTTTCTATAATCCAGCCTCTAATTTTATAAGTAAAGAAGATAAGGCCTCATTTGATGGCCTAATCACTGATGAGCTGAAATTCCAATGAAGAAATCTTTGAATTTAATATGACAAAACTTGCTTTTTGTTTTGATGCAGTTGAAGTTATTAAGCTTTTGAGTAAGCTTATGTGTCTTATTTGTAAGTGACACATAAAAAGCAGATCCTGATAAGGACCAAACGACAGAGATTACATGAAGGTTATATAAAGGCAATATCATGTGTAACTGTTGCTTGATAAGGAATTGTTCCTCTCTTTTGTCCACTCCACTCTCTAGCTCTCATTTAAAGTACAGTTCAACATAAGAATAAAAGAGGCTTTGACAGGCCTCACTAGAATGCACTAGAGGAAGCAAAATTCAGTCCTAAGTCATGAACTGTGCCACCAGTGCAGTTTGAAGTATATTCTGATCTGTGAGCTTCCACTCTTAAAAAACTGTGTGCCTTGGGCAACAGTTCCTATTTAAACATTTTTGAATGTTCTCAAATATGCTTTACACTCTCTCTTCTTAGTTTTAAATTTTGTTTTAGGTACATGCTCTGCCTTGAGAGGAAACCTTTAAATATGTTGGATATTACTGAATCTATTTGGTTCATTAATTAACACATAAGAAGTCAAAATTTAGGCCTAGAGACGCTATTCCTGACTGCTAGGATTTGTTAAACTTCTTCACTGAGGGGACAGGTACTGTGATGTCATTTTTTTTACCACCATTGTTTTTAAAACAATAGGTGAAAAACCTGAAATAGAACACAGGCTCAGGAAAAGGAGCCATCAGATTTCAAATGACATGATACAGTGTTGCGGTGCCAGTCACTACTGGAGTGCAGGTGGTGGAGCTTCACAGTGGAAACTAGGGCCTCTGTTTCCTGTGGGAGAGGCTCTGGGAGGGTAGCTGACTTACATTCCCACTGATATTGTGCAGGTAGGATGAATACAGGTCTAAAGCACACTGGAAATGGGAACAACTGTATTTACTCAAGCTCTCACTTAGAAAAGAAGTATCTCATACGCCCCAGGCCTAGATCTTACTATGGCCAAACCTGTAACACAGCTGGGATATTTAGCCCTGAATCTACCACCATAGCCTGTCTCTTGAAAATTTACGGTGGAGGTGTAAGCCTAAAAGAGACACTGTTGATTCCTGGGAGTCTGGTCCCGTGATTTCCACTAACCCATATCACGATTGGTCCACCATGAGGCCATCTCTAAACTCTTCCCACCCAGGCTGACTATTAGTAATGCACAGTCACCCACCATCATAGGACACTAACTTGTATGGACAGACCTCGTTTTTACATGAGTCGGTCCCCTTCTCTTCTATTAATATGGGCTAATTGAGGCCATGAAAACAAGGTCTCACCTCTGCAACACTGAAAAAAGGAACCTTTAAGGCTGAAGAGAAGTTTTTCGTGGTTATACTCTGTGCTAGTAGGGGAAACCTCATTTGTCTAGCTAATAGATATCTCTGTTGTATACACTGCATTTCTGACTGACTCAGCTTTGACTGATTGACTCAGCTTGTTGCTGATTGAGGACAACCATCTCTGTGGACAGTTTCAATTGTGATGACAGCCAGGTGCCAGACTGTATCAGCATCAAACAGGAGCTTGAGGAAAATGTTGAAGCCCCTCTCAAGGAAATTCTGACTTTAAAGATCAGAGATTAGTCTGTCTAGAGCATGTGGTTTTAAACTAGACCATAAGAGGATGCTAATTTGGGGGCCATAGTTCCCAGTTAAATATATGGTGTTGATTGAAATATTCCTTCTCTTCTGCTTTAAGTGCCACAGTGAGGCTCCCCATCCATGGGCCCCTCATTCTCTGAGTTCTTGCAGAGACTGCGTGATCTAAGCACCTGATACAGGCTTTGGCTTTGTTCCATATCTGGTCTCACCCCAGGATGTTTAGGGCTCCTCTCTAGTTGCTCTTCAGTTTGTAGACAGGAAGCTGGTGTCTATGTATTTGGTTCCATATTTGAAAAATTAGAGTAGTTTCAGGGTGGTACAAGTAGATTTTGGAAGAGTGGACCAAATGTTTCAGAGTGACCAGGAGCAGAGATAAATAGCTAATTCTAAGAAACCTCTAGGGTTCCAGTGAGTATGCCAGTCTTGGAATTTTTAAAAATTTTGTGTTCCACAGATTCAGTGGAGTTTAAAACCATAGGCCAGAGGGTCTCAGGATTGCTGATGGGTATAGAAGTTACATGCATAACAAGCTCTCCTTTGTATTATTCTCTAAGGAGCAAGAATGCATTCCTTCCTCTTGAGTTCTTACATGGCCTCTGGCCAGATTCTTCTGGTCAAGGGTCTGACTGACAAGGGTCACAAGAATAGTTAGTTCTGGAAAGATTCTGGCTTTTCCCCAATGTGCTCATCTTGGTGGCCTGGACAGGCACAGCTTGGAAGTTGTTATCATATCCATAGAAATAAAGGACTCCCCTAGTGAACCATGACATTGCCTTAGAGAAGCTCAAGTGGGCATACTTAAAAGCCAGGCAGCTTTTCATCTTCCAGGAACTCTTCTCTGCCTTCATTGCCAGTTGTAATGGTTCATCCTGGTGAGAGTCCATCTCCCATAGATACTTACTCTCCTGCATCCTATCAAAGCATTCAAACATGCACTGACCTTTCCTTGGGCTCATTCTTCTAAGTGAATGTGAAAAAAGATCTGGTGCTAAGATGCTCTCATATGACACTCTTGTCCAGATTTCTCCTCCTCAGTGTAAGTCCTAACATTCTGAATGTGTGACCTCAACTCCTCCTTCCTGGAAAGATGATACTGGCAAAGAACTCAGCTCCTGATTATGTTAATGAGCCATCATTAGAATTCAAATTTACCACATTTTGGGGGAGTTCAGTTCTCAAAAAAGAACTTTTTTGTTTGGGGAAAGATGGTACCCAACTCTGAATTTTTGCTAGTATTAGTTTATTTCCAAGACCACTTTCCCCAATTTTTTAATCAGGAGAGTGTAAGAATCGCAAAGACACGGTGGACAGCAAGCTGTTAGGGAAAGAGCCCATTTGGGAAGAGTTCCTGGGCGAGATCCACAGGTCCGAGAGATGGGCCGGGGAAATCGCACCCGGAGATGGGACAAGGAGGTTTTATTAGGGAGGAAAGGGGAGAAGAAAAAAGAGGAGGGGGATTCTTCAGAGCAGGCGCAGAAACGAAGTCTTTGTTTAAGCTAGACGGGAAATTAGTGATGAGTCTGCTGTCCTTGAGTTGTCTGTGGGCATGGGGGTGTGCAGTTCTTGTCACTTTCCAGCTGTAGTGGAGAATCTTTATGGCCAGAGTGAACTCCTTATCGTCGGCCTTGAAAGACTCCCAGGCACCAGCAGATCAGCAACAGACGCTGACCCTTCAGGGCCAGCAAGTTTGCAGCTACAGTGTTAACCCTTTAATAGCCCATAAACCTAACAAAGAGTACCTGAAATAAAAAAATTCTTAAGAAATAAAATCAAAACAAAATGTCAATGACTACTTATGTCTTTGAGGAAATTACTTATTTACCATTTTCTTTTGCAGAATGACATATTCCGTGAATGTGTGAGCTGAAATTGTCATGGTGAGGGAGTTGAGTCTAGAATCAAATGGATATGTTGAGGCCAAAATAGAATGACCTCAGTTGCAGGCAGAATACAGGTTAAAGGACAAAGAAGACAAAGTCAATTAAGCCAGGTGAGATAAACTGTATGCTAGAGGGAAGTAAAAACATAGGAGTCAGATAATCAAAGATAAATAGGAAGTAAGCAGCTGAAGTGAAAAAATAATCCCAAAGCAGAAAACCACATAGGCTGAAGTTGAGGGGAACAAACAGCTATAAAATTCTAAGTGGATTGTTGTTATTCTGGTCAGTCTCCTTTGTTCCCAAGCCTTCAGTATGTAAACTTTCCATGTCTGAATTTATAATGTACATCATGGTAAACTGTGTTCAAGTAGTACTTCCCAGGTGGCACAGTGGCCTTAAAGACCCACCGATTTTCATCAAAAAAAGGGGAGTTCAGTTCTCAAAAAAGAACTTTTTTGTTTGGGGAAAGATGGTACCCAACTCTGAATTTTTGCTAGTATTAGTTTATTTCCAAGACCACTTTCCCCAATTTTTTAATCAGGAGAGTGTAAGAATCGCAAAGACACGGTGGACAGCAAGCTGTTAGGGAAAGAGCCCATTTGGGAAGAGTTCCTGGGCGAGATCCACAGGTCCGAGAGATGGGCCGGGGAAATCGCACCCGGAGATGGGACAAGGAGGTTTTATTAGGGAGGAAAGGGGAGAAGAAAAAAGAGGAGGGGGATTCTTCAGAGCAGGCGCAGAAACGAAGTCTTTGTTTAAGCTAGACGGGAAATTAGTGATGAGTCTGCTGTCCTTGAGTTGTCTGTGGGCATGGGGGTGTGCAGTTCTTGTCACTTTCCAGCTGTAGTGGAGAATCTTTATGGCCAGAGTGAACTCCTTATCGTCGGCCTTGAAAGACTCCCAGGCACCAGCAGATCAGCAACAGACGCTGACCCTTCAGGGCCAGCAAGTTTGCAGCTACAGTGTTAACCCTTTAATAGCCCATAAACCTAACAAAGAGTACCTGAAATAAAAAAATTCTTAAGAAATAAAATCAAAACAAAATGTCAATGACTACTTATGTCTTTGAGGAAATTACTTATTTACCATTTTCTTTTGCAGAATGACATATTCCGTGAATGTGTGAGCTGAAATTGTCATGGTGAGGGAGTTGAGTCTAGAATCAAATGGATATGTTGAGGCCAAAATAGAATGACCTCAGTTGCAGGCAGAATACAGGTTAAAGGACAAAGAAGACAAAGTCAATTAAGCCAGGTGAGATAAACTGTATGCTAGAGGGAAGTAAAAACATAGGAGTCAGATAATCAAAGATAAATAGGAAGTAAGCAGCTGAAGTGAAAAAAAAAGCCCAAAGCAGAAAACCACATAGGCTGAAGTTGAGGGGAACAAACAGCTATAAAATTCTAAGTGGATTGTTGTTATTCTGGTCAGTCTCCTTTGTTCCCAAGCCTTCAGTATGTAAACTTTCCATGTCTGAATTTATAATGTACATCATGGTAAACTGTGTTCAAGTAGTACTTCCCAGGTGGCACAGTGGTAAAGAATCCACCTGCTAAGGCAGGAGACACAAGAGACACGGGTTAAATCCCTGTGTTGGGAAAATCCCCTGGAGTAGGAAATGGCAACCTACTCCCATATTCTTGCCTGGAAAATCCCACAGACAGAGGAGCCAGGTGGGCTACAGTCCATGGGATTGCAGAGTCAGGCATGACTGAGCACAGAGAGGTGAATATAGAGATACTAACCAGAAAGCAACAGAATCCTCTCTGACACCTTTTCAGTTCCTCTCCACAGACATAGCACTTTGCTTCCTTGACAGGGAAAAACATCATGCATGTTCAAGCATATATGCCACTGCATATATGTATAATCCGCATAAAGCATTTCATTCAGAGCTGTTCTTTGAATGGAATGCAAGCTGTTCTCAACATTGTTTTTTACTAAATAATTTATTTGGGGTATCTTTCCATATGAACTTAAACTTCAGCAAAATATTCTAGGGCAGTTTAACTGCTGGACAAAGGAGTTCGTTCATGCAACTTTATTTTAGTGAGTATTGCCAAGCGGTCTTTCAGGGGAAAAAAAAAAAGCACTTATTTACAGTCTCACCTAAACTGTGAGAATGCCCATTTATTCCATATCCCAGCCTACCAAAGATTGCATTCATTGGAAAGAATCTCAAGTATGTCTCTAGAGTTTTACTCTTAAAATTATTGATTATTTTAATCTTATCCATATCTTTCAAAATATCATGACTCATCTTTCCTAACACTTCCTGAAAAACAATTATAATATTTTTGTATCCTTCTTGCAGAATCAAATGGATATGTTGAGGCCAAAATAGAATGACCTCAGTTGCAGGCAGAATACAGGTTAAAGGACAAAGAAGACAAAGTCAATTAAGCCAGGTGAGATAAACTGTATGCTAGAGGGAAGTAAAAACATAGGAGTCAGATAATCAAAGATAAATAGGAAGTAAGCAGCTGAAGTGAAAAAATAATCCCAAAGCAGAAAACCACATAGGCTGAAGTTGAGGGGAACAAACAGCTATAAAATTCTAAGTGGATTGTTGTTATTCTGGTCAGTCTCCTTTGTTCCCAAGCCTTCAGTATGTAAACTTTCCATGTCTGAATTTATAATGTACATCATGGTAAACTGTGTTCAAGTAGTACTTCCCAGGTGGCACAGTGGTAAAGAATCCACCTGCTAAGGCAGGAGACACAAGAGACACGGGTTAAATCCCTGTGTTGGGAAAATCCCCTGGAGTAGGAAATGGCAACCTACTCCCATATTCTTGCCTGGAAAATCCCACAGACAGAGGAGCCAGGTGGGCTACAGTCCATGGGATTGCAGAGTCAGGCATGACTGAGCACAGAGAGGTGAATATAGAGATACTAACCAGAAAGCAACAGAATCCTCTCTGACACCTTTTCAGTTCCTCTCCACAGACATAGCACTTTGCTTCCTTGACAGGGAAAAACATCATGCATGTTCAAGCATATATGCCACTGCATATATGTATAATCCGCATAAAGCATTTCATTCAGAGCTGTTCTTTGAATGGAATGCAAGCTGTTCTCAACATTGTTTTTTACTAAATAATTTATTTGGGGTATCTTTCCATATGAACTTAAACTTCAGCAAAATATTCTAGGGCAGTTTAACTGCTGGACAAAGGAGTTCGTTCATGCAACTTTATTTTAGTGAGTATTGCCAAGCGGTCTTTCAGGGGAAAAAAAAAAAGCACTTATTTACAGTCTCACCTAAACTGTGAGAATGCCCATTTATTCCATATCCCAGCCTACCAAAGATTGCATTCATTGGAAAGAATCTCAAGTATGTCTCTAGAGTTTTACTCTTAAAATTATTGATTATTTTAATCTTATCCATATCTTTCAAAATATCATGACTCATCTTTCCTAACACTTCCTGAAAAACAATTATAATATTTTTGTATCCTTCTTGCAAAAAAAGCAATGCATCTAATATCATTTGATTCTAAACCCTGGGGAAGAAAAAACAATGGAGAACTCTTGGTGAAAGGATTTTGCATGAGAGAATTTAGCTGTGAGTCATTAGAGAATTGGGAAAGATGAAATATAAGCTATAATATATCTGTGAAGTGCAATCAAAAGGCGCCAATGAACAGACATATGATCTAAATTGGTTACTTCTCTAAAGCAGGTGTGCTTCCCACATTCTCAACAGTACAGATTCCAGTTAATCACTACATTAACTCTGTCTCCTTCACATATGCATGTGGTACTTTCTAGTCTCCAAATGTTTACTGCCTTGTCATTACTATCATTACTTTTTTTTGCAGTTATCTGAATGTAATGGGTGTAAGAGGCTTTCTGCACTATCTGTATCTGATAGCATAATTGTTTCAAAATAGCTTGGAAACCAAATGAGAAGTCATTTTACCCTTTATTTCCTATTTCCTGTCAGAGTAAAATTGACATTTGCTGTTATCCTTACTCTACCGATCAACTGTCCTAATTTTTGCTTCATTTTTCTTAATTTACATTATCTTGCTCTATAGTCTACATCTGGGAAAGCTAGCCTAAATCTTTTGGTAAATGTATTATGAGAATAAATAAATACATATTACCTGTTACAGGGTAGAACATTATAATTACAATATCTAGCTGTTCTTTGAATGGAATGCAAGCTATTCTCAAGATTGTTTTTTACTAAATAATTTATTTGGGGTATCTTTCCATATGAACTTAAACTTCAGCAAAATATTCTAGGGCAGTTTAACTGCTGGACAAAGGAGTTCGTTCATGCAACTTTATTTTAGTGAGTATTGCCAAGCGGTCTTTCAGGGGAAAAAAAAAAAGCACTTATTTACAGTCTCACCTAAACTGTGAGAATGCCCATTTATTCCATATCCCAGCCTACCAAAGATTGCATTCATTGGAAAGAATCTCAAGTATGTCTCTAGAGTTTTACTCTTAAAATTATTGATTATTTTAATCTTATCCATATCTTTCAAAATATCATGACTCATCTTTCCTAACACTTCCTGAAAAACAATTATAATATTTTTGTATCCTTCTTGCAAAAAAAGCAATGCATCTAATATCATTTGATTCTAAACCCTGGGGAAGAAAAAACAATGGAGAACTCTTGGTGAAAGGATTTTGCATGAGAGAATTTAGCTGTGAGTCATTAGAGAATTGGGAAAGATGAAATATAAGCTATAATATATCTGTGAAGTGCAATCAAAAGGCGCCAATGAACAGACATATGATCTAAATTGGTTACTTCTCTAAAGCAGGTGTGCTTCCCACATTCTCAACAGTACAGATTCCAGTTAATCACTACATTAACTCTGTCTCCTTCACATATGCATGTGGTACTTTCTAGTCTCCAAATGTTTACTGCCTTGTCATTACTATCATTACTTTTTTTTGCAGTTATCTGAATGTAATGGGTGTAAGAGGCTTTCTGCACTATCTGTATCTGATAGCATAATTGTTTCAAAATAGCTTGGAAACCAAATGAGAAGTCATTTTACCCTTTATTTCCTATTTCCTGTCAGAGTAAAATTGACATTTGCTGTTATCCTTACTCTACCGATCAACTGTCCTAATTTTTGCTTCATTTTTCTTAATTTACATTATCTTGCTCTATAGTCTACATCTGGGAAAGCTAGCCTAAATCTTTTGGTAAATGTATTATGAGAATAAATAAATACATATTACCTGTTACAGGGTAGAACATTTCATAATTCTGACAAACCTACTCTAGCATCTGTTTCTCTAGGATCTGATCCCTAGGATCCACTCCAGCTTCCTAGAAAGCTTATCAGTTGATTACATAGATGCATTAATTCCTAAGGTGGGAAAAATGGAAGTGACTGTGAGTGCTGTGGACAGTCACTGCCTACACATGCAGAATCTGTCTTCCCAGCTTGACTGCATTACTGGCAGGCTGTGCCCTGGGAATCAAACCGAGCCACACGGGAAGCAATAAGGAATAGGATACAGAGCAAGAGGGAAGAGCATTGACTTCGGGCAGCCCTCCTTCCTTGTCTCTAAGGAGATGCAACTGAAGTTGCTGCTGGAGCGTGCTGTCTGTCCAGCTTAGTTCCCAGCCTTCTCCCTGTGACTGTGTCATTCATTATCTAACTCAGATGCTGCCTTCTGAAAGGAAAGAGAATGATATGACTAATTAGTTCTCAAGAATAGAAATACACTCAAACTGTCCCTAGAACCCTGTGACTTCTGGCCATGCTACTGAACTATGAGACTGAGTGGGTCAGAAACAAAATGAAAGAGTAGAAGAACAGCAAGCGTTATTATCTTTTAGGGAACTGGAAACAACTGGATAAGGTGTATGTCCCAGTTGCATTTTTTATTTCAAACTTTAGACCTGTTTTGAACCAGGACCTATGCGGCAGAATAGCAGCATCTGGTAAGGTCAAGGCACCCACTGAATAAGGGAAATCTTAGAGCTGAGGGAGATAATGGGTCCAGAGAGGTGAAAAGGACGTAATCTTTTGGAGAAGTGATATTATAAAGCAAGGATTTGCCTCAGAAATTCCAATACAAGCCTTGTCTGTCTCTCATACTTAGAATATCAGAGAATAGAAAAACAACCAAAGAAAATGTAATGTCTCAGCTTGCTTTATGAGGGAAACTGGATGAAGCATGGCTCTCAGCTAATTGTTTCAAAATAGCTTGGAAACCAAATGAGAAGTCATTTTACCCTTTATTTCCTATTTCCTGTCAGAGTAAAATTGACATTTGCTGTTATCCTTACTCTACCGATCAACTGTCCTAATTTTTGCTTCATTTTTCTTAATTTACATTATCTTGCTCTATAGTCTACATCTGGGAAAGCTAGCCTAAATCTTTTGGTAAATGTATTATGAGAATAAATAAATACATATTACCTGTTACAGGGTAGAACATTTCATAATTCTGACAAACCTACTCTAGCATCTGTTTCTCTAGGATCTGATCCCTAGGATCCACTCCAGCTTCCTAGAAAGCTTATCAGTTGATTACATAGATGCATTAATTCCTAAGGTGGGAAAAATGGAAGTGACTGTGAGTGCTGTGGACAGTCACTGCCTACACATGCAGAATCTGTCTTCCCAGCTTGACTGCATTACTGGCAGGCTGTGCCCTGGGAATCAAACCGAGCCACACGGGAAGCAATAAGGAATAGGATACAGAGCAAGAGGGAAGAGCATTGACTTCGGGCAGCCCTCCTTCCTTGTCTCTAAGGAGATGCAACTGAAGTTGCTGCTGGAGCGTGCTGTCTGTCCAGCTTAGTTCCCAGCCTTCTCCCTGTGACTGTGTCATTCATTATCTAACTCAGATGCTGCCTTCTGAAAGGAAAGAGAATGATATGACTAATTAGTTCTCAAGAATAGAAATACACTCAAACTGTCCCTAGAACCCTGTGACTTCTGGCCATGCTACTGAACTATGAGACTGAGTGGGTCAGAAACAAAATGAAAGAGTAGAAGAACAGCAAGCGTTATTATCTTTTAGGGAACTGGAAACAACTGGATAAGGTGTATGTCCCAGTTGCATTTTTTATTTCAAACTTTAGACCTGTTTTGAACCAGGACCTATGCGGCAGAATAGCAGCATCTGGTAAGGTCAAGGCACCCACTGAATAAGGGAAATCTTAGAGCTGAGGGAGATAATGGGTCCAGAGAGGTGAAAAGGACGTAATCTTTTGGAGAAGTGATATTATAAAGCAAGGATTTGCCTCAGAAATTCCAATACAAGCCTTGTCTGTCTCTCATACTTAGAATATCAGAGAATAGAAAAACAACCAAAGAAAATGTAATGTCTCAGCTTGCTTTATGAGGGAAACTGGATGAAGCATGGCTCTCAGCCAATGAATATTGCTCTCTAGCAGGCTGCATTAGGTTCATCCCCAGGGGCCCCAGCCCAAGATACTCTGATATTGTCTGTTTGGGTTGGGCTGCTGACTCCTACATTTTCAGTATTAGCACCAAGAGGTTTCTAATATGCAGTCAAGAGCTGGTATAATTCAAATCAGGTGTGATGAGAAGGTATTCTTTCCCTACAACTCTCCATACCAGGGTGTTGATCAGAGGTCACCATCCTTTCCCCATCTCCATCCTCTCAGAAGCCTCAAGATTCATAAACTGCAGGTTTGACACTACCACATCTAATCAGGCACTGAGGGTGTGGTGCATTGTTGAAGGTTTTGTGCCCATTGCCAGAGTAGGTGCTGGAGGCTTATGGTTGGCCTTACATGACACTGGTTCAGAGCTCTTCCATATAATTGGCAGATTTAGGGCACAGTTTGTAGATCTATGGGCTTAGTTCCACTGGT
Source organism: Tragulus kanchil (assembly GCA_022376925.1). Classification (NCBI taxonomy): domain Eukaryota; kingdom Metazoa; phylum Chordata; class Mammalia; order Artiodactyla; family Tragulidae; genus Tragulus; species Tragulus kanchil. The sequence continues at coordinate 261,996,615 of JAIOJX010000026.1, read as the reverse complement.
CAGAAGCTGAGCAAAAATGAAAGGCCAAGAAAATCCAGTCTCACTTCAGATTAAGGGGATGTTTAAGGAGGTCGCTTGGTTGTGAATGACCCCCAAGAATTCCAAGGTAGAGTTCCAGAATTTTTAAAACAATATTGAGACCACAGTTTACATCTTAAGGGACCCTAGAACCCTGTGACTTCTGGCCATGCTACTGAACTATGAGACTGAGTGGGTCAGAAACAAAATGAAAGAGTAGAAGAACAGCAAGCGTTATTATCTTTTAGGGAACTGGAAACAACTGGATAAGGTGTATGTCCCAGTTGCATTTTTTATTTCAAACTTTAGACCTGTTTTGAACCAGGACCTATGCGGCAGAATAGCAGCATCTGGTAAGGTCAAGGCACCCACTGAATAAGGGAAATCTTAGAGCTGAGGGAGATAATGGGTCCAGAGAGGTGAAAAGGACGTAATCTTTTGGAGAAGTGATATTATAAAGCAAGGATTTGCCTCAGAAATTCCAATACAAGCCTTGTCTGTCTCTCATACTTAGAATATCAGAGAATAGAAAAACAACCAAAGAAAATGTAATGTCTCAGCTTGCTTTATGAGGGAAACTGGATGAAGCATGGCTCTCAGCCAATGAATATTGCTCTCTAGCAGGCTGCATTAGGTTCATCCCCAGGGGCCCCAGCCCAAGATACTCTGATATTGTCTGTTTGGGTTGGGCTGCTGACTCCTACATTTTCAGTATTAGCACCAAGAGGTTTCTAATATGCAGTCAAGAGCTGGTATAATTCAAATCAGGTGTGATGAGAAGGTATTCTTTCCCTACAACTCTCCATACCAGGGTGTTGATCAGAGGTCACCATCCTTTCCCCATCTCCATCCTCTCAGAAGCCTCAAGATTCATAAACTGCAGGTTTGACACTACCACATCTAATCAGGCACTGAGGGTGTGGTGCATTGTTGAAGGTTTTGTGCCCATTGCCAGAGTAGGTGCTGGAGGCTTATGGTTGGCCTTACATGACACTGGTTCAGAGCTCTTCCATATAATTGGCAGATTTAGGGCACAGTTTGTAGATCTATGGGCTTAGTTCCACTGGTCAGAAGCTGAGCAAAAATGAAAGGCCAAGAAAATCCAGTCTCACTTCAGATTAAGGGGATGTTTAAGGAGGTCGCTTGGTTGTGAATGACCCCCAAGAATTCCAAGGTAGAGTTCCAGAATTTTTAAAACAATATTGAGACCACAGTTTACATCTTAAGGGAACCAGTTGCATTGAGATGAAACAAGAAACCAAGTTCTATTCACAAAACCAAGGAATGGACTCCACAAATTTGGGAACACTCACACAGGTAAATGGAAACACTCACACAGGCAAAGTTTATTTTAAAAGAGAGATACAGAGCCCTCAGCATAGACACAGAGACAGGCTAAAGAGCCCCCAAAAGGCAGGGACTACAACAATTTTATATCTTTACTAGTATTGATCTGTACATTTTTGGTTGGCTCATGACTTTAATGTACATCATTTTTGACCGATTAAACATCGCAATGTCCATTTTGTCATTTTTGTGGCTTCTTGGATACCACAGTCTTTGGGTTTTTTAAGACACTGAATTTCCAGCCTGCAACACTTTTCCTTGACCCCAGACCATTATTTAGGAGCCAGATGTGTGTTTAGGAGCTAAATATCTGCCTGGAGTTTTTCCTCGATAAACTGGACAGCAGTTAATGATTGTCTTGTCCTGGGCCTAAATGTTTCATGACTTACCAGACCAGGAAGGCATTCCTCTGTGTGCTGTGTTGTGCTCAGTCATGTCTCTTTGTGACCCCATGGACTGTAGCCTGCCAGGCTCCTCTGTCCATGGGATTCTTCAGGCAAGATCACTGGAGTGGGTTTCCATTTCCTACTCCAGTGGATCTTCCAGATCCAACGATCAAACTTGGGTCTCTCACATCTCCTGCATTGGTATGCAGATAGTTTCCCACTGCACCACCTGGAAAGCCAAGTGCCTGGAAATTGGAGCAAAGAATGATGCTTACTTGGGAAAAAAACAAAATTGAAATTAAAAAAAAAAAGGCAGTAAGAGAAAACCAAGTTTTAGCCGGGTACCAGCTTATAGTTAATAATAAAATTTGCTTATGTGGTTAATTTTAGAAAAGTCTTTTCCATAAATCTTGAAGTAGTAGTATTTTGCAAAGGCATCAGAGTGAAACTATAAATTTGTAAAGTCTCACTTCAGATTAAGGGGATGTTTAAGGAGGTCGCTTGGTTGTGAATGACCCCCAAGAATTCCAAGGTAGAGTTCCAGAATTTTTAAAACAATATTGAGACCACAGTTTACATCTTAAGGGAACCAGTTGCATTGAGATGAAACAAGAAACCAAGTTCTATTCACAAAACCAAGGAATGGACTCCACAAATTTGGGAACACTCACACAGGTAAATGGAAACACTCACACAGGCAAAGTTTATTTTAAAAGAGAGATACAGAGCCCTCAGCATAGACACAGAGACAGGCTAAAGAGCCCCCAAAAGGCAGGGACTACAACAATTTTATATCTTTACTAGTATTGATCTGTACATTTTTGGTTGGCTCATGACTTTAATGTACATCATTTTTGACCGATTAAACATCGCAATGTCCATTTTGTCATTTTTGTGGCTTCTTGGATACCACAGTCTTTGGGTTTTTTAAGACACTGAATTTCCAGCCTGCAACACTTTTCCTTGACCCCAGACCATTATTTAGGAGCCAGATGTGTGTTTAGGAGCTAAATATCTGCCTGGAGTTTTTCCTCGATAAACTGGACAGCAGTTAATGATTGTCTTGTCCTGGGCCTAAATGTTTCATGACTTACCAGACCAGGAAGGCATTCCTCTGTGTGCTGTGTTGTGCTCAGTCATGTCTCTTTGTGACCCCATGGACTGTAGCCTGCCAGGCTCCTCTGTCCATGGGATTCTTCAGGCAAGATCACTGGAGTGGGTTTCCATTTCCTACTCCAGTGGATCTTCCAGATCCAACGATCAAACTTGGGTCTCTCACATCTCCTGCATTGGTATGCAGATAGTTTCCCACTGCACCACCTGGAAAGCCAAGTGCCTGGAAATTGGAGCAAAGAATGATGCTTACTTGGGAAAAAAACAAAATTGAAATTAAAAAAAAAAAGGCAGTAAGAGAAAACCAAGTTTTAGCCGGGTACCAGCTTATAGTTAATAATAAAATTTGCTTATGTGGTTAATTTTAGAAAAGTCTTTTCCATAAATCTTGAAGTAGTAGTATTTTTGCAAAGGCATCAGAGTGAAACTATAGAAGGCATACTTGAAATCTGATTATATTGCAATTGACAAAGTAACCTAGTCATTGTTGTGGCATGTAACACTTTAACATGACAACTAGAATTATAACTGACAACATTTTACCCGGACATATCAGATATGTGTGAATTCCACAATTTTTATTTTTTTAATTTTTTTAATTTTTATTTTAATTTTTTTTTTTTTTCAGGAGGGGGATTTGGGGTGGGGAAGGAGGGGGGCAGGTGGGCCATTTCTATTGGTCTTTCATTTATCTATTTTCATCCATCTTTGTTCTTTGGCCCGTGTGGGCCTCCCATCGCGGTGGCCTCTGTTGTTGCAGAGCACTGGCTCTGGGTGCATGAGCTCCAGAGCTCCGGCTCGGTAACTGGGCACATCGGTCCAGCCGCTCCACGGAACATGGGATCTTCCCAGGCCAGGGATCGAACCGGTGCCCCTTACACTGCAAGGCAGTGTCCTTACCCACTGGACCACCAGGGAAACCCTGAATTCCACATAATTTTTAGAATATCAATATTAGTAACATCAACCATACAATATAACTTGAGAAGATTTATCACTCTTTTAACAATATTTCCCATGTAATTTAACATGTCAAATGAGCCCGGATAGTTTAGTGTCTCTCTTTGGGCTGTCTCAGGGGCTGCAGAAGCATCTCAAAGTTAGCTAGAGTTTAAGAGAACTTCATTGGAATTTGATTTTAGGAAGTTTTTCCAAAAATGTCAAAAGAGTTTAAAATAGGTAGGATCATATAGGTAACTGTGAAATAACTATTTACTTAGCCAAAGTAACAAAAATATTTCACAGGCAAATATAGAACAGATCATTTTAGAGAAAAATAAACCTAAGCAAAATAAAATTAAGCAATAAACTTAAGCGTATCAAAAGCAATTCAGCATCTGAAGAAAACATGTCCTCTTTACAAAGAGAAATTCCAAATTTAAGTTTGTATACCAAATGATGCTTACTTGGGAAAAAACAAAATTGAAATAAAAAAAAAAGGCAGTAAGAGAAACCAAGTTTTAGCCGGGTACCAGCTTATAGTTAATAATAAAATTTGCTTATGTGGTTAATTTTAGAAAAGTCTTTTCCATAAATCTTGAAGTAGTAGTATTTTTGCAAAGGCATCAGAGTGAAACTATAGAAGGCATACTTGAAATCTGATTATATTGCAATTGACAAAGTAACCTAGTCATTGTTGTGGCATGTAACACTTTAACATGACAACTAGAATTATAACTGACAACATTTTACCCGGACATATCAGATATGTGTGAATTCCACAATTTTTATTTTTTTAATTTTTTTAATTTTTATTTTAATTTTTTTTTTTTTTCAGGGGGGGGTATTTGGGGTGGGGAAGGGGGGGGGCAGGTGGGCCATTTCTATTGGTCTTTCATTTATCTATTTTCATCCATCTTTGTTCTTTGGCCCGTGTGGGCCTCCCATCGCGGTGGCCTCTGTTGTTGCAGAGCACTGGCTCTGGGTGCATGAGCTCCAGAGCTCCGGCTCGGTAACTGGGCACATCGGTCCAGCCGCTCCACGGAACATGGGATCTTCCCAGGCCAGGGATCGAACCGGTGCCCCTTACACTGCAAGGCAGTGTCCTTACCCACTGGACCACCAGGGAAACCCTGAATTCCACATAACTTCTAGGATATCTATATTAGTAGCATCAACCATACAATATAACTTGAGAAGATTTATCACTCTTTTAACAATATTTCCCATGTAATTTAACATGTCAAATGAGCCCGGATAGTTTAGTGTCTCTCTTTGGGCTGTCTCAGGGGCTGCAGAAGCATCTCAAAGTTAGCTAGAGTTTAAGAGAACTTCATTGGAATTTGATTTTAGGAAGTTTTTCCAAAAATGTCAAAAGAGTTTAAAATAGGTAGGATCATATAGGTAACTGTGAAATAACTATTTACTTAGCCAAAGTAACAAAAATATTTCACAGGCAAATATAGAACAGATCATTTTAGAGAAAAATAAACCTAAGCAAAATAAAATTAAGCAATAAACTTAAGCGTATCAAAAGCAATTCAGCATCTGAAGAAAACATGTCCTCTTTACAAAGAGAAATTCCAAATTTAAGTTTGTATACCAGCTTGCCTTTAAAAATATTTAAAAGTGAAGTTACTTAAATTTATTTTAAACTTAGTCAGTCCTATCCATGTACACAACTCTTTTCTCAGGATCCACTTTTCACAAACCTTATCACTTTTGGTACTCATTATTTTGTTCTCCCTGAAGCGGTCATCTGTAAGTCAGACCTACTTTATCTTCCCTTCACAAAATGTAATTTCATTTCTCATACCATCTTTACCAAAAACATACTTTCTATTTTTCTTAAGCAACCAGGAACTTTTATATTAGAATTTTATAGATTGGAGAGCATAAATGCCAGAGATAATTTCTAAAAACCTTTGTTTTCTTATAGACAAATAATGGTACCACAGGATGGTACCATACATATTTATTAATAATCCAAAATCTCTTTAATTTTTCTGTAAGAGAAAGTTAGTGTTCAGGAATGAATGTTTCAGAACCTTATTTGGGAATGACCTATTTATTCAATAAATTTTCATCACTTAGTTTAGCACAACCTTAGAAATTAAAGTTACCCAAATTTGGAGAGACTATTTTAGATACATTCCTAAAGTATACTTTTTCTTTAATTTTTTTTTTTTTTTTTTTTTGCCCCTAAGTTTATTTTTCATCCATCTTTATTCTTTGGCCTGTGTGGGCCTCCCATCGCAGGTGACCTCTCTGGGCACATGTGCTTCAGAGCCCTGGCCCACATGTGCTTCAGAGTGCTGGCTCCTCATTGGATACACCAGCCCAGCCACTCCTTAGAAAGCCCGGTTTTGTTTTTGGTCTCAGGCTGCAGAAGCATCTCAAAGTTAGCTAGAGTTTAAGAGAACTTCATTGGAATTTGATTTTAGGAAGTTTTTCCAAAAATGTCAAAAGAGTTTAAAATAGGTAGGATCATATAGGTAACTGTGAAATAACTATTTACTTAGCCAAAGTAACAAAAATATTTCACAGGCAAATATAGAACAGATCATTTTAGAGAAAAATAAACCTAAGCAAAATAAAATTAAGCAATAAACTTAAGCGTATCAAAAGCAATTCAGCATCTGAAGAAAACATGTCCTCTTTACAAAGAGAAATTCCAAATTTAAGTTTGTATACCAGCTTGCCTTTAAAAATATTTAAAAGTGAAGTTACTTAAATTTATTTTAAACTTAGTCAGTCCTATCCATGTACACAACTCTTTTCTCAGGATCCACTTTTCACAAACCTTATCACTTTTGGTACTCATTATTTTGTTCTCCCTGAAGCGGTCATCTGTAAGTCAGACCTACTTTATCTTCCCTTCACAAAATGTAATTTCATTTCTCATACCATCTTTACCAAAAACATACTTTCTATTTTTCTTAAGCAACCAGGAACTTTTATATTAGAATTTTATAGATTGGAGAGCATAAATGCCAGAGATAATTTCTAAAAACCTTTGTTTTCTTATAGACAAATAATGGTACCACAGGATGGTACCATACATATTTATTAATAATCCAAAATCTCTTTAATTTTTCTGTAAGAGAAAGTTAGTGTTCAGGAATGAATGTTTCAGAACCTTATTTGGGAATGACCTATTTATTCAATAAATTTTCATCACTTAGTTTAGCACAACCTTAGAAATTAAAGTTACCCAAATTTGGAGAGACTATTTTAGATACATTCCTAAAGTATACTTTTTCTTTAATTTTTTTTTTTTTTTTTTTTTGCCCCTAAGTTTATTTTTCATCCATCTTTATTCTTTGGCCTGTAAGGGCCTCCCATCGCAGTGACCTCTCTCATTGCAGAGCCCTGGCTCTGGGCACATGTGCTTCAGAGTGCTGGCTCCTCATTGGATACACCAGCCCAGCCACTCCTTAACACGTGGAATCTTCCTGGGCCAGAGATAAAACCAATTCCCCTTGCACTGCAAGGTGGATTCCTTACCCACTGGACCACCAGGGAAGCCCAAGTATAATTCTTTTTAATAGAGTTTATCAGAAAGCTCTAGTCTCATTTGTATTTTTTCCTTAAAAGTTTCTTCACTTGAGTTACTTTCCTTGTTGAAAAACTTGTAACAGATATAACAAAATTTTATTTAACTTATATTAAATCTAGGAACAATGAAAATATTAAAGAATGTATATTCTGTGACTCAAGGCATGTCTTTACTAATTAGATCAACAAACATTAATACAAGGTATTCATTTAATAGTTAATATTTCTTAGTTCACATGAATCTGAAATTCATTTAGTTTAATTTCTTGAATTTAAAATTGTGTGATTTATAAGTGCTTATTTTTTTAAGCCAATTGAATAGAGCTTATTGACAAGTTAAACTCAATAACATTATCTAAAGACAAAGACACACACTGAGACATACATAAACCTGGACAGACTGAGATCTCACAGTTTTTTGCTTGAGGTTTAAAATGTCTCTTTGCCCTTTTTTTTTCTCTCCCTTGGCTCAAGGTTTTGCTAATTTGTTTAGAACTGGGGTCTCAGGCACAGTAGGCTGTGTTATCTCAAGGATATAATAAGAGTTAATTTTAGATTTTTTTAGTTTTTAGGCATATTTTTGTTTCTCAGGCAGGGTTAGAGCTCCAAAAAAAAAAAAAAAAAGTATTTTAACGAGCTAGGTTTTTAAATTTTTGTATGTGTAAAAAGAGCCAGTGTTGTAATTTTAAAAAGATTTTTTTTTTAGTCAGTTTTCTCTGGAGTCTAAAGAATATCATGACTATACTGTCTTTTATTTTCTGTGGTCATAGTCTCATAGCTAAATTTTTAAATTCCATTCAGTTCAGTTGCTCATTGTGTCTGACTGTGTGCCACCCCATGGACTGCAGCACGCCAGGCTTCCTTGTCCTTCACCATCTCCCAGAGTTTGCTCAAACTCATGTTTGTTGAATGTCATCTAACCATCTCATCCTCCATTGTCCCCTTCTCCTTCTACCTTCTATTTTTCAAGCATCAGGATCTTTTCCAGTGAGTCATCTCTTCATATCAGGTGGCCAAAGGATTGGAGATCCATATTCAGCATGAGTCTTTCCAATGAATGTTCAGGGTTAATTTCCTTTAGGATCGACCAGTTTGATTTCCTTGCAGTCCAAGGGACTCTCAAGAGTCTTCTCCAACACCACAGTTCAAAGGCATCAGTTCTTCAGTGCTCAACCTTTATGGTCCAGCTCTTATATCCATACATGGTTACTGGGAAAACAAGAGCTTTGACTTATATGGACCTTTGATCTGCAATGTCTCTGCTTTTGAATACACTGTCTAGGTTTGCCATAGCTTTTCTTTCAAAGAGCAAGCATCTTTTAATTTCACTGCAGTTACTGTCCACAGTGATTTTGGAGCCCCAAAAATAAAGTCTGTCACTGTTTCCATTTTTTCCCCATCTGTTTCCCATGAAGTCATGGGACCAATGCCATGATCTTAATTTTTTGAATGTTGAATTTTAGGCCAGCTTTTTCACTCTCCTCTTTCACCTTCATCAAGAGGCTCTTTAGTTCCTCTTTGCTTTCTGCCATTAGGGTGGTGTCATCTGCATGTCTGAGGTTATCGATATTTCTCCCAGCAATCTTGATTCCAGCTTGTGCTTCATCCAGGCCAGCATTTTGCATGAAGTACTCTACATGTAAGTTAAATAAGCAGGGTGACAATATGCACTCTTGATCTGTTCCTTTCCTAATTTTGAACCAGTCCATTGTTCCATGTCTGGCTCTAACTCTTCTTGACCTGCATACAAGTTTCTCAGGAGGCAGGTAAGGTGGTCTGATATTTTCATCTCTTTCAGAATTTTCCCAGTGTTGTAATTTTAAAAGATTTTTTTTAGTCATTTTTCTCTGGAGTCTAAAGAATATCATGACTATACTGTCTTTTATTTTCTGTGGTCATAGTCTCATAGCTAAATTTTTAAATTCCATTCAGTTCAGTTGCTCATTGTGTCTGACTGTGTGCCACCCCATGGACTGCAGCACGCCAGGCTTCCTTGTCCTTCACCATCTCCCAGAGTTTGCTCAAACTCATGTTTGTTGAATGTCATCTAACCATCTCATCCTCCATTGTCCCCTTCTCCTTCTACCTTCTATTTTTCAAGCATCAGGATCTTTTCCAGTGAGTCATCTCTTCATATCAGGTGGCCAAAGGATTGGAGATCCATATTCAGCATGAGTCTTTCCAATGAATGTTCAGGGTTAATTTCCTTTAGGATCGACCAGTTTGATTTCCTTGCAGTCCAAGGGACTCTCAAGAGTCTTCTCCAACACCACAGTTCAAAGGCATCAGTTCTTCAGTGCTCAACCTTTATGGTCCAGCTCTTATATCCATACATGGTTACTGGGAAAACAAGAGCTTTGACTTATATGGACCTTTGATCTGCAATGTCTCTGCTTTTGAATACACTGTCTAGGTTTGCCATAGCTTTTCTTTCAAAGAGCAAGCATCTTTTAATTTCACTGCAGTTACTGTCCACAGTGATTTTGGAGCCCCAAAAATAAAGTCTGTCACTGTTTCCATTTTTTCCCCATCTGTTTCCCATGAAGTCATGGGACCAATGCCATGATCTTAATTTTTTGAATGTTGAATTTTAGGCCAGCTTTTTCACTCTCCTCTTTCACCTTCATCAAGAGGCTCTTTAGTTCCTCTTTGCTTTCTGCCATTAGGGTGGTGTCATCTGCATGTCTGAGGTTATCGATATTTCTCCCAGCAATCTTGATTCCAGCTTGTGCTTCATCCAGGCCAGCATTTTGCATGAAGTACTCTACATGTAAGTTAAATAAGCAGGGTGACAATATGCACTCTTGATCTGTTCCTTTCCTAATTTTGAACCAGTCCATTGTTCCATGTCTGGCTCTAACTCTTCTTGACCTGCATACAAGTTTCTCAGGAGGCAGGTAAAGTGGTCTGGTATTTTCATCTCTTTCAGAATTTTCCACAGTTTGTAGTGATATCCTCAGTCAAAGACTTTAGCATAGTCCATGAATCAAAAGTAGAAAATTTCCTGGAATTTTCTAGCTTTTTGTATGATCCAATGGATGTTGGCAATTTGATCTCTGGTTCTTCTGCCTTTTTAAAACACAGCTTGTATATCTGGAAATTCTAGGTTCATATAGTGTTGAAGCCTAGCTTGGAGAATTTGAAGCATTACTTTGCTAGCATGTGAAAAGTTCAATTGTGTGGTAGTTTGAACATTATTTGGCAAAGCCGTTCTTGGCACTGGAAAGAAAACTGACATTTTCCAGTTCTGTGGCCACTGCTGAGTTTTCCAAATTTGATGGCATTGAGCGCAGCACCTCAATAGCATCATCTTTTAATATTTGAAAAGACTCAGCTGGAATTCCATCACCTCCACTAGCTTTGTTTGTCGTGATCTGTACTAAATCCCATTGGACTTTACACTCCAAGATGTCTGGCTCCAGGGGAGTGATCACACCACTGTGGTTATCCAGGTCATTAAGATCTTTTTTGTATAGTTCTTTCTGTGTATTCCTGCCGCCTCTTCTTAATATCTTCTGCTTCTGTTAGGTCCACACCCTTTCTGTCACTGGACGCTAGTTGTTTTGTCAAATGCGAGCAGCCTCTTAGAACCTATCAGTCTCTTGGTGTGTATCCTGAAAAACTGGAAATAGTTTGACCCTCAGACTCAGTTGAAAAGAGGTTTTAGTTCCTCTTTGCTTTCTGCCATTAGGGTGGTTTCCCATGAAGTCATGGGACCAATGCCATGATCTTGGTTTTTTGACTGTTGAGTTTCAAGCCAACTTTTTCATTCTCCTCTTTCACCTTCATCAAGAGGCTCTTTAGTTTCTCTTCACTTTCCTCCATTAGAGTGGTGTCATCTGCATGTCTGAGATTGTTGCTATATCTCCCAGCAATCTTGATTCCAGCTTCAACTTCATTCACAGCATTTTGCATACTGTGCTCTATATGTAAGTTAAATCAGCAGGGTGAGAATACACAGCCTTGATGTACTCCTTTCCCAGTTTTGAACTAGTTCATTGTTCCATGTCTGGCTCTAACTCTTCTTGACCTGCATACAAGTTTCTCAGGAGGCAGGTAAAGTGGTCTGTATTTTCATCTCTTTCAGAATTTTCCACAGTTTGTAGTGATATCCTCAGTCAAAGACTTTAGCATAGTCCATGAATCAAAAGTAGAAAATTTCCTGGAATTTTCTAGCTTTTTGTATGATCCAATGGATGTTGGCAATTTGATCTCTGGTTCTTCTGCCTTTTTAAAACACAGCTTGTATATCTGGAAATTCTAGGTTCATATAGTGTTGAAGCCTAGCTTGGAGAATTTGAAGCATTACTTTGCTAGCATGTGAAAAGTTCAATTGTGTGGTAGTTTGAACATTATTTGGCAAAGCCGTTCTTGGCACTGGAAAGAAAACTGACATTTTCCAGTTCTGTGGCCACTGCTGAGTTTTCCAAATTTGATGGCATTGAGCGCAGCACCTCAATAGCATCATCTTTTAATATTTGAAAAGACTCAGCTGGAATTCCATCACCTCCACTAGCTTTGTTTGTCGTGATCTGTACTAAATCCCATTGGACTTTACACTCCAAGATGTCTGGCTCCAGGGGAGTGATCACACCACTGTGGTTATCCAGGTCATTAAGATCTTTTTTGTATAGTTCTTTCTGTGTATTCCTGCCGCCTCTTCTTAATATCTTCTGCTTCTGTTAGGTCCACACCCTTTCTGTCACTGGACGCTAGTTGTTTTGTCAAATGCGAGCAGCCTCTTAGAACCTATCAGTCTCTTGGTGTGTATCCTGAAAAACTGGAAATAGTTTGACCCTCAGACTCAGTTGAAGAAACACAGAGCTTTTTGTCTTTTCGCTGGTACCTCCAATAGAGGTCATCCCCTCCTTGCAGAAACAGAGCAAAGATGCATTGAAGGCACAGGACTCTCTGAACACTTTTAGGCTATCTGGGTTTAAGCATTCCTCACCAGTGTAGCCTGAACTTTTTGATCCTGTCTCTTTTTTGGGGCCGACTGTTTGAGATAGAGTAAGAGCCTAGGTCTGTGATGTCTTAAGCTCTAGGGGAGCTAGCCTGTATCCTAGAATTTCTGTCCTGAGCTGTAGTTGGAGACTGTTTTTGATGCCCCTGATTTTAGCTTTGCAAATTGAGGAAAGCATCAACTCAGTCTGTAACTTAGCATAAATCGCTCAGAGAGATCTGTAAGCATAGCAACAATTTCTTTTTTATCCGAAAATAAAACACTATGAGAGGGAGACTGTAGAAGTTCTGCAGAGGCAGCATCTTGGCAGAGCTTTTGCGCAGTGTCCTCAAGTCAGTCACCTGTGCTGAGACCTGGGGCCACTGTTTACTAACTCCATCTGCCTTGGAACTCATGCAGGTTGGGAGCAAAGAGAGGCTCAAGAGACCATGCAATTAGGCTATGAGAGGTGAAAGATAGACTTGGGCATGAGTGTTTGCCTCTCCTTTGAGAAGCAAAGTGAAGTGATCCCAGACAGGCCCTCTCGCTGTTCTCAGAGCCAATGCAAAAAAAAGAAAACTGACATTTTCCAGTTCTGTGGCCACTGCTGAGTTTTCCAAATTTGATGGCATTGAGCGCAGCACCTCAATAGCATCATCTTTTAATATTTGAAAAGACTCAGCTGGAATTCCATCACCTCCACTAGCTTTGTTTGTCGTGATCTGTACTAAATCCCATTGGACTTTACACTCCAAGATGTCTGGCTCCAGGGGAGTGATCACACCACTGTGGTTATCCAGGTCATTAAGATCTTTTTTGTATAGTTCTTTCTGTGTATTCCTGCCGCCTCTTCTTAATATCTTCTGCTTCTGTTAGGTCCACACCCTTTCTGTCACTGGACGCTAGTTGTTTTGTCAAATGCGAGCAGCCTCTTAGAACCTATCAGTCTCTTGGTGTGTATCCTGAAAAACTGGAAATAGTTTGACCCTCAGACTCAGTTGAAGAAACACAGAGCTTTTTGTCTTTTCGCTGGTACCTCCAATAGAGGTCATCCCCTCCTTGCAGAAACAGAGCAAAGATGCATTGAAGGCACAGGACTCTCTGAACACTTTTAGGCTATCTGGGTTTAAGCATTCCTCACCAGTGTAGCCTGAACTTTTTGATCCTGTCTCTTTTTTGGGGCCGACTGTTTGAGATAGAGTAAGAGCCTAGGTCTGTGATGTCTTAAGCTCTAGGGGAGCTAGCCTGTATCCTAGAATTTCTGTCCTGAGCTGTAGTTGGAGACTGTTTTTGATGCCCCTGATTTTAGCTTTGCAAATTGAGGAAAGCATCAACTCAGTCTGTAACTTAGCATAAATCGCTCAGAGAGATCTGTAAGCATAGCAACAATTTCTTTTTTATCCGAAAATAAAACACTATGAGAGGGAGACTGTAGAAGTTCTGCAGAGGCAGCATCTTGGCAGAGCTTTTGCGCAGTGTCCTCAAGTCAGTCACCTGTGCTGAGACCTGGGGCCACTGTTTACTAACTCCATCTGCCTTGGAACTCATGCAGGTTGGGAGCAAAGAGAGGCTCAAGAGACCATGCAATTAGGCTATGAGAGGTGAAAGATAGACTTGGGCATGAGTGTTTGCCTCTCCTTTGAGAAGCAAAGTGAAGTGATCCCAGACAGGCCCCCAGAGATGAAACATAACCAGGTTCTGTTCTCAGAGCCAAGCCTCACACAGGCAAAATTTATTTTAAAAAAGAGAGATACAGAGCTTCAGCATATACCCTGAGAGGGACTAAAGAGTCCCCAAAAGGCAGGAATTGGAACAGTTTTATATCTTTACTAGTATTGATCCGTACATTTTTGGTTGGCTTGTGACTTTAATATACGACATTTTTGACCTATTAGTTTAAATGTCTCAATGTTCAGTTTGTGATTTTTATGGCTTTCTTGGATCCCTCAGTTCTTGGGTTTTTAAGACTGAATCGCCATCCTATGACCCTTTTCCTTGACCTCAGGCCATTATTTAGGAGCCAGATATATGTCTAGAAGCTAATTGTCTACCTGGAGTTTTTCTCTTTGATAAACTAGACAGCAGTTAATGATTGTCTTGCCCCGAGTCCGAATGTTTCATGACTTACCAGGCCAGGGAGGCATTCCCGTGAATGACTGGAAATTGGAACAAAAAGTGAGATGCTTACTTGGGATGAAAATAATTGAAATTAAAAAAAAAGGAATTGAGGTCTCAAAGTCCTATACTGTCGAGCAATTTTCCCCTCACAAGCACATTAGGATGGAAGACAACTTACAGAACCTAGTTGCGTGACGGAGCCCCTTCTCATTCCTTTTGGGAAGTGGCCAACCCTAATGTGGCTACTGGCCAGGAATTTTTGATTCATGATCTGACAGATCTTTGGGTTCATGAGAAGCACAAATCTAGGAAGATCCCAGTTCCTTACAATGTGCTTATTTGTTCAGTGTAACAAGAGAGAATTCAGAAATCCCAGAGGGCCATTTTACAAAGCAGTAGAAGTTTTGAGAACATCTAGAGAAACTGGGAACATTGAGTGGTTTAGAATATTAAGTTAGACCATTCTCCTAGACTCACCAATAGGGAACTAAAGCCGTTGTCTTCTTGGAAGATTCAAGTAGGACTATTTAAGGTAAATAAGCTTCCTGTTTATTCTTCGAAAATTTGCAATCTGATGCAGATAAACTTTGTTATCTGACACTGGCTATGATCTTCCTATTGTGTATATTGAGGATATCATCCTAAAGTTTAAGTTCCTTGCCTGCTTCCTTCCTCAGAAAGAGAGATGTTAATTCTTCCCCACATTCGAAAATTTGACAGAATCAGTCCCACTAGTGTTGGAGATTATGTTCATTTGAATCTCTGTTGCTCTTGAAATAATAATTTTCAGAGATAACCAAGATAACTTGGTTCTTACTTGTTTACAAGTCTGTCTCCCATTGTCTTTAAATTCAGTGACTGTATTTTATTAATATATATAGCACTGATACCTAGTGCAGTTCTTGGCACTTAATAAATATATGTTCCACAAATGATTGCTAAATAAATGAATGCCAAAGGCAAACACCATGGTTAAACTTACTGCCCTATATGAAATGTCAAACTGCATGATCAATCTTTTAAAGAAATATTGGTGTTCACTTTTTAAAAATATATCTAAAATAAAAAAACTAGCATACAAACTTCCCTAGTGGTCCATTGGGTAAAGAGTGTGCCTTGCAGAGCAAGGGGCACCAATTCAATCCCTGACATGGGAAGATCCCACGTGCCTTTGAGAAGCTGGACTGGTGTGTCCAATTACGAGCCAGTGCACTGGAGCACATGCGCCCAGAGTCGGTGCTCTGCAGTGAAAGAAGCCATTGCAATGGGAGGCCCATACAAGCCAAAGGATAAAGATGGATGAAAATAAATAAATAAAAAACCAATAAAAGAGGCCAAAATTAAAAAAAAAACTGAAATATAGAAATATAAATAAGAATATGCATATTACTGAAATCACTTTCTACAAGATAGCATATTCCAATAATGTGTTAATGAGATGGATTAGGACAAGGGAACTGAGGAAGGATAGAGTTGAGCAAACAGGAAATCTGAAGCCCCCAAAAAGCCCAGAACTGGAACCTAAAATAGGTCAATCCTGAATTAGGCACATATAATGGGGAGAATTAACCAAAATTGGCTAAACCCTGGGCAGGACACAATTGCAGCAAATGTAAAGACAAGAGCCAAAGATCAAATCATTGAAGTCAGGAAACAGTGACACAATCTCAAGGGCAAGTAAAGGTTGAAATAAAGAAAATGTTAGCCACACTGGAGTAAAGAGATGTTCCTACAGGAAAAATTCAAGAGTACAAATTGGTTATGCAGCAAGTGAAATGAAGCCTGAGCCAGTTTTTTGAGGCTAGAGCTTATATACCCACAGGACTTGACAGAATCAGTCCCACTAGTGTTGGAGATTATGTTCATTTGAATCTCTGTTGCTCTTGAAATAATAATTTTCAGAGATAACCAAGATAACTTGGTTCTTACTTGTTTACAAGTCTGTCTCCCATTGTCTTTAAATTCAGTGACTGTATTTTATTAATATATATAGCACTGATACCTAGTGCAGTTCTTGGCACTTAATAAATATATGTTCCACAAATGATTGCTAAATAAATGAATGCCAAAGGCAAACACCATGGTTAAACTTACTGCCCTATATGAAATGTCAAACTGCATGATCAATCTTTTAAAGAAATATTGGTGTTCACTTTTTAAAAATATATCTAAAATAAAAAAACTAGCATACAAACTTCCCTAGTGGTCCATTGGGTAAAGAGTGTGCCTTGCAGAGCAAGGGGCACCAATTCAATCCCTGACATGGGAAGATCCCACGTGCCTTTGAGAAGCTGGACTGGTGTGTCCAATTACGAGCCAGTGCACTGGAGCACATGCGCCCAGAGTCGGTGCTCTGCAGTGAAAGAAGCCATTGCAATGGGAGGCCCATACAAGCCAAAGGATAAAGATGGATGAAAATAAATAAATAAAAAACCAATAAAAGAGGCCAAAATTAAAAAAAAAACTGAAATATAGAAATATAAATAAGAATATGCATATTACTGAAATCACTTTCTACAAGATAGCATATTCCAATAATGTGTTAATGAGATGGATTAGGACAAGGGAACTGAGGAAGGATAGAGTTGAGCAAACAGGAAATCTGAAGCCCCCAAAAAGCCCAGAACTGGAACCTAAAATAGGTCAATCCTGAATTAGGCACATATAATGGGGAGAATTAACCAAAATTGGCTAAACCCTGGGCAGGACACAATTGCAGCAAATGTAAAGACAAGAGCCAAAGATCAAATCATTGAAGTCAGGAAACAGTGACACAATCTCAAGGGCAAGTAAAGGTTGAAATAAAGAAAATGTTAGCCACACTGGAGTAAAGAGATGTTCCTACAGGAAAAATTCAAGAGTACAAATTGGTTATGCAGCAAGTGAAATGAAGCCTGAGCCAGTTTTTTGAGGCTAGAGCTTATATACCCACAGGACTTGACAGCTATTTCCATCCAATGTTTGGTCTGCCCCAAGAGCTGCCTTTCAGTCAGTCTGTCCACGCACATGGTACTACTTCTGTCTACGGCAATGTAAGTCATCAGGTAATAAATGTGGCATGTTTTGAATTGTAATAAAATGTCATCAGCTTCTTCTAAACTTCCCAGGAATCTTAGAATATAAGTATATGCTGCCTTTTTAACCCAGTGTCTTCATTCATCAACCTTAACCTTTCATGCTATATCTCAGGACAAGAAAATGAGGTTGATTTTTTTTTTTTTTTTTTGCCTTAGTGTCTTTTATGTCTCCTGTATTGACAGGCGACTTCGTTTTTTTTTTGCCTCTAAGTCATCATTTATTTTCTACCGTCTTTTATTCTTTGGCACGTGTGGGCCTCTCATTGCAGTGGCCTCTCTCCTTGCAGAACACTGACTCTGGGCACGTGCACTCAAGAACTCTGGCTCCTAATTGAACACACAGCTCCAGCCACTTGCTCCTTAGCATGTGGGATCTTCTCGGGCCAGGGATCCAACCAATGCCCCCTGCACGGCAAGGCAGACTCTCCACCCACTGTGCCACGAGGGAAGCCCAAATATTTTTTCATTGGAGAACTCAGGCTGCCATTTATAGCCTATTAGTATGATGTTTGCACCTAACAAGAGAGGATTGTTAAAAGAAGCAGATAGAAGTAAGTGACTTCAGGCTTCCCTGGTGGTCCAGTGTAATGAATGGACAACCACATTGCTTTCAGTTTTTGGTAATTATGCTTTATATCTTTTGTATTTCCTATATATTTATTACTTCTCTTTCTCTTCTTTCCTTCCTAGAGATCTAAATTTCCATCTGAAGTATTTGGAAATATATTTTGCTTCATTCTTGAAGAGTACTTGGGATGTATGTGTTATCATAGCCTTACAGTCTTTTTTTCTTTCAACACTTTAAAGATTATTACATTGTCTTCTGGTTTCTGTTCTGGTGTGCCTAGAAGCTGGTGATTATTGTTACCATTGTTTCCTAATATATAATATGTTATTTTTCTTTAAGTGTTTTTACTATTATGACCATGATGTCCCTTGTTAATATTTGACTTAAAACTTTTATTAATAATGATATAGAAAACAATTTGCTTTCTAAGCTACCTTTTTTATCAAAAAGTTCAAGTGATAAAATAGGTCATTTTTAATAGACTGTCCTTCAAATCAGCCTATAAAGAATTCTACACATTTTGCAACTACATGTAATCTTTTATTACTCTTTGGTTTCAGCCATTTATATATAACTATATAATCATATATAATATGAATATATATATACTTATATGTATATAAAACATAAAACATATATAGTGTAATTTTCTTTATTAAGCTCCAGATCCAAAATTTCCAATTAGTCTCTTAATTTTTGTTGTTTTTTAGTTGCTTTGTTGTTTTTAGTTGACTCCTGCAACCTTATGAACTGTAGCCCTCCAGGTTTCTCTGTCATGGGATTTCCCAGGCAATAATACTGGAATGGGTTGCCATTTCCTTCTCCAGGGAATATTCCTGACACAGGGATCGAACCTGCATCTCCTGCATTGGCAGATGGATTCTTTACCACTGAGCCACCAGGGAAACCCAAAATATATGTTAATTTCTTCTGTCCTTAGCTATCTAAGTAATCCTCTGAACAATCTTGTACACACATTGATTTGAGGTATACCTATAGGGTAAGTTCCTACTGCTCAAGAACCACTATCAGGTTTTCTTCCAGGAAATTTGTACCAATTTAACACTACCAGAAACATTTATTAGAATTCTCACATCCTATTGGGAACTCAGGCTGCCATTTATAGTAAGTATATGCACTAAGAGAGGATTGTTAAAAGAAGCAGATAGAAGTAAGTGACTTCAGGCTTCCCTGGTGGTCCAGTGTAATGAATGGACAACCACATTGCTTTCAGTTTTTGGTAATTATGCTTTATATCTTTTGTATTTCCTATATATTTATTACTTCTCTTTCTCTTCTTTCCTTCCTAGAGATCTAAATTTCCATCTGAAGTATTTGGAAATATATTTTGCTTCATTCTTGAAGAGTACTTGGGATGTATGTGTTATCATAGCCTTACAGTCTTTTTTTCTTTCAACACTTTAAAGATTATTACATTGTCTTCTGGTTTCTGTTCTGGTGTGCCTAGAAGCTGGTGATTATTGTTACCATTGTTTCCTAATATATAATATGTTATTTTTCTTTAAGTGTTTTTACTATTATGACCATGATGTCCCTTGTTAATATTTGACTTAAAACTTTTATTAATAATGATATAGAAAACAATTTGCTTTCTAAGCTACCTTTTTTATCAAAAAGTTCAAGTGATAAAATAGGTCATTTTTAATAGACTGTCCTTCAAATCAGCCTATAAAGAATTCTACACATTTTGCAACTACATGTAATCTTTTATTACTCTTTGGTTTCAGCCATTTATATATAACTATATAATCATATATAATATGAATATATATATACTTATATGTATATAAAACATAAAACATATATAGTGTAATTTTCTTTATTAAGCTCCAGATCCAAAATTTCCAATTAGTCTCTTAATTTTTGTTGTTTTTTAGTTGCTTTGTTGTTTTTAGTTGACTCCTGCAACCTTATGAACTGTAGCCCTCCAGGTTTCTCTGTCATGGGATTTCCCAGGCAATAATACTGGAATGGGTTGCCATTTCCTTCTCCAGGGAATATTCCTGACACAGGGATCGAACCTGCATCTCCTGCATTGGCAGATGGATTCTTTACCACTGAGCCACCAGGGAAACCCAAAATATATGTTAATTTCTTCTGTCCTTAGCTATCTAAGTAATCCTCTGAACAATCTTGTACACACATTGATTTGAGGTATACCTATAGGGTAAGTTCCTACTGCTCAAGAACCACTATCAGGTTTTCTTCCAGGAAATTTGTACCAATTTAACACTACCAGAAACATTTATTAGAATTTCCTCACATCCTAGGCAGGACTTTGTTTTACTGAACTAGTTTTACTAAACTAGGACTCTATTTTAAATTATTGTAAATATGTTTGCATATGCTTTCTTTTGTAAGTTTCATTGTTTTTTTATTTTGGTTTGAATCACTGAGCCATCTAAATTTTATTTGGATATAAGTGTATGGAGCCAAGGATAATGGGAACAGCCTAATTCTGAATCTTCATATATATACTACACAAAGAATATATTATAAAAAGAAAAAAGATAATAAAACTACAAAAAAAAAAAAAAAAAAACACATTGTCAGCATAACTAGAAGGCAGAGAATGCCCAACATTTAAAATGCCTACCAAGGAGAAGTAAAGCCAAATTCATTTAACACCCTCATACACCAAGTTGTTACAGAAAATAGTCTCAATTTTATTTTGAATGACTGACAGAATTTTCTCCCTAATTGTGAAAATGCTGGGAAGGAGAGTATTTCCACATACTCCTTGTATAAGCTACTTAAAAACCTCTATTTTCCCACTCTGATACGAAACAAACTACAGATTTTATGTAGATTCCATATTATGCCAATGCTTCAAATTATGCTTAACGACAGTAACAAAATCAGTCTGTGGGAAATGATATCATGTGATAGACTAAAACACAGCTCTCAGTCATCTGCAATCCAGGCATCCACAGAAGAAGTCTACAGAGGGGTAACAGTGGGGTAGAATTGGGGGTGAGGATGGGTCAGGGCACAAACTAAAAATCAGTCTGGTAGCCGGTACAGTTGACATTAATAGGACTCCAGGTTTCTCTGTCATGGGATTTCCCAGGCAATAATACTGGAATGGGTTGCCATTTCCTTCTCCAGGGAATATTCCTGACACAGGGATCGAACCTGCATCTCCTGCATTGGCAGATGGATTCTTTACCACTGAGCCACCAGGGAAACCCAAAATATATGTTAATTTCTTCTGTCCTTAGCTATCTAAGTAATCCTCTGAACAATCTTGTACACACATTGATTTGAGGTATACCTATAGGGTAAGTTCCTACTGCTCAAGAACCACTATCAGGTTTTCTTCCAGGAAATTTGTACCAATTTAACACTACCAGAAACATTTATTAGAATTTCCTCACATCCTAGGCAGGACTTTGTTTTACTGAACTAGTTTTACTAAACTAGGACTCTATTTTAAATTATTGTAAATATGTTTGCATATGCTTTCTTTTGTAAGTTTCATTGTTTTTTTATTTTGGTTTGAATCACTGAGCCATCTAAATTTTATTTGGATATAAGTGTATGGAGCCAAGGATAATGGGAACAGCCTAATTCTGAATCTTCATATATATACTACACAAAGAATATATATTAAAAAAAAAAAAAAGATAAAAAAACAAAAAAAAAAAAAAAAAAAACACATTGTCAGCATAACTAGAAGGCAGAGAATGCCCAACATTTAAAATGCCTACCAAGGAGAAGTAAAGCCAAATTCATTTAACACCCTCATACACCAAGTTGTTACAGAAAATAGTCTCAATTTTATTTTGAATGACTGACAGAATTTTCTCCCTAATTGTGAAAATGCTGGGAAGGAGAGTATTTCCACATACTCCTTGTATAAGCTACTTAAAAACCTCTATTTTCCCACTCTGATACGAAACAAACTACAGATTTTATGTAGATTCCATATTATGCCAATGCTTCAAATTATGCTTAACGACAGTAACAAAATCAGTCTGTGGGAAATGATATCATGTGATAGACTAAAACACAGCTCTCAGTCATCTGCAATCCAGGCATCCACAGAAGAAGTCTACAGAGGGGTAACAGTGGGGTAGAATTGGGGGTGAGGATGGGTCAGGGGCACAAACTAAATCACAGGAGAGATCACAGCCAATATCAAATGGTAGAACCGGTACAGTTGACATTAATAGGACCTCAGCTAAAACCACAAAAATAGAGCTCTGGTCACTGTGACTGACTTCACTGTTACTGTGGCTCCCTAAACTTCTGAAAAGTTGCTACTGAAGTCTCTCTCTTGCAAATAGGGATTCCCCACAGCCTCTATTTTGTGTCGTTAAATCTAAATTAGAAATCTGGAGCCGCTATATTTCATTAGCTTGGTCAAGGTCATGTGGTCAATTCTCAGATCCATAAGATCTTGAAAACTCATTATCTGGTGTTTCCTCCCACTATGATTCATAAGTAACAAATTCACTGAATCTATTTATGGGATCACCATGGTAGACCAGCACCTCATCCTTCCAAATTCCTGTCTGCTATGCTTGCTCACCCTCAATTTTACCAAATTTTTTTTTTTAACTTTTATTTGACTTTTAACTTTTACAGAGTTTTGTTGTTTACAGATATCTATGTTCTCAGATTAGTCATATGTTTATCGCCCCCATCCCACCCCTCTGGACTGTCATACAGCATCCGTGAAGGATATGCTTTTATCACAGAGCAATGACTATAGCTATTTTCTTCACTTATGATAGTACAGGCCTTCATGCTACTTCCTTTATGCCTCTCACCCACTGTTCCTTCCCCACAATGTCCATATGACCATTGTTCATGTCTGTCTTTCTGTCACTTCACTGCATGTGCCATCATCACCATCCTACTAGATTCCATATATATGTGTGTTAGTATATTCTACTTGTCCTTCTCTTTCTGACTAACTTCACTTTTTATGATAGGTTCTAGATCCAGCCACCTCATTAGGGCTGATTCTTCTGCATTTTTTTTAATAGCTGTGTAGTATTCCATTGTATATATGTACCAGAACTTCTGTATCCATTCATTCGTCGATGGGCATCTAGGTTGCTTCCATGTTCTAGCTATTGTATGGAGAGCTACAATGAACATTGGGGTACAGGTGCTTCTTTTGGATTTAATTTCATCAGGGTATAAGCCTAAGAGTGGGATTGCTGGGTTGTATGGTGCTTCTGTTTTTAGTTTTTTAAGAAATCTCCATACTGTCTTCCATAGAGGCTGTATCAGTCTACATTCCCACCAGAAATGCAGGAGTGTTCCCTTTTCTTCGCACCCTCTCCAGCATTTATTGTCTGTCAATTTGTGGATGATGGTCATTCTGATGGGTGTGAGGTGATGTCAGTTTTACCAAATTTTACAAAACATTTTATTTTGGCAATGTTTGTACAAAGAAAACTTGTAGACAATTCCACCTTATATGAACCTGTCAGCTACTCGGTGAAGCAAGTTCTCCTCATAAGCCTGTTTGTTTTTAACTATCTGTAAAGTAGACACATAGAGGTAGCAGTTGTTTACACTTTTCTTAAAATTTCACGGCTTGCAAGCACTTTTGTAATGTAGTTTAGAATACTCAAATTTAGAGTTAGACACACCTGCAGTAGCATCTATCTTCACTACCTCTCTAGCTGTACAAGATAGAGAAGTCATGAAACCCATCAATCTCTCTTTCCTCATCTGTGAAATGATGGTCACAGGGGTAATATGTGAAAATATGATGTGATGATAGAGTTAGATATATCTAGTCTAGTTCCTTGAAATAGTAGTCACTCAGCAGGTGTAACTATAATTGGCATAGTTATTGCAGTAAATATTGGCTCTGCTCAAACGCATAAAGTCAGTTTTAAGGAGAGTATCTTTTCTATAATGATGCTACTTCCTTTATGCCTCTCACCCACTGTTCCTTCCCCACAATGTCCATATGACCATTGTTCATGTCTGTCTTTCTGTCACTTCACTGCATGTGCCATCATCACCATCCTACTAGATTCCATATATATGTGTGTTAGTATATTCTACTTGTCCTTCTCTTTCTGACTAACTTCACTTTTTATGATAGGTTCTAGATCCAGCCACCTCATTAGGGCTGATTCTTCTGCATTTTTTTTAATAGCTGTGTAGTATTCCATTGTATATATGTACCAGAACTTCTGTATCCATTCATTCGTCGATGGGCATCTAGGTTGCTTCCATGTTCTAGCTATTGTATGGAGAGCTACAATGAACATTGGGGTACAGGTGCTTCTTTTGGATTTAATTTCATCAGGGTATAAGCCTAAGAGTGGGATTGCTGGGTTGTATGGTGCTTCTGTTTTTAGTTTTTTAAGAAATCTCCATACTGTCTTCCATAGAGGCTGTATCAGTCTACATTCCCACCAGAAATGCAGGAGTGTTCCCTTTTCTTCGCACCCTCTCCAGCATTTATTGTCTGTCAATTTGTGGATGATGGTCATTCTGATGGGTGTGAGGTGATGTCAGTTTTACCAAATTTTACAAAACATTTTATTTTGGCAATGTTTGTACAAAGAAAACTTGTAGACAATTCCACCTTATATGAACCTGTCAGCTACTCGGTGAAGCAAGTTCTCCTCATAAGCCTGTTTGTTTTTAACTATCTGTAAAGTAGACACATAGAGGTAGCAGTTGTTTACACTTTTCTTAAAATTTCACGGCTTGCAAGCACTTTTGTAATGTAGTTTAGAATACTCAAATTTAGAGTTAGACACACCTGCAGTAGCATCTATCTTCACTACCTCTCTAGCTGTACAAGATAGAGAAGTCATGAAACCCATCAATCTCTCTTTCCTCATCTGTGAAATGATGGTCACAGGGGTAATATGTGAAAATATGATGTGATGATAGAGTTAGATATATCTAGTCTAGTTCCTTGAAATAGTAGTCACTCAGCAGGTGTAACTATAATTGGCATAGTTATTGCAGTAAATATTGGCTCTGCTCAAACGCATAAAGTCAGTTTTAAGGAGAGTATCTTTTCTATAATGATGTGCTTCTTTTCAGATTTTGGTACGGCTACTTTCATCTAATGTCTAAGAGAAATGGCTTGCACTTGAGTCAACAATCTAAAATATTAGTATAACTGGAACTTGTTAAGAGTCCAAACTTGAGTTGACTCTGATGCAATTCTTGCCAAAATCATACTTTAGCAATTTAGTTTTTTAGAAAGGCAGTCTAATGGACAAATTAACTATTAATCTTTCTATATTTTTCAAGCATTAGTGCTATATTAAGATCACTCACCAGAAAACATAGTGCCTTGACCATATTTCATAAATTCCCCATAGAAATGCTCTTACTGAATTATGATTTAATGATTAATAATTTAAAATCTGCACTCAACCTTCTAAAAGAAAGATGCAAGCCAGTTTCATTTGATTAAGTGCTTGCATTCTTTTGTCATACTATAGAAGACAATCTCCACTCTCCATTCATTCACCTAGTCAACAACTGTTGTAGTCTCATTCAACATTAGTCATGACTAAAGCAGTCTTTCAGGATAACTGACTAGGTAGGGAGAGAGAATTAACAGTGACAAGTTCGGGTTTCCCTGATGGTCCAGTGGGAAAAGAGTCCTCCTTGTAGTGCAAGGGGCACCAATTCAATCCCTGGCCTGGGAAGATCCCAAGTGCCGCGGAGCAGCTGGACTGGTGTGTCCAATTACAAGCCAGCACTTTGGAGCACATGCGCCCAGAGCCTATGCTCTGCAAGGAGAGAGGCCACTGCAGTGGGAGGCCCACACATCCCGAAAAATAAAAGATGGATGAAAATCAGTGATGACTTAGAGGCAAAACAAACAAACAAACAAACCAAAAAAACAGTGGCAAGTTCAGTACAGTGGAGTAGGCTTATGTATACAGTCAGGTCTAATGTTTATCACCCTGTGAGAAACAGGAGGCATTCCAAAGGCTATGTTATTACCAGACTATGCTATTAAAGTCTTATAACTAGTAGGTCACAGGTGGAGGAATCAAAGTTTTGTTGTGCTATGAAGTGATAACAGAAAAAGACGGAAGACTATATTTGGACTATACAATGTGTGTGTGTATGTTTGTCACTCAATCATGTCAGACTCTTTTGTGACCACATCGATGGTAGCCAGCCAGGCTACTTTGTCCTTGGGGATTTCCCAGCCAATAATATGGAGTGGGTAGCCATTCCCTTCTCCAGGGAATCTTCCTTACCCAGGGTCAAATCTGGGTATTCTACATTACAGGCAAATTCTTTACCATCTGAACCACTAGGGAAGCACATACAATAAGAATACTGGCTGACTAAATTTTGAGGTTTCAATAGATGGTGACAAAAATTATATTGGATTTACAGTAATTATATTGGAGTCACTATTAAGTGACCATCCTTGACAGTCTCCTCTGTGGCAAAAACATACTGACTGTATTTGTGTGGACAGGTTGTTTTGGTCAAAACTTTGTGGGCTTCCCTGGTGGTCCAGTGGGTAAGGACACCGCCTTGCAGTGCAAAGGGCGCCGGTTTGATCCCTTGCCTGGGAAGATCCCACGTGCCGTGGAGCGGCTGGACTGATGTGTCCAATTACTGAGCCGGAGCTCTGGAACACATGTGCCCAGAGCCGGTGCTCTGCGACAACAGAGGCCACCATGATGGAAGGCCCACACAGGCCAAAGAACGAAGATGGATGAAAATAGAGAAATGAAAGACCAATAGAAGCGGCCCGCCTGCTCCCTCCCTCCCCACCCCATCCCCCCAAAATTATACGTTTTTCTACTACACTATTATTCTATTAAATTTGACCAATAATTTTAAGATACAAAATTATATCACAGTTAAAATGTTTTATTTACTTTGAACCTATAATGTGCCAGTCACTCTCCTAGACATTTTATTCACATTTTATTTTATCCTTCATTTTATCCTGAATAGGATCCCAGTTCTATAACTGACAGTTTCAAGAATATAAATAATTTAACCGAGACCTATAAGAACATTAATAAGAGTTTATTATTGAATGTAGGTCTAATTCCTAAGTTTGTGATTTTGTTTATACTTGCCTATTACCATGAGCCATGAAAATTTACACCCTGTGAGAAACAGGAGGCTAATGTTATTAGCAGACTATGCTATTAAAGTCTTATAACTAGTAGGTCACAGGTGGAGGAATCAAAGTTTTGTTGTGCTATGAAGTGATAACAGAAAAAGACGGAAGACTATATTTGGACTATACAATGTGTGTGTGTATGTTTGTCACTCAATCATGTCAGACTCTTTTGTGACCACATCGATGGTAGCCAGCCAGGCTACTTTGTCCTTGGGGATTTCCCAGCCAATAATATGGAGTGGGTAGCCATTCCCTTCTCCAGGGAATCTTCCTTACCCAGGGTCAAATCTGGGTATTCTACATTACAGGCAAATTCTTTACCATCTGAACCACTAGGGAAGCACATACAATAAGAATACTGGCTGACTAAATTTTGAGGTTTCAATAGATGGTGACAAAAATTATATTGGATTTACAGTAATTATATTGGAGTCACTATTAAGTGACCATCCTTGACAGTCTCCTCTGTGGCAAAAACATACTGACTGTATTTGTGTGGACAGGTTGTTTTGGTCAAAACTTCGTGGGCTTCCCTGGTGGTCCAGTGGGTAAGGACACCGCCTTGCAGTGCAAAGGGCGCCGGTTTGATCCCTTGCCTGGGAAGATCCCACGTGCCGTGGAGCGGCTGGACTGATGTGTCCAATTACTGAGCCGGAGCTCTGGAACACATGTGCCCAGAGCCGGTGCTCTGCGACAACAGAGGCCACCATGATGGAAGGCCCACACAGGCCAAAGAACGAAGATGGATGAAAATAGAGAAATGAAAGACCAATAGAAGCGGCCCGCCTGCTCCCTCCCTCCCCACCCCATCCCCCCAAAATTATACGTTTTTCTACTACACTATTATTCTATTAAATTTGACCAATAATTTTAAGATACAAAATTATATCACAGTTAAAATGTTTTATTTACTTTGAACCTATAATGTGCCAGTCACTCTCCTAGACATTTTATTCACATTTTATTTTATCCTTCATTTTATCCTGAATAGGATCCCAGTTCTATAACTGACAGTTTCAAGAATATAAATAATTTAACCGAGACCTATAAGAACATTAATAAGAGTTTATTATTGAATGTAGGTCTAATTCCTAAGTTTGTGATTTTGTTTATACTTGCCTATTACCATGAGCCATTAAGAAACAATCCAAGGAGGGCTTCCCTGGTGGTCCAGTGGGTAAGGACACCGCCGTGCAGTGCAAGGGGCGCCAGTTCGATCCCTGGCCTGGGAAGATACCACGTGCTGTGGAGTGGCTGGACCGATGTGTCCAACTACCCAGTCGGAGCTCTGGAGCACATGCGCCCAGAGCTGGTACTCTGCAGCGAGAGAGGCCACTGCAATGGGAGGCCCACACAGGCCAAAGAGCAAAGATAAATAAATGAAAGAAAGATCAATAGAAGTGGCCAAAAAAAAAAAAAAAGTGTCAAGAAAAAAAGAAAAGAAACAATCTAAGGAACCCCATGAAAGCAGTACAATTTTGAAAGATCATTAAATATTTAAAAGGAAGATTCTGTATGTAAATAAGAGAAAACTTCAGTTCTCTGTAGCATGTCTTCATCAGTTGTACTTATTCAGTGCATTCTCAACTCCCCTCAATAAAGTTTTATGTGTGCAGTGTTACTGTGTTGTTGTTGTTATTCAATCAGTCAGTCATGTCTGACTCTGTGTGACCCCATGGATTGCAGCAAACCAGGCTTGCTTGTCCTTTACCATCTCCTGGAGTTTGCTAAAACTAATGTCCATTGAGTTGGTGATGCCATCCAACCATCTCATGCTGTTACACCTTTCTCCTCCTACCCTCACTCTTTCCCAGCATCAAGGTCTTTCCAATGAGTCAGCTGTTCATATCAGGTGGCCAAAGTATTGGAGTTTCAGATTCAGCATCAGTCCTTCAAATCAACATTCAGGGATGATTTCCTTTAGGATTGACTGATTTGATCTCCTTACTGTCCAAGGGACTCTCAAAAGTCTTCTCCACCACCACAGTTCAAAGGCATCAGTTCTTCAGCACTCAGCCTTCTTTAATTTTAAGATACAAAATTATATCACAGTTAAAATGTTTTATTTACTTTGAACCTATAATGTGCCAGTCACTCTCCTAGACATTTTATTCACATTTTATTTTATCCTTCATTTTATCCTGAATAGGATCCCAGTTCTATAACTGACAGTTTCAAGAATATAAATAATTTAACCGAGACCTATAAGAACATTAATAAGAGTTTATTATTGAATGTAGGTCTAATTCCTAAGTTTGTGATTTTGTTTATACTTGCCTATTACCATGAGCCATTAAGAAACAATCCAAGGAGGGCTTCCCTGGTGGTCCAGTGGGTAAGGACACCGCCGTGCAGTGCAAGGGGCGCCAGTTCGATCCCTGGCCTGGGAAGATACCACGTGCTGTGGAGTGGCTGGACCGATGTGTCCAACTACCCAGTCGGAGCTCTGGAGCACATGCGCCCAGAGCTGGTACTCTGCAGCGAGAGAGGCCACTGCAATGGGAGGCCCACACAGGCCAAAGAGCAAAGATAAATAAATGAAAGAAAGATCAATAGAAGTGGCCAAAAAAAAAAAAAAAGTGTCAAGAAAAAAAGAAAAGAAACAATCTAAGGAACCCCATGAAAGCAGTACAATTTTGAAAGATCATTAAATATTTAAAAGGAAGATTCTGTATGTAAATAAGAGAAAACTTCAGTTCTCTGTAGCATGTCTTCATCAGTTGTACTTATTCAGTGCATTCTCAACTCCCCTCAATAAAGTTTTATGTGTGCAGTGTTACTGTGTTGTTGTTGTTATTCAATCAGTCAGTCATGTCTGACTCTGTGTGACCCCATGGATTGCAGCAAACCAGGCTTGCTTGTCCTTTACCATCTCCTGGAGTTTGCTAAAACTAATGTCCATTGAGTTGGTGATGCCATCCAACCATCTCATGCTGTTACACCTTTCTCCTCCTACCCTCACTCTTTCCCAGCATCAAGGTCTTTCCAATGAGTCAGCTGTTCATATCAGGTGGCCAAAGTATTGGAGTTTCAGATTCAGCATCAGTCCTTCAAATCAACATTCAGGGATGATTTCCTTTAGGATTGACTGATTTGATCTCCTTACTGTCCAAGGGACTCTCAAAAGTCTTCTCCACCACCACAGTTCAAAGGCATCAGTTCTTCAGCACTCAGCCTTCTTTATATGGTCCAGCTCTCACATCCATACATGACTACTGTAAAAGCTATAGCTTTGGCTATATGGACTTTTTGTCTACAAAATGATGTCTCTGCTTTTTAATCCACTGTCTAGGTTTGTCATAGCTTTTCTTCCAAGAAGCAAGTGAGTTTTAATTTCATGGCTCCAGTCACCATCCACAGTGATTTTGGAGCCCAAGAAAATGAAGTATGTTACTATTTCCATTTTTTCCCTATCTATTTGCCATGAACTGATGGGACCAAAGCCATGATCTTCGTTTTTTCAATGTTAAATTTAACCTATCTTTTTCACTCTGCTCTTTCACTTTCATCAAGAGGCTCTTTAATTCCTCTTGCTTTCTCCTATTTAGGGCAATGTCATCTGCACATCTGAGGTTATTGATATTTTTCTGAACAGTCTTGATTCCAACTTGAGCTTCATCCAGACCAGCATTTCCATGATACACTCTGCATATAGATTAAATAATCAGGGTGACAATACACAGACTTGATGTACCTTTCCCAATTTGGAACCAGTCCATTGTTCCATATCCGGTTCTAACTGTTGCTTCTTGACCTGCATACAGATTTCTTTGAAGGCAGGTAATGTGATCTGGTATTCTCATCTCTTTCAGAATTTTCCACAGTTAATTGTGATCGACATGATCAAAATCTTTAGTGTCATGGTAATGTGAATCTGTGCATGTCTATTACCATCTCCTTGGAGTGTTGGGCAATCAGTCAGTCATGTCTGACTCTGTGTGACCCCATGGATTGCAGCAAACCAGGCTTGCTTGTCCTTTACCATCTCCTGGAGTTTGCTAAAACTAATGTCCATTGAGTTGGTGATGCCATCCAACCATCTCATGCTGTTACACCTTTCTCCTCCTACCCTCACTCTTTCCCAGCATCAAGGTCTTTCCAATGAGTCAGCTGTTCATATCAGGTGGCCAAAGTATTGGAGTTTCAGATTCAGCATCAGTCCTTCAAATCAACATTCAGGGATGATTTCCTTTAGGATTGACTGATTTGATCTCCTTACTGTCCAAGGGACTCTCAAAAGTCTTCTCCACCACCACAGTTCAAAGGCATCAGTTCTTCAGCACTCAGCCTTCTTTATATGGTCCAGCTCTCACATCCATACATGACTACTGTAAAAGCTATAGCTTTGGCTATATGGACTTTTTGTCTACAAAATGATGTCTCTGCTTTTTAATCCACTGTCTAGGTTTGTCATAGCTTTTCTTCCAAGAAGCAAGTGAGTTTTAATTTCATGGCTCCAGTCACCATCCACAGTGATTTTGGAGCCCAAGAAAATGAAGTATGTTACTATTTCCATTTTTTCCCTATCTATTTGCCATGAACTGATGGGACCAAAGCCATGATCTTCGTTTTTTCAATGTTAAATTTAACCTATCTTTTTCACTCTGCTCTTTCACTTTCATCAAGAGGCTCTTTAATTCCTCTTGCTTTCTCCTATTTAGGGCAATGTCATCTGCACATCTGAGGTTATTGATATTTTTCTGAACAGTCTTGATTCCAACTTGAGCTTCATCCAGACCAGCATTTCCATGATACACTCTGCATATAGATTAAATAATCAGGGTGACAATACACAGACTTGATGTACCTTTCCCAATTTGGAACCAGTCCATTGTTCCATATCCGGTTCTAACTGTTGCTTCTTGACCTGCATACAGATTTCTTTGAAGGCAGGTAATGTGATCTGGTATTCTCATCTCTTTCAGAATTTTCCACAGTTTATTGTGATCGACATGATCAAAATCTTTAGTGTAGTCAATGACACAGAACTAGATGTTTTTCTGGAATTCCCTTACTTTTGCTATGATCTAAGGCAGGTTAGCAATTTGATCTCAGGTTCCTCTACCTTTTCTCAATCCAACATTTATATCTGGAAGTTCTTGGTTCGTGTACTGTTGAAGCCAAGCTTGAAGGATTTTGAGCATTGTGTTTATATGTGCATACAGTGTGTATAAGCAATTCTTTTTCTTTTAAGCAATTCTTAATTATTCTTTAATAAGTGTCACTTTTGTGGATGATATTAAGTAAGTTATTTGAAAAATAAGTAAGTTTTTTGATGAGCAGTTGTTAGTTTTCACTAGTCTAGAAAGAGGATTCCAAGTTGATATATGCCAATATTTCTATTTCTTATTCTCTCTTTAAAATTGCTTTGCACTCCATCTTTGCAGTATTCTTTGAGGAGCATAAATAGCCATTGCTTTTATGAAAATGTTCCCCCTCTGGTCTAAATAACTGAATCAAGAGAAAATCCATCGACTAGACTGAGTATCTTTTTATTTATATTTTGGAAATAGAAGTTATAGGTGAGAACTTACATAGAAAATTCAAATATAGTTGAAGCAGGGGTGTACATTCTTAAAAGTACATTCTTAGAAGTGAGCATATAAAGTCATTCTTTAGATATAATCCCATAAAAATTAAAGGAAAAGTCAAGAAAACTGTGATGTCCTGAATGATATAGAAGTTTTCCCAGTAATTATTTCCAATTTTTCTTTTTCAGGATTAAGAAATGGACTGTGTGTCCTCTTTGTGGATGTCTATGAGATTGTTTTTTATTTAGGGCAATGTCATCTGCACATCTGAGGTTATTGATATTTTTCTGAACAGTCTTGATTCCAACTTGAGCTTCATCCAGACCAGCATTTCCATGATACACTCTGCATATAGATTAAATAATCAGGGTGACAATACACAGACTTGATGTACCTTTCCCAATTTGGAACCAGTCCATTGTTCCATATCCGGTTCTAACTGTTGCTTCTTGACCTGCATACAGATTTCTTTGAAGGCAGGTAATGTGATCTGGTATTCTCATCTCTTTCAGAATTTTCCACAGTTTATTGTGATCGACATGATCAAAATCTTTAGTGTAGTCAATGACACAGAACTAGATGTTTTTCTGGAATTCCCTTACTTTTGCTATGATCTAAGGCAGGTTAGCAATTTGATCTCAGGTTCCTCTACCTTTTCTCAATCCAACATTTATATCTGGAAGTTCTTGGTTCGTGTACTGTTGAAGCCAAGCTTGAAGGATTTTGAGCATTGTGTTTATATGTGCATACAGTGTGTATAAGCAATTCTTTTTCTTTTAAGCAATTCTTAATTATTCTTTAATAAGTGTCACTTTTGTGGATGATATTAAGTAAGTTATTTGAAAAATAAGTAAGTTTTTTGATGAGCAGTTGTTAGTTTTCACTAGTCTAGAAAGAGGATTCCAAGTTGATATATGCCAATATTTCTATTTCTTATTCTCTCTTTAAAATTGCTTTGCACTCCATCTTTGCAGTATTCTTTGAGGAGCATAAATAGCCATTGCTTTTATGAAAATGTTCCCTCTCTGGTCTAAATAACTGAATCAAGAGAAAATCCATCGACTAGACTGAGTATCTTTTTATTTATATTTTTGGAAATAGAAGTTATAGGTGAGAACTTACATAGAAAATTCAAATATAGTTGAAGCAGGGGTGTACATTCTTAAAAGTACATTCTTAGAAGTGAGCATATAAAGTCATTCTTTAGATATAATCCCATAAAAATTAAAGGAAAAGTCAAGAAAACTGTGATGTCCTGAATGATATAGAAGTTTTCCCAGTAATTATTTCCAATTTTTCTTTTTCAGGATTAAGAAATGGACTGTGTGTCCTCTTTGTGGATGTCTATGAGATTGTTATTTGTATGGTTAAAATATCTCTTACACATCTCTTATTTAAGCTAGTAAGAGTCTGATTCTCACAATAATTTGTACTCCGTTATTGTTAACTTATTTTTTCTTACTTTACGCTAATAGTAAGTAATGAATTCAGCTATTAAACAACTCAGTTTTAGACAGCAGTGGAAAATTTGGTTAGGATATATGTGTACAAGTGCATAGATATGTGAATCTATCTTATAAAATATTATATCAATAGAATAAATTCATTTAAAGCTGGTGCTATAAGAGACAAAATATACATATAGAAAATGCTGCCATATCAAGTATAAAACTTCTGATCCTTAATTGCAATAATAGTATTACAATGAGGGTTAAAGAGAATGTATAAAGAATAGTCAATTGTCACTGAGTAGGGTCACTTGAAGAGTAATTTCAGTTTTTTTTAAGTAATATATTCTTTTTTTTGCCTCTAAGTCATCATTTATTTTTCATCCATCTTTATTCCTTTGGCATGTGTGGGCCTCTCATCACAGTGGGCTCTCTCACTGCAGAATGCTGGCTCTGGGTGTATGTGCTCCAGAGCACTGGTTAGTAATTGGATACACTGGCCCAGCCGCTCCTCGACATGTTGAATTTTCTTGGGTCAGGGATTGAACCAGTGCCCTTTGCACTGCAAAGTGGACTCTTTACTTACTGCACCACCAGGGAAGTCCAAGAGCAGGTTTTAAAAGAAACTGGGCTGGAAAAAATCAGCAACAGAACATACTTCTCTATGAGAGAAAATCCATCGACTAGACTGAGTATCTTTTATTTATAGAAAGAATTATAGGTGAGAACTTACATAGAAAATTCAAATATAGTTGAAGCAGGGGTGTACATTCTTAAAAGTACATTCTTAGAAGTGAGCATATAAAGTCATTCTTTAGATATAATCCCATAAAAATTAAAGGAAAAGTCAAGAAAACTGTGATGTCCTGAATGATATAGAAGTTTTCCCAGTAATTATTTCCAATTTTTCTTTTTCAGGATTAAGAAATGGACTGTGTGTCCTCTTTGTGGATGTCTATGAGATTGTTATTTGTATGGTTAAAATATCTCTTACACATCTCTTATTTAAGCTAGTAAGAGTCTGATTCTCACAATAATTTGTACTCCGTTATTGTTAACTTATTTTTTCTTACTTTACGCTAATAGTAAGTAATGAATTCAGCTATTAAACAACTCAGTTTTAGACAGCAGTGGAAAATTTGGTTAGGATATATGTGTACAAGTGCATAGATATGTGAATCTATCTTATAAAATATTATATCAATAGAATAAATTCATTTAAAGCTGGTGCTATAAGAGACAAAATATACATATAGAAAATGCTGCCATATCAAGTATAAAACTTCTGATCCTTAATTGCAATAATAGTATTACAATGAGGGTTAAAGAGAATGTATAAAGAATAGTCAATTGTCACTGAGTAGGGTCACTTGAAGAGTAATTTCAGTTTTTTTTAAGTAATATATTCTTTTTTTTGCCTCTAAGTCATCATTTATTTTTCATCCATCTTTATTCCTTTGGCATGTGTGGGCCTCTCATCACAGTGGGCTCTCTCACTGCAGAATGCTGGCTCTGGGTGTATGTGCTCCAGAGCACTGGTTAGTAATTGGATACACTGGCCCAGCCGCTCCTCGACATGTTGAATTTTCTTGGGTCAGGGATTGAACCAGTGCCCTTTGCACTGCAAAGTGGACTCTTTACTTACTGCACCACCAGGGAAGTCCAAGAGCAGGTTTTAAAAGAAACTGGGCTGGAAAAAATCAGCAACAGAACATACTTCTCTATGAGAGAAAAGAGTAAGTTTCATAAATGGAGAATTGATGGATGAAATTATATTTAATGAAGACTAAATCAAGTGGCCTGTAGAATGACTTGAAATGGATAAAGAGTAGAATTGAGAGAAACCTATAAAGACTACTAGAGCAATTCAGAGATAGAATTACAAAGACAACCACCTTGATGTAGGTGTATTAAAAATGGATAATATTTAAATATCTGGATGGAAAATAATTGTAAGAAAATTATTTTTTTTCTAAGGAATTAGTGACAAAAACATGAGCAATTTTCAAGGTAATGAGTTTATATTGTGTGCTTTTATAATAGTTAAAAGGTTAGAGTGGTTTTAGTCTTGGGAGAAAAAAATGACATTTTGTTTTTACTTGTTAAATTGCTCTCATTGATGGATTGCCAAATAGATGACTGAGGGAAAGGAGTGTTTTGGGAAATATACTTGGAGAATACTCATTTACAGTAGTTAAAACTCTGTATTTGCCTATGTGTTTACTAAAAAGATGGTGGAAAAAGAGGGGAAAGGAGTTCTGATATTCAGAACTTTAAAGGATATCAAAGTTGAAATTTAGCAGGAAGAACTAAGTCAAAGGAAGTAATCAAAGCTGTAGGAGGAGATACAGGAGAGTGGGTCCCAGAGTCAATGAACACTGAGTTTAGAAAAGGAAAGTCTAGTCAATGACTAATACAGCTGAAAGTGAAATAATTGGATTTGGTCTTCCAACAATCTCTAGCCGCCTCAGAGCTTTTTCATTACAAGGGAGAAACTGGAAGTCAGATTTCAGAAGGAAGAGGATTCAATGGATGAGTAAATGAAATAGAATGAGCTATTGATGAATTTACAAATTAAGTCTAATATTAAAGGAAACAAAACCAAGTTTAGTAACTCAAATTTCTCTTAAATACAAGAATTTTCATTGAATGCATCGTTTGCCATTCTCTTTTATTCATATCCTAGGCTTTCATAATTTAAATTTTTTCTTTATGATACCCAAATTCTAGTGAAGAAAATACTTTTCTTGCAGGCAAAAAGAAACTGGGCTGGAAAA
This sequence comes from Tragulus kanchil, assembly GCA_022376925.1. Classification (NCBI taxonomy): domain Eukaryota; kingdom Metazoa; phylum Chordata; class Mammalia; order Artiodactyla; family Tragulidae; genus Tragulus; species Tragulus kanchil. The sequence continues at coordinate 261,959,669 of JAIOJX010000026.1, read as the reverse complement.
AATCAGCAACAGAACATACTTCTCTATGAGAGAAAAGAGTAAGTTTCATAAATGGAGAATTGATGGATGAAATTATATTTAATGAAGACTAAATCAAGTGGCCTGTAGAATGACTTGAAATGGATAAAGAGTAGAATTGAGAGAAACCTATAAAGACTACTAGAGCAATTCAGAGATAGAATTACAAAGACAACCACCTTGATGTAGGTGTATTAAAAATGGATAATATTTAAATATCTGGATGGAAAATAATTGTAAGAAAATTATTTTTTTTCTAAGGAATTAGTGACAAAAACATGAGCAATTTTCAAGGTAATGAGTTTATATTGTGTGCTTTTATAATAGTTAAAAGGTTAGAGTGGTTTTAGTCTTGGGAGAAAAAAATGACATTTTGTTTTTACTTGTTAAATTGCTCTCATTGATGGATTGCCAAATAGATGACTGAGGGAAAGGAGTGTTTTGGGAAATATACTTGGAGAATACTCATTTACAGTAGTTAAAACTCTGTATTTGCCTATGTGTTTACTAAAAAGATGGTGGAAAAAGAGGGAAAGGAGTTCTGATATTCAGAACTTTAAAGGATATCAAAGTTGAAATTTAGCAGGAAGAACTAAGTCAAAGGAAGTAATCAAAGCTGTAGGAGGAGATACAGGAGAGTGGGTCCCAGAGTCAATGAACACTGAGTTTAGAAAAGGAAAGTCTAGTCAATGACTAATACAGCTGAAAGTGAAATAATTGGATTTGGTCTTCCAACAATCTCTAGCCGCCTCAGAGCTTTTTCATTACAAGGGAGAAACTGGAAGTCAGATTTCAGAAGGAAGAGGATTCAATGGATGAGTAAATGAAATAGAATGAGCTATTGATGAATTTACAAATTAAGTCTAATATTAAAGGAAACAAAACCAAGTTTAGTAACTCAAATTTCTCTTAAATACAAGAATTTTCATTGAATGCATCGTTTGCCATTCTCTTTTATTCATATCCTAGGCTTTCATAATTTAAATTTTTTCTTTATGATACCCAAATCTTACATAGAACTGAAGAAAATACTTTTCTTGCAGGCAAAAAATTGAAAATGGCCTCCCCATACCCTAAGGGCCTGATCCTCTTCACCAGAGAGTCTCTTGAAATTATGGAACAGTGTAGTGCTGAAAAGCACAGTGAGGAACACAAAGAAGATATAAAGCCAAACTCAGACTTGGCAGTTGGAAAAAAGCTTCCATTTGTTTATGGAAATCTTCTTCAAGCAATGGTGTCAGAGCCTTTGGAAGATGTGGACCCATACTACAATAATAAAAGGGTAAGGGTTAATTAAATATACTGTGACTACATTTTTATTCATTTACCAGACATGCAAAACATATAATTGAAACAGGATGAAAGAAGACAGAAGAATAAGTAAAGAGGTAATGTTAGGTCATAGAAAACTGTATAAAAAATTCACATGAGGTACTCTTCTATCCCTCTTCCAGTTCCTTTAGCTGGAAACTTTATCCCTTTCTTCTTTAAAAAAAAACTTTTCCTGCACAAAGCTCTGAGTGACCAAAGCCAAGTCTTTTTGATACCAGTGTGAAATCTTCTCCTTTGGAGATCAAGAGTCTGACACCATTCACACACAGTAAATGATCTACAGGTCATCTTATCATAATGGGGGCTCATCCGGGATCTTCAAGACAAGGTAAGGAAACTCAGAGCTCCAGTTCTTCTGTCCTCTCAACACATATTTTCTGCTTTACTTTCCTAAACTAGCTTCTGGGGGTACTCTTTCCCTCTTTGAGTTTTCCCTTCTCTATCCACCTTTAGAAAAGGAAAGTCTAGTCAATGACTAATACAGCTGAAAGTGAAATAATTGGATTTGGTCTTCCAACAATCTCTAGCCGCCTCAGAGCTTTTTCATTACAAGGAGAAACTGGAAGTCAGATTTCAGAAGGAAGAGGATTCAATGGATGAGTAAATGAAATAGAATGAGCTATTGATGAATTTACAAATTAAGTCTAATATTAAAGGAAACAAAACCAAGTTTAGTAACTCAAATTTCTCTTAAATACAAGAATTTTCATTGAATGCATCGTTTGCCATTCTCTTTTATTCATATCCTAGGCTTTCATAATTTAAATTTTTTCTTTATGATACCCAAATCTTACATAGAACTGAAGAAAATACTTTTCTTGCAGGCAAAAAATTGAAAATGGCCTCCCCATACCCTAAGGGCCTGATCCTCTTCACCAGAGAGTCTCTTGAAATTATGGAACAGTGTAGTGCTGAAAAGCACAGTGAGGAACACAAAGAAGATATAAAGCCAAACTCAGACTTGGCATTTGGGAAAAAAAGCTTCCATTTGTTTATGGAAATCTTCTTCAAGCAATGGTGTCAGAGCCTTTGGAAGATGTGGACCCATACTACAATAATAAAAGGGTAAGGGTTAATTAAATATACTGTGACTACATTTTTATTCATTTACCAGACATGCAAAACATATAATTGAAACAGGATGAAAGAAGACAGAAGAATAAGTAAAGAGGTAATGTTAGGTCATAGAAAACTGTATAAAAAATTCACATGAGGTACTCTTCTATCCCTCTTCCAGTTCCTTTAGCTGGAAACTTTATCCCTTTCTTCTTTAAAAAAAAACTTTTCCTGCACAAAGCTCTGAGTGACCAAAGCCAAGTCTTTTTGATACCAGTGTGAAATCTTCTCCTTTGGAGATCAAGAGTCTGACACCATTCACACACAGTAAATGATCTACAGGTCATCTTATCATAATGGGGGCTCATCCGGGATCTTCAAGACAAGGTAAGGAAACTCAGAGCTCCAGTTCTTCTGTCCTCTCAACACATATTTTCTGCTTTACTTTCCTAAACTAGCTTCTGGGGGTACTCTTTCCCTCTTTGAGTTCCTTTCTCTGGAAGCTTTCTCTATCCACCTGTTCTTAATGAAACTGAAACTTTTCCTGCACAAAAAAAAAAAAGAGATTTCATACATATTTGAGATTTTTTTCCATAAAGTGATTTGCCTGGTAGGTTTGTTTTGGATTACTGTACTTTATAATTAATAAGCTATACAGCTATGCCTTAATCTTAATGTTTCATTTTATGGGAGCATGATAGTTGGGTACTTAAGGGTATTGATTTTAAAATAACTATAATATAAAATTTCAGTTTTTTGTGCAACAATTTCAACTGTTCAACTTGATGTGCTTACAGAGTAGTTAGGGAAATAAAACCAATCTTTATTTCATTCATAAATTTATTCACTCATACATTCATATCCTATATTATCCCCAGAATGACTTGAGGAATTTACTAAATATTTGAACAATCCAAGAAGAAGCACAAAATGATTTTTGAAAAATTATGCATAGAAAAGACAGAGACCTATGTGGACTGAAAAAGCTGGAAGAATCTTGAGTTAAAGGTTGGGGAATACTTCAGATTTTTACAAGGCAAAGGGAAGGTCTATGAACAGACAGGAGCAGAGATTAATTCTGTAATAGTGAAGACGGACTGATGATAGAACTAGAGCCCTGTACTTATAAATTGTGGGAAATAAGATGAGATAATGGAGATGACAACATGGCTTTAATGTGACAGCCAAAGTACTGATATGATTAATGCAGCTAGAGACTTCTCCATTACTATTGCATGGTAGTGACAGAGTCAGAAAGATGAAACAAGAGAGAGTAAAAACAAACAAAAAGAAAAAATACAAAAAAAAATAAATAAAAGAGAGAGTAATTCTGGCCTGAAGTCAAGAAGTCTGGATTACGAGAGTGTCTTTGAGAGAAAGGTAGCACACTTGAGAAGAAACAGCAAGATTTGAAGAAGACTGATTAATAATGCCAAGCTTTCCAGCTTGAATACTTCTGACAAAAATGAAACAACCATAAAGAAAGATCAAACTTGAGGGAGACAAGGATTAGGTTCATTGTGGACAAATGTAATTTGATATTCTTGTAGTGCATTCAGTGATTTTACCAAATGAGTGAAAAGAAATGGAATCAGTCCCAGGAGGCGCTAGTGATAAAGAACCCCACCTGCCAATGCAAGAGACATAAGAGACCTGATTTCTATCCCTGGATCAGAAACATCCCCTGGAAGAGGGCACGGCTGCCCACTCCAGTCTTCTTGAAACTGAAACTTTTCCTGCACAAAAAAAAGAGATTTCATACATATTTGAGATTTTTTTCCATAAAGTGATTTGCCTGGTAGGTTTGTTTTGGATTACTGTACTTTATAATTAATAAGCTATACAGCTATGCCTTAATCTTAATGTTTCATTTTATGGGAGCATGATAGTTGGGTACTTAAGGGTATTGATTTTAAAATAACTATAATATAAAATTTCAGTTTTTTGTGCAACAATTTCAACTGTTCAACTTGATGTGCTTACAGAGTAGTTAGGGAAATAAAACCAATCTTTATTTCATTCATAAATTTATTCACTCATACATTCATATCCTATATTATCCCCAGAATGACTTGAGGAATTTACTAAATATTTGAACAATCCAAGAAGAAGCACAAAATGATTTTTGAAAATTATGCATAGAAAAGACAGAGACCTATGTGGACTGAAAAAGCTGGAAGAATCTTGAGTTAAAGGTTGGGGAATACTTCAGATTTTTACAAGGCAAAGGGAAGGTCTATGAACAGACAGGAGCAGAGATTAATTCTGTAATAGTGAAGACGGACTGATGATAGAACTAGAGCCCTGTACTTATAAATTGTGGGAAATAAGATGAGATAATGGAGATGACAACATGGCTTTAATGTGACAGCCAAAGTACTGATATGATTAATGCAGCTAGAGACTTCTCCATTACTATTGCATGGTAGTGACAGAGTCAGAAAGATGAAACAAGAGAGAGTAAAAACAAACAAAAAGAAAAAATACAAAAAAAAATAAATAAAAGAGAGAGTAATTCTGGCCTGAAGTCAAGAAGTCTGGATTACGAGAGTGTCTTTGAGAGAAAGGTAGCACACTTGAGAAGAAACAGCAAGATTTGAAGAAGACTGATTAATAATGCCAAGCTTTCCAGCTTGAATACTTCTGACAAAAATGAAACAACCATAAAGAAAGATCAAACTTGAGGGAGACAAGGATTAGGTTCATTGTGGACAAATGTAATTTGATATTCTTGTAGTGCATTCAGTGATTTTACCAAATGAGTGAAAAGAAATGGAATCAGTCCCAGGAGGCGCTAGTGATAAAGAACCCCACCTGCCAATGCAAGAGACATAAGAGACCTGATTTCTATCCCTGGATCAGAAACATCCCCTGGAAGAGGGCACGGCTGCCCACTCCAGTCTTCTTGCCTGGAGAATCGCATAGACAGAGGAGCCTGATGGGCTATAGTCCGTAAAGTCGCAAAGAGTCAGACACACTGAAGTGACTTAGCTGTACGCTGGATGAAAGGCAAAGTGAGCATTCTGTATAATCACAATTCTTTCAAATACTTTGCATGGTGAAGGCATATTGATATTTTATATTATAAATGTATATATCCCTATGGATGATTCACATTGATGTTTGGCAGGAAACAACAAAATTATGTACAGCAATTATCCCTCAATTAAAAAACAAATTAGAAGATTCTAATACCTTTATATGCCTTTTATACATCATATACTGTTATTACATTGTAGTCTATGTAATTTTTATGATGTATACTATGAGAGTTTCCCTGGTAGCTTATGGGTTCTATCCTTGGGTAAAGAAGATCCCATGGAGAAGGAAATGTCAACTCAGTCCAGAATTCTTTACTGGACAATTCCATGGACAGAGGAGCCTGGCAGATTCTACAGTCCATGATCTCACAAGAGTTGGACATGACTTAGGGACTAAACAACAACAGCGATATATAATATAGCTGTGCACACACCACAATAAATGAATTTTCCAAATGGAGAGGTATGTATAACAAAAGTGTGTATATGTATGTGTTTATACTTCTGAGTATTTATATATACACACACACAGATGTACACACATACATATGCACATATATTGTGTGTGCCTGTATTTTACATGCGTATATACACATATATACAAAAGTCCTTTTAAAGATGTTTCTGATTTTTCCTTTTTTGAGGAGTTTAATACTTCTATATACCAACATATTAGTTTTACATGTTATAAATTTCTGTTGTAAATATATTTATGTCAATGATAGCATACAAGTATGGTTTTATGCCATAGAAAATTACTAATGACTAAGATAATATTTGCATATATTGGGTGGGTCAACTTTACTACTGCAATCTCATACCTTATTTGCTTCAAAATAAAATTAACTTATTTTACATTCATTGAATAATAGTATGCTAAAATGCATACCCAAGAGCCATCAGGTTATAGAATTTTTTTTTTTTAAGATTTATTTATTTATTTATTTATTTATTTATTTTGGGCGGGGGTCGGGTTGCGGAGGGAGGGGAGCGGGCAGGCCACTTTTATTGGTCTTTCATTTCTCTATTTTCATCCGTCTTTGTTCTTTGGCTCCTGTGGGCCTCCCATCGCAGTGGCGTCTGTTGTTGCAGAGCACCAGCTCTGGGCGCGTGCGCTCCAGAGCTCCGACTCGGTAATTGGACACATCGGTCCAACCGCTCTGCGGCACGTGGGATCTTCCCAGGCCAGGGATCGAACCGGCGCCCCTTGCACTGCAAGGCAGTGTCCTTACCCACTGAACCACCAGGGGAAGCCCTAGATTTTTTTTCTATGGTATTAGTTCTGTAGGAAGTCTTACACTGAAGTTATGTAATTTATGATGTATACTATGAGAGTTTCCTGGTAGCTTATGGGTTCTATCCTTGGGTAAAGAAGATCCCATGGAGAAGGAAATGTCAACTCAGTCCAGAATTCTTTACTGGACAATTCCATGGACAGAGGAGCCTGGCAGATTCTACAGTCCATGATCTCACAAGAGTTGGACATGACTTAGGGACTAAACAACAACAGCGATATATAATATAGCTGTGCACACACCACAATAAATGAATTTTCCAAATGGAGAGGTATGTATAACAAAAGTGTGTATATGTATGTGTTTATACTTCTGAGTATTTATATATACACACACACAGATGTACACACATACATATGCACATATATTGTGTGTGCCTGTATTTTACATGCGTATATACACATATATACAAAAGTCCTTTTAAAGATGTTTCTGATTTTTCCTTTTTTGAGGAGTTTAATACTTCTATATACCAACATATTAGTTTTACATGTTATAAATTTCTGTTGTAAATATATTTATGTCAATGATAGCATACAAGTATGGTTTTATGCCATAGAAAATTACTAATGACTAAGATAATATTTGCATATATTGGGTGGGTCAACTTTACTACTGCAATCTCATACCTTATTTGCTTCAAAATAAAATTAACTTATTTTACATTCATTGAATAATAGTATGCTAAAATGCATACCCAAGAGCCATCAGGTTATAGAATTTTTTTTTTTTAAGATTTATTTATTTATTTATTTATTTATTTATTTTGGGCGGGGGTCGGGTTGCGGAGGGAGGGGAGCGGGCAGGCCACTTTTATTGGTCTTTCATTTCTCTATTTTCATCCGTCTTTGTTCTTTGGCTCCTGTGGGCCTCCCATCGCAGTGGCGTCTGTTGTTGCAGAGCACCAGCTCTGGGCGCGTGCGCTCCAGAGCTCCGACTCGGTAATTGGACACATCGGTCCAACCGCTCTGCGGCACGTGGGATCTTCCCAGGCCAGGGATCGAACCGGCGCCCCTTGCACTGCAAGGCAGTGTCCTTACCCACTGAACCACCAGGGGAAGCCCTAGATTTTTTTTCTATGGTATTAGTTCTGTAGGAAGTCTTAAGGACTGGTATGGGCAGATGGTTTTCTTAGGTAGAACACTGGCAAAAAAGAGTGATAGATAAGCCTAAATATGAAGAAAAATAGCTTTAAACACTTTCTACTTGATTTAGTCTGCAAATGGATATTAAAATGTAAGAAGTGTAACTGTTAGACTTCGTGACTGAAATGATCATTGGAAAAATATTGCATAATTGATGAGATCACAGTTCTCAGTTCTAATTTCACTTGATTTTCTTTTTTTCCTCTTACAGACTTTCATAGTATTAAACAAAAAGAGAACAATATTCAGATTCAACGCTACCTGGTGTACATTGTCTCCTTTCAATTCAGTTAGAAGAACAGTCATTAAGATTTTGGTACATCCATATCCTTTTCTGTTGGTTTTAAACTGTACTAATCTCAAATGCAACTCCTCTATTCAAATATTGCTGCAGTCTTTTTCTCTTTTTAATTAGGATATCATTTTAAGTCAAACTGAAATCTTGGTTATAACTCCACTGTATTCTATATTTGAAAATACATTTAAAATATGTTATCTACTATACACAGGTAGTAAGTATTTGCAAATCTTGATCCTCATTGTTTTCAATATGAATAGTACATTTTTGGAAGTTTAAGAAACTATGTGATCTCATCTAGGTACATATATATGAACAGATTATATAAATGTATTTTAAATATTATTTTTATTACTATTATTCCTTGACTGTAACTTACTTTTTTCCGACTGTTCATTTTAATTAGTGTCCTGATTGACTGCATATTTATGCCTATGACTAATTTGCCAAAATGGTGGCCAGCATTGCAGTAAGTTATATCATTTTATTATGTATAATTGCATATGTGATTATATTTTATATTTAACACATTGTGTTGTAGTCCATTGTATACTATATATTATAGCATGATAGAAATTAATATTTATAATTTACATGTAATATCCATTGTATCTAAGATAATACTGACACGCTTTCCACATCTGATGGATTTTCTGAAAAAATATACATATTTATCAATTTTAATGTTTTTCTTCCTTGTCATTGCTCTTAATTGGATTTTAAATGCCTCTATTTCCCAGTATGTTAGGTTAACCTGATATAAATGTTTGAGCCTTTAGCTGCATATGTGTTTGTGTCTGTGACATCATGTATGGGAGGCTTTATTTTTATTTTAATACTTGATATGTTTCAGTGTTTTAGATTTTGTTTACTGCTGCAGCCCCACACCAAGATTTGTTTCCAACTCAGATAATTATTATCCTGTATATGCTTAAAGAAAGTTATATCTTTTTCTTTCTTTCTGTTCTACTTTCCTTTCATGAGGGGCATGAGTAGCTTACTTGCATTAGACTACAAAATTGGAAAGACCTGTTATATTTCTAGGGAAGAAGATTTTTCTTGATGCTACTCCTTATGGTTTCTGTTCTTAAAATTAGTTGACTTTGGAAGGGAAATGTATTATACTGATTCCCTATAAAAATTCTTATATATGTCAATAATAAAATTAGCTTTTTCATACTTGGTTACATTTCAGTTACTTTTTAATTGACTCTCAATGTGGGATAAATTTGATATTTTGTATTATTATTATTCACTTAATATTATTATTTACTTAAATATATATAAATATAACCCTAAGCTAAAACTTGTTGAAAAAGATTGATATCCAAGTTTCATGGTTAATGCTGTAAGATATAGCCCACTCTGCAAAGCCTAACTAAAGCCCTGTCCTATGGTTCTCTAGTTGGTTGGTTGATTGATTGCCAAATAATTATCATATATTTCAGAGATAATGATATATTAGTTTCACTTTTAATTAGTGTCCTGATTGACTGCATATTTATGCCTATGACTAATTTGCCAAAATGGTGGCCAGCATTGCAGTAAGTTATATCATTTTATTATGTATAATTGCATATGTGATTATATTTTATATTTAACACATTGTGTTGTAGTCCATTGTATACTATATATTATAGCATGATAGAAATTAATATTTATAATTTACATGTAATATCCATTGTATCTAAGATAATACTGACACGCTTTCCACATCTGATGGATTTTCTGAAAAAAAAATATACATATTTATCAATTTTAATGTTTTTCTTCCTTGTCATTGCTCTTAATTGGATTTTAAATGCCTCTATTTCCCAGTATGTTAGGTTAACCTGATATAAATGTTTGAGCCTTTAGCTGCATATGTGTTTGTGTCTGTGACATCATGTATGGGAGGCTTTATTTTTATTTTAATACTTGATATGTTTCAGTGTTTTAGATTTTGTTTACTGCTGCAGCCCCACACCAAGATTTGTTTCCAACTCAGATAATTATTATCCTGTATATGCTTAAAGAAAGTTATATCTTTTTCTTTCTTTCTGTTCTACTTTCCTTTCATGAGGGGCATGAGTAGCTTACTTGCATTAGACTACAAAATTGGAAAGACCTGTTATATTTCTAGGGAAGAAGATTTTTCTTGATGCTACTCCTTATGGTTTCTGTTCTTAAAATTAGTTGACTTTGGAAGGGAAATGTATTATACTGATTCCCTATAAAAATTCTTATATATGTCAATAATAAAATTAGCTTTTTCATACTTGGTTACATTTCAGTTACTTTTTAATTGACTCTCAATGTGGGATAAATTTGATATTTTGTATTATTATTATTCACTTAATATTATTATTTACTTAAATATATATAAATATAACCCTAAGCTAAAACTTGTTGAAAAAGATTGATATCCAAGTTTCATGGTTAATGCTGTAAGATATAGCCCACTCTGCAAAGCCTAACTAAAGCCCTGTCCTATGGTTCTCTAGTTGGTTGGTTGATTGATTGCCAAATAATTATCATATATTTCAGAGATAATGATATATTAGTTTCACTTTTAATATGAAAAGTTATAGGATAATTTTGTGAAATTTTTCTGCAGGAATAGTTTGCTTGGAATTTATACATTTGAGATACTTGTAAAGCTCACTGCAACAGGCATCTGGGCAGGACCGTTTTATTTCTTTGGTGATCCGTGGAACTGGCTTGATTTTGGTGTGACTCTGTTTGAGTGAGTATGACTTTTAACTTGCAGACATCTTACTACCTTATCAAGAACATGCTTTTCATAAGGAAACATTGAGGTTGAACAAGTTTTCTGCTTGTAAAAATTCTGTGTGTACAGAGTAACTCAGAAATCACAGCCATAGTGGGTTCTCTCAGGCAACTCCAACTAACCTAGTCCTCAGACTATGTATTGGAAGTTAAAGGAATGGGATATTATCTCTTGTTTCCTACCTGAAGCGAAAAGAATAGAGGCTGAATTTTTTGCATGTGAGGTGATTATGTTCAGTGACTAGAAAATCTACTGGAGATTTAGGAAAGGATCTCAACATATTTGATTCTGTCTTTAATCTATATTACTTAAGAACAGTAAATATACTGCTTATCAGAATAAGATATTTTATACACATGCACCTTTTCCAGTATGATACATCAAATTCTAATAAATTTCATATGCATCAATTTTTTTCAATACTTTTTAATGTACTCTATTTTATGGCTAAAGAAACTGTCATAGGCATCAAACTCCTGTTAAAAATAATACTCTGGGGTTTCCCTGGTGCTCCAGTGGGTAAGGACACTGCCTTACCGTGCAAGGGGCACAGGTTTGATCCCTGGCCTGGGAAGATCGCACGTGCCGTGGAGCAGCTGGACCGATGTGTCCAATTACTGAGCCGGAGCTCTGGAGCACATGTGCCCAGAGCCACTGCTCTGTGACAACAGAGGCCACTGTGATGGGAGGCCAACACAGGCCAGAAGAACAAAGATGGATGAAAATAGATAAATGAAAGACAAATAGAAGAAACCCGCCCACCCCTCTTCCTCCCCAGCCTGCCCCCCCAAAAAAAATAAAATAAAAAAAAAATAATAATAATAATACTCTGTAGTTTTAGTTTCAACTTTTTTTTAAAAAAAGAAATAACCTTTATAAAGAAATAATTAATTTCTGCCATATTGTGAACAGTCAAAAAGTAGTAGCTAATGCCATCGAAAGTATTATCACTACTACTTCTACTATTGTTGTTATTATTTCTGTTCCTGCCATTGCTATTAGGTAACACAGCCAAGGGCCCATAGTACGTGCAAAGTGCTTTGCTATGAACTGTACATATATTAGTTTGTTTAGTCTTCCCCAAATCCTCAGAATTAGAAAGTACTGGTATTCTTACTTTTATATTTAAGGAAACTGAGGCAAAATATATTAAATAATTTCTTCTTATCACACAAAATAGTAAATAGTAGAACCTACATTTCTACCCCGCAGTCTGGCTACAGAGTCTGTGTCCTTAACCAATATAACATCTTGACTTCTGCTACCATCACCCTCACTGTCATCATTATCATCATCACCATCAACATCACCAGGAGTTTAAATACTTAAAACAAATCTTATTCCTTTCCAAAACTATGTATTTTCTTATTTTAACTATCTTTTCACCAATTAAGATTATAAAATATGAACATAGTGTAGACTATTTGATGAAATTATGACTACTCAAAGTGTTAAGCTTTTATAAACTTTCATGATTTGCTTGTAAATTAATGTTTACTTGGTTACCTTCCACAGTAGAAATCTTTCCCTTCCAATTAATAATAAAACTATTTGCAAAATACGATAATGAGGGCTTCCCTGGTGGTCCAGTGGGTAAGAACACCGCCTTGCAGTGCAGGGGGCGCCGGTTTGATCCCTCCTGGCCTGGGAAGATTCCACGTGCCGCGGAGCGGCTGGACCGATGTGTCCAATTACCGAGCCGGAGCTCTGGAGCGCATGCGCCCAGAGCCGGTGCTCTGCGACGACAGATGCCACCGTGATGGGAGGCCCACACGGGCCAGAGAACAAAGACGGATGAAAATAGACAAATGAAAGACCAATTGAAGTGGCCCTCCTGCTTCCTCCCTCCCTACCCCGCCCAAAATAAATAATAAATAAATAAATCTTTTTAAAAAAAATACGATAATGAAAGCAAGTGAACATTTGGATATCTAGTTTGAAAAAGTTTCAAATATTATTAACATAAATTCAGTATGACTTCTAAATGATTCCAATTTAATTCCACAGGCATATTTCAAGATACTATTTCATTTCGGTATTTACAATTACAAGAAATTTGAGAATTTTGAAAATTATTCCTTTAAACCAAGGTAAGAAAAGGCATTGAGTTCCTCATCTTCATTTTGTTTTATGCACTTCCATGTGTTCATTTCAACACCCCTGCTATTGCTTGGAGAAATGTTAAGTTGAACAGTGTTTCAGGTTTTAAATAAATGAATATCTGATCTTCATATTTATTTAAATTGTTCCTAGAATGGCAAGGAAAAAAAATACCACATTTGACACTTATTTGAAGTGGTTTCAGTGCTTATCATAAGAAAATATAGAGCTCAATCAAAATATGTTATTTCTGTATTTTTTCTTATTTATTTATATCTTAATATGAAATATTAAACTTGTCCTTAGACATCAGAATGAGATAGCCATCTAGAGAGTTATCTAATCTGTCCTCTTCTTTTCCTTATTGCATCTAAGAGCCTGTTGAAATGAACAAAGTTATATAAAATAAGATAAATTCCCCTTTACCTCAGTGCTTGGATAGGATGTATTCCACATGTCATAAGATTCAAGAAGTTTCTGTTAAATAACCTAGGGCTGTGACCACATGCTGAGGACTAATTTACTTCCCTGGTAGCTCAGACAGTAAACAGTCTGCCTGCAGTGCAGGAGACCTGAGTTCAATCCCTGGGTTAGGATTCCCTGGAGAAGGGGAAAGCTACCCACTCCAGTATTCTTGCCTGGAGAATTTCATGGCTTGTCCATGGGTCGCAAAGAATCGGACACTACTGAATGACTTCACTTTTTTTTTCTTTTTATTGTTGAATATGTCTTAGAGAAGCCTACCAATACCTTCTGATTTGTTGTTCAGAATGAATAAAAACAATAAACTAGGACAACTTCACTCAGAGGTTTTTTTTTTTTTTTTATGACTGTTATGAGTCAGAAGTTTTATGAAATAGTTGAATGAATAAACCCACAAACTAGGATGATAATGCCAAAATAAGATCTATGAGCTACTTTTCATCCACTGGAACATCATGAAGAAGGCTATACATATGCATACTTTTGTACTTAGAATTCAAGCTGGGGAAAACTGCAAAATGATTTTGGGAACGTGGTCATCGATGACTAACCCTGTGGATAGAAAATTGAATAGTACACTTTAAACCAAGGTAAGAAAAGGCATTGAGTTCCTCATCTTCATTTTGTTTTATGCACTTCCATGTGTTCATTTCAACACCCCTGCTATTGCTTGGAGAAATGTTAAGTTGAACAGTGTTTCAGGTTTTAAATAAATGAATATCTGATCTTCATATTTATTTAAATTGTTCCTAGAATGGCAAGGAAAAAAAATACCACATTTGACACTTATTTGAAGTGGTTTCAGTGCTTATCATAAGAAAATATAGAGCTCAATCAAAATATGTTATTTCTGTATTTTTTCTTATTTATTTATATCTTAATATGAAATATTAAACTTGTCCTTAGACATCAGAATGAGATAGCCATCTAGAGAGTTATCTAATCTGTCCTCTTCTTTTCCTTATTGCATCTAAGAGCCTGTTGAAATGAACAAAGTTATATAAAATAAGATAAATTCCCCTTTACCTCAGTGCTTGGATAGGATGTATTCCACATGTCATAAGATTCAAGAAGTTTCTGTTAAATAACCTAGGGCTGTGACCACATGCTGAGGACTAATTTACTTCCCTGGTAGCTCAGACAGTAAACAGGCTGCCTGTAGTGCAGGAGACCTGAGTTCAATCCCTGGGTTAGGTTTCCCCTGGAGAAGGGGAAAGCTACCCACTCCAGTATTCTTGCCTGGAGAATTTCATGGCTTGTCCATGGGTCGCAAAGAATCGGACACTACTGAATGACTTCACTTTTTTTTTCTTTTTATTGTTGAATATGTCTTAGAGAAGCCTACCAATACCTTCTGATTTGTTGTTCAGAATGAATAAAAACAATAAACTAGGACAACTTCACTCAGAGGTTTTTTTTTTTTTTTATGACTGTTATGAGTCAGAAGTTTTATGAAATAGTTGAATGAATAAACCCACAAACTAGGATGATAATGCCAAAATAAGATCTATGAGCTACTTTTCATCCACTGGAACATCATGAAGAAGGCTATACATATGCATACTTTTGTACTTAGAATTCAAGCTGGGGAAAACTGCAAAATGATTTTGGGAACGTGGTCATCGATGACTAACCCTGTGGATAGACTGAAACATTGAATAGTACACGTTAAACAGGTGAACTGTATGGTTTATAAATAATATCTCAGTAAACCTGTTTGATAAAAATGGTCGGTGGCATAGCAACTTCACCAAACACAGTGAAGAAGCCAGCAGTGAGAAATGTCCTTGTAGGAATGTCCAGTCTTAGTCTTTTTACTACTCTCTACAAATTACTGCAGCATAAAATTGTATCACTTTCATCTTCATTTTAGAAGTAGAGGTAAATATTATAGACTAATTCAGGTAAATCCAAGTTAATGAAAGAAAAATATAATAACTAGAATTGAGATCAACCAGGCTGGTATAAATTGCTCTTTTTTTTCAAAGGAGAAAACAACCAAAGCACAGTAATAGTAACCAATAGCAGCAGTAGTACAGAGTGTATGGAAATAAGGAAGGAAGGAAAACATAGTAACTATTCAAGAGAATGAAAATAATCCTTTTTTTCTTTTAAAAATGTGCTCTAAGGAATAGAATATAAGCCAATTTATAAAAGTGAATATAACTGAGTTAAAAATGTCTGTCAGGATGTAGAGACTAGGACTTCTTTGGTGGTCCATGGAGTGGTTAAGAATTTGTCTGCAACTGCAGGGGACACGGGTTCCATTCCTGGTCCAGGAAGATCCCACTGGCCATGGGGCAACTAAGTTCATGCACCACAACTAAAGAGTAGCTCCCTGCTCACCACAACTAGAGAAAGTAGGTATGTAGCAACAATGAACCAGCACAGCCAAAATTAAAAATTAATTAATTAAAAACTACAGAGACTTTAAAATTGAATCAGAGAGAAGTTGAAATTCACAAGAGCTATATCTAAACTAAACCAGAAATTTAAAAGGTAAAAAAAGGAAAAGAATTATACCAGGAAATCAAAATCAAAATTAGCATGTGGCTCAGAAGTTTGAATGGTAGGTAAAAATTAATAGAAGATAACTGTGAAAATTGTTAAAATTTTGAGTCTATAAAATGGTGACTTGTTTATCTGCAATTAAAATATTACCACTAAAATTAAAGCTCCATAAAAAACTTGGCTTTATATATATATATCATATTGAATATGTCACATTTATATTATTAATAATATTCCACATTTATATACTTATAAATATATTTTAAATCATGTATTTTCTATAATATCATGATTAAAATATAACTGCATGAGTTTCTGTTTATATACACACATGTATTCTTATTAATATTTAAGAACTCCGGGCTTCCCCTGGTGGTCCAGTGGATAAGGACACCACCTTGCAGTGCAAGGGGCGCCGGTTCGATCCCTGGCCTGGGAAGATCCCACGTGCCGCGGAGCGGCTGGACTGATGTGTCCAATCACCGAGCCAGAGCTCTGGAGCGCATGCGCCCAGAGCTGGCGCTCTGTGACAACAGACGCCACCGCGATGGGAGGCCCACAGGAGCCAAAGAACAAATACGGATGAAAAATAGAGAAATGGAAGACCAATAGAAGTGGCCCGCCCGCTCCCCTCCCTCCGCAACCCGACCCTCACCCAAAATAAATAAATAAATAAATCTTTAAAAAAAAAATTTAAGAATTCCTATATTTACAGAGAATTTTGACAAAATACTGTGAATTTTCTTTTTAAGTAAAATTTATATGGAGGACTCATGACAGCTACCAAATAAAAGATACTCAGTGCAAATACACATATTTTAAAAGTTTCTTATGGAGTTCATGGCAAATACATAAAATTAAAATTGCAACTTGGAATTATACTATTAATTTTTTTCTATATGCAAGTCTTACATTACATTAAAAATTATATTACATTAAAAATGGACTTTCTGTGTCAAAACATATGACACAATTAAGTATTGCTTTATAAATTCAAATCATTTTTAAGAATTTTTGAACCAGTGCAAAAGACTATAAATATATAGTCAAGCCTTCACAGTTGTGTATTCTCATTTGTAATCATATAAAGTTTTTCATGTTTTATTTAATCAGCTCCAAAAATCAAGTTCATAAAAAGTTAAAAATAAATGTATAGAATACTGTTATTTCAAACTGTTTCTTTTCTTCAACAACATTTGTAGCCCATGGTGATTTGTAACTCTTTGCCTTTATCTATGGTTATAAATAGTGGTAATTAATATGAAAAATAGTAGCCAAGAGAGGAGATCTGTTCTTTATTTAGTAAAAAAAGAAGCATACAAATAACTAAAAGTACTAAATTATGTCTGAGTTATTGCTAGGTGTAATAAATTAGCAATAATACAGAAATCTCAAAGTTTAGCATTTATTCATTTTAGTCATTATACCTAAATAATGATGAATTAAATTATAAAATGTAATACTATTGATTTTGATGACATCTGCATTTACCACGGGAGAAGTCTGCTAATGCTGCTTTACTGAGGTATTTTATTTTACTAAAAACAAACCTTCCTTTCTTCAGGTCTGAAGTCTTTTGTAGGGATACTGATCCGTTGTTTGAAGAAACTCACTGTGGTCAATGTCCTCACTCTCTTTTTTCTGAGTGTATTTTCTCTAATTGGGATGGGGCTTTTCATGGGCAATCTGAAGCATAAATGTTTGCGATGGCCCCAAGAAAATGAAACTGACACGCTGCATAACAGAACTGGAAACCCCTATTATATTCGAGGTAAAAACCCCTTGCCATCTATATCAAAAAAAATCAAAACTTTTCTTATTGGCAAAACAGTCTTCACAGAAATGGTGAACATTCAACTTCAAAATAAATTTTGCTTCAGAACAATGTTCATGTAAATGTCATAACTATGCTCAAGTACTAAGTTGAATCAGTTTCCTTTATTGGGATGCAAAATTTCCAAGTCTTCAAACAGTTATGTCAGGGAAACCTAAGGTTGGAATTGCTAAAACTCGTAAATCTTATTTACGAGTAATAAATAAATAAATTTATTTATTTCATAAATAAATAAATGTGACCTAATCCTGCTGGACTGGGAGAAAAGAGTAGGCTACATGTTCTTTCCTTCTTAGAGAAGGATGTTCATCTGTGCAGATTTAATTGGGTTTTAGGTATGCTGTTCACTCAAGATTAGATATAGAATATCATTCTTTGCAATTTTTCAGAAACAGAAAACTTTTATTATCTGGAAAGAGAAAGGTATGCCCTTCTTTGTGGCAACAGAACAGATGCTAGGTAAGTGGTATTAATGTTTTCTCTTGAGTTTGTATTGTAACGGAGAGTGGAGTCCAGCTATTCACTGCTCAAAAGCCAGTAAAGAGGCCGTTTAGTGGAAAGGAAAGTTTGCTTTATTTTAGATGCTAGCAAGCCAGGGAGGGTGACCCGTCAAAACTGAAATTGCTAGGTGTAATAAATTAGCAATAATACAGAAATCTCAAAGTTTAGCATTTATTCATTTTAGTCATTATACCTAAATAATGATGAATTAAATTATAAAATGTAATACTATTGATTTTGATGACATCTGCATTTACCACGGGAGAAGTCTGCTAATGCTGCTTTACTGAGGTATTTTATTTTACTAAAAACAAACCTTCCTTTCTTCAGGTCTGAAGTCTTTTGTAGGGATACTGATCCGTTGTTTGAAGAAACTCACTGTGGTCAATGTCCTCACTCTCTTTTTTCTGAGTGTATTTTCTCTAATTGGGATGGGGCTTTTCATGGGCAATCTGAAGCATAAATGTTTGCGATGGCCCCAAGAAAATGAAACTGACACGCTGCATAACAGAACTGGAAACCCCTATTATATTCGAGGTAAAAACCCCTTGCCATCTATATCAAAAAAAATCAAAACTTTTCTTATTGGCAAAACAGTCTTCACAGAAATGGTGAACATTCAACTTCAAAATAAATTTTGCTTCAGAACAATGTTCATGTAAATGTCATAACTATGCTCAAGTACTAAGTTGAATCAGTTTCCTTTATTGGGATGCAAAATTTCCAAGTCTTCAAACAGTTATGTCAGGAAACCAAAGGGTTTGGGAATTGCTAAAACTCGTAAATCTTATTTACGAGTAATAATAAATAAATTTATTTATTTCATAAATAAATAAATGTGACCTAATCCTGCTGGACTGGGAGAAAAGAGTAGGCTACATGTTCTTTCCTTCTTAGAGAAGGATGTTCATCTGTGCAGATTTAATTGGGTTTTAGGTATGCTGTTCACTCAAGATTAGATATAGAATATCATTCTTTGCAATTTTTCAGAAACAGAAAACTTTTATTATCTGGAAAGAGAAAGGTATGCCCTTCTTTGTGGCAACAGAACAGATGCTAGGTAAGTGGTATTAATGTTTTCTCTTGAGTTTGTATTGTAACGGAGAGTGGAGTCCAGCTATTCACTGCTCAAAAGCCAGTAAAGAGGCCGTTTAGTGGAAAGGAAAGTTTGCTTTATTTTAGATGCTAGCAAGCCAGGGGAGGGTGACTCCTGTCCAAACACTGATACCCTCCCTCCACCACCCCCCCGCCACTGCCCCCTGCCCCAACAATCAGGGGGCGAGAGGAGACTACATGCAGAAACAGCACAGTCAACTCTGACAATCTTCCTGAAATTGGTCACTGGTGGTCTGACCAGCATCATCTTGATTGTTTTAAGTACAATTAATCATCAGTTCCAAGGGTTGGTTTGTTCCCATTTCCTTGAGACCAATTCTTGGAATTATAGGAGTTTAGAGGAACTTGGTGGCTCAGCAGTAAAGAATCTGCCTGCCAGTGCAGGAGACGCTGATTCAGTCCCTGGATCAGGAAGATCCCTTGGAGGAGAAAATGGCAACCCTCTCCTGTATTCTTGTCTGGAAAATCACATGGATAGAGGAGCCTAGTGGGCTACAGTCCATGGAGTCTTGAAAGAGTGGAACCCAAATTAGCAACTAAATGATGATAATGATATGGTTACAGTCTGATCATCATGTAGTTAACTTCTTCTACCTGGTAGGGGATTGGTATCCATAAGACAGCTAACAGGACATGGCTCAGAATATTATTTATAGCCCTTGAGAAGGAACTAAAGGTTCTTAATGACTTAAAGGTGCTTACTGACTAAACTATTACTATTTGGTCTCTTTTGACTGTTTGTTTTACTCTCTGCATTTTCTCACTTCTCTGGTTAAACCTTACTCTTGTAAACTTTTTCCACAGACTAAAGACAGGCTGAGGACATGGGGACAAAGAACTTACTTACTATTTGGTCTCACTGTTTGTTTCATCATCTACTAGCTAATCATTTCCTTTTTGGGGTTCATCTGTGCAGTTTTTTTTTCAAGATTAGATATAGAATATCATTCTTTGCAATTTCAGAAACAGAAAACTTTTATTATCTGGAAAGAGAAAGGTATGCCCTTCTTTGTGGCAACAGAACAGATGCTAGGTAAGTGGTATTAATGTTTTCTCTTGAGTTTGTATTGTAACGGAGAGTGGAGTCCAGCTATTCACTGCTCAAAAGCCAGTAAAGAGGCCGTTTAGTGGAAAGGAAAGTTTGCTTTATTTTAGATGCTAGCAAGCCAGGGGAGGGTGACTCCTGTCCAAACACTGATACCCTCCCTCCACCACCCCCCCGCCACTGCCCCCTGCCCCAACAATCAGGGGGCGAGAGGAGACTACATGCAGAAACAGCACAGTCAACTCTGACAATCTTCCTGAAATTGGTCACTGGTGGTCTGACCAGCATCATCTTGATTGTTTTAAGTACAATTAATCATCAGTTCCAAGGGTTGGTTTGTTCCCATTTCCTTGAGACCAATTCTTGGAATTATAGGAGTTTAGAGGAACTTGGTGGCTCAGCAGTAAAGAATCTGCCTGCCAGTGCAGGAGACGCTGATTCAGTCCCTGGATCAGGAAGATCCCTTGGAGGAGAAAATGGCAACCCTCTCCTGTATTCTTGTCTGGAAAATCACATGGATAGAGGAGCCTAGTGGGCTACAGTCCATGGAGTCTTGAAAGAGTGGAACCCAAATTAGCAACTAAATGATGATAATGATATGGTTACAGTCTGATCATCATGTAGTTAACTTCTTCTACCTGGTAGGGGATTGGTATCCATAAGACAGCTAACAGGACATGGCTCAGAATATTATTTATAGCCCTTGAGAAGGAACTAAAGGTTCTTAATGACTTAAAGGTGCTTACTGACTAAACTATTACTATTTGGTCTCTTTTGACTGTTTGTTTTACTCTCTGCATTTTCTCACTTCTCTGGTTAAACCTTACTCTTTGGCTAAACTTTTTTCCACAGACTAAAGACAGGCTGAGGACATGGGGGACAAGAACTGTAGGATCCTGCTTCATTTCAGCATCACTGATCAGTAGTACTTATTGAATGATTATTTCTTTTACTAACATTCCCATTTGATTACATGATCTTGTTTTACCATCAAAACCATGCTGAGAAACATATAATTGTGGTTTAGTCGCTAAGTCGTGTCCGACCATTTGTGACTCTGTGTACTGTGGCCTGCCAGGCTCCTCTGTCCTTGGGATTTCTCAGGCAAGAATACTGGAGTGGGTTGCCATTTCCACACTATTTAATTTGATTTTACAGAAAAGTGTAACAGACTAGCTAAACGATTTATTCAAGATCAAGAAGTTAGTAAATGGTAGAGCTGGAACTTAAATAAGAATCTGATTTTCAATTTTCAGTGTGTCCCAGAGGTAATAGGAATTATCAAGGAAGACAGTATAATCTGTTCTTTGGCCAAAAGCCTTTCAAGAAAAGAAATATTAAAGATATTCTGGGGCTTCTCTGGTGGTCCAGTGGGTAAAGAGTCCGCCTTGCAGTGCAAAGGGCGCAGGTTTGATCCCTGGCCCGGGAAGATCCCATGTGCCGCGGAGCAGCTGGACCAGTGTGTCCAATTATGAGAGTGCTCTGGAGCACATGTGCCCAGAGCTGGTGCTCTGCGACAAGGGAGGTCACTGCAATGAGAGGCCCACCCAGGCCAAAGAGCAAAGATGCATGAAAATAAATAAATGAAAGACCAAAAAAAGAGGCCAAAATTTTTAAAAAAAAAAGATATTCTGTTATTTCACTTATTTTATGACTTGTATATCTTTAAATGACTCTAATTTACATTAATAATAAGCTTACTGCTCTTAAAAACAGGACTTATAAATAATTCTTCAGTGAAATGACAAAACTCTGAATTCCTATTTTTCCTATGATTTCAGATGAAGAGATAAGGTTAAAATAGAGTGCTTCTCAGCAGTACTATGACTTAATACCTTGTGTTACTTTCCTCAGCTGGAATGACTTGACACTCATCTGTAACCTCAGCTCTTAGAGGCTTTGGGCGCCAGAGTGAGAGAAAAGTACATGGGGGGTGGGATGAAGAGGAGCATGAGTTACGACTAAACTTTTTCCACAGACTAAAGGCTGAGGACATGGGGGACAAGAACTGTAGGATCCTGCTTCATTTCAGCATCACTGATCAGTAGTACTTATTGAATGATTATTTCTTTTACTAACATTCCCATTTGATTACATGATCTTGTTTTACCATCAAAACCATGCTGAGAAACATATAATTGTGGTTTAGTCGCTAAGTCGTGTCCGACCATTTGTGACTCTGTGTACTGTGGCCTGCCAGGCTCCTCTGTCCTTGGGATTTCTCAGGCAAGAATACTGGAGTGGGTTGCCATTTCCACACTATTTAATTTGATTTTACAGAAAAGTGTAACAGACTAGCTAAACGATTTATTCAAGATCAAGAAGTTAGTAAATGGTAGAGCTGGAACTTAAATAAGAATCTGATTTTCAATTTTCAGTGTGTCCCAGAGGTAATAGGAATTATCAAGGAAGACAGTATAATCTGTTCTTTGGCCAAAAGCCTTTCAAGAAAAGAAATATTAAAGATATTCTGGGGCTTCTCTGGTGGTCCAGTGGGTAAAGAGTCCGCCTTGCAGTGCAAAGGGCGCAGGTTTGATCCCTGGCCCGGGAAGATCCCATGTGCCGCGGAGCAGCTGGACCAGTGTGTCCAATTATGAGAGTGCTCTGGAGCACATGTGCCCAGAGCTGGTGCTCTGCGACAAGGGAGGTCACTGCAATGAGAGGCCCACCCAGGCCAAAGAGCAAAGATGCATGAAAATAAATAAATGAAAGACCAAAAAAAGAGGCCAAAATTTTTAAAAAAAAAAGATATTCTGTTATTTCACTTATTTTATGACTTGTATATCTTTAAATGACTCTAATTTACATTAATAATAAGCTTACTGCTCTTAAAAACAGGACTTATAAATAATTCTTCAGTGAAATGACAAAACTCTGAATTCCTATTTTTCCTATGATTTCAGATGAAGAGATAAGGTTAAAATAGAGTGCTTCTCAGCAGTACTATGACTTAATACCTTGTGTTACTTTCCTCAGCTGGAATGACTTGACACTCATCTGTAACCTCAGCTCTTAGAGGCTTTGGGCGCCAGAGTGAGAGAAAAGTACATGGGGGGTGGGATGAAGAGGAGCATGAGTTATGTAGTTTAGTTGTATTAAGGTGATTTAGGGGGCTTCCAAGGTGGCACTAAGTGGTAAAGAATCTGCCTGCCAGTGCGAGAGATGTAAGAGACAAAGGTCAGTCCCTGGGTCGGGAAGATCCCCTAGAGTAGGTAGGAAATGGAACCCATTCTGGTATTCTTACCTGGAGAGTCCCATGGAGAGAGGAGCCTGGCAGGCTACAGTTTATGAGGTCACGAGTCGGACAGGACTGAAGTGACTCAGCACACACAAGGTGACTTAGACATTCTGTTGCTTATTCAGTCTTTCTATCCCTCTTCCATTCTGTTTTTCAAGTCCAGATTCTGAATCCGTCTCATTGTGTCTGCTCCATCCTACTCAAGCTAACCCTTTCTGTGAACATTCCAAACTAGATTTTACCTGAAATGCATGTTGAAGATACCTAATCATAGATAGTCAGAATGACAATGACACAGTATGTCAAGGCCAGAAGAGAAAGTCAGTGTTACACCTGGAGCCATCAGACTTTGCTGTGTGAAAAACTATCGCAAAACTTAATGTTTTGAGACAAGAACAAAAATCGATTTGTTCAGGTTCTGTAGGTCAGCATTTTAGCAAGCTTCAGGGCACAAGTACTTTTCAAACCTCCGTTTGCATTTCATTTGTTAGCCATTAACAAATATGTAAAACAAGTCACATGGCCAAAGCTCCAATAATGTGAGAGGGAACTACAGAAAGGGGAAGATGGAGGAAGCGTGATTTATTGGGTCACTCCTTTCATAATAGACCACAACAATCAAGGCCCAGTAGGTAAAATTATGAAGATTCCATGAAAGGAAATGAAATAAATATTTAATCTGATCTTTCTACCAAAGTGCCTTTACTGCTTTTAAATTATTCATGGTAAACGTTATAAATAATTCTTCAGTGAAATGACAAAACTCTGAATTCCTATTTTTCCTATGATTTCAGATGAAGAGATAAGGTTAAAATAGAGTGCTTCTCAGCAGTACTATGACTTAATACCTTGTGTTACTTTCCTCAGCTGGAATGACTTGACACTCATCTGTAACCTCAGCTCTTAGAGGCTTTGGGCGCCAGAGTGAGAGAAAAGTACATGGGGGGTGGGATGAAGAGGAGCATGAGTTATGTAGTTTAGTTGTATTAAGGTGATTTAGGGGGCTTCCAAGGTGGCACTAAGTGGTAAAGAATCTGCCTGCCAGTGCGAGAGATGTAAGAGACAAAGGTCAGTCCCTGGGTCGGGAAGATCCCCTAGAGTAGGTAGGAAATGGAACCCATTCTGGTATTCTTACCTGGAGAGTCCCATGGAGAGAGGAGCCTGGCAGGCTACAGTTTATGAGGTCACGAGTCGGACAGGACTGAAGTGACTCAGCACACACAAGGTGACTTAGACATTCTGTTGCTTATTCAGTCTTTCTATCCCTCTTCCATTCTGTTTTTCAAGTCCAGATTCTGAATCCGTCTCATTGTGTCTGCTCCATCCTACTCAAGCTAACCCTTTCTGTGAACATTCCAAACTAGATTTTACCTGAAATGCATGTTGAAGATACCTAATCATAGATAGTCAGAATGACAATGACACAGTATGTCAAGGCCAGAAGAGAAAGTCAGTGTTACACCTGGAGCCATCAGACTTTGCTGTGTGAAAAACTATCGCAAAACTTAATGTTTTGAGACAAGAACAAAAATCGATTTGTTCAGGTTCTGTAGGTCAGCATTTTAGCAAGCTTCAGGGCACAAGTACTTTTCAAACCTCCGTTTGCATTTCATTTGTTAGCCATTAACAAATATGTAAAACAAGTCACATGGCCAAAGCTCCAATAATGTGAGAGGGAACTACAGAAAGGGGAAGATGGAGGAAGCGTGATTTATTGGGTCACTCCTTTCATAATAGACCACAACAATCAAGGCCCAGTAGGTAAAATTATGAAGATTCCATGAAAGGAAATGAAATAAATATTTAATCTGATCTTTCTACCAAAGTGCCTTTACTGCTTTTAAATTATTCATGGTAAATGTTTTCTCACCCTTTAAATAATAGGATCTAGGGGTTTGAGATGAGAACATTTAAAAATTAAGCTCTCAACGACTGCAGTTTTATTTTTATCAGTGTCATTTTCCATCAGTTATACTTTCTCTTTGATTTTGGGTAATAAATCTTTAACAAAAGCTTGGCAAAGACTATTTGTGAGGCCCTGTTGTCTTTTAGCCTAGTTAATGCTGGTCACTTATATATTAGCTGAAAATGTAACTCACATGCCATGTTTTTCACTGGGATTGTTTGGGAGATGACTACACCCTGTGGAAGAGGGAGCCTTTATTATTCATGGATAGAAGTTCCATATGTATGATTTGACCTTAATCTGAAAGTCTAACAGTTTTTCTTTTCTTCACCTTAATTAGTCAGTGTCCTGAAGGATATGTGTGTGTAAAAGCCGGTGTAAATCCTGATGATGGCTACACAAATTTTGACAACTTTGGCTGGGCCTTGTTAGCCCTTTTTCGGTTAATGGTGCAGGATTACCCTGAAACACTTTATCACCAGGTAAGAACACAGAGAATCTGCATGCTCCTCCTTTCTAAAATAATGATCAAATGTAATATACTTTATTAAATTTTTCTGTAGAGAAGAATTTGAGGTTAGAAGAAAATAGAATCAGAATTATTCAATGTCAAATTGTATGCAAACGCTGAGCCCAAGTCAGCGTTCTTATGTATTGGTATCTTATTTAATCTTTGAAATAATTTTACAAGATCAGAATATAAATATGTGTATATGCTTTTTCATGAAGACCCTAAACTCAAAACATGTGTTTTAACTTCCCTAAAGTTAAAACACATGTATCTACCAGAAATCACTGTACTACTCTATGGACTTAGACATTTGACTAGATAGCATTTAACTAGAGAGCATATCTAGGTGGTAATTCTTTAGACAGAAAAAATTGAACCTATGAGATTGCCACATATAAAGAAATTATTGGGACTTCCATGGTGATCTAGTGGCTAAGACTCTGAGGTCCCAATACAGGGGGTCTGAGTTCAATCCCTGGTCAGAGAACTAGACCTCCTGTGTCACAACAAAGAGTTCACATGCTACAACTAAAGATTCTTCACTCCTACAATGTACTATTTCCTCTTAATTCTCTTTCTTCTCATCCTCCTTTAATATTTAATCATGATCCAATTATAGTAGCAGAAAGCTTACTGTTGTGAGACTTGAAATGAAAATTCTGAATCTCCTTTTAGAACTGATGATTTGTGTGCAATAGTTTGTCAGAAGGATATAATATGTACTCATTAAAAATGCAGATTCAGTTTTTCTTTTAAGAAATATTCTATCACAGTTGAATACATAGTGTTTATCAGCAGCATAGTTAATATCAGAAGATATTAGATAAAATAAATTACTTTAAATTCCAAAAGTACGTACGGTTGAAGAATGCTCTTTTTAAATGCAAATGCACCATACCTTTTGTGATTGAATAGATAAATTATGGTGTGTGTGCATGTGTGTGTTTATAGGCCATTAATAATGATAATAATGTTATTTATTTCATAATATATTATTAAGTGAAAACTAAGTAAACAAACATGTTTGCAGGAAAATTATATTTCTAGTAGAAGTACACAAAATATTACAAGTGATTATTTTCCTTATGCAAACTATGTTTTTCTCATTTTATAAGAGTAACATATTATTATTCCTCAAACTTTTTGAAAAGTATCATGCCTCCTCCAAAACTCTATGAACTTCTTATTTCTGAAATAATTTTATCATGTTATCCTCCTTCTAAAAATCCTTCAATGATTTCAAAATGTCTGTGGAATGAAGTTCAGTCCACATGCATGGTCCATAGTGTTCTTTAAAATCTAGTCTCTGCATACAAAATTGCTTGCTCAGCATTTCTGCCCACTAGAAGCTATACTAAGAATTATTTTGTTGTATTTTAATTTTCGTGTTCTCAGCATCTAACATATAGCAATGCTTACTGAAATTTTAACAACAAAAATATAAATGTATATTTCTGAATTATGTTACTTATATAATGGTGAGTCTTGCCTTTTATTTACAGCTTTCAAAGTGTATAAGCTAATTTACTTGTTAGCATTGGTGTCAAAGAAATCCTCTCACACACCAGAGAAATGAGAAATCAGTCTGGGAGTGCTTTGGTTCTGGAGTCTTATAGGTCCTTCATCATTATTGCACTCTAGGATTTTATTGTCTAGTGTAGATAAGGTTTGCTTTGATTCAGACTAGATTTTTTTACTTAGCACTGCCCTACTGAACCATCTACAGTGAGGGAAATTCAACAGTTATTCCCAAAGAGTATAGTTTGTGTTTTGGAGGATATCATGCCCCATTCATTCAGCAAACATTATATAACCTAGTGAGCAGAAATGCAGAACAAGCAACATTATTTAATCCAAGTACTCTGATACAGCATTGGTACAGAAATGAACAAAGCAGGTTGCCATTCTTCATTGGGTGCAGTTATATTTAACAACAGTTATATTTATCTCATACTTGCCATGAGCTAAGATCTTCTCATACATTATTTCATTTGGTTTTTGTAAAATATATGATAAACAGGCTGTAATTAGCCCCAATTTTGGGCTAAAATATAATAAATTTCCATTCTTTTTCATTCTAATAAAACTGTATACATTTTTATTCTAATAAGAATGTAAACTTGTATTCTCCATTATTTATTGATGTGTATATCCTGCAATATACTCCATGATATCTAATACTGACTTCTGAATGTATTATGGATAATAGCTATTTAGTGGCAAAAATATTTAACCAAACCCTAAATAGCTCACTCACTGGGATAATAGAGCTTATGAAAAATACCTTTAAAGGAAAACATACTATAGATTAATAAGAAATTATTTCTGATTAAATGTTAGAACTTCCTATTAATTTATAAATATTCTTAACTGTTATATCAACACAATGTTTTATGTAAATATGTGTCTACTGATTCAAATGAATGCTTAAAAATTAAAACTATTCCCATGTATTTTTACATCTACCTGTAATCAATGATGATAGATCAGTGGAGTTTATTTTAGATTTTTAATATCTACTTATAAATTTTAAAGTTTTCTTCAGCATCTAACATATAGCAATGCTTACTGAAATTTTAACAACAAAAATATAAATGTATATTTCTGAATTATGTTACTTATATAATGGTGAGTCTTGCCTTTTATTTACAGCTTTCAAAGTGTATAAGCTAATTTACTTGTTAGCATTGGTGTCAAAGAAATCCTCTCACACACCAGAGAAATGAGAAATCAGTCTGGGAGTGCTTTGGTTCTGGAGTCTTATAGGTCCTTCATCATTATTGCACTCTAGGATTTTATTGTCTAGTGTAGATAAGGTTTGCTTTGATTCAGACTAGATTTTTTTACTTAGCACTGCCCTACTGAACCATCTACAGTGAGGGAAATTCAACAGTTATTCCCAAAGAGTATAGTTTGTGTTTTGGAGGATATCATGCCCCATTCATTCAGCAAACATTATATAACCTAGTGAGCAGAAATGCAGAACAAGCAACATTATTTAATCCAAGTACTCTGATACAGCATTGGTACAGAAATGAACAAAGCAGGTTGCCATTCTTCATTGGGTGCAGTTATATTTAACAACAGTTATATTTATCTCATACTTGCCATGAGCTAAGATCTTCTCATACATTATTTCATTTGGTTTTTGTAAAATATATGATAAACAGGCTGTAATTAGCCCCAATTTTGGGCTAAAATATAATAAATTTCCATTCTTTTTCATTCTAATAAAACTGTATACATTTTTATTCTAATAAGAATGTAAACTTGTATTCTCCATTATTTATTGATGTGTATATCCTGCAATATACTCCATGATATCTAATACTGACTTCTGAATGTATTATGGATAATAGCTATTTAGTGGCAAAAATATTTAACCAAACCCTAAATAGCTCACTCACTGGGATAATAGAGCTTATGAAAAATACCTTTAAAGGAAAACATACTATAGATTAATAAGAAATTATTTCTGATTAAATGTTAGAACTTCCTATTAATTTATAAATATTCTTAACTGTTATATCAACACAATGTTTTATGTAAATATGTGTCTACTGATTCAAATGAATGCTTAAAAATTAAAACTATTCCCATGTATTTTTACATCTACCTGTAATCAATGATGATAGATCAGTGGAGTTTATTTTAGATTTTTAATATCTACTTATAAATTTTAAAGTTTTCTTATATGTCTTAGGTAATCATTTTGAAATAAAAAGCAATCAGTGTTTAGATTGGGAATCTACAATGTGGTGTTTTTCTATCCATAAATGGGGCTTCCCAGGTAGCACTAAGTGGTAAAGAACTTTACATCCCAATGCAGGAGACATAAAAGATATGGGTTCCATCACTGGCTTGGGAGGATCCTCTGGAGGAGGGCATGGTAGTCCATTCAAGTATTCTTGCCTGGAGAATCCCATGGACAGAGGAACCTGGCAGTCCATAGGATCACATGAGTCAGACATGACTGACGCAACTTAGCATGCACGCGTATACATAAATGACTTCATATGAGTGAATTATGTGACTTTTCTACGTTATTTGTTTAGAGGTTCTTCACAAAAGAAAGTATTCAGACAGATAGTAGAATATTCCTGTTCCTCCTCCCTTACAGACATGATTTTGTACTTTGTTGTGATGTTTCCATAAAGTAGTGATCCAAGAAAAGTAATCTCCAAACGTTAATTCATTATTACACTTCATGTATTTAAAGATTCTACAGCAGAGGAAATAATCTTTCATATTCAGACTATCCAGCTTTCTTTATTGAAAGATGACAGGTTTTTTTCTTTCCATATATTTAATCTGTTAATGAAGATGTAAAAATCAAATGCTCACCTTGAATTAATTACATTACCAAATTCTTCTCTGATTTTGTACAGTTATTTGTACCATATATATATATATATATATATATATCTTAAGTTAAAGAGCTTTTCTCTTATTTCTCCAGGTAAAGACAGTACTTAAACTGTTTGGGGATTAGATTCCATGTGTAACTAGGTTATATTTTCCTAACAAAATTTCATTTTTAATTTAAAAATAGTAGATTATAAGAAGACAAATAACGTTTCCTCTCTCATCTGTTTTCCACCTCTCCTTAGGTCCTTTATGCTTCTGGGAAGGTCTACATGATATACTTTGTTGTGATAAGTTTTTGGTTTGCCTTTCATATGGCAAGTTTGTTCTTAGGTATACTTGCTATGTCCTATGAAGAAGAAAAGCAGACAGCTGCTGAAAAAACTAAGAGTGAGCCAGATTTACCGGAATTTCAAGAAGAAAAAAAACCAGCAGAGGTATAGAGTTTTTTTAATGGTGTTTTAGAGTCAGAATGTATCTTCTCAAGGTCATGGAGCATATTGTGTTCTAATGGATGCTCAATATCTGTGTGTGATACATGGTAAGATCATAAATGATTTTAGCAAGAGGGCTTACTTTTACTGCATCACATTCTTTCCTGAGTGTGGTGTGGTAAGAGTGGCCAACGTCTTTAAGATTTCCTTAATATATACAGTGTTTTTGTTCTAAAATGCATATTACCACTGCTAAAAGAAATGGGTATATTATGTACATTTTTGAACTTGACTTCTCATTATGCATTATGCACTGTTTTCTCATAAGACAGGTATAGTTTAATTCATTTAAGCTTACTTCATACAGTACATCAGAATTGACTTTGGAAACTTTCAGAACTCAACTCAAAAGTGACAATGCCTTCCACAGTTTAGGAATAGGAAAGTACTAAAAGCATGGATCAACGTATAGTACTAAAGTTGTAAAAAAGAGAAAAACATTTATAGCTCATTCCAGAGGAAATTCATGGTGCATCCTGCCATAGGAAGTTACTTTGTCTATGTAGTGACTAAGTACATGATTGGTAAAACAATATAGTTTTACTCTAATCTTCAATTACCCTAGTGTTGTGTTTGACTGTATTTTCAGATATTTAGTCTCATAGCAAAAGGTCTGGTCTATGAATCTAAAAGTATTGGCAGAAATAATATTAAAGTTGTAGAAAATAAATTCCATCGTAAGTGTGAAGAAAAGGGAGAACAGGACCCCAGAAAGCAGCCAGAAGTACCTTTCTTATATTCCACAAGACCCGGCTGTCTCATACCTTTTCCTAGGTTTAGCTCAGTCTCCTAGTATCTCTCCCCAGAACTGTCCATGTGTTCCGTGGGCAGGAGCCAGAACAGCCTGAGTGGGTGGAACTCATGCCTCTTCTGAGGTGTTACTCCCTTCCCCTGTGTTGTGAGGACTCCCTGCCTAGGAGTTTGTTCTTTGGAAGGTACTTGGCCCAGAGTGGCCAAGTCCAGGGCTTCCACCCCACTGACCTGGTTACAGGGCCCTCACTTGTAGGAAGGCAACCATGCCCTGCCTTCTCTTCCATCCCTCTGGATTTGTTTTCACTCTTAACACCTGCTAATGAAGACTGTCTACACAGGAAGAAGTACTTGAACCACATTTTCTAGTAGATGCATTTTTACTAGAAATTGAGGACAGATTGAGGGCAGAAATGATAAAGGAGCTGTATCTTTTATATCCCTCATATCGAATGGATAAGGAGAGTTGGGGAAAAGGGCCAAGACTCACTCTGGCTGTGTGGTACGGCGTTAATCCCAAAGCCCTCTGCTGGACCAAAAGGGGAAAATGATAACTCCTCTGTTAACTAACTCATTAAGTGGTGATCAGTAAAGAAACTCTAGAAAAGTCATTCAGCTAAAATATAGGGCCTAAATGGCATAACGTAGGATCATAGCAAATGACAAGTTATTGATAGATACAGGTATCTACAAGGTTTCAATACATACCATTGAAAAAAGCAATTGTTGATCATATGAAGAAAATGCGTATATTAATAAAAAGAAGCTATTGACTATACCCATTATACTACTCATGTGGAAGTCACAGAAAAACAAGTTACAGAAGTTTTCTGTCTCTAAAAATGAGTCTGAGGTCCTTCAGATTGAATGGCTGTAGTCTCAATGACATGTTGCATGTGTCATTTGTTTTGAAGTAGCATTTCAAATGGCAAGGGCTACACACAAATACATCCAGAGCACAATACTTCTCTTATTCCAGAAAAGATGCACTATTAACTCTGATTATGAAGAATTTAGAGTATTTCGTTATTTCCCAGTTATCTCCATTCATTTGGCACTTTTGGATTACTTCTGGCTGTAATTAAAATCTTTTAGTTATGAAATATTTATTTTCCTAGAAGAGTACTAGAACATTTTATTATGCAAAAGTTTTTTGGGAAAATGAGAGTACAAGTCATTTTTACAAGGTAGGTTTTGTTCTTTTCCTTTTTTATTTACATATAAGAAAACACTGGAGAGTGAAGAGTTTAAAATAGAACAGACTGATCTTAGGTGACTGATCTCACTCTAGGCAGATTCTAATTCCAATGTTGAAATTAGTGGAAAATTGCATATATGTCTTATAGTCTCATATTATAAGAAATCATATTGGCTAAAATCTCAGTTTTGTAGTCAAATTAATATAAATTTAAGTCTTTTGCCTGCTAATAGAGGTATGATATTTGCCAAGTCTGTTAGCCTTTTTGAACTTCAGCTTCTTCATCTGTAAGCTATGATAATATCTGGCATAAATTGTGAGATTCAAATTAAATAAATGCTTGTAAAGCACTTAGCACTGCTTAGATTATACTAACCAACTGAATAAATGGTAATGATTAATTATAGGAAACAGAAGGCACAGAAGTCCATATGGAGAATACTCGTCAATATAAAATCCCTAAGTATTTGACTGTGTCCTCATTTTAGGGATAATTAAGATAATAATGATGATGGTGACAGTATAGAGTGTTTATTACATAGTAGTTAATGTTTATTAAGTGTCAGCTATGTGCCAGGAGAAGAGGGCAGCAGAGCATGAGATAGTTAGATAGCATCACCGACTCAGTGGACATGAATTTGAACAAACTTCCAGGAGAGAAAGAACAGGAAAGCTTGGCATGCTGCAGTCTATGGGGTCACCAAGAGTCAGTCATGACTTACTGACTGAACAATAAGAGCATGTGCAAAACATATAATTAGTGTCTTCACAAATTTAACCCTTTTTGAGACGTTCCAGTTACAAAACTTGATCTACTTTCATTGGCATTTGATTTTTCAACACTGAGAAAGAGAACCCGTTTTTCGTCACCTTACCGCCATTGTGCTGGAGAATTAACGCTGAAACATTATTATTCCATCAGTTATACAGTTTGTAGGTGAAACTTTTCTCTGAATTCTAACTTATTTGCCAAACTTGAGAAAATAATCAGATATATACAACAGTAGAAACGCTGATATTTAAAAATATTTGCCCATCTAAAATGACAATCTTATAGTTCACCTGTATAATTAAATAAAATATCATTGAAATTTTTCTATATATTAGGCATTGTATTAAACCTTGAAAATTTAAAAATTCATGAGTACAAGTACAATGTCTATCTTTATGAAGCTAATGGTCTGATGGGGAGATGAACTATCAAATTATTATAGAAAATCTAATAACTGTAGGACCACCAGGTATTATATTTCCTGATGTATTGAAATAGGAAACATAAAACACCACAATATATTCTTACCAAAATCTGAGCTAAGTCTAATACGTCTCTAGATCTAGCCATCTTTTTCTAGAGACTATAGGAGAGAAACATGCATTAAATTATACTGAAAAGACACAATCTGCCAAATTAAGAATGTGGAAATATCTATAAATCATTCAGTATTTTTAACAAATAAATGACATAGGATAAATAAAATGACATAAGATAACCAATAGAACTATAGACCAAAAAAATTATATCTTTTTTGTATTTTGATTGGAGCAGGGTAACTGTAATAGAATGTTGCTAAGCAATGAAAGAAAACTGAGCATGATCTGGGTATTGGATAATATTAAGCAATTACTAATTTTGCCTGATTGTGATAATAGTGTTGATTATTTTTTTAAAAAAAAAACCTTATCCTGAAGTTTTATGACATCTGAAATTTTATTTAAAATACTTCTGGAAAAACGTAGAGTGGGTACTACATGAAAAGTGGAGCATATAATGTCATTAATGGCTGAAGCAATCTATGGTTGGTGAGTATTATTCTTCACTAAACAATGTAACTGAAAATGTGAAAAGTTCTCTTAAAGTGAGAAACATGGTGCTTTGAGAGCTGGTAATAAAGGATTTCTCTGAGTCAGAAAATGTTTTATGAGAACCTGGCACCTGAGTTGAGATCTGAAGAATGAGTCCTTGCTCCCTGGCAAGAGAAAACAGAATGAGTCAGAGGATTAAAAAGGCTGGTGTGGCTTGAGAGGAGAGAGTAAGCTTGAGTCCAGGGTGAGCACTCCAAATGTTCACTGCTAAACACCAGAAGTCTAACTGCTTTCTTCCTTATTCATATCTCCCTACCAGAGAACATTGAAACCAGTGCTGAAAAGAATTCTAGCCCTTCTTCCAGTGTAATTTTAATGTTGAAATATCTAAGATTTAGGCATATTCCCTTATTAACTCTTAATGTTCCATAAAGGAGACTTTTCTGGCATAATCCTCTCAATCTGCCTTGTAAAATATCCTTAGTAGCTGGCTAGTCTATGAGCAATTATTCAATATTTTCTAAAGGCTCAATTGAGATAAATATATTACTAGACTGATACATGGTTTATGCATTTTATATCCTAAAATATATCCATGCATGCATTGTTATTTTGCCTAATATATTCTTACCAAAATCTGAGCTAAGTCTAATACGTCTCTAGATCTAGCCATCTTTTTCTAGAGACTATAGGAGAGAAACATGCATTAAATTATACTGAAAAGACACAATCTGCCAAATTAAGAATGTGGAAATATCTATAAATCATTCAGTATTTTTAACAAATAAATGACATAGGATAAATAAAATGACATAAGATAACCAATAGAACTATAGACCAAAAAAATTATATCTTTTTTGTATTTTGATTGGAGCAGGGTAACTGTAATAGAATGTTGCTAAGCAATGAAAGAAAACTGAGCATGATCTGGGTATTGGATAATATTAAGCAATTACTAATTTTGCCTGATTGTGATAATAGTGTTGATTATTTTTTTAAAAAAAAAACCTTATCCTGAAGTTTTATGACATCTGAAATTTTATTTAAAATACTTCTGGAAAAACGTAGAGTGGGTACTACATGAAAAGTGGAGCATATAATGTCATTAATGGCTGAAGCAATCTATGGTTGGTGAGTATTATTCTTCACTAAACAATGTAACTGAAAATGTGAAAAGTTCTCTTAAAGTGAGAAACATGGTGCTTTGAGAGCTGGTAATAAAGGATTTCTCTGAGTCAGAAAATGTTTTTATGAGAACCTGGCACCTGAGTTGAGATCTGAAGAATGAGTCCTTGCTCCCTGGCAAGAGAAAACAGAATGAGTCAGAGGATTAAAAAGGCTGGTGTGGCTTGAGAGGAGAGAGTAAGCTTGAGTCCAGGGTGAGCACTCCAAATGTTCACTGCTAAACACCAGAAGTCTAACTGCTTTCTTCCTTATTCATATCTCCCTACCAGAGAACATTGAAACCAGTGCTGAAAAGAATTCTAGCCCCTTCTTCCAGTGTAATTTTAATGTTGAAATATCTAAGATTTAGGCATATTCCCTTATTAACTCTTAATGTTCCATAAAGGAGACTTTTCTGGCATAATCCTCTCAATCTGCCTTGTAAAATATCCTTAGTAGCTGGCTAGTCTATGAGCAATTATTCAATATTTTCTAAAGGCTCAATTGAGATAAATATATTACTAGACTGATACATGGTTTATGCATTTTATATCCTAAAATATATCCATGCATGCATGTATGCTCAGTCACTTTAGTTGTGCCTGACTTTCTGTGACCCTATGAACTGTAGCCCACCAGGCTTCTCTGTTCATGGGATTCTCCAGGCAAGAATACTGAAGTGGATTGCCATGCCCTCCTCCAGGGGATCTTCCTGACCCAGGGATCTATGTGTCTCCTGCACTGTGGGAAGATTCTCTACTGCTGAGTCACCATGAAAACCCCAAATATAGCCATAGTTCAAGCTAAATCAGTAAAGAATTGAGCATTGACTGTATCAACAATAATATTATTACAAATGATTATCTTTACTGGATTGTTCTTTGACGTAAAGTCATCAAACCTTGTCACTGTTACTATCAGAAGTAGCTCTGTGAGAAGTAATTCCTCAGTATTAAGAATATAGTGGACAATATTATTAACATTATAGCAAAGTATCATCTTTATGAAGAAACACCTGGAAAAGTCCTCTCAGATTTTGATAACAGAAAAACTATAGCTCTTTTGGTTTTTAACTCACGGAAATTTGGAATTATATAAATTATCACATATTTTATATAGCATTGTCAGTCAGTTAAGAAAATACTTTCTGGAATAAGCATGGTTGAAATAAATAAATTCATTTTGCATCCTGGACTTTTGCTTATTTTTGCAATTAAAAAAAAAAAAGTGAGGCAACGGAGATCTGTAGACCTAAAGAAGCTATGTCATTTTTCTGACTGAACTCAGCATGTAATAGAGTTGGGTTTTACCTCTTTTAGTTCTAGTATTTGTGAAATTAGAGGACTGTTACCAAGTGAGATGAGTATGATGATCCCCTTGATATCTATTCCTAGGCCACAGCAGAACCTGCCAGTGTTCTGGATTATCAGTGAGTTTCAGTAGAATCTTCTTTCTTATTCATATCTCCCTACCAGAGAACATTGAAACCAGTGCTGAAAAGAATTCTAGCCCTTCTTCCAGTGTAATTTTAATGTTGAAATATCTAAGATTTAGGCATATTCCCTTATTAACTCTTAATGTTCCATAAAGGAGACTTTTCTGGCATAATCCTCTCAATCTGCCTTGTAAAATATCCTTAGTAGCTGGCTAGTCTATGAGCAATTATTCAATATTTTCTAAAGGCTCAATTGAGATAAATATATTACTAGACTGATACATGGTTTATGCATTTTATATCCTAAAATATATCCATGCATGCATGTATGCTCAGTCACTTTAGTTGTGCCTGACTTTCTGTGACCCTATGAACTGTAGCCCACCAGGCTTCTCTGTTCATGGGATTCTCCAGGCAAGAATACTGAAGTGGATTGCCATGCCCTCCTCCAGGGGATCTTCCTGACCCAGGGATCTATGTGTCTCCTGCACTGTGGGAAGATTCTCTACTGCTGAGTCACCATGAAAACCCCAAATATAGCCATAGTTCAAGCTAAATCAGTAAAGAATTGAGCATTGACTGTATCAACAATAATATTATTACAAATGATTATCTTTACTGGATTGTTCTTTGACGTAAAGTCATCAAACCTTGTCACTGTTACTATCAGAAGTAGCTCTGTGAGAAGTAATTCCTCAGTATTAAGAATATAGTGGACAATATTATTAACATTATAGCAAAGTATCATCTTTATGAAGAAACACCTGGAAAAGTCCTCTCAGATTTTGATAACAGAAAAACTATAGCTCTTTTGGTTTTTAACTCACGGAAATTTGGAATTATATAAATTATCACATATTTTATATAGCATTGTCAGTCAGTTAAGAAAATACTTTCTGGAATAAGCATGGTTGAAATAAATAAATTCATTTTGCATCCTGGACTTTTGCTTATTTTTGCAATTAAAAAAAAAAAAGTGAGGCAACGGAGATCTGTAGACCTAAAGAAGCTATGTCATTTTTCTGACTGAACTCAGCATGTAATAGAGTTGGGTTTTACCTCTTTTAGTTCTAGTATTTGTGAAATTAGAGGGGACTGTTACCAAGTGAGATGAGTATGATGATCCCCTTGATATCTATTCTGGGACTTCAGATAGGCCACAGCAGAACCTGCCAGTGTTCTGGATTATCAGTGAGTTTCAGTGAGTAATTTCCTTAGTGTTAGGATGGCAGCAGCAGGTCCATGCCAGTTACCTCTATTCAAAAGCTGCCATACATGTCTGTGAACAACAAAACTCTGTAAAACTTAAAATAAAGAATAAAAGAAAAAAAGCTGCCTCGTATTTAAGTTCATTTGCTGGTGGCTCAGATGGTAGAGAATCTGCCTGTGTTAGGGGAAACCCAGGTTTGATCTCTGGGTTGGGAAGATCCCCTGGAGAAAGGAAGAGCTTCCCACTTTATTATCATTGCCTGGAGAATTCCATGGACAGAGGAGCCTGGCAGGCTACAGTTCACAGGGTCACAAAAAGTCAGATACAACTGAGTGACTAACACACACTATTTCACCTATTAGGCTCACCTTTTTACCAAATTAACAAACGTACAACTATTATTATTCTGTGTGTTTCAAATGTAAAAATTGTTGGGAGTTCTATTGGGCAATATCATCTACTCCACAAGAGTTATTTACAGTGTAAATTCAAATCCAAAATTTATACATGGTCACTGGAAATCTCTGGGACCATACTTGTGATAAATCATAAATGTGTAGAACCTGTAACACCTGTACCAAAGCCAAAGAGTTCTGAGTGCCTTTCCAATGCAAGGGTACCTTTACACTTTGTAACCATGTCAATGAAACAGAGGATATCCTGAAATCATTACAGGAGAGACAAGAGGGACTGAAAGAAATTATTTTGGGGGGGATTATTACATGTGTTCTAATCAGAACCATTCTTTAAAATTCATTCTGTTACCTGATATTACATGAGACATATTTATATTTCATCATCTCAATACCAACTAATTTGACTTAATCCAGTCAGTTAAGAAAATACTTTCTGGAATAAGCATGGTTGAAATAAATAAATTCATTTTGCATCCTGGACTTTTGCTTATTTTTGCAATTAAAAAAAAAAAAGTGAGGCAACGGAGATCTGTAGACCTAAAGAAGCTATGTCATTTTTCTGACTGAACTCAGCATGTAATAGAGTTGGGTTTTACCTCTTTTAGTTCTAGTATTTGTGAAATTAGAGGGGACTGTTACCAAGTGAGATGAGTATGATGATCCCCTTGATATCTATTCTGGGACTTCAGATAGGCCACAGCAGAACCTGCCAGTGTTCTGGATTATCAGTGAGTTTCAGTGAGTAATTTCCTTAGTGTTAGGATGGCAGCAGCAGGTCCATGCCAGTTACCTCTATTCAAAAGCTGCCATACATGTCTGTGAACAACAAAACTCTGTAAAACTTAAAATAAAGAATAAAAGAAAAAAAGCTGCCTCGTATTTAAGTTCATTTGCTGGTGGCTCAGATGGTAGAGAATCTGCCTGTGTTAGGGGAAACCCAGGTTTGATCTCTGGGTTGGGAAGATCCCCTGGAGAAAGGAAGAGCTTCCCACTTTATTATCATTGCCTGGAGAATTCCATGGACAGAGGAGCCTGGCAGGCTACAGTTCACAGGGTCACAAAAAGTCAGATACAACTGAGTGACTAACACACACTATTTCACCTATTAGGCTCACCTTTTTACCAAATTAACAAACGTACAACTATTATTATTCTGTGTGTTTCAAATGTAAAAATTGTTGGGAGTTCTATTGGGCAATATCATCTACTCCACAAGAGTTATTTACAGTGTAAATTCAAATCCAAAATTTATACATGGTCACTGGAAATCTCTGGGACCATACTTGTGATAAATCATAAATGTGTAGAACCTGTAACACCTGTACCAAAGCCAAAGAGTTCTGAGTGCCTTTCCAATGCAAGGGTACCTTTACACTTTGTAACCATGTCAATGAAACAGAGGATATCCTGAAATCATTACAGGAGAGACAAGAGGGACTGAAAGAAATTATTTTGGGGGGGATTATTACATGTGTTCTAATCAGAACCATTCTTTAAAATTCATTCTGTTACCTGATATTACATGAGACATATTTATATTTCATCATCTCAATACCAACTAATTTGACTTAATCAAGAGAGTTTACAAAGTCATAGTTAACATATCTTCAAGTAAAAAAAATCTAAGGTGTTAGAGAAATATTATTCTGTAGCATGTTTGCCAACTGGATGTTCCACAATAATTCTAAACTGTTACATTCAATTCTTTGTCAGATACAGGTAATACCACTAACATTCTCTGGTTTACTGCTTTTATAGTTGGCCTCATATTATAAAGTGGTTTGACTGAGTTGCAAGGAATACATA
Organism: Tragulus kanchil; assembly: GCA_022376925.1. NCBI lineage: Eukaryota > Metazoa > Chordata > Mammalia > Artiodactyla > Tragulidae > Tragulus > Tragulus kanchil. The sequence goes on along the minus strand of JAIOJX010000026.1, from coordinate 261,918,828 downwards.
TTTATTTTCCAAATAATCCTAATTAATCAGTTTAATAGTACTGGTAATGGGACTTCCCTGAAAGTCTAGGATGAAGACTCTTTGTTTCCACTCCAGGCACAATGCTTCGATCCCTTGTTGGTGAACTAAGATCCCTCATGCCACGCAACCAAAAAGAAAAGTATCTATAGTGTAAAGAGTGGCAAATTATAGAGCCCAGAAAGGCTTTTGGAAGTAAGAATTCGTATTTTTAAGAAGGTTATAGGACTTCTTATATCTATAGTCTTGGATCTATGAAGGGGAGAAACCAGAATTAGACTCATCAAATCTCTTTTTAGATCAAGACCACACAAATAGAAATGAAAAAAAGATCATCAACGTCTATGATTACTTCTTTGGACATGTTGGATAATGCTTCTGTCAGCCATGAAGAAGGTAAAGTGAAAACTATTTAGACATGATGAAAGGTACCATTCATGTAATTCACTCTTAGAGAAATCCTCCAATTTCTTCAGAATTTTAGATGATAGTAACTAAAATTTGGAAATCATCTAAGAGTTATTTACAGTGTACCAAAAAATTACATTGTTGGATAAATCATAAATGTGTAGAACCTGTAACACCTGTACCAAAGCCAAAGAGATCTGAGTGCCTTTCCAATGCAAGGGTACCTTTACACTTTGTAACCATGTCAATGAAACAGAGGATATCCTGAAATCATTACAGGAGAGACAAGAGGGACTGAAAGAAATTATTTTGGGGGGGATTATTACATGTGTTCTAATCAGAACCATTCTTTAAAATTCATTCTGTTACCTGATATTACATGAGACATATTTATATTTCATCATCTCAATACCAACTAATTTGACTTAATCAAGAGAGTTTACAAAGTCATAGTTAACATATCTTCAAGTAAAAAAAATCTAAGGTGTTAGAGAAATATTATTCTGTAGCATGTTTGCCAACTGGATGTTCCACAATAATTCTAAACTGTTACATTCAATTCTTTGTCAGATACAGGTAATACCACTAACATTCTCTGGTTTACTGCTTTTATAGTTGGCCTCATATTATAAAGTGGTTTGACTGAGTTGCAAGGAATACATATTTATTTTCCAAATAATCCTAATTAATCAGTTTAATAGTACTGGTAATGGGACTTCCCTGAAAGTCTAGGATGAAGACTCTTTGTTTCCACTCCAGGCACAATGCTTCGATCCCTTGTTGGTGAACTAAGATCCCTCATGCCACGCAACCAAAAAAAGAAAAGTATCTATAGTGTAAAGAGTGGCAAATTATAGAGCCCAGAAAGGCTTTTGGAAGTAAGAATTCGTATTTTTAAGAAGGTTATAGGACTTCTTATATCTATAGTCTTGGATCTATGAAGGGGAGAAACCAGAATTAGACTCATCAAATCTCTTTTTAGATCAAGACCACACAAATAGAAATGAAAAAAAGATCATCAACGTCTATGATTACTTCTTTGGACATGTTGGATAATGCTTCTGTCAGCCATGAAGAAGGTAAAGTGAAAACTATTTAGACATGATGAAAGGTACCATTCATGTAATTCACTCTTAGAGAAATCCTCCAATTTCTTCAGAATTTTAGATGATAGTAACTAAAATTTAAAAAATAGCATGAGACTATTAGGATTAATAGTACTTTTCAAATGTCATAAACATAGTGGAAAAGGCCACCAAAGAGTGCCAAGGAATTTAATGCTGAAAGTGACATGAAGTATTGTAACTAAAAATACAGTTTCTTTTAAATTAAGGTTCTTTTTATACTTGTCTCTACTATTTACAATATATATATAACCAGTAATCATTATTATAGACAATATCAAAAGACATTACTTTGTAATATCTATGAATATGAATATGAATCTAAACTTATGATACTCTTAATTATATTCCAAATTAGATTTTCTTGAGAAGTACTACTATATTTTAATTCTAATACATAATTTGTCTCCTTTTATTTGTCTAACTTGGCAAGCATGAAAAAATAGAGGAAACTTACTTTATTCTGATTTTTTATTAATTCAAAGTATTTCTGTTTGCTATTTCAAAACCAGAGGTCTAAGTTCAATGTCCCTTTGCATGGAAAAGTAAAATTTTTTTACTAATTAAAGCTTAAATAAGCTGTTAACTCATGTATAACTTTTCTGTTCATTCAATTTCAGAGCCTAAAAAATCCAGGAAGAAACGCCCGTTTTGTTGGTATAGATTTGCTAAAACTTTCTTGATCTGGGATTGTTCTCCCTCTTGGTTAAAACTGAAAGAGTTTGTCCATATGATTATAATGGACCCATTTACTGATCTTTTCCTTACCATATGCATAATTATAAACATAATTTTTTTGGCTGTGGATCACTATCCAATGAGTCTAGAGACCAGCAGCATTCTCAGCATTGGAAACCTGGTAAGGCTCTCATTGTAAGTTATTTTTGTCTGCAATTTCAACTTTTATTTAGTCACTGTTATCCTCATTATTTTATTTTATAACTCCAAAATGTTGCAAATGCATTGTAGAGCTAGTAAATGAAGTGCTGTGTTCACACTTCCTCACTTCACATCTCCAAACCCTACTTTGTAAATGTTCTTATCATTGAATAGATTTATAACTAAAGTCTGTTTAAATTTAAGATTTTAGCTTGGCTGTCAGGTTAAATAGAAATGATTTATTTTCTCTCCCTTCTCAAATATCCCCTCTCTTGGTGTGGTAGCCTCTGATCACAGGGCAGTGAAGTAACAGACACAAGTTCTTCACTGAGACCTGAATTTTGAATTCTGTTACAACTGCACCTTACCATAAATTGGAACTTATCTTTGGACCAAAGTATTTTTGAGATTCACCTATCTTTTTTTCCTGTACAAGGCAAAAGACGAAGATTTACGTGAATTTAAAAACAAGTCCTATCAAGTCCTAAACAAGTTCAGTCAAACATATATTGTTCAGTTTTATTTACTTTTATGACAGTTGTTTAGTTGCTTGATACTAAGATAAACAGACAACTGCTACCAAGTTTGAACTATATATTTATTTGATACCAAAACAATAATTTAGTTGTCTCTGCCAGTATACCTTTCAAATGACAGTTTTCTTGCTTTCACCCTCTTTTAGATCAGACATTTTTTTTTAAATTCTCTTTTATGGTTTTAAAAATTAAATATCTTAATATGTACTCTTTATCCCAAAAGGAACTATTCAAAATTGAAATATTTTCACTCTTAAATATTCTCTTGTATTCTTCCAGGATGGTTTTTATTAAAGGAATTGAAGATTCTGTAGACACTGTTTGACCTTAGATTGTCAGACAAAATGTGTGAACCTATCCTTGTGATGCAGACTTCAAAACTAATCAGATTTTGACAGAGAAAGTATAAAGACATGGCAGTGAAAATTTACAGTTTTTGTATATGAGGGTTCTGATAGAGCTATTGGAATCATATTCTCATCATTATGTTTTGTTTTATTTAGGTGTTTATTGGAATTTACACGACAGAAATGATTTTTAAAATCATTGCTATGCATCCATATCACTATTTCCAAATAGAATGGAACATTTATGATAGCCTAATTGTGTTCCATGGTATAGCAGAACTTTATCTAACAAATTTTCATGGACTGGCTATTTTTCAATCATTCCGGGTGGTAAGTAGGATCCAAGACCTAAATTTTATTTTATAAAAATTCATTTCAGGGCTTCCCTGGTGGTCCAATGGATAAGGACACCACCTTGCAGTGCAAGGGGCACCGGTTCGGTCCCTGGCCTGGGAAGATCCCACGTGCCACGGAGCGGCTGGACTGATTTGTCCAATTACCGAGCCGGAGCTCTGGAGCGCATGCGCCTAGAGCTGGTACTCTGCAACGACAGACGCCACCACGGTGGGAGGCCCGCAGGAGCCAAAGAACAAAGACGGATGAAAATGAACAAATGAAAGACCAATAGAAGTGACCCGCCTGCTCCCCTCCCTCCCCACCCGACCCCCACCCAAATAAATAAATAAATAAAATCTTAATAAAAAAATAATAAATAGAAAAGAAAGGCTTTTCCTAAAAAAAAAAAAAAATTCATTTCAGTTTCCTCAGACCTAAAGTGGAAAGAATAGTAATAACTATCCCATTTAGATGTTGTAAGTATTAAATGAAATAATTCATATGTACCAGGCTTAGAAAGTAACCCAGAAAAGAGTAAGTAGTCTCCAGTGCTGTTGTTTGGCCCAGGCATTAAAGGAAATAAGCCAGTAAATTTGAGATATAGTTCTAGAAAGTCGGATCAGGATGACTGGATTAGTTTTGAGAAGCAGAATAATATAGAGTCCCAAAAGCTGAGTGCCAGTATGTGACTAAAGAATTAGAATCAGATGAAAATAGGTTAGAAAACTCTGTAAAAGAAGGACTGGTCGTAGTGAATTAAAGTATTCTTCCAGGATGGTTTTATTAAAGGAATTGAAGATTCTGTAGACACTGTTTGACCTTAGATTGTCAGACAAAATGTGTGAACCTATCCTTGTGATGCAGACTTCAAAACTAATCAGATTTTGACAGAGAAAGTATAAAGACATGGCAGTGAAAATTTACAGTTTTTGTATATGAGGGTTCTGATAGAGCTATTGGAATCATATTCTCATCATTATGTTTTGTTTTATTTAGGTGTTTATTGGAATTTACACGACAGAAATGATTTTTAAAATCATTGCTATGCATCCATATCACTATTTCCAAATAGAATGGAACATTTATGATAGCCTAATTGTGTTCCATGGTATAGCAGAACTTTATCTAACAAATTTTCATGGACTGGCTATTTTTCAATCATTCCGGGTGGTAAGTAGGATCCAAGACCTAAATTTTATTTTATAAAAATTCATTTCAGGGCTTCCTGGTGGTCCAATGGATAAGGACACCACCTTGCAGTGCAAGGGGCACCGGTTCGGTCCCTGGCCTGGGAAGATCCCACGTGCCACGGAGCGGCTGGACTGATTTGTCCAATTACCGAGCCGGAGCTCTGGAGCGCATGCGCCTAGAGCTGGTACTCTGCAACGACAGACGCCACCACGGTGGGAGGCCCGCAGGAGCCAAAGAACAAAGACGGATGAAAATGAACAAATGAAAGACCAATAGAAGTGACCCGCCTGCTCCCCTCCCTCCCCACCCGACCCCCACCCAAATAAATAAATAAATAAAATCTTAATAAAAAAATAATAAATAGAAAAGAAAGGCTTTTCCTAAAAAAAAAAAAAAATTCATTTCAGTTTCCTCAGACCTAAAGTGGAAAGAATAGTAATAACTATCCCATTTAGATGTTGTAAGTATTAAATGAAATAATTCATATGTACCAGGCTTAGAAAGTAACCCAGAAAAGAGTAAGTAGTCTCCAGTGCTGTTGTTTGGCCCAGGCATTAAAGGAAATAAGCCAGTAAATTTGAGATATAGTTCTAGAAAGTCGGATCAGGATGACTGGATTAGTTTTGAGAAGCAGAATAATATAGAGTCCCAAAAGCTGAGTGCCAGTATGTGACTAAAGAATTAGAATCAGATGAGTATTTCTAAATGTAGGTTAGAAAACTCTGTAAAAGAAGGACTGTCAGGTTAACAGAATATTGTTATGAAAATTACCAAGTCAGAATCACTACATTCCTAAAATGTAGGTGGTAGTAAAAGCACCAGGAAACTAGTCAATGAAACAGTGTTATTAGAATAATATTTATGGAAATGTTGGAATACTATATTGTCTCATTCAGTTGATAAGTTGAAGGAATGTAGTAGAAATAGAGAACAATTAGGTAGATTTAATCTTACCCAAATAATTCTTCAGAACCCTACCTTAAATCTCTATTCAGGGCTTCCCCTGGTGGTCCAGTGGATAAGGACACCGCCTTGCAGTGCAAGGAGCGTCGGTTTGATCCCTGGCCTGGGAAAATCCCACGTGCCGCGGAGCGGCTGGACTGATGTGGCCAATCACCGAGCCAGAGCTCTGGAGCACATGCGCCCAGGGCTGGCGCTCTGTGACAACAGACGCCACCGCGATGGGAGGCCCACAGGAGCCAAAGAACAAATACGGATGAAAAATAGAGAAATGGAAGACCAGTGGAAGTGGCCCGCCTGCTCCCTTCCCTCCCCAACCCAACCCCCGCCCAAAATAAATAAAATAAATAAATCTTTAAAAAAAAAATCTCTATTCATAAGCTTACCTAATGAGTAAGAGAAAAATACAAAAACTGTATTTATCAAATTTATGACTGAAGCAAGATTAGGAAATACTAAAGATATAATAAAAGATTGTATCAACATATCTGAAAGACTAGTAACAGACTGAAACTAAGGTGATTAAGTTTTACCTGGATAAATGTTAAGTCCTAATCCTTGAGTCCTAAAAGCCAGAAATAGTTGGGGAAGGTATAGCATATATAAAATAATATGTGGATTTTAGATGACCCAAATATAAGAGGTGCAAATATTAGAAAAGAGTAAGTAGTCTCCAGTGCTGTTGTTTGGCCCAGGCATTAAAGGAAATAAGCCAGTAAATTTGAGATATAGTTCTAGAAAGTCGGATCAGGATGACTGGATTAGTTTTGAGAAGCAGAATAATATAGAGTCCCAAAAGCTGAGTGCCAGTATGTGACTAAAGAATTAGAATCAGATGAGTATTTCTAAATGTAGGTTAGAAAACTCTGTAAAAGAAGGACTGTCAGGTTAACAGAATATTGTTATGAAAATTACCAAGTCAGAATCACTACATTCCTAAAATGTAGGTGGTAGTAAAAGCACCAGGAAACTAGTCAATGAAACAGTGTTATTAGAATAATATTTATGGAAATGTTGGAATACTATATTGTCTCATTCAGTTGATAAGTTGAAGGAATGTAGTAGAAATAGAGAACAATTAGGTAGATTTAATCTTACCCAAATAATTCTTCAGAACCCTACCTTAAATCTCTATTCAGGGCTTCCCCTGGTGGTCCAGTGGATAAGGACACCGCCTTGCAGTGCAAGGAGCGTCGGTTTGATCCCTGGCCTGGGAAAATCCCACGTGCCGCGGAGCGGCTGGACTGATGTGGCCAATCACCGAGCCAGAGCTCTGGAGCACATGCGCCCAGGGCTGGCGCTCTGTGACAACAGACGCCACCGCGATGGGAGGCCCACAGGAGCCAAAGAACAAATACGGATGAAAAATAGAGAAATGGAAGACCAGTGGAAGTGGCCCGCCTGCTCCCTTCCCTCCCCAACCCAACCCCCGCCCAAAATAAATAAAATAAATAAATCTTTAAAAAAAAAATCTCTATTCATAAGCTTACCTAATGAGTAAGAGAAAAATACAAAAACTGTATTTATCAAATTTATGACTGAAGCAAGATTAGGAAATACTAAAGATATAATAAAAGATTGTATCAACATATCTGAAAGACTAGTAACAGACTGAAACTAAGGTGATTAAGTTTTACCTGGATAAATGTTAAGTCCTAATCCTTGAGTCCTAAAAGCCAGAAATAGTTGGGGAAGGTATAGCATATATAAAAATAATATGTGGATTTTAGATGACCCAAATATAAAGGTGATTGTGTGCAATATAAATTTAAAAATTTAAATCTAATTAGAAGTGAAATATTGGGGCTTCCCTGGTGGTCCAGTGGGTAAGGACACCACCTTGCAATGCAGGGGCCGCTGGTTCCATCCCTGGCCTGTGAAGATCCCACGTGCTGCAGAGAGGCTGGATGGATGTGTCCAACTACCAAGCAGGAGCTCTGGAGTGCATGAACCCAGGGCCAGTGCTCTGCAGCCAGAGAGACCACTGTGATGGGAGACCCACACAGGCCAAAAAGAACAAAGATAAATGAATGAAAGACCAATAGAAGTGGCCAGAAAAAAAAAAAAAAAGATAAAAAAGTGAAATATTCAGACTAAACCTAGATTTTGTGTTTGGTCTCTCATGTTAATGTTGAAGGTAAATACACAATAGTATTCTTGCCTGGAAAATCCCATGGACAGAGGAGCCTGGCAGGCCACAGTTCATTACGTCACAAAGAATATGATATGACCAAAATGACTTAGCACTCATGCACACAATAGAACTATCAATGGAATTCAGTGGAACCTTGAGACTTTTCCAATATCTATATGTTGAAATGTGGGAAAATAGTCAATAAATTGTGAAAAGCAAAATAAAGAATGAATAATTGCTTTATCAGGTATTAAAACATAACTAGAATTATAGTAAAATATTGAAGAAAAAGGAATTGACAGATCAATAGAAGAAAATATACTACAATTTAGTGTAAAAATCTATACGATATGTGAGATACACTAAGAATTGTATATAAACTGAATTTTCATTGCTTAGTGTTAATAATGCTCAAAAATGAATGTCAGGGATTACATGTGTATAATGTTAATAAAAATTTTAAATGTACATCGTAATGAATAGTGACCAGATTTTGTTGTTATTTTTTTCTTATTTTTGTTGTTTTTACATTGCTCTATCAGTTAAGGATCTTCAAACTGGGAAGATACTGGCCAGCATTTAAGATTCTGATGCTGACTCTTCATAACTCAATTGCGACCCTAAAAGACTTGGTCCTGCTGTTGTTCACATTCATGTTCTTTTCGGCTGTGTTTGGCCTAAAGCTGTATGGTTCAAATTACAAAGAATATGTCTGCAACATAAGTGAAGACTGTCAGTTGCCACACTGGCACATGCATGACTTTCTCCATTCCTTCCTGACTGTACTGCGGATTCTCTGTGGAGAGTGGATAGAAAATTTATGGGATTGCTTTAAGGTAGCAGGCCAATTCAGTTGTATTCCTTTTTATATGATAGTGATTTCAGTTGGAAACTTATTGGTAAGTAAATCCATGCTTTAAAACTTTCCTTGAAAAACTGATGTATTTAAGGCTTGCATTTTCTTTTTCTTTTTCTTTTTTTTTTAATTTTATTTATTTATCTTTTGGAGGGTGGGGTGGGGAGAGGGGGGGATGGGCGGGTCACTTCTATTGGTCTTTCATTTCTGTATTTTCATCTGTCTTTGTTCTTTGGCTCCTGTGGGCCTCCCATCGCAGTGGCCACTGTCGTTGTAGAGCACCGGCTCTGGGCGCACGTGCACCAGAGCTNCGGGAAGGTAATCACATGTATCTGGGAAACCGCCCTAGGCCACAGTTCATTACGTCACAAAGAATATGATATGACCAAAATGACTTAGCACTCATGCACACAATAGAACTATCAATGGAATTCAGTGGAACCTTGAGACTTTTCCAATATCTATATGTTGAAATGTGGGAAAATAGTCAATAAATTGTGAAAAGCAAAATAAAGAATGAATAATTGCTTTATCAGGTATTAAAACATAACTAGAATTATAGTAAAATATTGAAGAAAAAGGAATTGACAGATCAATAGAAGAAAATATACTACAATTTAGTGTAAAAATCTATACGATATGTGAGATACACTAAGAATTGTATATAAACTGAATTTTCATTGCTTAGTGTTAATAATGCTCAAAAATGAATGTCAGGGATTACATGTGTATAATGTTAATAAAAATTTTAAATGTACATCGTAATGAATAGTGACCAGATTTTGTTGTTATTTTTTTCTTATTTTTGTTGTTTTTACATTGCTCTATCAGTTAAGGATCTTCAAACTGGGAAGATACTGGCCAGCATTTAAGATTCTGATGCTGACTCTTCATAACTCAATTGCGACCCTAAAAGACTTGGTCCTGCTGTTGTTCACATTCATGTTCTTTTCGGCTGTGTTTGGCCTAAAGCTGTATGGTTCAAATTACAAAGAATATGTCTGCAACATAAGTGAAGACTGTCAGTTGCCACACTGGCACATGCATGACTTTCTCCATTCCTTCCTGACTGTACTGCGGATTCTCTGTGGAGAGTGGATAGAAAATTTATGGGATTGCTTTAAGGTAGCAGGCCAATTCAGTTGTATTCCTTTTTATATGATAGTGATTTCAGTTGGAAACTTATTGGTAAGTAAATCCATGCTTTAAAACTTTCCTTGAAAAACTGATGTATTTAAGGCTTGCATTTTCTTTTTCTTTTTCTTTTTTTTTTAATTTTATTTATTTATCTTTTGGAGGGTGGGGTGGGGAGGGAGGGGGATGGGCGGGTCACTTCTATTGGTCTTTCATTTCTGTATTTTCATCTGTCTTTGTTCTTTGGCTCCTGTGGGCCTCCCATCGCAGTGGCCACTGTCGTTGTAGAGCACCGGCTCTGGGCGCACGTGCACCAGAGCTCCGGTTTGGTAATTGGACACATCGGTTTAGCTGCTCTGCAGCACGTGGGATCTTCCCAGGCCAGGGATCGAACCAGCACCCTTTGCACTGCAAGGCGGTGTCTTTACCCACTGGACACCAGGGGAAGCCCTGGCATTTTCATAATGCAGACTTAGGGAAGCCAGTGGTCTATAACTGTGCTGTCTGATATGGAGGCCTTTAGCCACATGTGGCCATTGATCAGTTAAAATATGAGCAATCTACTTTGAGATGTGTTATAAGTGTAAAATACCCACTGAATTTGAACACCCCCAAAAAAGAATGTAAATTATTTAATTAATAATTTTTATATTGAAAGCACTTCCCAGGTGGCACTAATGGTAAAGAATCTGCCTGCCACATGATAGTATACATAGAAAATCCCAAAGACACTATTACAAAACTACTGGAGCTAATCAATGAATTCAGCAAAGTCGCAGGATACAAAATCAATACACAGAAATCATTCTCATTACTATATACAAACAATGAAAAATCAGAAAGCGAAATCAAAGATGCAATTCCATTCACCACTGCAACCAAAAGAATTAAATATCTAGGAATAAACCTACACAAAGGGCTTCCCCTGGTGGTCCAGTGGGTAAGGACACCGCCTTGCAGTGCAAGGGGCGCCGGTTCGAGCCCTGGCCTGGGAAGATCCCACGTGCCGCGGAGCGGCTGGACTGATGTGTCCAATTACCAAGCCGGAGCTCTGGAGCGCATGCGCCCAGAGCCGGCGCTCTGCAACGACAGACGCCACCGCGATGGGAGGCCCACAGGAGCCAAAGAACAAAGACGGATGAACACAGAGAAATGAAAGACCAATGGAAGTGGCCCGCCCCAACCCGACCCCCGCCCAAAATAAATCTTTAAAAAAAAAAAAAAAAAACCTACACAAAGAAACAAAACAACTGTACACAGAAAAGTACAAGACACTCATGAAAGAAATCAAAGATGACTTAAACAGTTGGGCAGATATTCCATGTTCCTGGGTCAGAAGAATCAATATTGTGAAAATGACCCTACTACCAAATATTATCTACAGATTCAATGTGATCCATATCAAACTACCAATGACATTCTTCACAGAACTAGACCAAAGAGTAACACAGTTCATATGAAAACACAAAAGACCTCAAATAGCCAAAGCAATTCTGAGGAAGAAGAACAGAGCTGGAGGGATCAGCCTCCCTACCTTCAGACTCTACTACAAAGCAACAGTCATCAAGACAATATGGTACTGGCACAAAAACAGAAATATAGACCAATGGAACAAGATAGAAGACCCAGAGATAAACCCACGCACCTATGGGTACCTTATTTTTGACAAAGGAGGCGAAACTATAAAATGGGACAAAGACAGCCTCTTCAACAAATGGTGCTGGGAAAATTGCACAGCTACATGCAAAAAAAAAATGAAGTTGGAACATTCCTTGACACCATACACTAAGATCAACTCAAAATAGAATCCCAAAGACACTATTACAAAACTACTGGAGCTAATCAATGAATTCAGCAAAGTCGCAGGATACAAAATCAATACACAGAAATCATTCTCATTACTATATACAAACAATGAAAAATCAGAAAGCGAAATCAAAGATGCAATTCCATTCACCACTGCAACCAAAAGAATTAAATATCTAGGAATAAACCTACACAAAGGGCTTCCCCTGGTGGTCCAGTGGGTAAGGACACCGCCTTGCAGTGCAAGGGGCGCCGGTTCGAGCCCTGGCCTGGGAAGATCCCACGTGCCGCGGAGCGGCTGGACTGATGTGTCCAATTACCAAGCCGGAGCTCTGGAGCGCATGCGCCCAGAGCCGGCGCTCTGCAACGACAGACGCCACCGCGATGGGAGGCCCACAGGAGCCAAAGAACAAAGACGGATGAACACAGAGAAATGAAAGACCAATGGAAGTGGCCCCCCCCAACCCGACCCCCGCCCAAAAGAAATCTTTAAAAAAAAAAAAAAAAAACCTACACAAAGAAACAAAACAACTGTACACAGAAAAGTACAAGACACTCATGAAAGAAATCAAAGATGACTTAAACAGTTGGGCAGATATTCCATGTTCCTGGGTCAGAAGAATCAATATTGTGAAAATGACCCTACTACCAAATATTATCTACAGATTCAATGTGATCCATATCAAACTACCAATGACATTCTTCACAGAACTAGACCAAAGAGTAACACAGTTCATATGAAAACACAAAAGACCTCAAATAGCCAAAGCAATTCTGAGGAAGAAGAACAGAGCTGGAGGGATCAGCCTCCCTACCTTCAGACTCTACTACAAAGCAACAGTCATCAAGACAATATGGTACTGGCACAAAAACAGAAATATAGACCAATGGAACAAGATAGAAGACCCAGAGATAAACCCACGCACCTATGGGTACCTTATTTTTGACAAAGGAGGCGAAACTATAAAATGGGACAAAGACAGCCTCTTCAACAAATGGTGCTGGGAAAATTGCACAGCTACATGCAAAAAAAAAATGAAGTTGGAACATTCCTTGACACCATACACTAAGATCAACTCAAAATGGATTAAAGACCTAAATGTAAGACCAGAAACCATCAAACTCTTAGAGGAGAATATAGGCAAAACACTCAAGGACATAAAGCAAAATTTTCTATAATCTGCCTATTAGAATAGCTGAACTAAAAACAAAAATTAACATGTGAGACCTGAGGAAACTTAAAAGCTTTTGTACAGCAAAAGAAACTACAAAAAAGCTGAACAGACAATCCACAGAATGGGAAAAAATCATAGCAAATGAAACAATAGACAAAGAATTAATCTCCAAAATCTACAAGCAACTCAGACAACTCAACAACAGAAAAATGAACAACCCAATCAAAAATGGGAAAAGAACCTAAACAGCTACCTCACCAAGAGGACATACAGATGGCCCAAAAGCACAGGAAATGATGCTCAACCTTGCTTATTATTAGAGAAATGCAAATCAAAACTACAATGAGATATTATCTCACACCCGTCAGAATGCCTATCATCAACAAATCTATAGACAATAAATGCTGGAGAGGGTGCGGAGAAAAGGGAACCCTCTTGCATTGCTGGTGGGAATGTAAAGTGATACATCCTCTATGGAAGACAGTATGGAGATTTCTTAAAAAACTAAAAATAGAAGCACCATATGACCCAGCAATCCCACTATTAGACTTATACCCTGATGAAATCAAAACTGAAAGATGCACCTGTACCCAATGTTCATTGTAGCTCTCTATACAATAGCTAGAACATGGAGGCAACCTAGACGCCCATTGATGAATGAATGGATACAGAAGTTCTGGTACATATATACAATGGAGTACTTCTCAGCTATAAAAAGAAATACAGAAGAATCAATCCTAATGAGGTGGATGGGTCTAGAACCTATTATAAAAGGCGAAGTAAGTCAAAAAGAGAAGGACAAGTACAATATACTAACACACATATATGGAATCTAGTAGGATGGTAATGATAACACATGCAGTGAAGCGATGGAAAAACAGACATGGAGAGTAGACATATGGACGTAGTGGGGAATGAACAGTGGGTGGGAGGCACAAAGGAAGTAGCATGAAAACCTATACTATCATATGTGAAAAAAATAGTTATTGTTATTGCACTGTGAGAAAAGGAGATCCTGCAGTGGTGTTGTGCGATGGCCTAGAGGGGTGGGATGGGGGCGATATACATATTACTAATCTGGGAATATACATACCTGTAAACAACCAAACTCTGTAAAGGTAAAAAGTAAAATAAAAATTAAAAAAAAAAAAAAAAGAATCTGCCTGCGAATGCAAGAGATACAAGAGATGAAGGTTTGACCCCTGAATTGGAAAGATCCCCTAGAGAAGGATGTGGCAACCGACTCCAGTATTCTTGCCTGGAAAATCCCACAGACAGAGGAGCCTGGCAGGCTACACTCCATGGGGCTGCAAAGAGTTGGACATGACTAAGCAAAAGCATTTTAATTATAATATTTTCATACATTTTGTTGAATAAAATATGTTAAGTGAGGGCTTCCCCTGGTGGTCCAGTGGGTAAGGACACCACCTTGCAGGGCAAGGGGCGCCAGTTCGATCCCTGGCCTGGGAAGATCCCACGTGCCGCGGAGCGGCTGGACCGATGTGTCCAATTACCGAGCCGGAGCGCTGGAGCGCATGCACCCAGAGCCAGCGCTCTGCAACGACAGACGCCACCGCGATGGGAGGCCCACAGGAGCCAAAGAACAAAGACGGATGAAAATAGAGAAATGAAAGACCAATAGAAGTGGCCCGCCCGCTCCCCTCCCTCCCCAACCCGACCCCCGCCCAAAAATAAATAATAAATAAATAAATCTTAAAAAAAAAATAAGTGAGTTTCACCTGTTTTCATTTATACTTTTAATGGGACTTCTGGAAAATTTCATGCATAATGTGTGTCATTTTTCCATTGGATAGCATTGATTATAACCTGCTACTCACGGAACTCAAAAGAAAAATGAACATGTGGGACCTAATGAAACTTAAAAGCTTTTGTACAGCAAAAGAAATCACAAAAAAGCTGAACAGACAGCCCACGGAATGGGAGAAAATCATAGCAAATGAAACAGACAAAGAATTAATCTCCAAAATCTACAAGCAACTCAGACAACTCAGCACCAGAAAAACGAACAACCCAATCAAAAAATGGGAAAAGGACCTAAACAGACACCTCACCAAAGAGGACATACAGATGGCCCAAAAGCACATGAAACGATGCTCAACTTCACTTATAACTAGACAAATGCAACTCAAAACTACAATGAGATATCACCTCACACCCGTCAGAATGGCCATCATCAAGAAATCGAGAGACAATAAATGCTGGAGAGGGTGTGGAGAAAAGGGAACACTCCTGCATTGCTGGTGGGAATGTAGATTGATACACCTGCTATGGAAGACAGTCTGGAGATTTCTTAAAAAACTAAAAATAGAAGCACCATATGACCCAGAAATCCCACTCTTAGGCTTATACCCTGATGAAATCAAATCTGAAAGAAGCACCTGTACCCCAGTGTTCATTGTAGCTCTCTATACAATAGCTAGAACATGGAAGCAACCTCAATGCCCATCGACGAACGAATGGATCCAAAAGCTCTGGTACATATAGACAATGGAATACTACACAGCTATAAAGAGAAATGCAGAAGAATCAGTCCTAATGAGGTGGCTGGATCTAGAACGTATCATAAAAAGTGAAGTCAGTCAGAAAGAGAAGGACAAATACAATATATTAACACATATATATGGAATCTAGCAGGATGGTGATGATGGTGCACGCAGTGAAGCAACGGAAAGACAGACATGGACAGTGGACATATGGACATTGTTGGGAAGGAACAGAGGGTGGGAGGCGTAAAGGAAGTAGCATGAAGGCCTGTACTATCATAAGTGAAGAAAATAGCTCTAGTCATTGCTATGTGAGAAAAGGGGATCCTTCAGGGGTGTTGTGTGATGGTTGGGAGGGGTGGGAGGGGATATACATGTAACTGATCTGGGAACTTGCATGTCTGTAAGCAACAAAACTCTGTAAAAGTTAAAAGTAAAATAAAGGTTTTAAAAAAAAACCCTGCTACTCAAAGTGGCTTTGGCTTTATGTGGGAGATAGTTAGTAATGCAGACTCTCAGACCCCATCCCAGACCTGTGAAAGCAGAATCCACATTTTAACTATAGCCCTAAGTAATTTGTGTGCACATTAAATTTTAAGAAGCAGTTAAATGTAGCCCTGGTTGTCAAATTTGACTTTACATTAGAGTTACCTGGGGAACTAATAAAATATGTCTTGGATTCATTCCCAGAGATTCTGATTTTATTGGTATGTGGAATAGCTGGTCATTAGGATTTTTTAAAAAACTCTCATTTAATTACATTGTGCAGTAGATTTGGAAAACCACTGATCTTTGAAACTATCATATATTAACTAAGAGGAAACAATTTCACTTCTAAATTTCCAGTAATTAGAGTTATTACATGAACTGAAGTACATTTTACTTCTAAGAAAACTATGGCTTATAAGATAAAATTGCTCTTATTAGGAAAAAATGATCAAGCACATCACCTGAAATCAAATCTGAAAGAAGCACCTGTACCCCAGTGTTCATTGTAGCTCTCTATACAATAGCTAGAACATGGAAGCAACCTCAATGCCCATCGACGAACGAATGGATCCAAAAGCTCTGGTACATATAGACAATGGAATACTACACAGCTATAAAGAGAAATGCAGAAGAATCAGTCCTAATGAGGTGGCTGGATCTAGAACGTATCATAAAAAGTGAAGTCAGTCAGAAAGAGAAGGACAAATACAATATATTAACACATATATATGGAATCTAGCAGGATGGTGATGATGGTGCACGCAGTGAAGCAACGGAAAGACAGACATGGACAGTGGACATATGGACATTGTTGGGAAGGAACAGAGGGTGGGAGGCGTAAAGGAAGTAGCATGAAGGCCTGTACTATCATAAGTGAAGAAAATAGCTCTAGTCATTGCTATGTGAGAAAAGGGGATCCTTCAGGGGTGTTGTGTGATGGTTGGGAGGGGTGGGAGGGGGGGATATACATGTAACTGATCTGGGAACTTGCATGTCTGTAAGCAACAAAACTCTGTAAAAGTTAAAAGTAAAATAAAGGTTTTAAAAAAAAACCCTGCTACTCAAAGTGGCTTTGGCTTTATGTGGGAGATAGTTAGTAATGCAGACTCTCAGACCCCATCCCAGACCTGTGAAAGCAGAATCCACATTTTAACTATAGCCCTAAGTAATTTGTGTGCACATTAAATTTTAAGAAGCAGTTAAATGTAGCCCTGGTTGTCAAATTTGACTTTACATTAGAGTTACCTGGGGAACTAATAAAATATGTCTTGGATTCATTCCCAGAGATTCTGATTTTATTGGTATGTGGAATAGCTGGTCATTAGGATTTTTTAAAAAACTCTCATTTAATTACATTGTGCAGTAGATTTGGAAAACCACTGATCTTTGAAACTATCATATATTAACTAAGAGGAAACAATTTCACTTCTAAATTTCCAGTAATTAGAGTTATTACATGAACTGAAGTACATTTTACTTCTAAGAAAACTATGGCTTATAAGATAAAATTGCTCTTATTGGAAA
This sequence comes from Tragulus kanchil, assembly GCA_022376925.1. Taxonomy (NCBI): domain Eukaryota; kingdom Metazoa; phylum Chordata; class Mammalia; order Artiodactyla; family Tragulidae; genus Tragulus; species Tragulus kanchil. Next base: position 261,901,407 of record JAIOJX010000026.1, on the reverse strand, counting down.
AAAAAGAGAGACTCAATATTTACTTTTCACTCTAAGCCATAGAGATCAAGCACATCTCCTGAAAGACAGGAGGAAAAAAATCACAAGGTAGAATCCACTCTATCAGTTCATGTGTCATTGCTTTTATTTACTCTGAACTACTCCTATCATATGCACATTTTGGAGTTGTGTTCAATTTTTCATGTGCTTATCTGTCTTCCTGATTAAACTGGAAGCTCTGTGATGGAAGGAGTCATGAATCCCTTAAAGTGGTTGCATTTTACCACATTATAAAGTTCCTCCTTTATGTCGCACACAGTTCCATAGCATTTTCAACTTAATTTTCAGTGTTTTAACACTCACTGCATTTGTATATATACATATATGTGCATGTATACATATGTGTGTGTGTGTGTGTATGTGTGTGATAGGGAGTGTGTGTATGTGCCTAAAATACAAAAAAACTTGGATTGTATGCATTTACAAGTAAATTGTTGCAGCATAGTTTTTCCTTCTCCAAATCCTGGCACAGAAGTCTACCCTTTCATTCAATCCAGCATAAATTGGTTTTTCAACATTTATTTATCACATACTTTGTGCCTAGCATTGTGTTAGTTGTCTCTTTAAGAAAAACAATGGTTCTAATTCACGTGAAGCTTATGGACATGATATTCTTACCTAACACCTTTTTCTTTTCTCTAATCTTGAACAATACTGAACCAAACAAAGGAAAAAGAAACAATTACCTTTAATTATGCTTTGTTTTCCAGTTTGTCCTTTAAGAATGATAGAGATGCTAATAAGGTAGTTCCTATAAGGGCCATGGAGCCCCTGTCCAGATGCTGTGTAAATAAACCTTGATAGCAAAATTGAACACTTGTGGCAGAACAATCCAGCTAACCTGGGGGTGCTGGCATTTGATTATTGTCTTTTCAGATTTCTCCGTCATTGATATTCTGACATTGAAAGTTAAAGAAGATGCATGTTAGTTGTTCAGGTGATTTTACCTGGAAGAAATTTCCAGCACTGAGCCAAATCTTATACTCTTCATTTTATTGCTCCACCAAACTATAGTTACAGTTAAAATGATTTATTTAATGGCATTTATCTACAAAAATTTTATTTTACTTTCTCGTGTGTGTTAATTGCTCAGTCCTGTCCAACTCTTTGTGACCCATGGACTGTCACCCAACAGGCTTCCCTGTCTATGGATTTTCCTAGGTAAGAATACTGGATGGGTTACTATTCCCTTCTCCAGGGGATCTTCCTGATCTAGGAATCATATTGGCTCTCTCCCATTCCTGGGAGATTCTTTACCACCTGAACTACCATGGATGTGTCTTATTTGAGCTTTCTCTATATATAAGAGATAAAAAGATTTGGGTATAGAGACGTAAAGGTAATCTATTAGAATTAAACACAATTTGGTGAGTACTTCATAATATTTTAGGTGTTTATGTGCATGAGAAACACAGCAATATTCAGCATGTTTGAGAGTTCATCTTTCCATATAGAGCCAAAATTCTGAAAGATATTTTAACAAGTGAATGTTGCAGATCTTCATATGTGTAATTATTTTATGTACACATAAATTGTCAGTGTAAGTATTTTAAGAGTAGATCTTAATATGTGAAGAAATCAGGAGCACAGTCAGGAAGATGTTATATAAATTGTATACATATAATATGATTTGACACATAATATGATTTGAACTTTTTTTCCTCTAAGAATAATATGTAAAGCATAAAGTGAGTTAAATCTCCCAAAACTCAAATATCTGAAGAGAAAACTGCCAGAATAGACATAATGCTTAAATTATTACTTTACATCTAAGAGAATAATCCATATAAATGTCTGGTACTAAAATCTAAAATTATAATCTATATGCTCTAATAAGAAACAAAATTAAAATCTGATTATCTAGAAACTGAACATACCTTGATCTTATTTCTCAGTGGTAGTAAAGGTTAAAATACACATTATCCACAAATTCAAAATAACTTGCTTATGTTAGGAATGATTCTCCCATTACTTGTCACTTTTTTATATGCCCAGATTTATTATCACAGAGAATCAACTAACCTACCCAGTCCTTGTGCTTGAACATCACAAGGCAAATTAGACACGGGCTTCAGAACTAGGGATAGCTCTCTCCCCATGAGAGTCCTCATGGGTCTACAGAGCCCATGACGATATCCTCACACATTTCCTTGGGATGGGGTTGAAGTGAAGTCAGCCACCTGGAGTAGCAGTTCATTTTGCCACCTTGGGAGAGTCTGCCTGGCTTATTGGAAAAGAAAGCAAACTGAAATAAGTTTAACCTGTGTGGTCTCTGATACTTGGCATCTGTAAGTTTTTTGTTTATCATCTGTAAAGGAGAAGCAAATGATATTTCATTGAACCTTGTTACTTTCTGGTTATCATGACCCCCTAACAGCCAACGACACACTGTAGATGAGGAAGAACTGAATAGCCTAAATAGCATTGTAGTGTGTATGCTGTTTTTGGATCTCAGATCGGTTTTTTTTTTTTTTTTTTTTAATATTTTGTTGTTGTTGTTTAAAAGAAAACAAAGAAAAAGAGATGCATTTAACTTCATTTACTTCCTCATTCAGGTAGTTTACCTGTTTCTGGCATTGGTCATCTCATTTAGTTCATACAAGGTTGCAACAACTGAAGAGGATAATGAAGCAAAAAATCTCCAGCGTGCAATGGCAAGAATTAAAGAAGGAATAAACCATGTGTTTTCTAAAATAGTATGCAGAAAACAAAACATTTTAGAGGAAACAGTAGACAATGTAAGTGATATATATGTTAAAGAGAATATTTCTGACCATACTCTCACTGAATTGAGCAACACCCAAGATTTCCTCAAGGATAAGGAAAAAAGCAGCGACACAGAGAAAAACACAACTGAAAATGAGAGTCAGTCACTAATCCCCAGTCCCAGCGTCTCAGGAACTGTACCAATTGCTTCAGAAGATTCTGATATAGAAAATCTGGACAATAAGGAGATTCAGAGCAAGTCAGGTGATGGAAGCAGCAAAGAGGTAAGTTATTTTAGTATCATGGTTTCTTATTGCTGATTGATGGCATTGTTGACAAGGAAGCGAGAGAGTGCTGTAGTTCCAGAGTTAGATTACCCATTCAGTCCTGTCTGTAACACTCCCTCTCCTCATCTCCTGCATGGTAGGACTGCTGAGCCACCAGGGAAGCAGGATCATTTTGTAGCTAGCCGACCCACTGCTCCCCTCCACCCGCCCGGCCAAAAAAAGGAAGGATCACCTTCAAAGAAAGGCAGATACTCCTGTTCACTTATCTTTTAAAATGTATACCTTACTGAATCCAGTCTTACAGTCTTCATCTGCAAGTAGCACGATGTCTTAGTAGGAGGAACCATTTTATACAGAGCTACATCTACAGCGATTGCATCTGCACTGTGAACCACTTGCACTGGACCTCACTAGAGAAATCATTTTAGTTCATGGGACAGGGAAGCAAATGATATTTCATTGAACCTTGTTACTTTCTGGTTATCATGACCCCCTAACAGCCAACGACACACTGTAGATGAGGAAGAACTGAATAGCCTAAATAGCATTGTAGTGTGTATGCTGTTTTTGGATCTCAGATCGGTTTTTTTTTTGTTTTTTTTGTTGTTGTTGTTTAAAAGAAAACAAAGAAAAAGAGATGCATTTAACTTCATTTACTTCCTCATTCAGGTAGTTTACCTGTTTCTGGCATTGGTCATCTCATTTAGTTCATACAAGGTTGCAACAACTGAAGAGGATAATGAAGCAAAAAATCTCCAGCGTGCAATGGCAAGAATTAAAGAAGGAATAAACCATGTGTTTTCTAAAATAGTATGCAGAAAACAAAACATTTTAGAGGAAACAGTAGACAATGTAAGTGATATATATGTTAAAGAGAATATTTCTGACCATACTCTCACTGAATTGAGCAACACCCAAGATTTCCTCAAGGATAAGGAAAAAAGCAGCGACACAGAGAAAAACACAACTGAAAATGAGAGTCAGTCACTAATCCCCAGTCCCAGCGTCTCAGGAACTGTACCAATTGCTTCAGAAGATTCTGATATAGAAAATCTGGACAATAAGGAGATTCAGAGCAAGTCAGGTGATGGAAGCAGCAAAGAGGTAAGTTATTTTAGTATCATGGTTTCTTATTGCTGATTGATGGCATTGTTGACAAGGAAGCGAGAGAGTGCTGTAGTTCCAGAGTTAGATTACCCATTCAGTCCTGTCTGTAACACTCCCTCTCCTCATCTCCTGCATGGTAGGACTGCTGAGCCACCAGGGAAGCAGGATCATTTTGTAGCTAGCCGACCCACTGCTCCCCTCCACCCGCCCGGCCAAAAAAAGGAAGGATCACCTTCAAAGAAAGGCAGATACTCCTGTTCACTTATCTTTTAAAATGTATACCTTACTGAATCCAGTCTTACAGTCTTCATCTGCAAGTAGCACGATGTCTTAGTAGGAGGAACCATTTTATACAGAGCTACATCTACAGCGATTGCATCTGCACTGTGAACCACTTGCACTGGACCTCACTAGAGAAATCATTTTAGTTCATGGGACAGGGAAGAGAATGTCTTCTTCAAGGTCCCCAAAGTCTCTGGTACCATCTTACCTCCCAGACCTCTTCTGACTTATCAGCTATTCTCTGTAATAATTCACCAAATTGGCCTTGTAACAGGAATTAAGTTTCAGTTATTCAAAGTCCTAGTTACTGGTGAATGCATTTTTGTTGCAGAGAAACATTTTCTTTTTTTTTTTGTCACAATCACAAGATTTCTTTTTTTATTTTGCTTTTTGGATTTTTCAGAGTTTTGTTGTTTACAGATATGTATAATTCCATCTTAGTCATATGTATCTCCCATTCCCCCCCCATCCCACCTCTCTACGCCATCACATAGCCCCCATGTACGATCCCTTAGTCCCACAGCACACTGACAATAGTTATCTCTTTTACATAAAATAGTATAGGGTTCCATGTTGCTCTTTCCATATTTGTTTCAGAGAAACATTTTCACCCCTTTTACTCTCAGGTTCATTTTTCTTTAACTAATACCATTATTAGGAAATGAAAAACATCCTTCCCTGGCACACTGATTTTATTTAAACTTTAACAACATTAAAAGGCATGAAAATATCTAGAAAGGCTGGAACTTAATAGATCTGTAAATGTTAAAGTTTCAGAAGTTGTCACTTAAGCTGTATTATTATTTGGTCCTACTGAGTGGTTAACTACTTAAAGAGTCATTAATTTATATATTTTGCTATATATTTAAGTAATCAGACACTTTCCAGATTATATAGCCTAAGACTGTTTAGGATGTTGATCTACCAAATGCCAAAGAGTAAAATTACATATGATGTTAGAATTCATGCTATTGTTCTTTCATTTGAACTTTCATCTTTTAGTCATCCCTCTCCTCAATCCCCTTTTGCATGGTAGGACTGCTGAGCCACCAGGGAAGCAGGATCATTTTGTAGCTAGCCGACCCACTGCTCCCCTCCACCCGCCCGGCCAAAAAAAGGAAGGATCACCTTCAAAGAAAGGCAGATACTCCTGTTCACTTATCTTTTAAAATGTATACCTTACTGAATCCAGTCTTACAGTCTTCATCTGCAAGTAGCACGATGTCTTAGTAGGAGGAACCATTTTATACAGAGCTACATCTACAGCGATTGCATCTGCACTGTGAACCACTTGCACTGGACCTCACTAGAGAAATCATTTTAGTTCATGGGACAGGGAAGAGAATGTCTTCTTCAAGGTCCCCAAAGTCTCTGGTACCATCTTACCTCCCAGACCTCTTCTGACTTATCAGCTATTCTCTGTAATAATTCACCAAATTGGCCTTGTAACAGGAATTAAGTTTCAGTTATTCAAAGTCCTAGTTACTGGTGAATGCATTTTTGTTGCAGAGAAACATTTTCTTTTTTTTTTTGTCACAATCACAAGATTTCTTTTTTTATTTTGCTTTTTGGATTTTTCAGAGTTTTGTTGTTTACAGATATGTATAATTCCATCTTAGTCATATGTATCTCCCATTCCCCCCCCATCCCACCTCTCTACGCCATCACATAGCCCCCATGTACGATCCCTTAGTCCCACAGCACACTGACAATAGTTATCTCTTTTACATAAAATAGTATAGGGTTCCATGTTGCTCTTTCCATATTTGTTTCAGAGAAACATTTTCACCCCTTTTACTCTCAGGTTCATTTTTCTTTAACTAATACCATTATTAGGAAATGAAAAACATCCTTCCCTGGCACACTGATTTTATTTAAACTTTAACAACATTAAAAGGCATGAAAATATCTAGAAAGGCTGGAACTTAATAGATCTGTAAATGTTAAAGTTTCAGAAGTTGTCACTTAAGCTGTATTATTATTTGGTCCTACTGAGTGGTTAACTACTTAAAGAGTCATTAATTTATATATTTTGCTATATATTTAAGTAATCAGACACTTTCCAGATTATATAGCCTAAGACTGTTTAGGATGTTGATCTACCAAAAGCCAAAGAGTAAAAATTACATATGATGTGATAATTCAGAGATTCATGCTATTGTTTCTTTGGCATTTGAACTTTCATCTTTTAGTACAAATATATAGTTATATAAATTTCATAAAATTAGCATCAAACTTAGATCAGATTTTGAAAATTATTTTTTATAATATAACTATATATAGGTAATTAAATAATCTTTTATTAAAATGATTTATAATTTTCAGTAATAATTGATTTATTTATAAATTTAAAATAATAAGTGCTCATGGTTTTGGGAAAATCACATCAGTAATGTATATGCAAGGATTTTAAAAACTCTAATAAAGCATTTAAATATAAAATGCATGATTTTCAATTATTGAATGTTCAAATACTACATAATATTAATTTATTTATTGTCTACTCCCAAATCAGTGCATCGCTATCCCCTTATTTTATCAGTGATAAAGAGAATATTGAAATGACCCTACACTGACTGTCTTACATTTTATACCTCAATACAAAGGGAAATGAAATACTTTTTAAAAAGGTTTGTTTATTTTGGGCTAATAATCTGCTGGATATTTTGTTTTTTTTTAATTTAGTACCATAATATCCTGTAACTGACTATATATGGTTTAAACAAAACTTGCTTATTTTATTTCCTTGACACTTACTGTACAAAAGATAAGACAAATAGATAAAATAGCATATTTATATAATCTTTTAATATATTCTAACTAGATCTTTTCTTTCAGAAATTTGAAATAGCATATACATCTTTCAGGAGAACAGTGTTATTAACTATATACTAATTTTAATCTAAACTTATTTTGTCTTAAATTAATTTTTTAAAATATTTTTTAAAAGCTTCAATTCCAGAGATATGTATACATTAAAAAAAAAATTTATTTACTTATTTTTTGGCTGTGCTGTCTGGCATGTGGGATCTCAGTTCCCTCATGTGGAAGCTCGGAATCTTAAGCACTACACCACCAGGGAAGCCCCTGTATACATTGTAATATCAATCACGAAACTGGCATAAAGTCTTTTACTTTGACAGCAATCTTTCTGTACACAATTTTTATTTTTTCTGAAAATGAAGCTAACCATAGTGAATAAATGAAACTTTAATAACAACTTTTTGGTGGGACTTTACTTTTCAGAAGGTAAAGCAATTCAGCTCATCTGAATGCAGTACGGTTGATATTGCTCTCTCTGAAGAAGAAGAAATGGCCTATGAGCATGAAAAGTCAAAGCATTTTAAAAGTGGTAAGATAAAGTTCCTTTAATCATTATATTGACATTAGACTAAATTTCTCAACCTAAATAATCTTTTATTAAAATGATTTATTTTCAGTAATAATTGATTTATTTATAAATTTAAAATAATAAGTGCTCATGGTTTTGGGAAAATCACATCAGTAATGTATATGCAAGGATTTTAAAAACTCTAATAAAGCATTTAAATATAAAATGCATGATTTTCAATTATTGAATGTTCAAATACTACATAATATTAATTTATTTATTGTCTACTCCCAAATCAGTGCATCGCTATCCCCTTATTTTATCAGTGATAAAGAGAATATTGAAATGACCCTACACTGACTGTCTTACATTTTATACCTCAATACAAAGGGAAATGAAATACTTTTTAAAAAGGTTTGTTTATTTTGGGCTAATAATCTGCTGGATATTTTGTTTTTTTTTAATTTAGTACCATAATATCCTGTAACTGACTATATATGGTTTAAACAAAACTTGCTTATTTTATTTCCTTGACACTTACTGTACAAAAGATAAGACAAATAGATAAAATAGCATATTTATATAATCTTTTAATATATTCTAACTAGATCTTTTCTTTCAGAAATTTGAAATAGCATATACATCTTTCAGGAGAACAGTGTTATTAACTATATACTAATTTTAATCTAAACTTATTTTGTCTTAAATTAATTTTTTAAAATATTTTTTAAAAGCTTCAATTCCAGAGATATGTATACATTAAAAAAAAAATTTATTTACTTATTTTTTGGCTGTGCTGTCTGGCATGTGGGATCTCAGTTCCCTCATGTGGAAGCTCGGAATCTTAAGCACTACACCACCAGGGAAGCCCCTGTATACATTGTAATATCAATCACGAAACTGGCATAAAGTCTTTTACTTTGACAGCAATCTTTCTGTACACAATTTTTATTTTTTCTGAAAATGAAGCTAACCATAGTGAATAAATGAAACTTTAATAACAACTTTTTGGTGGGACTTTACTTTTCAGAAGGTAAAGCAATTCAGCTCATCTGAATGCAGTACGGTTGATATTGCTCTCTCTGAAGAAGAAGAAATGGCCTATGAGCATGAAAAGTCAAAGCATTTTAAAAGTGGTAAGATAAAGTTCCTTTAATCATTATATTGACATTAGACTAAATTTCTCAACCTAAATAATACTATTAGATACACATTTAATTTTAAAGGGTTTATGAATTTAACTAAAGAATACACACGCACAGACGTGTTTGTGTTGTGCACATGCACATATGCCCGTGCACGTATGCTCATGTATATCCTGATGTGTGTGTGTTAGTCTCTCAGTCGTGTCCTACTGTTTGCAACCCCATGAACTATAACCCAGAAGTCTCTTCTGTCCATGGGGTTTTCCTGGAGTGGGTTGCCATTTCCTTCTCCAATATATCCTGATAGAAACTCATAATAAAAGTCAATGAAAAAGTCAATACTTGAAAAAGAAAGGACCTACTTCCTAGGGAACTCATGAAAGTTAAGAGTATTGATTATGAAATCAGACAGCCTGAGTTTAGATACCAGCCTACCATTTACTAGCTCTTACTTGCCTTCTCTCTGACTTCTTTCCTAATATAGAAAATGAGTTAATAAGACTTACTAAGTGGGATTATTAGAAAAAATAAATTAGTATATGTACGTGTGTTTTATAGTTCATAGAATGGGGTCACTATTTAAAATACTCATAGGAAAACAAATCATGTAAGTCATTTGTTTTTATAAATCCCATGAATATTAAGAAATATATAGGGCTTCAATTAGTTGTCTCCCTCACTAGGTATGTAACATCCACATCTCTATAATTTATAATTCAATTTATTTCCTAAAGGGGCTTCCCAGGTGGCACTAGTGGTAAAGAATCCATCTGCCAGTGCAGGAGACCCCCAAGACATGGGTTCGATATCTAGATCTGGAAGATCCCCTAGAGTAGGAAATGACAATCGCTCCAATATTCTTGCCTGGAAAATTCCATGGACAGAGAACTTGGCAGGCTTCAGTCCATGAGGCTTCAAAGAGTTGGACATGACTAAGTGACTGAGCACTGTATTATTTTCCTAACAAGATTTACAAATAACCATATTCTCAGTTGCTTCAGTTGCATCTGATTCTGTGTGACCCTAAGAACTGTAGCCCACCAGGCTCCTCTATCCATGGGATTCTCCAGACAAGAGTACTGGAGTGGGTTGCCATTTCCTCCTCCAGGGGATCTTTGTGACCCAGGGATTGAACCCGCATCTTTTATGATTTGAAATCATAGAAATCATCAAAATGGTAATTTCTAAATGTTCAAATTCCTATATTCAAAAAATAAGAATCTGTTCTCAGTAGCTTGAGTTCTAGCTCTTGTATGATACATGACCAAGGAGGAAACATTTCCTATGTTTTTCTGACCAAGAATATATAAATTGGCTCTCGGTAAAATTCTAAAATGTATTGACTTTAAACTCCACCCACCTCCATTCTTCATTCTCTTACCTGTTAATCATACCCTTCTCAAGGCTCAGATTTTCTTTATACTAACTCTCTTGACCAAAGAAGGTAGAATTACACCTGTACTGGACCCATAAAGTACTCCATAATCTAAACTTAGCTCCTGGGCTTCCCCTGGTGGTCCAGTGGGTAAGAACACCGCCTTGCAGTGCAAGGGGCGCCGGTTCGATCCCTGGCCTGGGAAGATCCCACGTGCCGCAGAGCGGCTGGACCGATGTGTCCAATTACCAAACCAGAGCTCTGGAGCACATGCGCCCAGAGTCGGTGCTCTGCAACGACAGATGCCACCGCGATGGGAGGCCCACAGGAGCCAAAGAACAAAGACGGATGAAAATAGATAAATGAAAGACCAATAGAAGTGGCCCACCTGCTCCCCTTCCTCCCCAACCCGACCCCCGCCCAAAATAAATAAATAAATAAATCTTTAAAAAAAAATAAAAATAAACTTAGCTCCTTAAATAGTCTCCTTCAAAGTTTCCATTCCCACACCACCAAAGAACTGGGGTAAATTTAATTTACTTAACTGATGTTATACCTCTTAACATGTCACAAATATTTGTATATTTAAATGAAAATGTTTTTCATGCTGTATCAATCTTCAGAGAATGCATTTTCAGGTATTATATAAAAATGTAATAATCAGAAGATTGTATATGCCTGTGTTTTGTTGGAGTGAAGGTAAGTTCTATTCTCAGACTCTGTTCATTGGGTAAGAGGATGTTCTAAGCTGTCTGTGCCTTTTCACAGTTTCTTTCCTTCTACTATGGTCCCCAGGTGGTGCAGTGGTAAAGAATCCACCTGCTAATGCAGGAGGCTCAAGACAGGAGCCTTGAGTTGGGAAGATCCCCTGGAGAAGGAAATGCCAACTCGCTCCAATGTTCTTTCCTGGGAAATTCAATGGAAAGAGGAGCCTGGTGTAGGCTCATGTGGTCCATGTGGTCTCAAAGAGTAGGACATGAATGAGAACATACACTTATTTACTTGTTATTCAGTGGCCAACTTGTGTCCGATTCTTTGCAACTCTATGAAATGAAGCACGCCAGGCTTCCCCATCCTTCAGTCTCTACCAATGTTTGTTCAGGCTCATGTCCACTGAGTTGGTGATGCCATCATCTCATCCTCTGTCACCTGCTTCTTGTCCTGCCCTCAATCTTTCCCAGTGTCAGAGACTTTTCCTTACTTACTATTAGCGAACTCACAAGTAATTTTTCCCCAGCGATTGCAGTGGTCACTACAGTAGGGGTAAAAATCTAATTTTTTTTTTTTTAGTCAGAGATTATCTGTATTAGATTCTGTAAATAAATACTTGTTAAAACATTTGAGATGTTTAACTCGTCATGAGTTTTCTAGATTTTTGTTCTTAATAGTTTCATTTTTGACAGGTTATGGACGAAGATCTTCATCTGCTCAAATCAGTAGAGACCCCAAGAAAGGAAAAATTTGGCAGAACATAAGGAAAACTTGCTGCAAAGTAGTAGAAAACAGTTTCTTTAAGTGTTTCATTGGCCTTGTCACTCTGCTCAGCACAGCCCTTCTGGTAAGTGAGAGTATGTGATATTTTCATGGGAAAAAAACCTATTGTAAGTCTGTTAGTTCTAAGTCACCAAACCAAATTATTTTTTCCCAGAGTGCTAATTATAGCACCAAATAATATATTCTATGATTTTAGTTTTGGAAGATGTACATTACAGTTTCTTAGGGAGCTTGTATATCCCTTATTCAATATTAAATAAATAATTTCAAAATATGGGGATGATAGCAGGAAAAAAGAATGGTAATAAATACCCAGTTGACTTATTTTTAATAATGTTTAATAATATGCACATACTGTGCTAGTACTTTGGTACCTATTCCATAGGGAAAGAGAAATATTACATATATTTTAAAGAACCTTTGAACCACAAATATATTTACCCATTGACCCAACTAATTTAGTTCTGGGAAATTATCTTAAAATCTTCACATGTGTTAAATGCATTTACAAGGCTATGGACTGAAGACATTTTTATAATAGCAAAAAATTGACAACCGAAAACAATCCATATTAGGTGACTGTTTAAATATGCTACAGTACAGGGCTTCCGCTGGTGGTCCAGTGGGTAAAGACACCGCCTTGCAGTGCAAGGGGCGCTGGTTTGATCCCTGACCTGGGAAGATCCCACGTGCCGCTGAGCGGCTGGACTGATGTGTCCAATTACCGAGCTGGAGCTCTGGAGCGCGTGCGCCCAGAGCCAGTGCTCTGCAACACCGTGATAGGAGGCCCACACGGGCCAAAGAACAAAGACGGATGAAAATAGAGAATTGAAAGACCAATAAAAGTGACCCGCCCATCCTCCTCCCTCCCCACCCCACCCGCCAAAAGATAAAATATATATATATATATATATATATATATATATATATATATATATATACTACAGTACAATCATCCAGTGGGATACTATGCAGTTACCTAGAAAATGAGGAGCCCTCTGCATGCTGATTCTGCAATTCCCAAGATATAATTCCAAGTGAAAGGCAAAAATAAAGTACAAAGCATGCTAAATTTATGTGGGAAAGGAAGAAAAATAGAATGTATATTGATATTTGGTTGTGTTTCATGAAAGATCAAAGAATGGTACACAAAAAATAGTCAATTGTGTGGTGCACAGAACAGAGAAGATAGTGTGTGATTGGGAACCAGACTCTGTACTGCATATATTTTTAAAGTCAATTTTAATATTGACATTTAGCAGACATACCAGAAAGCATACAAATTATAAGTGTATAGCATAAAGGATTTTCTCCAAGTGAACGTATTCATGCAGCCATTGCTTGGCTTGAGACGTACAACACTACCAGGGCTCCAGAACCATACTCTGACCCCTCACTGTTACCTCCGCATTCCACATGGGTAACCATTATGTGGGCTTCAACTACCGTATACTGGTTTAACTTATTTTTTAAGATGTATTTATTGATTTATTTAATTTACGGCTACACTGGGTCTTTGTTGCTGTGCATGGGCTTTCTCCAGTTGCAGGGAGTGGGGCTACTCTCAATTAAGGTATATTTTAAAGAACCTTTGAACCACAAATATATTTACCCATTGACCCAACTAATTTAGTTCTGGGAAATTATCTTAAAATCTTCACATGTGTTAAATGCATTTACAAGGCTATGGACTGAAGACATTTTTATAATAGCAAAAAATTGACAACCGAAAACAATCCATATTAGGTGACTGTTTAAATATGCTACAGTACAGGGCTTCCGCTGGTGGTCCAGTGGGTAAAGACACCGCCTTGCAGTGCAAGGGGCGCTGGTTTGATCCCTGACCTGGGAAGATCCCACGTGCCGCTGAGCGGCTGGACTGATGTGTCCAATTACCGAGCTGGAGCTCTGGAGCGCGTGCGCCCAGAGCCAGTGCTCTGCAACACCGTGATAGGAGGCCCACACGGGCCAAAGAACAAAGACGGATGAAAATAGAGAATTGAAAGACCAATAAAAGTGACCCGCCCATCCTCCCCCCCCCCCCCCCCCCCCCCCAAAAAATAAAATATATATATATATATATATATATATATATATATATATATATATACTACAGTACAATCATCCAGTGGGATACTATGCAGTTACCTAGAAAATGAGGAACTCTCTGCATGCTGATTCTGCAATTCCCAAGATATAATAACAAGTGAAAAAAAGCAAAAATAAAGTACAAAGCATGCTAAATTTATGTGGGAAAGGAAGAAAAATAGAATGTATATTGATATTTGGTTGTGTTTCATGAAAGATCAAAGAATGGTACACAAAAAATAGTCAATTGTGTGGTGCACAGAACAGAGAAGATAGTGTGTGATTGGGAACCAGACTCTGTACTGCATATATTTTTAAAGTCAATTTTAATATTGACATTTAGCAGACATACCAGAAAGCATACAAATTATAAGTGTATAGCATAAAGGATTTTCTCCAAGTGAACGTATTCATGCAGCCATTGCTTGGCTTGAGACGTACAACACTACCAGGGCTCCAGAACCATACTCTGACCCCTCACTGTTACCTCCGCATTCCACATGGGTAACCATTATGTGGGCTTCAACTACCGTATACTGGTTTAACTTATTTTTTTTAAGATGTATTTATTGATTTATTTAATTTACGGCTACACTGGGTCTTTGTTGCTGTGCATGGGCTTTCTCCAGTTGCAGGGAGTGGGGGCTACTCTCAATTAAGGTGCACAGGCTTCTCATTCTGGTGGCTTCTCTTGTTGCAGAGCATGGGCTCCTGAGAGCAGTCTTACTAGTTGTGATGCACAGGCTGTCCTGTGGCAAATGGGATCTTCCTGGACCAGAGATCAAACTTTTATCCCTTGCATTGGCAGGCGACTTCTTTACCAGTGAGCCACCAGGGAAGCCCTGGATTTACCTATTTTTTCGTATTTTAATTTAAATAGGGGCTTTTGTATATCTTTTTATATTATATTTTGTACATTTTCAGTAAGTAAATATGTTTAATAAATGATCCTTTAAAATAACTTTGGATGATATTTGTAATCTGCTTTAAAGTACACTTTAGTACATATTTGGTTCAACTGGGCCACTTAATTCTGTTATTTTATATACCTTTATTTAGAAATAGGTTCTTAAGAATTGTATCCTTGGGGCTTCCCCTGGTGGTTCAGTGGGTAAGGACACCGCCTTGCAGTGCAAGGGGCGCCGGTTCGAGCCCTGGCCTGGGAAGATCCCACGTGCCGCGGAGCGGCTGGACTGATGTGGCCAATTACCGAGCCGGAGCTCTGGAGCGCATGCGCCCAGAGCCGGTGCTCTGCAACAACAGACGCCACCGCGATGGGAGGCCCACAGGAGCCAAAGAACGAAGATGAATGAAAGTGGAGAAATGAAAGACCAATAGAAGTGGCCCGCCCACCCCCCTCCCTCCCCACCCCGACCCCCGCCAAAAGTAAATAAAAAAATAAATCTTTAAAAAAAAAAAAAAAAGAATTGTATTCTTACATACAATTATTTTCATCTTTGTTTAATCTTTTACCTCAAAATTTTAAAGTCTGTCTGAGGTTATTGGCATGATCTCCAAAGTTGAACGTATTCATGCAGCCATTGCTTGGCTTGAGACGTACAACACTACCAGGGCTCCAGAACCATACTCTGACCCCTCACTGTTACCTCCGCATTCCACATGGGTAACCATTATGTGGGCTTCAACTACCGTATACTGGTTTAACTTATTTTTTTTAAGATGTATTTATTGATTTATTTAATTTACGGCTACACTGGGCCGTTGTTACTTTGCATGGGCTTTCTCCAGTCGCAGGGGGCGGGGGCCACTCCCAAATCCGTTGCACAGGCTTCTCATTCTGGTGGCTTCTCTTGTTGCAGAGCATGGGCTCCTGAGAGCAGTCTTACTAGTTGTGATGCACAGGCTGTCCTGTGGCAAATGGGATCTTCCTGGACCAGAGATCAAACTTTTATCCCTTGCATTGGCAGGCGACTTCTTTACCAGTGAGCCACCAGGGAAGCCCTGGATTTACCTATTTTTTCGTATTTTAATTTAAATAGGGGCTTTTGTATATCTTTTTATATTATATTTTGTACATTTTCAGTAAGTAAATATGTTTAATAAATGATCCTTTAAAATAACTTTGGATGATATTTGTAATCTGCTTTAAAGTACACTTTAGTACATATTTGGTTCAACTGGGCCACTTAATTCTGTTATTTTATATACCTTTATTTAGAAATAGGTTCTTAAGAATTGTATCCTTGGGGCTTCCCCTGGTGGTTCAGTGGGTAAGGACACCGCCTTGCAGTGCAAGGGGCGCCGGTTCGAGCCCTGGCCTGGGAAGATCCCACGTGCCGCGGAGCGGCTGGACTGATGTGGCCAATTACCGAGCCGGAGCTCTGGAGCGCATGCGCCCAGAGCCGGTGCTCTGCAACAACAGACGCCACCGCGATGGGAGGCCCACAGGAGCCAAAGAACGAAGATGAATGAAAGTGGAGAAATGAAAGACCAATAGAAGTGGCCCGCCCACTCCCCTCCCTCCCCAACCCGACCCCCGCCCAAAGTAAATAAATAAATAAATCTTTAAAAAAAAAAAAAAAAGAATTGTATTCTTACATACAATTATTTTCATCTTTGTTTAATCTTTTACCTCAAATATATTTTGAAACATGTCTGTCTGAGGTTATTGGCATGTTATTGCCTTTTTTTCAGTACTAAAATATTTACTATGAAATTGATTTGACTTTCACACATTGCTTTCTCTAAAGTAAAATTGAAGTTCATCTATTGAAGCTGAGAAACTTAAGAAAAACATAGTCTTACTTCATATTCATTTTTCTCCCACTGGTTTATCTGATACACACTGTAACTCTTCTTGTAATAGCAGTATGGATTTCTGAAAACAGGTTTGGGGGTTTTGTTTGCTTACCTCTGCTCCTTTATTCACGATGACATGTATCTGAGATGACTATCAGAGACAAGAACCAGGTCAGATATGGTGAAAAATTCCATCTCTTAAGTTTGAATAACTGATTTGAGAGAGATTTTTCAGCTCACTATTTAAAATGATCATGAGACCAAGTTCAGACTCTAATAAGTACAGGTTCTGGAATCAGTTAATGATGTCTGCTACAGGTATGTGATCAGAAAATGGGTATGGATTATGTGAATAAATCCAAACTGTGAATGAACCCTTGAGACTGCAATCTGTGACAGTGATCACCATCTAGAGATTTCATTCCCCACTTTGCCAAAAGAGTTTTTAGAAATTTCATGTATACTAATCTTTCATTTGTTTTTAATCCTCAGGCTTTTGAAGATATATATATTGATCAGAGAAAAACTATTAAAATCTTATTAGAATATGCTGACATGATCTTCACTTATATCTTTATTCTGGAAATGCTTCTGAAGTGGATGGCATATGGTTTTAAAGCCTATTTCACTAATGGCTGGTACAAACTTGACTTCATGGTTGTTATTGTACGTATTTTAAAGAAAAAATGTTAAAGGCCATTTGATATACTCTTCCTTCTTTATGCTTACTCTGACTTACATTTTGATTTATTTGTATCTTCCTTTTCTTTCTGTCTATAATAGCAAAGGCACCATCCCACATTTCTTTATGTGTAATGTTAAACATCCATCCTTTCCATTCTAAAATTTTAACAGTTCAGCACTTCACTCCTGAATTCTTCTAATCATTGCCTATAAACTGGCTGCTAATAGAATAGGTTTATTGCACAACACTTTGAAAATATTAGCATTCTAAAATATTTAAATTTTGTTAGCTTTGCTTTTAAATCATACATTTAAAATTAGACTACTTATCATAAATCACAGACTTCCCGTGAGACACTAGTGGTAAAGAGCCTGCCTGCCAATGCAGGAAACATAAGATATACAGGTTCAATCCCAGGGTCAGGAAGGCCCCCTGGGAGAGGAGATGACACCACACTGCAGTATTCTTTCCGGAGAATCCCATGGACAGAGGAGCCTGGTGGGCTACAGCCAGCCCATGGGATTGCAAAGAGTAAGAGACAGCTGAGCTTCTGAGCATTTTCCATCATAAACTTCACCAGTACCACACTGATCCAGGGTACCAGAACTCCTCACATGGGTCAGTGCAGTAAATTGCACCACTGCCCACCTTTGTTCTTTTTTCCACATAGCAAGAAAGATAAGCTCCATTAAGCCAAGAGATTTTCTCAATTATTTTGTTCTCTCCTTACCCTATATTCCTAGAACAATTCATGTCACATAGTAGGTGCCCAGTAATTTGTGTTGAATGAACCAAATGGCTCTGTATTCTATCAACAATGCTTGAACCTTCTCTCTATAAATAATGATTTACAATATTTGACCTTTGTCTTCTAAATTAATTCTTGCATGCTAAATCTTCTACTTCTACTAACCCCTAATCTTTAGAAATGTAAAGGCCAAAAAAATATTAAAATCTTATTAGAATATGCTGACATGATCTTCACTTATATCTTTATTCTGGAAATGCTTCTGAAGTGGATGGCATATGGTTTTAAAGCCTATTTCACTAATGGCTGGTACAAACTTGACTTCATGGTTGTTATTGTACGTATTTTAAAGAAAAAATGTTAAAGGCCATTTGATATACTCTTCCTTCTTTATGCTTACTCTGACTTACATTTTGATTTATTTGTATCTTCCTTTTCTTTCTGTCTATAATAGCAAAGGCACCATCCCACATTTCTTTATGTGTAATGTTAAACATCCATCCTTTCCATTCTAAAATTTTAACAGTTCAGCACTTCACTCCTGAATTCTTCTAATCATTGCCTATAAACTGGCTGCTAATAGAATAGGTTTATTGCACAACACTTTGAAAATATTAGCATTCTAAAATATTTAAATTTTGTTAGCTTTGCTTTTAAATCATACATTTAAAATTAGACTACTTATCATAAATCACAGACTTCCCGTGAGACACTAGTGGTAAAGAGCCTGCCTGCCAATGCAGGAAACATAAGATATACAGGTTCAATCCCAGGGTCAGGAAGGCCCCCTGGGAGAGGAGATGACACCACACTGCAGTATTCTTTCCGGAGAATCCCATGGACAGAGGAGCCTGGTGGGCTACAGCCAGCCCATGGGATTGCAAAGAGTAAGAGACAGCTGAGCTTCTGAGCATTTTCCATCATAAACTTCACCAGTACCACACTGATCCAGGGTACCAGAACTCCTCACATGGGTCAGTGCAGTAAATTGCACCACTGCCCACCTTTGTTCTTTTTTCCACATAGCAAGAAAGATAAGCTCCATTAAGCCAAGAGATTTTCTCAATTATTTTGTTCTCTCCTTACCCTATATTCCTAGAACAATTCATGTCACATAGTAGGTGCCCAGTAATTTGTGTTGAATGAACCAAATGGCTCTGTATTCTATCAACAATGCTTGAACCTTCTCTCTATAAATAATGATTTACAATATTTGACCTTTGTCTTCTAAATTAATTCTTGCATGCTAATCTTCTACTTCAACTAAACCACACTACACCTGCAACCTACCTTCTTGTTTCCCAGTTATTGTTCTTTTGTATCTGCATTCCTCCATGCTTATATAAATGATACCCTTACTTTGAAGCCCACTTGAAGACCATCTCTTAGTATAAGGCAAAAGAGAATTATTTTTTTCATTTCTATTACCTTCAAATTATAGAAAATATTAAGGTACAATGAAATAATAAATATAACACTTTGTTCAATCTCTATTCATTTTTATTAACCTTGGATCATGTTTATGCATGTATGTTTACTTTAAAAAAATCACCTTAGAATCTTCAATTTTTGTAATTAGTACTTGAACTTAACTATATTCATTTCTTCCTTAATGCCTCTTCTCTGAAAGCCTATTTTGTATATTGTGTTAACCATATTTCTATTTGGATTCATATGAAACTATATTCCAAATTTTATTTTAATAAATACATTGTGTACTATTACTATATTGCAGATAATCATGAAACTGAATCTTAATCTAATTTCAAAATAAAAAATTGATATAAATATTAATTCTGGACCATAAAGCATCTCAAATATACAGTTTTTGTTTAGATCAAAACATATTATGGGCTTCCCTAGTGGCTCAGTAGTGGGAAGTTCACCTGCCAATGCAGGGGACATGGGTTCAATCCCTGATCCGGGAAGATCCCACATGCTGCAGAGTGGCTAAGTCCAGTGAGCCACAACTATTGAGCCCATGGGATTGCAAAGAGTAAGAGACAGCTGAGCTTTATTTTCCAAACTCAGTACCACACTGATCCAGGGTACCAGAACTCCTCACATGGGTCAGTGCAGTAAATTGCACCACTGCCCACCTTTGTTCTTTTTTCCACATAGCAAGAAAGATAAGCTCCATTAAGCCAAGAGATTTTCTCAATTATTTTGTTCTCTCCTTACCCTATATTCCTAGAACAATTCATGTCACATAGTAGGTGCCCAGTAATTTGTGTTGAATGAACCAAATGGCTCTGTATTCTATCAACAATGCTTGAACCTTCTCTCTATAAATAATGATTTACAATATTTGACCTTTGTCTTCTAAATTAATTCTTGCATGCTAATCTTCTACTTCAACTAAACCACACTACACCTGCAACCTACCTTCTTGTTTCCCAGTTATTGTTCTTTTGTATCTGCATTCCTCCATGCTTATATAAATGATACCCTTACTTTGAAGCCCACTTGAAGACCATCTCTTAGTATAAGGCAAAAGAGAATTATTTTTTTCATTTCTATTACCTTCAAATTATAGAAAATATTAAGGTACAATGAAATAATAAATATAACACTTTGTTCAATCTCTATTCATTTTTATTAACCTTGGATCATGTTTATGCATGTATGTTTACTTTAAAAATCACCTTAGAATCTTCAATTTTTGTAATTAGTACTTGAACTTAACTATATTCATTTCTTCCTTAATGCCTCTTCTCTGAAAGCCTATTTTGTATATTGTGTTAACCATATTTCTATTTGGATTCATATGAAACTATATTCCAAATTTTATTTTAATAAATACATTGTGTACTATTACTATATTGCAGATAATCATGAAACTGAATCTTAATCTAATTTCAAAATAAAAAATTGATATAAATATTAATTCTGGACCATAAAGCATCTCAAATATACAGTTTTTGTTTAGATCAAAACATATTATGGGCTTCCCTAGTGGCTCAGTAGTGGGAAGTTCACCTGCCAATGCAGGGGACATGGGTTCAATCCCTGATCCGGGAAGATCCCACATGCTGCAGAGTGGCTAAGTCCAGTGAGCCACAACTATTGAGCCTGTGCCGTAGAGCCTCAAAACCGAAGCTGTCGAGCTCATGTGCTGCAACTGTTGAGTCCCGTGTGCCCTAGAACCCGAGTTCCACAGTGGGAGAGGTCGCCAAAGCAAGAAGCCTGCTCGCCTCAGCTAGAGAGCGGCCCCTACTCCCTGCGGCTAGAAGGGAGCCTATGGCAAAAATAAATAATAAATAAATGAATGAAATGCATTTCTTTTTAAAAAGAAAAAAGCATATATTACTGTTACCAGAAAATAGTTTTAAATTTTTTAGATAGTTTTTAAATAGCCTTGAAATAGTTTTTAAATTTTTAGTAGGGTTTAGCTGTATCTTGTAAAAGTTCATTTTATAGATTGTTTTGATTAAATTTTAAACTAAATTCTATTCATTTTTTTAAATATATCCAGGTGTTTTGTCTTAACTTAGTAGGCAAATCTCAGGAAGAACTAAAACCACTTATTTCCATTAAATTCCTTCGGGCACTCAGAGTTCTATCTCAATTTGAAAGAATGAAGGTAAGAGAAAAGTTTGTAATCTCATCTACAGGATTTTATTTGGAATTAATACATTTCCATAAATTAATTATCTTTGTTGTTTTCTCATTTGTATCTTTAACAATATTAATCAAACACCAAATTTCCAAAGCTATTCAGTTTAGTGATAGGAAAATTTCATAAAATAGTCTAAAGCTGTTAGCTACACATAGCCTATTAAAACATAGGGGCTGGGTAGAGGAAATGGAGATATTGATCAAAGAATGCAAAGCTTTCACTTATGAGATGAATAAGTTTTGGGAAATTGATTCAAAGAAAATTTTAAAAAAAAAAATTGATATAAATATTAATTCTGGACCATAAAGCATCTCAAATATACAGTTTTTGTTTAGATCAAAACATATTATGGGCTTCCCTAGTGGCTCAGTAGTGGGAAGTTCACCTGCCAATGCAGGGGACATGGGTTCAATCCCTGATCCGGGAAGATCCCACATGCTGCAGAGTGGCTAAGTCCAGTGAGCCACAACTATTGAGCCTGTGCCGTAGAGCCTCAAAACCGAAGCTGTCGAGCTCATGTGCTGCAACTGTTGAGTCCCGTGTGCCCTAGAACCCGAGTTCCACAGTGGGAGAGGTCGCCAAAGCAAGAAGCCTGCTCGCCTCAGCTAGAGAGAGGCGCATAAGCCCTGCGGCTAGAAGGGGGCCTTTGGAAAAAATAAATAATAAATAAATGAATGAAATGCATTTCTTTTTAAAAAGAAAAAAGCATATATTACTGTTACCAGAAAATAGTTTTAAATTTTTTAGATAGTTTTTAAATAGCCTTGAAATAGTTTTTAAATTTTTAGTAGGGTTTAGCTGTATCTTGTAAAAGTTCATTTTATAGATTGTTTTGATTAAATTTTAAACTAAATTCTATTCATTTTTTTAAATATATCCAGGTGTTTTGTCTTAACTTAGTAGGCAAATCTCAGGAAGAACTAAAACCACTTATTTCCATTAAATTCCTTCGGGCACTCAGAGTTCTATCTCAATTTGAAAGAATGAAGGTAAGAGAAAAGTTTGTAATCTCATCTACAGGATTTTATTTGGAATTAATACATTTCCATAAATTAATTATCTTTGTTGTTTTCTCATTTGTATCTTTAACAATATTAATCAAACACCAAATTTCCAAAGCTATTCAGTTTAGTGATAGGAAAATTTCATAAAATAGTCTAAAGCTGTTAGCTACACATAGCCTATTAAAACATAGGGGCTGGGTAGAGGAAATGGGGAGATATTGATCAAAGAATGCAAAGCTTTCACTTATGAGATGAATAAGTTTTGGGAAATGTAATGAGGAGTGTGGTGACTACAGTTAGGAATACTACATTGTGTACTTGAAATTAAATGCTTTTCACTATTTACCCCAAAGTGTAACTATGTGAGGTGATGGATATGTTAATTACTTTGATTGTGGGAATCATTTCACATTTTATACCTATATCAGGACATCACCCTGTACATCTTAAATTTATACAATTTTGTAAATTATACCTAACTAAAGTGAAACACATGTACACATATACACTAACACACAATTTAGATAGTGAATATAACTAAAATAACTTTCTTATTTTAAAACATTCTGAATACCAATTTTTTTTTCTTTCATCATCAATTTAAATACATAGAGAGGAAAAAAGAGTTTCAAAGTCAGTAAATTGTCTGCCCACAACTTACAGAAACAAGGGTAATTTTAGAAAACAATTTGTTAGGAAAGCTACCTCTGTCAGAAATCAAGTGCTGTTCTATTTGATGCCATACCTTAATTAGAACAGCAGTGTTATAGTAGCCATAGACTCTTCAAGGTCAGGTAAATAATTATATATTTAGGTCGAAGTCAGATCCAGGTCTTAATCTTCATCTCATCCTCTGGAAATTATCTCTGAAGCTATACCATGAGTATATAAAGAAGCTACATGATTATAAAATTAATATTTTATGTATTTAATAAGCTTCAGGTCTTCAGGTGTTGCTGCTTAAATATTTACTTCACCCATATTCATTGCTTTTATTCTTAACATTTGTATATATTTCTTAGTAGGCAAATCTCAGGAAATCTAAAAAGGATTTTATTTGAAAGAATGAAGGTAAGAGAAAAGTTTGTAATCTCATCTACAGGATTTTATTTGGAATTAATACATTTCCATAAATTAATTATCTTTGTTGTTTTCTCATTTGTATCTTTAACAATATTAATCAAACACCAAATTTCCAAAGCTATTCAGTTTAGTGATAGGAAAATTTCATAAAATAGTCTAAAGCTGTTAGCTACACATAGCCTATTAAAACATAGGGGCTGGGTAGAGGAAATGGGGAGATATTGATCAAAGAATGCAAAGCTTTCACTTATGAGATGAATAAGTTTTGGGAAATGTAATGAGGAGTGTGGTGACTACAGTTAGGAATACTACATTGTGTACTTGAAATTAAATGCTTTTCACTATTTACCCCAAAGTGTAACTATGTGAGGTGATGGATATGTTAATTACTTTGATTGTGGGAATCATTTCACATTTTATACCTATATCAGGACATCACCCTGTACATCTTAAATTTATACAATTTTGTAAATTATACCTAACTAAAGTGAAACACATGTACACATATACACTAACACACAATTTAGATAGTGAATATAACTAAAATAACTTTCTTATTTTAAAACATTCTGAATACCAATTTTTTTTTCTTTCATCATCAATTTAAATACATAGAGAGGAAAAAAGAGTTTCAAAGTCAGTAAATTGTCTGCCCACAACTTACAGAAACAAGGGTAATTTTAGAAAACAATTTGTTAGGAAAGCTACCTCTGTCAGAAATCAAGTGCTGTTCTATTTGATGCCATACCTTAATTAGAACAGCAGTGTTATAGTAGCCATAGACTCTTCAAGGTCAGGTAAATAATTATATATTTAGGTCGAAGTCAGATCCAGGTCTTAATCTTCATCTCATCCTCTGGAAATTATCTCTGAAGCTATACCATGAGTATATAAAGAAGCTACATGATTATAAAATTAATATTTTATGTATTTAATAAGCTTCAGGTCTTCAGGTGTTGCTGCTTAAATATTTACTTCACCCATATTCATTGCTTTTATTCTTAACATTTGTATATATTTCTAATAGATATAGATTTTTTTTAATCAGAGTTATCAGTGGATCTTTGAAAATATCTAAAGTGTCAACAAAGCATCTGTGACTTAGTTTTAGAAGTGAAACTAAATGTAATTAAAAGTACAATTAAAAGTAAAAATATTAGTTCAAGGACAGAAATCTAAGGAATAAAAGCAAGATAGTACAAGAAAATGGCTACATATTCAGCAATGGCTGAAGGAAGGGAATATTAGAATGACAGAAAAGAGAATGGTTCCTCACAGTTGGGAAAAAGAGAGAAAGAAGTGAGGCTGGGGAAAGGGAGTCAAGTATAAATAATTAAGGAAAGACAAAGAGAAAACAAAGAGAAAAATATTTCATTGGGAATAGCCACTGATCTACATTTGCTGTACGGCTTTAGTGGAGTGATAAGAATGAAATTCTGAATGTAATAATTTAAAACTAAAGGGAACTTTAAATTGGTGGCAGTGATTATAGATTATCACCGTTTATTTAAGCTTAGGGGGTAGGCTCATTTCCCAGACTTCCCACTCTAAAGTAGTTCAGCAGAGACAGTGGTTCACAGAGGTCTGTAATTTTGAGAGGCACAGATGCCCACTCAGTGTTTCTTGAAACAGTCATTGACCTTAGTTTCACTGATCTATAGTCTCATGGTCTCTGTCTTCATTTCCCTCCATTTCTTTGCCATCTACTTTGTAGCTTAATCTTCCCTCAAGTTCGAATCCCCAAGACTTAGACCTAAGCTTATTTCAACTCTCATTATTACAGAAACAAGGGTAATTTTAGAAAACAATTTGTTAGGAAAGCTACCTCTGTCAGAAATCAAGTGCTGTTCTATTTGATGCCATACCTTAATTAGAACAGCAGTGTTATAGTACATAGACTCTTCAAGGTCAGGTAAATAATTATATATTTAGGTCGAAGTCAGATCCAGGTCTTAATCTTCATCTCATCCTCTGGAAATTATCTCTGAAGCTATACCATGAGTATATAAAGAAGCTACATGATTATAAAATTAATATTTTATGTATTTAATAAGCTTCAGGTCTTCAGGTGTTGCTGCTTAAATATTTACTTCACCCATATTCATTGCTTTTATTCTTAACATTTGTATATATTTCTAATAGATATAGATTTTTTTTAATCAGAGTTATCAGTGGATCTTTGAAAATATCTAAAGTGTCAACAAAGCATCTGTGACTTAGTTTTAGAAGTGAAACTAAATGTAATTAAAAGTACAATTAAAAGTAAAAATATTAGTTCAAGGACAGAAATCTAAGGAATAAAAGCAAGATAGTACAAGAAAATGGCTACATATTCAGCAATGGCTGAAGGAAGGGAATATTAGAATGACAGAAAAGAGAATGGTTCCTCACAGTTGGGAAAAAGAGAGAAAGAAGTGAGGCTGGGGAAAGGGAGTCAAGTATAAATAATTAAGGAAAGACAAAGAGAAAACAAAGAGAAAAATATTTCATTGGGAATAGCCACTGATCTACATTTGCTGTACGGCTTTAGTGGAGTGATAAGAATGAAATTCTGAATGTAATAATTTAAAACTAAAGGGAACTTTAAATTGGTGGCAGTGATTATAGATTATCACCGTTTATTTAAGCTTAGGGGGTAGGCTCATTTCCCAGACTTCCCACTCTAAAGTAGTTCAGCAGAGACAGTGGTTCACAGAGGTCTGTAATTTTGAGAGGCACAGATGCCCACTCAGTGTTTCTTGAAACAGTCATTGACCTTAGTTTCACTGATCTATAGTCTCATGGTCTCTGTCTTCATTTCCCTCCATTTCTTTGCCATCTACTTTGTAGCTTAATCTTCCCTCAAGTTCGAATCCCCAAGACTTAGACCTAAGCTTATTTCACTCTCATTTTATATGCTTTGTAAATAATCTCATACATATACACAGGTTCACTTGTTTTGCCTATGTGTGGTACAATATGGGAGATGGATGATCATGTTAAATGAGTGAAAAAATTAAGTATTTAAATAAATGCTTGAATAATTAAGTATTTATTTATAAATACTTAAATAAATGTATTTTGATAATTTTCATGCAAGAATTTTATAAACATTTCCAACTTAAAGAAATATTTTTGCATTTCTTACCTAAGGTTTATATGTTTATTTTTTATATGCCAGGTGGTGGTGAGAGCTTTGATAAAAATAACTTTATCCACATTGAATGTGTTTCTGGTCAGCCTTATGATCTGGCTGGCTTTTAGCATCATAGGAATACACTTATTTGCTGGCAAATTCTATGAGTGCATTGACCCAACAAGTGGAGAAAGGTTTCCAGTATCTGAAGTCATGAACAGAAGTCAATGTGAAAGCTTTGTGTTTAATGAATCCATGTCATGGGAGAATGCAAAACTAAATTTTGATAATGTTGGAATCAGTTTTCTTTCACTACTTCAAGTAGTAAGTACATATTTGAATTTTTGAATTATATGTTTATTCATATTGTAGGTGAACATAGAGGACAAAATAAAATTAACTAATAAAATTAAAGTTATTAACTACAAGTAAACTATATAATTTAAATAGATGTTAATAGAAAACAAATGTAATAATGAAAGTGGTAAAGATCTCAATTATACAGAATATTAAAGTGTGGTCAACCTTACTAGTCAGATGTTTTACTATTATAAAACTAAAGGGAACTTTAAATTGGTGGCAGTGATTATAGATTATCACCGTTTATTTAAGCTTAGGGGGTAGGCTCATTTCCCAGACTTCCCACTCTAAAGTAGTTCAGCAGAGACAGTGGTTCACAGAGGTCTGTAATTTTGAGAGGCACAGATGCCCACTCAGTGTTTCTTGAAACAGTCATTGACCTTAGTTTCACTGATCTATAGTCTCATGGTCTCTGTCTTCATTTCCCTCCATTTCTTTGCCATCTACTTTGTAGCTTAATCTTCCCTCAAGTTCGAATCCCCAAGACTTAGACCTAAGCTTATTTCACTCTCATTTTATATGCTTTGTAAATAATCTCATACATATACACAGGTTCACTTGTTTTGCCTATGTGTGGTACAATATGGGAGATGGATGATCATGTTAAATGAGTGAAAAAATTAAGTATTTAAATAAATGCTTGAATAATTAAGTATTTATTTATAAATACTTAAATAAATGTATTTTGATAATTTTCATGCAAGAATTTTATAAACATTTCCAACTTAAAGAAATATTTTTGCATTTCTTACCTAAGGTTTATATGTTTATTTTTTATATGCCAGGTGGTGGTGAGAGCTTTGATAAAAATAACTTTATCCACATTGAATGTGTTTCTGGTCAGCCTTATGATCTGGCTGGCTTTTAGCATCATAGGAATACACTTATTTGCTGGCAAATTCTATGAGTGCATTGACCCAACAAGTGGAGAAAGGTTTCCAGTATCTGAAGTCATGAACAGAAGTCAATGTGAAAGCTTTGTGTTTAATGAATCCATGTCATGGGAGAATGCAAAACTAAATTTTGATAATGTTGGAATCAGTTTTCTTTCACTACTTCAAGTAGTAAGTACATATTTGAATTTTTGAATTATATGTTTATTCATATTGTAGGTGAACATAGAGGACAAAATAAAATTAACTAATAAAATTAAAGTTATTAACTACAAGTAAACTATATAATTTAAATAGATGTTAATAGAAAACAAATGTAATAATGAAAGTGGTAAAGATCTCAATTATACAGAATATTAAAGTGTGGTCAACCTTACTAGTCAGATGTTTTACTGTATTAATAACAGATTGACTTTTTAATTTTACTTGCCTCAAATAAAAGATTTCCATAGGAATTAAACATATGCCATTTTCACAGGCAACATTTAATGGATGGATCATTATTATGAATTCAGCAGTTGATTCTACTGGCGTAAGTATGGTACAAATCCTGGAGCCATCCTTACAGTTTGTGCTAAGTCATTTCTGAAATTCAAGGACAGGACACTAACAGTAATTGAGTTATTACCATGGTAAAAGCAAATGCTTAAGCTAGACAAAAGTTACATTTCAGATTGAATATTTCATGAACAATGAACTCCTTCTAGCATTACATACCATGGTTGAGGCCCCGTGGGCACATTTGAAGGAGTATCATAACTATGATTAAACCAATGCAATAAACTTTAAAATTCAAATACAAGCAATGATGTCTCTTCATCTAAGAACAAAGAGGAAGTACTGCCTCTAGTAGCGCTGTTGAATTTGGTCATAAATTGTTTTCTAAATCTTAAGTTTAAAAAAGTCAGTATCAATATTTTTCTATTTTCTCACATTTTAAATTCATTTTATTTTTAAAAACATATTGTTTTCAGGCCATATTGTTTTTAGAGCTACAAAAAAACTGAGAGGGAAGTAAGGAGAGTAGCCCTATGCCCCTACCTTCACACATGCATAGCCTCCCCATTATTGATATCACTCACCATCATGCTATATTTTTTTGACCAAAGATGAACCTACACTGACACATCATGATCACCTAAATTTCACTCAGTGTTGTACATTCTGTGGGTTTGGGCAAAAGTATAATAATATATACTCTTAGTTATAATGTCATACAGAGTATTTCCACTGCCTTGAAAATCCTCTGTGCTCTGCCTTATTTTGCTTGTTTTTTAAACTTTTAGGTACATATTTGAATTTTTGAATTATATGTTTATTCATATTGTAGGTGAAATAGAAAAAATTAACTAATAAAATTAAAGTTATTAACTACAAGTAAACTATATAATTTAAATAGATGTTAATAGAAAACAAATGGTAAAGATCTCACTTATACAGAATATTAAAGTGTGGTCAACCTTACTAGTCAGATGTTTTACTGTATTAATAACAGATTGACTTTTTAATTTTACTTGCCTCAAATAAAAGATTTCCATAGGAATTAAACATATGCCATTTTCACAGGCAACATTTAATGGATGGATCATTATTATGAATTCAGCAGTTGATTCTACTGGCGTAAGTATGGTACAAATCCTGGAGCCATCCTTACAGTTTGTGCTAAGTCATTTCTGAAATTCAAGGACAGGACACTAACAGTAATTGAGTTATTACCATGGTAAAAGCAAATGCTTAAGCTAGACAAAAGTTACATTTCAGATTGAATATTTCATGAACAATGAACTCCTTCTAGCATTACATACCATGGTTGAGGCCCCGTGGGCACATTTGAAGGAGTATCATAACTATGATTAAACCAATGCAATAAACTTTAAAATTCAAATACAAGCAATGATGTCTCTTCATCTAAGAACAAAGAGGAAGTACTGCCTCTAGTAGCGCTGTTGAATTTGGTCATAAATTGTTTTCTAAATCTTAAGTTTAAAAAAGTCAGTATCAATATTTTTCTATTTTCTCACATTTTAAATTCATTTTATTTTTAAAAACATATTGTTTTCAGGCCATATTGTTTTTAGAGCTACAAAAAAACTGAGAGGGAAGTAAGGAGAGTAGCCCTATGCCCCTACCTTCACACATGCATAGCCTCCCCATTATTGATATCACTCACCATCATGCTATATTTTTTTGACCAAAGATGAACCTACACTGACACATCATGATCACCTAAATTTCACTCAGTGTTGTACATTCTGTGGGTTTGGGCAAAAGTATAATAATATATACTCTTAGTTATAATGTCATACAGAGTATTTCCACTGCCTTGAAAATCCTCTGTGCTCTGCCTTATTTTGCTTGTTTTTTAAACTTTTAGGTAGATATGCAACCTCATTTTGAAGACAACATCTACATGTATTGTTACTTTATTGGCTTTATTATCATTGGATTATTTCTTCCTCTGACTATGTTGATTGGTGCTATTGTTGCCAATTTCAACAAGCATAAAATAAAGATAAGTATATTCTTTGTCAGTCAGTGCCTGAGGAAATAAAACATGTCCTGCTTCAAATAATTGGTTTCATATTCAGCCTAATAGTGTTTTTACTTGGTACTTATCTTTAAAAAATTATTTATGTTCCTGCAGATTGAATATTGCTAAAGTGTTTATCTTTACGTTGTTTCCTATATTCAAACATGGACAAGTTTAAACATTAAACCTTATAATTGTTTCTGCGTATATGTTTGTAAATAATGACATGCTAAAAAAATAGCATGGTTATGCATTTGCACAAATATGTGAAGATGTTCAAGAAAAATAAACCACAGGTTTCTACTCTGATATATTCAAAGCTGGTTCAGAATTGTAATCAAGTAGAGACATTTTTGTCAGTTGTAATGGCCTTTTCTGCCAGAAGTCAAGAGTCATAAATCCTAATTAGGTGACCTAAATAGGAGTTCCTTGAAACAAGTAAGAGAGAATTCAGAGGCAGAATTGAAAAACCCTTGTATAATGCCATCTCCACACAAAGACTCCCTTCAGGGCTTCTATTAAATACAAATGCCTCAAAAGTCATGTAAATCCACTTTTTTTTTTTTTTTTTAACCTCAGGGAACTACTTTCTATTAGGTGTAGAAATGCCTTCTAGTGAATCAAAGAAAAGTATTTAATCTTGAAATTCCATCATTGTCCAAGTCATCAGTCTGATGTA
The DNA here is from genome assembly GCA_022376925.1 of Tragulus kanchil. Lineage (NCBI taxonomy): Eukaryota > Metazoa > Chordata > Mammalia > Artiodactyla > Tragulidae > Tragulus > Tragulus kanchil. The sequence goes on along the minus strand of JAIOJX010000026.1, from coordinate 261,870,077 downwards.
GAATCTAGTAAACAAACCACTCTCTGCCTGCACTAATTAGAGGGGATTAGGGTCATTAGATCAGAGAGGCAGTGGTCATTTGACTGTATGCTTTAGCTTCCTAGGGATAACATCTGAGGATTTGCTTCTAAGCTTCAAATTGGTGGAGTCTGTCAAGTTCAAGTGACCCAGTCCTGACATGGCAGTAACAATTTCTGCCTCTTAGAATAACACATTACATGTTCACCTGTTATTCACTTTGCATATTCTGTATAAGATACTGAAATTGGCACTAGAAACACAAACCTTCCTAGAAGGTTTTATGAAGAGATAAGCACTATGTGCATTTGGAATAATAGTAAAAACGTATATGCTGATAGTATTTGGAAAAGTAAATATAAAAAGTTATATGTGACCAATTCTATTTTTTCCTGATCATTAACTTTATTAATCAACATAAAGTTGATTGAGGTACCAATCAACTTTACCTTTAGCTTTTGAGGTTAACTGGTCTCAGTAACCTTTCCAGATATCCTGTGCTGTTTCTCCTTTGTTTCTAACAAGAGGTAGGCCCCGGTAACAAAAGAGTTGAAATAGGGATGACTGCGCACAGCAAAATGCATCAGAAGATGATGGAGTATTCGCTTTGGGAGCAAATAATACTAAAAGTGGAGCAACGCAGAGATTAGGGGGGTTCCCGTGAAGATGTTCAAGAAAAATAAACCACAGGTTTCTACTCTGATATATTCAAAGCTGGTTCAGAATTGTAATCAAGTAGAGACATTTTTGTCAGTTGTAATGGCCTTTTCTGCCAGAAGTCAAGAGTCATAAATCCTAATTAGGTGACCTAAATAGGAGTTCCTTGAAACAAGTAAGAGAGAATTCAGAGGCAGAATTGAAAAACCCTTGTATAATGCCATCTCCACACAAAGACTCCCTTCAGGGCTTCTATTAAATACAAATGCCTCAAAAGTCATGTAAATCCACTTTTTTTTTTTTTTTTTTAACCTCAGGGAACTACTTTCTATTAGGTGTAGAAATGCCTTCTAGTGAATCAAAGAAAAGTATTTAATCTTGAAATTCCATCATTGTCCAAGTCATCAGTCTGATGTAGAATCTAGTAAACAAACCACTCTCTGCCTGCACTAATTAGAGGGGATTAGGGTCATTAGATCAGAGAGGCAGTGGTCATTTGACTGTATGCTTTAGCTTCCTAGGGATAACATCTGAGGATTTGCTTCTAAGCTTCAAATTGGTGGAGTCTGTCAAGTTCAAGTGACCCAGTCCTGACATGGCAGTAACAATTTCTGCCTCTTAGAATAACACATTACATGTTCACCTGTTATTCACTTTGCATATTCTGTATAAGATACTGAAATTGGCACTAGAAACACAAACCTTCCTAGAAGGTTTTATGAAGAGATAAGCACTATGTGCATTTGGAATAATAGTAAAAACGTATATGCTGATAGTATTTGGAAAAGTAAATATAAAAGTTATATGTGACCAATTCTATTTTTTCCTGATCATTAACTTTATTAATCAACATAAAGTTGATTGAGGTACCAATCAACTTTACCTTTAGCTTTTGAGGTTAACTGGTCTCAGTAACCTTTCCAGATATCCTGTGCTGTTTCTCCTTTGTTTCTAACAAGAGGTAGGCCCCGGTAACAAAAGAGTTGAAATAGGGATGACTGCCCACAGCAAAATGCATCAGAAGATAATGGAGTATTCGCTTTGGCAGCAAATAATACTAAAATTGGAACAACACAGAGATTAGCGGTCCCTGTGCAAGGATGACACAGAAATTCATGAAGCGTTCCATATTTGGGGGGGATTATATACAGCTATAAACAACAAAACTCTGCAAAAGCAAAATAAAAAAACCCACTGTTCTCAGCCAAAAAAAAAAAAAAAAGATAATGGAATATGAATCATTTCTAGTATATACTCTGTTTTGTATGAATTTTTATGCAGAATGTTAGGTATATTAAGCATGATGTAGTTCATTACAGTTAAACATTCTTTAAAGGATTAAATCAATAATTGCCAAACTTTAGAAAATGCATATTAAGTGAAATTTGGGTTAAGTATGATTTTTTTTAAAACATCTAGAAATACTTTCTTTTTATTTTTTTTATTTTTTTTTTTTAAAGATTTATTTATTTATTTATTTTGGGCGGGTGTCGGGTTGGGGAGGGAGGGGAGCGGGCGGGCCACTTCTATTGGTCTTTCATTTCTCTATGTTCATCCGTCTTTGTTCTTTGGCTCCTGTGGGCCTCCCATCGCGGTGGCGTCCTTGTTGCAGAGCGCCGGCTCTGGGCGCATGCGCTCCAGAGCTCCGGCTCGGTAATTGGCCACATCAGTCCAGCCGCTCCGCGGCACGTGGGATCTTCCCAGGCCAGGGGTCGAACCGGCGCCCCTTGCACTGCAAGGCGGTGTCCTTACCCACTGGACCACCAGGGGAAGCCCTACTTTCTTTTTAAGAAGCAGTTTTTTGTTTGTTTGTTTGTTTGTTTTGGATATTCTGGGTTTTCACTGCTGCCGTAGGCTCTTCTCTAGTTGCAGGGAGCGGGGACTGCTCTCTAGTTGAGGCGAACAGACTTCTTTTTGTGGTGACTTCTCTTGCTGTGAAACTTGGTCATTAGGGCACCTGGGCTTCAGTAGTTGCAGCGCCTGGGCTCAATAGTTGTAGCTCTGAGGCTCTAGAGCACAGGCTCAATAGTTGTGGTTCATGGGCTTAGCCACTCCGCAGCATGTGGGATCTTCCCAGATCAGAGGTCTAACTCGTGTCTCCTGCATCGACAATTGAACTGTTGACCACTGAACTACCAGGGAAGCCGTAAGTATGATTTTAACATCTTTTTCTTTCATGTGTTTACCAGGGAGGCTCAAGTATCTTTATAACAGTAAAACAGAAGAAACAATATCATGCACTGAAGAAATTGATATATGAAGACACTCAAAAACCAGCACCATGCCCAGGAGTAAGGAAACATCTAGAATTTTTTTGAGCTTTCTGAAAAAGTTTCCTTTATATATCCTCTCTTAGAAATTAAGAATGTGTTTTTTAAATTCTTAACAACAAATGCTTTGGACAAAGGTTTTTTAAAAATATTTATTTATTTATTTATTGGGCTGCACATGGGTCTTAGTTATAGCACGTGGGATCAGTTCCCTGACCAGGGATCGAACCTGGGCCTCCGGCATTGGGAGCACAAAGTCTTAGCCACTGGACCACTGGGGAAGTCCCTGGACAAAATTTTTTAAATGTGTTCTCGAACAGATTTGGATGGTCTTTTTTAAATTTTCAGTGATTATATGCTATAATTCTAGTTTGATAAAAGCTTAGTCTTGATGTATTCTACCATTTATGCTGGGAGTGAAGTCGTAAATCTAAAGACAGTGTGTCTATAAATATCTTTTTTGTTTGTTAGTTTTATTGGGGTATATTTGTTTTTCAATGTTGCATTAGCTTCAGCTGTACAGTTAAGTTATTGTTATACATTTTTGCACAGTTTTCTTTTTTAAAGTATATATAAACCCCAGTCATAGGTATATCCCTGACCCCTCTCCCCTGAGTCCTTCATCCCTCAATGTCTTATTAATAAGGATATTATACCTTTTTTTCTGTACACACAGAATAAGTTCCAAGGATTTATCTATGACTTCGTAACAAGTCGAGTTTTTAATATCATCATTATGGCTCTTATATGTTTCCAAGCAATAACCATGATGATACAGAGTGATGAACAAAGCCACCAAATCGACACTGCCCTATTCTGGATTAACTCAGTTTGTGTTATGTTATATACTGGAGAATGTGTACTAAAGCTTATCGTTTTCCATTGCAACTATTTCACCAGTGGATGGAACATTTTTGATTTTATGGTGGTCGTTTTCTCTATTACAGGTGAGATTTTGTTCAGTTCCATTTTTGTTTATAATAATATTATTTCAGTCAACTTCTTAAAGTAATCATCTTCTGAGGTATAATCTCTTAATAAGCACAACAGGTGGGGACTCTTTATTTCCAGCAGGAATGCCTTGAAGAAAATGAAAATGTTAGTCCATTTGAGCTACCTGGGAAGCCCCAAGAATACTGGAGTGGGTAGCCATTCCTTTCTTCAAAGGAAGAAGTGATCAAACACAGATCTCTCACACTGAGAGCAGATTCTGTGCCATCTGAGCCACCAGGGAATGCCTTACATTTTTACATTCACACATGTACACATGCCTGACTATGATATTAAACAATACTTTCTGAATTAATAATAGACCTTACTACACAGACCACCAGATAAATGCTTAATTATCCCTTTAGTATTTTCCATACATTATTTTTTAAGATGACATTTGTGGAACAAGTGTGATATAACCTTTCAGACTCATTATATTCTTTCCTCTAATCTTTAAAACTATTTACTACTTTTACAACACTAAAGTTTTAGACTTTAATGGATTTGGCACAAGTTTTCTCTTACTCTGGAGATACCAGTCCTTTTTTTAACAAATATATTGGATTATCCTCTTTGTGAATAGATATTATGCTATATCCAAAAAATTCAGTAGCAAACGAGATAGGCAAAATTGCTGTATATACATAGTTTATAGTCTATCAAGGGATACAGCTAATTAAGCAATACATAGTAATATGCTATTAAGGTTATGATAAGAAGCATTATCATGTGGCAGCACAGGGTGTCCCAGTACCTACCACAAGGCAATGAGGAGCACCTAATCAGTAAGTAGAGGTCATAGAAAACTTCACGAAAGAGGCAAAAATCTGAAGAGTAACCTACTGGATAAAGAAGTACCCAAGAATCTAGGATGAACGTGTTCTAGGCAGAGAAGGGTTTGTTTCTTGTCTGCCTCCCAGAAGACACATTCTTGAGTGTTATCTCCATTTGAGTATGGACAATATCTAAGTCTTACTGTTGAGTACTATGCTATGCAGTCAGTAGTGAAAATGTAGATAATCTGGCTGCTTGGTTGTGCCTCCAGAAAATTAACTCATTCAACTGGTAATAGAGGCAGCACAACTAACATTGATAGGCAGTTCCAAGAAGCTTGCTAGAGAAGTACATAAAGTCAAAGTCAGAAGAAGAACTGATGCGAGGAAAATGGAAGGAAGGAGCCCTGTGGGTTGAAATGAGAGTAACTGAATCAGACATCTAGAAGGAGAGGAAATTGCAGTCAAAGACAAACATGTCTAAATTTGAGATCTCAGGAGGTCAGATATCCTGGGTACAGAATGTAGTAATAGATAGATATGACTAAAGTAAAATGACAGAGAATATTAAAGGTAACAAAGTCGAGGACTGAAACACTAGCCTTTGGATGGACTGTTGATGGTAGGTGCTGAGGTGGAGTGGGCAACCAGGAGCCTGTACTGAAGTCTACAGTGAATATGGATGAGGAGGCATGAACAGATCATAGAGCTAAGGAATGGCAGAAGATAATATAGTTGAATGGTATGATCCACAAACTGTCCAAAAACAATTGCTTTTAAAAATTAACGTGAAGGAAAAGTATCTGGAAATCACACTGGAAAGAAAGAAAAGATGCTTGCTCGTTCCATTTTTCTGCCTGAGAAATGCTGAATGGGAAACAATGAACTGTCTGTGCATGAGGGTATCACACGGGAATAGTGTCCTGAGGATAGAGACAGATTTTAGATTAGAAAGGAAGTGAAGAAAATTTAGTGACACGGGAGTAAAAATGTGTTTACAGTTAAAGGGGAAAACCTCCTGTATAATGGAAGAGTTTGGAAGACTGAGGAGAAATGAAAATTTGAGTCAGAGTAGCAGGTTCACTGAAGCACTGTGGAGATGGAGGTATATGTGAGACATTATGTCAGAGAGACAAAATTTAAACCTACTGGATAAAGAAGTACCCAAGAATCTAGGATGAACGTGTTCTAGGCAGAGAAGGGTTTGTTTCTTGTCTGCCTCCCAGAAGACACATTCTTGAGTGTTATCTCCATTTGAGTATGGACAATATCTAAGTCTTACTGTTGAGTACTATGCTATGCAGTCAGTAGTGAAAATGTAGATAATCTGGCTGCTTGGTTGTGCCTCCAGAAAATTAACTCATTCAACTGGTAATAGAGGCAGCACAACTAACATTGATAGGCAGTTCCAAGAAGCTTGCTAGAGAAGTACATAAAGTCAAAGTCAGAAGAAGAACTGATGCGAGGAAAATGGAAGGAAGGAGCCCTGTGGGTTGAAATGAGAGTAACTGAATCAGACATCTAGAAGGAGAGGAAATTGCAGTCAAAGACAAACATGTCTAAATTTGAGATCTCAGGAGGTCAGATATCCTGGGTACAGAATGTAGTAATAGATAGATATGACTAAAGTAAAATGACAGAGAATATTAAAGGTAACAAAGTCGAGGACTGAAACACTAGCCTTTGGATGGACTGTTGATGGTAGGTGCTGAGGTGGAGTGGGCAACCAGGAGCCTGTACTGAAGTCTACAGTGAATATGGATGAGGAGGCATGAACAGATCATAGAGCTAAGGAATGGCAGAAGATAATATAGTTGAATGGTATGATCCACAAACTGTCCAAAAACAATTGCTTTTAAAAATTAACGTGAAGGAAAAGTATCTGGAAATCACACTGGAAAGAAAGAAAAGATGCTTGCTCGTTCCATTTTTCTGCCTGAGAAATGCTGAATGGGAAACAATGAACTGTCTGTGCATGAGGGTATCACACGGGAATAGTGTCCTGAGGATAGAGACAGATTTTAGATTAGAAAGGAAGTGAAGAAAATTTAGTGACACGGGAGTAAAAATGTGTTTACAGTTAAAGGGGAAAACCTCCTGTATAATGGAAGAGTTTGGAAGACTGAGGAGAAATGAAAATTTGAGTCAGAGTAGCAGGTTCACTGAAGCACTGTGGAGATGGAGGTATATGTGAGACATTATGTCAGAGAGAATGCCATCATTGCCAGTAACCAAATCAACAGATGTGTGAGGCACAATCTTTCCAGACTCAGTGAACATACCTTCTCATTTAGACGCTTCATGGAATTTTCCCCTTCTGTGTCTTCTCAACTCAAAATGAGCCATACTCTCTCCAGTCATTCCAGAGAGCATTCCTTAGGTTTTTCCGTGGTAATTATAAACGCACCTTGTTTTATAGTTATTAATCTCACTCTCATAGTGTCCTCATCCTCCTACCACTGCCAGAAAGAAAAATTCTAGACAAAGACTTGTTTATCTAATTCACATTTAAAGTTCCTAAGGCCCCATATTGCTGTATATGAAGTCAATAAACCAAATTATAATCTATGAATCACAGAATGCAAAATATTTTTGTCCTTGTATTTATCAACTAGGTCTTTCTGCTTTGCATTATAATTAGTTTAAATGTCTGCCTCTACTCTATAGTTTATGGTCTTTGAGGATTCATCGTCATTCATCTTTGCATAGTTTCATGGCACCTTTATTAGGTAATCCATAAAGGTTTGTTTGAACTAAATTTCTTGATCTGACTACAATCATGGAAAAAATATGACTACTATCTTATATTATGGATTCATGCCATCTACGATTCCAGAAGTGTCTGGACTCTGATACTCTGGAAATGATGATAGAAATAATTCTCTTCCAAATTTTGTTAGACACTGAGCATGGACACAATTAGTGTTTGGCCAACTCAAACTTTCAATGTGTGCTAAATGTTATAGGGAAGGATTAATTGAATGGTATGATCCACAAACTGTCCAAAAACAATTGCTTTTAAAAATTAACGTGAAGGAAAAGTATCTGGAAATCACACTGGAAAGAAAGAAAAGATGCTTGCTCGTTCCATTTTTCTGCCTGAGAAATGCTGAATGGGAAACAATGAACTGTCTGTGCATGAGGGTATCACACGGGAATAGTGTCCTGAGGATAGAGACAGATTTTAGATTAGAAAGGAAGTGAAGAAAATTTAGTGACACGGGAGTAAAAATGTGTTTACAGTTAAAGGGGAAAACCTCCTGTATAATGGAAGAGTTTGGAAGACTGAGGAGAAATGAAAATTTGAGTCAGAGTAGCAGGTTCACTGAAGCACTGTGGAGATGGAGGTATATGTGAGACATTATGTCAGAGAGAATGCCATCATTGCCAGTAACCAAATCAACAGATGTGTGAGGCACAATCTTTCCAGACTCAGTGAACATACCTTCTCATTTAGACGCTTCATGGAATTTTCCCCTTCTGTGTCTTCTCAACTCAAAATGAGCCATACTCTCTCCAGTCATTCCAGAGAGCATTCCTTAGGTTTTTCCGTGGTAATTATAAACGCACCTTGTTTTATAGTTATTAATCTCACTCTCATAGTGTCCTCATCCTCCTACCACTGCCAGAAAGAAAAATTCTAGACAAAGACTTGTTTATCTAATTCACATTTAAAGTTCCTAAGGCCCCATATTGCTGTATATGAAGTCAATAAACCAAATTATAATCTATGAATCACAGAATGCAAAATATTTTTGTCCTTGTATTTATCAACTAGGTCTTTCTGCTTTGCATTATAATTAGTTTAAATGTCTGCCTCTACTCTATAGTTTATGGTCTTTGAGGATTCATCGTCATTCATCTTTGCATAGTTTCATGGCACCTTTATTAGGTAATCCATAAAGGTTTGTTTGAACTAAATTTCTTGATCTGACTACAATCATGGAAAAAATATGACTACTATCTTATATTATGGATTCATGCCATCTACGATTCCAGAAGTGTCTGGACTCTGATACTCTGGAAATGATGATAGAAATAATTCTCTTCCAAATTTTGTTAGACACTGAGCATGGACACAATTAGTGTTTGGCCAACTCAAACTTTCAATGTGTGCTAAATGTTATAGGGGAAGGATTAATTATCTGAACATACAGAAAAGCCATGAAATGTAAAGTAATTTATATTCTTCTAAATAACTGTGTTGCCTGCTTTATCCTTTCCTACACCAAGGACTATTTCTGCCTCTGATGCTAGGATATTACCTTGTATCTCCATCCTTTGTGCAACTGATACTTCTCTCACGGATCGTCTACATTCTGCATCCTGAGAAAGGACTAAAGCTGTTCCGTAATCTGCTGCTTCCTTTGATTCTGTCCCTCCCTGCCTTGCTGAACATCAGTCTCCTCATCTTCCTGATCATGTTTATCTATGCAATCTTTGGAATGTACCATTTTGCCTATGTTAAAAAGGAAGCTGGGATTAATGATGTATCCAACTTTGAAACCTTTGGGAGCAGTATGCTCTGTCTTTTCCAAGTTGCAATATTTGCTGGTTGGGATGGGATGCTTGATGCAATTTTCAATAGTAAATGGTCTGACTGTGATCCTGATAAAATTAACCCTGGGACTCAGGTTAGAGGAGACTGTGGTAATCTCTTTGTTGGGATTATTTATTTTGTCAGTTATATCCTCTTATCTAGGCTAATCATTATAAACATGTACCTTGTCTTAATCATGGAGTTTATAAATATTACTTCTAAAAAAAAAGCCAAGATGTTGAGTGAGGATATGAAGTCAATAAACCAAATTATAATCTATGAATCACAGAATGCAAAATATTTTTGTCCTTGTATTTATCAACTAGGTCTTTCTGCTTTGCATTATAATTAGTTTAAATGTCTGCCTCTACTCTATAGTTTATGGTCTTTGAGGATTCATCGTCATTCATCTTTGCATAGTTTCATGGCACCTTTATTAGGTAATCCATAAAGGTTTGTTTGAACTAAATTTCTTGATCTGACTACAATCATGGAAAAAATATGACTACTATCTTATATTATGGATTCATGCCATCTACGATTCCAGAAGTGTCTGGACTCTGATACTCTGGAAATGATGATAGAAATAATTCTCTTCCAAATTTTGTTAGACACTGAGCATGGACACAATTAGTGTTTGGCCAACTCAAACTTTCAATGTGTGCTAAATGTTATAGGGGAAGGATTAATTATCTGAACATACAGAAAAGCCATGAAATGTAAAGTAATTTATATTCTTCTAAATAACTGTGTTGCCTGCTTTATCCTTTCCTACACCAAGGACTATTTCTGCCTCTGATGCTAGGATATTACCTTGTATCTCCATCCTTTGTGCAACTGATACTTCTCTCACGGATCGTCTACATTCTGCATCCTGAGAAAGGACTAAAGCTGTTCCGTAATCTGCTGCTTCCTTTGATTCTGTCCCTCCCTGCCTTGCTGAACATCAGTCTCCTCATCTTCCTGATCATGTTTATCTATGCAATCTTTGGAATGTACCATTTTGCCTATGTTAAAAGGAAGCTGGGATTAATGATGTATCCAACTTTGAAACCTTTGGGAGCAGTATGCTCTGTCTTTTCCAAGTTGCAATATTTGCTGGTTGGGATGGGATGCTTGATGCAATTTTCAATAGTAAATGGTCTGACTGTGATCCTGATAAAATTAACCCTGGGACTCAGGTTAGAGGAGACTGTGGTAATCTCTTTGTTGGGATTATTTATTTTGTCAGTTATATCCTCTTATCTAGGCTAATCATTATAAACATGTACCTTGTCTTAATCATGGAGTTTATAAATATTACTTCTAAAAAAAAAGCCAAGATGTTGAGTGAGGATGATTTTAGGAAATTCTTTCAGGTGTGGAAGAGGTTTGATCCTGATAGTACCCAATATATAGACTCTAGCAAGCTCTCAGACTTGGCAGCTGCTCTTGATCCTCCCCTTTTCATGGCAAAACCAAACAAGGGTCAGCTCGTTGCCATGGATCTTCCCATGGCTGTTGGGGACAGAATTCATTGCCTTGACGTCTTACTTGCTTTAACAAAGAGAGTTATGGGTAAAGATGTGAGCATGGAGAAAGTTCTTTCAGAGATGGAATCAGGGTTTACGTTAGCCAACACTTTTAAGATCACATATGAGCCAATTACAACTACTCTGAAACGGAAACAAGAGGTAGTCTCAGCAACCATCATTCAGCGTGCTTATAAAAGTTACCGTTCAAGGCAAAATGACAAAAATACATCAGCTATTCCTATGAAAGATGGGCACAAAGAAGTTCAAGCTGTCAAAGAAGATTCCTGTATTGACAAAGTTGAGGGAACATCAACTATTCAAAGCCAGATATAATCCTTTTTCCTACCTTTTCACCTTGTTTTCACACGTTCCCGAAATGTTAAAACTTTAAGAAAGTTAAGACTTCACTTAATAAATTGTTTATAACCAATGGAAGACTAACTTTTGCTCACAAGATCCCATACCCAATTTACTTTTGCCCCTGTATATTCAATCTAAACAAGACAACCCCGTAGTAACACTGCAGAGATAAATTAGGTTAAAATTGTTGTTTAATAATCCAATAATTGTTTTTTCTGTATGACTTTATATATGATGTCTACTTCTTCTGAAGAATGGTGGAGATAGTGGAGGAAATTTGTAACAAAAGGAGCTTCCTTATATGTTTTATGTCTACTTTAACTTGATGGGTTCAAGTTCACCACTAATAGGATGTGATTAGAAATAAATAAGTACTTTCTTAAAGTGAAATGGTGTTTTAAAAAACAAGTACATTGCTGCAGTCCATTGAATCATAAACTTTTGACAGATGCCAGTCAGGGAAGGGTAATCTCTTTGTTGGGATTATTTATTTTGTCAGTTATATCCTCTTATCTAGGCTAATCATTATAAACATGTACCTTGTCTTAATCATGGAGTTTATAAATATTACTTCTAAAAAAGCCAAGATGTTGAGTGAGGATGATTTTAGGAAATTCTTTCAGGTGTGGAAGAGGTTTGATCCTGATAGTACCCAATATATAGACTCTAGCAAGCTCTCAGACTTGGCAGCTGCTCTTGATCCTCCCCTTTTCATGGCAAAACCAAACAAGGGTCAGCTCGTTGCCATGGATCTTCCCATGGCTGTTGGGGACAGAATTCATTGCCTTGACGTCTTACTTGCTTTAACAAAGAGAGTTATGGGTAAAGATGTGAGCATGGAGAAAGTTCTTTCAGAGATGGAATCAGGGTTTACGTTAGCCAACACTTTTAAGATCACATATGAGCCAATTACAACTACTCTGAAACGGAAACAAGAGGTAGTCTCAGCAACCATCATTCAGCGTGCTTATAAAAGTTACCGTTCAAGGCAAAATGACAAAAATACATCAGCTATTCCTATGAAAGATGGGCACAAAGAAGTTCAAGCTGTCAAAGAAGATTCCTGTATTGACAAAGTTGAGGGAACATCAACTATTCAAAGCCAGATATAATCCTTTTTCCTACCTTTTCACCTTGTTTTCACACGTTCCCGAAATGTTAAAACTTTAAGAAAGTTAAGACTTCACTTAATAAATTGTTTATAACCAATGGAAGACTAACTTTTGCTCACAAGATCCCATACCCAATTTACTTTTGCCCCTGTATATTCAATCTAAACAAGACAACCCCGTAGTAACACTGCAGAGATAAATTAGGTTAAAATTGTTGTTTAATAATCCAATAATTGTTTTTTCTGTATGACTTTATATATGATGTCTACTTCTTCTGAAGAATGGTGGAGATAGTGGAGGAAATTTGTAACAAAAGGAGCTTCCTTATATGTTTTATGTCTACTTTAACTTGATGGGTTCAAGTTCACCACTAATAGGATGTGATTAGAAATAAATAAGTACTTTCTTAAAGTGAAATGGTGTTTTAAAAAACAAGTACATTGCTGCAGTCCATTGAATCATAAACTTGCTTAGACAGATGCCAGTCAGGGGAAGGGGAAATGTAGTTCTTAGGAAGTTCCTTTGAGATCAATTACAGAGATTCTGAGGCTGCTGATTCAAACCATTATTGAAAAAGATTGATTAGAGTCCAGATTTTGTTTTTGGTTCTTTCTGTTTTATTTTATTTTGATCTAGGAATTGTTGTTATTTTATTGTCCTTGGGTTCCCAGTTTCTCATCTCTTTGACTAGTTTCAGCTAAGGACCAGCTCTTTAAAAGAATGGGTTAAGGAAACTACATTAGGGCCTACATTTTCAAATTTTTCTCATTTCTCCTTTGGAAAACAGTGACCATGTTGAGGTACTTTTCATGGCATTTCATGTTTTTATATATATATATATATATACATATACACACATACATATATATATATATACACACACACACACACACACACATATATACATACATATATATATAGCTTTAAGAAAGAAAGAAATCACTAAAACCATGTGGATTCTGAACTAGGGGAACAAAGTGTGAGTTTGTTGGTGGTGGTGTTTTATAACATAAGTGTATGCTGTGTATGTTCGTCCACAGTCATGTCCGACCCTTTGTGACTCCATGGATTGTAGCCTGGACTATAGCCTGCCAGGCTCCTCTGTCCATGGGATTTTCCAGGCAAGAATCATGGAGTGGATTGCCATTTCCTATTCCAGGCATAAGTGTATGCATGTTAATTTTCCATTTATCTTTATAAATTTTTTGTCTTGTTTTTACTTCATTGCATACATAATTGCTCTGTGAAATATTTTCTGTTTGAAAAACTTTTAAAATCCTAAGCATTAATCTTCACTAGTAAATTTTTTTTTTTAAAGATAGGCAGAAATAATTCTTTTGATGTAGTAATAAAATATACTCAGGTGCATCCCTATAGTTTGAGATTCTGGTATTTATTCCATTTGTGTGAAGATCAGTTTCAGGGTGCCTACAAAGTCCTAAAAGATTCAAAAGGAAAATACGTATTCTGTTGACTTAATGACAAGTTTTAAATATGTTGTATGGTATTCAAAATCATTTAAATATCAGTCATTGTATCTGTTATGAATGCATGATCTTGATTGAGCCTTAACTCTTATAATCTATTTCTGCTCAGAAATGTATTAACCTGACCAAGATGCCTTTGGGTGATCCTAAGCAAATGTAATTTCAGGTTTTTTTTTCTCTAATGAGGAAACAGATGCCAGTCAGGGAAGGGTGTAGTTCTTAGGAAGTTCCTTTGAGATCAATTACAGAGATTCTGAGGCTGCTGATTCAAACCATTATTGAAAAAGATTGATTAGAGTCCAGATTTTGTTTTTGGTTCTTTCTGTTTTATTTTATTTTGATCTAGGAATTGTTGTTATTTTATTGTCCTTGGGTTCCCAGTTTCTCATCTCTTTGACTAGTTTCAGCTAAGGACCAGCTCTTTAAAAGAATGGGTTAAGGAAACTACATTAGGGCCTACATTTTCAAATTTTTCTCATTTCTCCTTTGGAAAACAGTGACCATGTTGAGGTACTTTTCATGGCATTTCATGTTTTTATATATATATATATATATACATATACACACATACATATATATATATATACACACACACACACACACACACATATATACATACATATATATATAGCTTTAAGAAAGAAAGAAATCACTAAAACCATGTGGATTCTGAACTAGGGGAACAAAGTGTGAGTTTGTTGGTGGTGGTGTTTTATAACATAAGTGTATGCTGTGTATGTTCGTCCACAGTCATGTCCGACCCTTTGTGACTCCATGGATTGTAGCCTGGACTATAGCCTGCCAGGCTCCTCTGTCCATGGGATTTTCCAGGCAAGAATCATGGAGTGGATTGCCATTTCCTATTCCAGGCATAAGTGTATGCATGTTAATTTTCCATTTATCTTTATAAATTTTTTGTCTTGTTTTTACTTCATTGCATACATAATTGCTCTGTGAAATATTTTCTGTTTGAAAAACTTTTAAAATCCTAAGCATTAATCTTCACTAGTAAATTTTTTTTTAAAGATAGGCAGAAATAATTCTTTTGATGTAGTAATAAAATATACTCAGGTGCATCCCTATAGTTTGAGATTCTGGTATTTATTCCATTTGTGTGAAGATCAGTTTCAGGGTGCCTACAAAGTCCTAAAAGATTCAAAAGGAAAATACGTATTCTGTTGACTTAATGACAAGTTTTAAATATGTTGTATGGTATTCAAAATCATTTAAATATCAGTCATTGTATCTGTTATGAATGCATGATCTTGATTGAGCCTTAACTCTTATAATCTATTTCTGCTCAGAAATGTATTAACCTGACCAAGATGCCTTTGGGTGATCCCCTAAGCAAATGTAATTTCAGGGTTCTGTTTCTTCCTCTAAGTGTTCCTTCCCTCCCTCCTCCCATTCTCCATCATGTGATGGGGATCAGTGAGGAGTCAGTATTAAATTGGTGACATGGGGACAGCCGGTGCTTTATTTAAGCTTCTCAGTTTTCTATTTCTTGGAAGAACTCTATTGTGGAAATTGCTTCAGATATTTAGACTGAATCTTTACTTGCTCCTGTAAATTCCAAAAAGACTATGAACTGATTTTAGTTTGAAAATGATATCTTTTAATTATAAATCATGTTTGTCGTGAACCTTCCAAAAACTATGTAAAGAATTATTTTTAGCAAATCTTACAATATATTCTACTTTTCAGATATTAAAGAAACTAATAAATACTACTTGTTAACCATGCTAAGCTATGCTTATTTTTCTTTGGTAAATTAATTTGACAACATTGTCTAATAAGTGTTTAAAATGAGCCTTACATTAAAGCTTATTCATTCAGGCTTTACCTGAAAATATGGAAAATAGAATCTTATTTTATTTTTGTGTTAAAATTCTTAGAGCATAGACTGTCTTTTATATATATACCAACGAAAGACTCTGTACATGTTTCCAAGTAGTATGCTTGTGTACATGCTAAGATATATCCGACTCTTTGTGATCCCATGGACTGTAATCCGCCAAGCTCATCTGTCGGTGGGATTCTTCAGGTAAGAATACTTGAGTGGATTGCCATTTCCTCCCTCAGGGGATCTTCTCAACCTGAGGATCGAACCCATGTCTCTTATGTCTCCTGCATTGGCAGGTGGGTTCTTTACCACTAACAGACTTTACCTGTGAAGCCCTTCCAAGTAGTAGATTTAGATACAAAGATCAAATAAAATACATATACTCTGACCTCAAGAACTTGTCATCCAGGTGGGAGAACAGACAGTAAAATGATACAAAATAATTAAAGGTAGCATACACTGCAACTCAGATTCTTTTTTTTTATATAATTATTATTTTTATTATTATTATTTTGCGGGGGGTGGGCTGGGGAGGGAGGAGGGTGGGCGGGCCACTTCTATTGGTCTTTCATTTATCTATTTTCATCCATCTTTGTTCTTTGGCCCGTGTGGGCCCCCCATCACGGTGGCCTCTGTTGTCGCAGAGCACTAGCTCTGGGCACATGCACTCCAGAGCTCTGGCTCAGTATTTGGACACATCAGTCCAGCCGCTCTGCGGCACGTGGAATCTTCCCAGACAAGGGATCAAACCGGCGCCCCTTGCACTGCAAGGTGGTGTCCTTACCCACTGGACTACCAGGGAAGCCCTGCAACTCAGATTCTTAATGGAAGTAAATGTAGCATAGCTACTAAATTGATTATCACCATAGGACTTGATCTGGCCTTTGACTACACACTAGCAGTATGCACACAATTAGGAAAAACAATATTTTCATACCTTTCAGTCCAATTCATCTTCCTGTCTTGCTTCGACTCCCAATTACTTGAGGTTCTTCTGCTTAGAACATTACATCTTTGCTACCATAACTCAGGCTGAGCACTTGATAATCCATCATCAAGAATACTGCATCTGGGCTTCCCTGGTGGTCCAGTGGATAAGGACACTGCCTTGCAGTGCAAGGGGCGCCAGTTCGATCCCTGGCCAGGGAAGATCCCACATGCCGTGGAGCAGCTGGATCGATGTGTCCAACTACTGAGCCAAGGCTCTGGAGCGCATGCACCCAGAGCCATTGCTCTGCAGCGACAGAGGCCACTGTGATGGGAGGCCCACAAAGGCCAAAGAACAAAA
This sequence comes from Tragulus kanchil, assembly GCA_022376925.1. Lineage (NCBI taxonomy): Eukaryota > Metazoa > Chordata > Mammalia > Artiodactyla > Tragulidae > Tragulus > Tragulus kanchil. The sequence goes on along the minus strand of JAIOJX010000026.1, from coordinate 261,853,222 downwards.
TGGGTGAAAATAAATAAATGAAAGACCAACAGAAGTGGCCAAAAAAAAAAATGATGTGGTGTAAATATATACAATGGACAATATAATTAAAAAACAAAAAAGAATACTGAGTCTGATGCTCTCAAAGCTTTCAGTCCATCCAGTGGAAACAAAGATAGCAACCTCCAAACGGGCATTGTTGTCTATCATCCTAGGGAGCAAAACTGCAAAAAATCCAAGATGCAACAGTAAAAACTGTTCAATAAATTTCTTTCTTTTTTTTTTTTAAAGATTTATTTATTTATTTATTTTGAGGGGGTGAGGTGGGGAGGGAGGGGAACAGGCGGGCCACTTCTATCGGTCTTTCATTTGTCCATTTTCATCTATCTTTGTTCTTTGGCCCGTGTGGGCCTCCCATCGCGATGGCCTCTGTTGTCGCAGAGCACTGGCTCTGGATGCATGCGCCCCAGAGCTCCCACTCGGTAATTGTTGGACACATCGGTCCAGCCGCTGCACGGCACATGGGATCTTCCCAGGCCAGGGATCGAACCGGTGCCCGTTGCACTGCAAGGTGGTATCCTTACCCACTGGACCACCAGGGAAGCCCTAAATTTATTTTCTAAGTGAAAGTTTTAGATAAAAGTTTATTTTCTAACAAGGTCTCGTTAATAAGCAGACTCTGAGTATGTTACAAATGACTATTTGGCTCCCAGACTCTCCCATTCTCCTGTTCTGTGGTGATGGCATTCCTGATTCTTAGGTAGATCCTTCTGGAATAAATACTATATTGTATTACCTCGTTTTTTTTGGGTTTAAAGGGTGGCCATGTAAACTAAATTCTATCCTTTTAACTTTCCACTGACTGGATCGTGGATAAATAGGCAGACCATCTGTCATGAAACAAGGGAGGCCAACAATCAGTGAATGATAGGCAATAAGGTGGAAGAACCTGGTTCAGATAATCATACTTAGTGATTAAAGTATATGTTTTAGGATTAAAGCAGGAAACAGATCACATTGTGTCATCTTTTCCTAAGCTATGAAGAAAAATAAGAACTGAGGGACGACTCGAACCTCTTTACAAAATGACCAGGCAAAGTTTCAAATCTTAAAAAACGAAATTCACATCATTATAATAGAGTCATATTCTTTAGAGTTTATACCTTTTTTATAACATGAAAAAATAATTAAAAAACAAAAAAGAATACTGAGTCTGATGCTCTCAAAGCTTTCAGTCCATCCAGTGGAAACAAAGATAGCAACCTCCAAACGGGCATTGTTGTCTATCATCCTAGGGAGCAAAACTGCAAAAAATCCAAGATGCAACAGTAAAAACTGTTCAATAAATTTCTTTCTTTTTTTTTTTTAAAGATTTATTTATTTATTTATTTTGAGGGGGTGAGGTGGGGAGGGAGGGGAACAGGCGGGCCACTTCTATCGGTCTTTCATTTGTCCATTTTCATCTATCTTTGTTCTTTGGCCCGTGTGGGCCTCCCATCGCGATGGCCTCTGTTGTCGCAGAGCACTGGCTCTGGATGCATGCGCCCCAGAGCTCCCACTCGGTAATTGTTGGACACATCGGTCCAGCCGCTGCACGGCACATGGGATCTTCCCAGGCCAGGGATCGAACCGGTGCCCGTTGCACTGCAAGGTGGTATCCTTACCCACTGGACCACCAGGGAAGCCCTAAATTTATTTTCTAAGTGAAAGTTTTAGATAAAAGTTTATTTTCTAACAAGGTCTCGTTAATAAGCAGACTCTGAGTATGTTACAAATGACTATTTGGCTCCCAGACTCTCCCATTCTCCTGTTCTGTGGTGATGGCATTCCTGATTCTTAGGTAGATCCTTCTGGAATAAATACTATATTGTATTACCTTGTTTTTTTGGTTAAGGCTGGCCATGTAAACTAAATTCTATCCTTTTTAACTTTCCACTGACTGGATCGTGGATAAATAGGCAGACCATCTGTCATGAAACAAGGGAGGCCAACAATCAGTGAATGATAGGCAATAAGGTGGAAGAACCTGGTTCAGATAATCATACTTAGTGATTAAAGTATATGTTTTAGGATTAAAGCAGGAAACAGATCACATTGTGTCATCTTTTCCTAAGCTATGAAGAAAAATAAGAACTGAGGGACGACTCGAACCTCTTTACAAAATGACCAGGCAAAGTTTCAAATCTTAAAAAACGAAATTCACATCATTATAATAGAGTCATATTCTTTAGAGTTTATACCTGAAAAATTATTATATGGTAGTGTAATAGGGAGCATAGCACTCTAATATAATATCCCATTATAATTGGCTCTTATTTAGTCATATGGGTATTACAGGCAGTAGTTTCCAACCCTATGTTGGCTTTTACTTTTTGCTTAGGATGGTCTTCTATAGTGGCTTAGACAGTGAAGAATCTAGCTGCAGTACAGGTGACCCAAGGTTCTATCTCTGGGTTGGAAAGATCCCCTGGAGAAAGAAATGGCAACCCACTCCAGTATTCTTGCCTGGAGAATCCCATGGACAGAGGAACCTGGTGGTCTATGGTCCATGGGGTCACAAAGAGTCAGAAATGACTGAGCAACTAACACTCTTCAAGAAACCTAAAGAACTGAATCGGCAGGAAATTAGAATAAACCCATACAATAGTGCCATGTGGAGTAGGAATGCCTTTTTCATTGTTGGGTATATTCTACCATCAGTGGATGTTGAAAGAGCTATCTTTTTTGTTGAATAATTATTTCTTTCTGATGGTTCTATCCATTATGCTTGACAGTTCTGGTAAAGGAAAATATTCGTTCTCTTAACTGAGTGAGGCTTTTAGATCAAGAAGAAGCACTGACGTATTTAGGACAAGGAAGACTCTGCAGTAGTGGCATCAGTTTGATTAAAGGAGATGTGTTGATTTATTTTCTTTTACATTACAGAGAATGACTAAGAATCATCTCTAAGATGTCTGTTTCTCTCTTGAGCCTTAAATTATTAAATATATTTCCTTGTCCTCATATTGCTTTCTGCAGAAGAAAATAGGCAGACCATCTGTCATGAAACAAGGGAGGCCAACAATCAGTGAATGATAGGCAATAAGGTGGAAGAACCTGGTTCAGATAATCATACTTAGTGATTAAAGTATATGTTTTAGGATTAAAGCAGGAAACAGATCACATTGTGTCATCTTTTCCTAAGCTATGAAGAAAAATAAGAACTGAGGGACGACTCGAACCTCTTTACAAAATGACCAGGCAAAGTTTCAAATCTTAAAAAACGAAATTCACATCATTATAATAGAGTCATATTCTTTAGAGTTTATACCTGAAAAATTATTATATGGTAGTGTAATAGGGAGCATAGCACTCTAATATAATATCCCATTATAATTGGCTCTTATTTAGTCATATGGGTATTACAGGCAGTAGTTTCCAACCCTATGTTGGCTTTTACTTTTTGCTTAGGATGGTCTTCTATAGTGGCTTAGACAGTGAAGAATCTAGCTGCAGTACAGGTGACCCAAGGTTCTATCTCTGGGTTGGAAAGATCCCCTGGAGAAAGAAATGGCAACCCACTCCAGTATTCTTGCCTGGAGAATCCCATGGACAGAGGAACCTGGTGGTCTATGGTCCATGGGGTCACAAAGAGTCAGAAATGACTGAGCAACTAACACTCTTCAAGAAACCTAAAGAACTGAATCGGCAGGAAATTAGAATAAACCCATACAATAGTGCCATGTGGAGTAGGAATGCCTTTTTCATTGTTGGGTATATTCTACCATCAGTGGATGTTGAAAGAGCTATCTTTTTTGTTGAATAATTATTTCTTTCTGATGGTTCTATCCATTATGCTTGACAGTTCTGGTAAAGGAAAATATTCGTTCTCTTAACTGAGTGAGGCTTTTAGATCAAGAAGAAGCACTGACGTATTTAGGACAAGGAAGACTCTGCAGTAGTGGCATCAGTTTGATTAAAGGAGATGTGTTGATTTATTTTCTTTTACATTACAGAGAATGACTAAGAATCATCTCTAAGATGTCTGTTTCTCTCTTGAGCCTTAAATTATTAAATATATTTCCTTGTCCTCATATTGCTTTCTGCAGAAGAAAACACTGCATCCTTCCAGTGAGCACAAAGCTTCTATTGCAGTGCAACCCAGGCAAACCCAGCCAAGGTCTGCTGGGCATCTCTGCTGTTGCAGCATTTGATACACACAGGAAAGGTCTCATGAATAATGCACAATTATAAACAGGTGGCCATATCAAGATCTCTTCACTTAATGCTTTTCACAAACACACTCCAAGGAAAGTAATTGGATACCTTCATTAGCGATTGATCTGTACAGGAAGAAAGTGTGATTAAAAGCTTGCAAGACATCGATTCCATGTGCATTAGCTTGAATTGCCCTGCATTGTTTTTTACTGAAAACCCACACAAATCATACCAATAATCAGAATTGTAGTGCTGAACAGAAATATAAGATATTTTAAAAGCACAAGTATGTAAATTCAGAATAATCCATTCACTGCAGAGTATGTAAAAAGCAAAAGCAGCTTATCATGAGGCCGCCTTGTAATTGGGTAAGAACTCCCAGGGCTGTGTTGAGCACTGATGTACCATCAGTGGAACAGTTTGTAGGATGTGAATCCACTCTAGTCCATTTCCACTAATGACAAGAAATGTCAGGAGGCTCTAAGCACCTTCCTGGAACAGCCATCATTAATCTCCAATATAATCACATTACCTTTTTATTATTTTAGATAAAAAATAGTGAGTACTTTTATTTTTGCCCAGTCACAGACTACATGTTAAACCTACCACGTAAAAGTCTTTATGCTTCACCTCAATTTGCCAGAATTATTAACACAATTGGCTAAAGTTGACTGCTCCTCTCAGAAGGAGAGAGGATGACCCTCATGGCCAAGTCATCTGCTCCAGAGATAACTCTCAACTTTGTACACAAATCTTTAACAAGAAGATGACAATGTAGTGTACTATCCTAACTAGATTGTAAATTATTATTATTATTATTATTATTATAGTAAGTATTTGTAGGTATTTGTAAGACGGCACTGGAATAATTTCTGTATGTTTTGTTTTATATTGTTTTATCTCAGTGGCTCCTATGTTATCAATAAGTCCTCTAGAATATTAACTGCATCCATTTAACTTTTTCTTTCTGAAATTATAGAGTTATTCCTATAGGTGAACTGGAGATTCTATATGCTGACTGTGACTGACAGTTCTGTTTACAGCATAACTCTGTTATGATTATATTTTCCATATCTTATTTATTTCAACTTATCTGTGTTGTTTTAATGCATGAAAATTGAATATGCTAATGTGGAAGAGAAAAAAAAATCTAATTCCAAGCTGTCACTAATATGAGATGCAATTAGTGAGGAAGAGAGATTTAAGGTTACTTAAAATTAAAGTCAGGATCTTCTGCTTACATTTACAATAATATTGGTGTGGGAATTGCTATCTTAGTGTAAATAACTAGAAAACTCGACAAAATGTGTGAAACAAATATTTTTAGACATCTATCAACAGTCAGCACAAGATTATGAAATCTGGCAGAAAGAGTTCTGGTAAAATTAAGTTTCAGGATCTTAACCCTTTATTAAAGGCTGCTGTAGACCTGACTTAAATGCACTTCAACACAAACCTCAAAAAGACTCAAGTCCAAGTTATTTAAATACTTCCACACTTAAGGAATACAATAAAATACAGCACTTAGTAATGTAAAATTCGCAATGTCCAGTATCCAATCCAAACTTTCAGATAACGGAATAAGCAGGAAAATGTGGCTCTTAAGCAGAAGTAAAGAAACAGATTCAGTCATGATATTAATTATAAAATAAGCAGACCAGGATGTTAAAATAGGTATCCTGAACATTATAACTGTGGACAAGGTTATAAAGGAATACATGAATTAATAAGAAGAGGAACTGAAAGTATAAAAATTGTCCCAATAGAAGTCCTAGGGATGAACAAAAAACATCTGAAACAAAAAATAAACCCAGATGGCTTTAACTGCAGATTAGAAATTGCAGAAGAGATCAGAGAACTTGAAAACGTGGAATAAAAACTATGCATATTTAATAGAAAAAAATTACAGAGCCTCAGTGACCTATGGGCCAATATCTTGCAATCTTATATGAGAATAATCTTGCAGATATAAAGATTAATACTTTTTATCATTATTTTTATTTATTTTTGACCATGCTGGCTGGGTCTTTGTTGCACTGGCGGCTTTTCTGCAGTTGCTGAAAGCAGTTGCCACTCTTTGTTGTACTGTGTGGTCTTCTCATTGTGGTGGCTTCTCTTGTTGTGGAGAAGAGGCTCTAGGCACATGAACTTCAGTAGTCATGGCACATGGCTCAGTAGTTGCAGTTGCCAGGCTCCAGAGCACAGGTTCAGTAGTTGTGGTGCACTCGCTTAGTTGCCCCATGGCATGTGGAGTTCTCCTGGACCAGAAATCAAACTCATTTCCCCTATATTGACAGACAGACTCTTCACCTATGAGTCACCAGAGAGAACTGAAATGAATACTTTTTATGACAAACAAAAGATAAGGAAATTAATTGCCAATAGTGCTGCACTACAGAGTCAAAGGAGGTTTTTCAGGTGCAAAACAAGTGGTATCAGATTGAAATGTGGATTTAAACAATGGAATGGAGAGCACTAGAAATTGTAAACGTGTGGATATGTATGAAAGACATATTTCTCATTTTTAATATTTTAAGTTCACTTTATAAAGCAAAGATCATGTATTTTGCTTATAAATGGCTGGTAATACATATATAACAATGCATAATAACATAGCAAAAAGGACAAGATTGAGGAAATATTATTGGTCTTATACTGTATACATGAAGTGGTATTTTATTTGAAATTAAAAGCAGGAAAATGTGCTCTTAAGCAGAAGTAAAGAAACAGATTCAGTCATGATATTAATTATAAAATAAGCAGACCAGGATGTTAAAATAGGTATCCTGAACATTATAACTGTGGACAAGGTTATAAAGGAATACATGAATTAATAAGAAGAGGAACTGAAAGTATAAAAATTGTCCCAATAGAAGTCCTAGGGATGAACAAAAAACATCTGAAACAAAAAATAAACCCAGATGGCTTTAACTGCAGATTAGAAATTGCAGAAGAGATCAGAGAACTTGAAAACGTGGAATAAAAACTATGCATATTTAATAGAAAAAAATTACAGAGCCTCAGTGACCTATGGGCCAATATCTTGCAATCTTATATGAGAATAATCTTGCAGATATAAAGATTAATACTTTTTATCATTATTTTTATTTATTTTTGACCATGCTGGCTGGGTCTTTGTTGCACTGGCGGCTTTTCTGCAGTTGCTGAAAGCAGTTGCCACTCTTTGTTGTACTGTGTGGTCTTCTCATTGTGGTGGCTTCTCTTGTTGTGGAGAAGAGGCTCTAGGCACATGAACTTCAGTAGTCATGGCACATGGCTCAGTAGTTGCAGTTGCCAGGCTCCAGAGCACAGGTTCAGTAGTTGTGGTGCACTCGCTTAGTTGCCCCATGGCATGTGGAGTTCTCCTGGACCAGAAATCAAACTCATTTCCCCTATATTGACAGACAGACTCTTCACCTATGAGTCACCAGAGAGAACTGAAATGAATACTTTTTATGACAAACAAAAGATAAGGAAATTAATTGCCAATAGTGCTGCACTACAGAGTCAAAGGAGGTTTTTCAGGTGCAAAACAAGTGGTATCAGATTGAAATGTGGATTTAAACAATGGAATGGAGAGCACTAGAAATTGTAAACGTGTGGATATGTATGAAAGACATATTTCTCATTTTTAATATTTTAAGTTCACTTTATAAAGCAAAGATCATGTATTTTGCTTATAAATGGCTGGTAATACATATATAACAATGCATAATAACATAGCAAAAAGGACAAGATTGAGGAAATATTATTGGTCTTATACTGTATACATGAAGTGGTATTTTATTTGAAATTAGACTATGATAAGTTAAAGAAGCACTTTCTAAATTGTAGAGTAACCATTTGAAAAAATATAATATTCCGAAAGAGAGGATAAAAAGGAAACTTTAAAGTACTAAAATGATTTTTTTTAAAGAGAGAAAACTTGAAAACAAATGAAAAGAATTAAAAAAGATAGAACAAATAGAAAGAAAAGGAAATAGTAGCTAGCAAGATGACTGATATAAATCTGACTGTATCAATAATTGTTGTTGTTTAGTTACCCAGTCATGCTGAACTATTGCAACCCTATGGACAGGGATTTTCCAGGCAATAGTGGCGTGGGTTGCCATTTCCCACTCCAGGAGATCTTCCTAACCCAAGAATGGAGCCACATCTCCTAAACTGGCAGACAGATTCTTTACCACTGAGCCACCAAGAAAGCCTGTACCCTTGATATGATGCAAGAAAAAAGCTATTTTACCTCTGTGATCTTCTTTCCCAAATCTTATAACTCCAGTCCAGTCAGGTGTAACAGAAATAAATTCAAACTGAGGGGCATTTGGCAGAATCTCTTCAAAACTGTCCTGGTCAACAAAAACAATGGAAGCCTGGGAGACGATCCCAGAGGACATGACAGGTACATGCAATGTGCTATCCTGGATGGGATTTTGAAACTGTAAAAGAACATTAGATAAAACCTAAGGAAGTTTGGGGCTTCCCTGGTGGTCCAGTGGGTAAGGACACCACCTTGCAGTGCAACAGGCGCCGGTTCGATCCCTGGCCTGGGAAGATCCCACATGCTGTGGAGCGGCTGGACCGATGTGTCCAATTACCGAGCCGGAGCTCTGGTGCGCATGTACCCAGAGCCAGTGCTCTGCGACAACAGAGGCCATCGCGATGGGAGGCCCACACAAGCTGAAGAACAAAGATGGGTGAAAATGGACAAATGAAAGATCAATAGAAGTGGCCCGCCTGCTCCCCTCCCTCCCCAACCCACCCTCCTCAAATAAATAAATAAATCTTTAAAAAAAAAAAGAAAAAGCTAAGGAAGTTTGAACACAATATGGATTTTAGTTAATAATTATATATCAATATTAGTTTAATAATTATAACAAATACATGTTAAATTAAGAAATTAATAATTGGGGAACTAGGTGAGATATGAAATTCTCATTTTTTCTGTAAATTTACAATTGTTTAAAATTTTAAAAATATAAATTATGTTTAATTTTCTAATTTAAAAATACATTATGAATTTATGTGTATATGTATCAAAGACAAATTAATGTATTAAGTATTTAGTTCAAAAGATAATAAAACAGAGGAAAACACAAGTATTTCTTAAAGTAAATAAAAACCACAAAATGCCTAAGGACAAAAGTAACTCCACAAAATTTGCTCTTAAAAATACAGTTTTAAGGGTGCTTCCCTGGTGGTCCAGTGGGTAAAGAGTCTATCTTGCAGTGCAGGGAGCACCAGTTCGATCCCTGGCCCAGGAGGATTCCACGTACCACGGAGTGGCTGGACTGGTGTGTCCAATTGTGAGCCTGCCCTCTGGAGCACACGCTCCCAGAGCCCAAGGCAAGAGGAGCTGCTGCCATGGGAGGCCCACACAAGTCAAGGAGTAAAAGTGGATGAAAATGAATGGATTAAAAAAATCAATAAAAGAGACCAAAATTTTTTTAAAAAGTACAGTTTTAAGACTATATAAAATAAAAAGCAAATATCAAATACATATCCACAGAGATATATACATAAAGGAAATAACAGAGCAAGACTGAAACAGCAAAACATACACATAAACAAATGCTAATAAAAAGAAAGATAAACAATATTAACATTAGATAAAATATATGATTAAAAAAAAGCTTTACTAAAGATGAAGAGGGACACTACTTACATGATAAAAGAAAAAAATTAAAAAGTAAACCTAGTAAGGCATTCAAATCAGTGGTACAAAAAGCAACAGAATTATAAGGAAAAGTTATATATTTATATAAGGACGTATTTTATCATACTTCTTTGAGGAACACATTATGTGGAGAAATTAGTAAAATTTAGAAGTCTTGAAGATCAGTGTTAATGAGCTTGATCCAACCTACATATAACAAAGAATATACCTTTTTTTTCAAAAACACATGATCATTTACAAATTGAAACTGATAGCTTAAATAATGCACAAAAACATATTAGAGAAATTTCTAAGAACTATTAAGTCATTTTTCAAAAAAGAATAAATGAATATATTGATGGAAAGTCTCAATATTAAAAATGTAAGCACTCCTAAAATTAATATAATTCAAATTAATGTTTTTCCTTAATATTACTGCCCTTGCTGGAATTTGGCAAGCTGATTGTAAAATTCATGTGAAAGAGAAGTTGTCCATCATGAAAATAAATAAATAAATAGCACAATCATCTTTCCAGATATTAAAAAGCAATACTTTACTTCCTCCCTCTTGTTCTCCTTTCCTTCTCAGTTTCTTTTTTCTTTTCTAGCTTTCCTCAATTCCTTCTACTCTTCCCTATTTCTTCCTTCCTTCTACCTTCTTTCTTTTTCACTTATTTACGTAACTTAATCCCATAATGGAAGGCAGCTGCTGCCATGGGAGGCCCACCCGGAGCACACGCTCCCAGAGCCCAAGGCAAGAGGAGCTGCTGCCATGGGAGGCCCACACAAGTCAAGGAGTAAAAGTGGATGAAAATGAATGGATTAAAAAAATCAATAAAAGAGACCAAAATTTTTTTAAAAAGTACAGTTTTAAGACTATATAAAATAAAAAGCAAATATCAAATACATATCCACAGAGATATATACATAAAGGAAATAACAGAGCAAGACTGAAACAGCAAAACATACACATAAACAAATGCTAATAAAAAGAAAGATAAACAATATTAACATTAGATAAAATATATGATTAAAAAAAAGCTTTACTAAAGATGAAGAGGGACACTACTTACATGATAAAAGAAAAAAATTAAAAAGTAAACCTAGTAAGGCATTCAAATCAGTGGTACAAAAAGCAACAGAATTATAAGGAAAAGTTATATATTTATATAAGGACGTATTTTATCATACTTCTTTGAGGAACACATTATGTGGAGAAATTAGTAAAAATTTAGAAGTCTTGAAGATCAGTGTTAATGAGCTTGATCCAACCTACATATAACAAAGAATATACCTTTTTTTTCAAAAACACATGATCATTTACAAATTGAAACTGATAGCTTAAATAATGCACAAAAACATATTAGAGAAATTTCTAAGAACTATTAAGTCATTTTTCAAAAAAGAATAAATGAATATATTGATGGAAAGTCTCAATATTAAAAATGTAAGCACTCCTAAAATTAATATAATTCAAATTAATGTTTTTCCTTAATATTACTGCCCTTGCTGGAATTTGGCAAGCTGATTGTAAAATTCATGTGAAAGAGAAGTTGTCCATCATGAAAAATAAATAAATAAATAGCACAATCATCTTTCCAGATATTAAAAAGCAATACTTTACTTCCTCCCTCTTGTTCTCCTTTCCTTCTCAGTTTCTTTTTTCTTTTCTAGCTTTCCTCAATTCCTTCTACTCTTCCCTATTTCTTCCTTCCTTCTACCTTCTTTCTTTTTCACTTATTTACGTAACTTAATCCCATAATGGAAGGCAGCTTCAGCCAAAATAATGGAAAGAAATATTCTGACTAGTGACTTCTCACACACTTCTGACTTATGTTATAATTTCAGGAATACTTTATCCTTAGAAGTAGTCAATATTCTTTGGCTGAGCCATCAGATGTATTCAAATGAAGGAATATCTTTGAAGTAATTCTTTCTGGACAGCAAGATGGTTCTCAAATTGGACTCTAGTAGAATAGATGAAATAGTATTCAATGAATTAATATCAAATAGAGGATGATCAAGGTATTAGTAATTTATTTATTATGAAGTAGTGTTTATAGTTAACATTATAAATTAATTTTTATATAATTTTAATAAATCACAGGGTGTCTCACTTTATAAGAGCAAATACTGATCTTACTCAATCTGATTATGACTTTCTTTTATTCAGTCTATAGATACTATAGATAGTATAAAAGAGAGACATATTAAAGACAGTAGATTCTTAAGGTTAACTTTTGCCAACCAAATTAGCCACAGATAAATTAGAAGACAAAAAAGTGTTTTAACTAAAGTACTGAACACTTCAGTACTTACAGTAATGTAGCATTCATAAAAATCATTTTATGCATAATACTATAAATTCCACTTCTTCCCTCAAAGGTGATGATTAACAACACCTAATAACAATGGGGCAATCATTTATTGAATGCTGACAATAAGCCAAGATGCTGAGCATTTTATATGTATTACCTTCTTACAAAGTTCCAGTGGATGGGAATTACTCTTGTCCTCATTTTGCAGATGACTAGATGACTCTTAGGCTAGTATGTAGTGAAAGATTCAAATCTATGCGATCAGCCTCAACTGTACTTTACCACGTCTATGTAAAAACAGTGAAATGTCTTATTGGTTTCCTTAAATCAGGAAAAACTTATATTTGTATAGATATTGATTTGTTCCAAGTATTCACTCCTTTCTATAAGTACGTCCTTTGCCGTAGGAAAGGACGTAGGACGTCCTTTCCCTTTGTCTCAGGGAAGGAGACATTCTGGAGTGGCATCACTATTGGGCTGGTACCTGACTAACAACAAAGGAGTCAGCCATGCTAAGAAATGAAGGCAGATCATTTTAGGAGTGGGAAATACGAGTGCTAAGTCAAACTTCAGGCTTGTGTTGAGAGTTGAACTTTGTCCCTGGAAAGATACATTCAAGTCCTAACCCCAATACCTATGAATGTGAGTTTATATAGAAAAAGGGTGATTGCTGATGCCAGCTTCGTGAATCCAAGTGCTCATAAGAAATCAGCAGTCTAGTTGCCCATCAGAGACAAAGTAAAATCTAAGTTCCTTGGCATGTCATACAAGTCCCTCCATGATTAATTTCTGCTCATCTTTTCTTCTTCACTTTCATTCAATCCCTTCCTCATATGTAAAGTAATCCAATAGATTATAATAATTATAGCATCCTGTTCACTTCTGTCTTCCATGTTTGCACACACCATTTTGTAAAATAGTTTACCCCTATTAGCCCCACATTCGCTTACCAGTTTCTTCTTCTTCATTATTCCATTCATTCATTTAACATTTGAACTTTTGCCAACCAAATTAGCCACAGATAAATTAGAAGACAAAAAAGTGTTTTAACTAAAGTACTGAACACTTCAGTACTTACAGTAATGTAGCATTCATAAAAATCATTTTATGCATAATACTATAAATTCCACTTCTTCCCTCAAAGGTGATGATTAACAACACCTAATAACAATGGGGCAATCATTTATTGAATGCTGACAATAAGCCAAGATGCTGAGCATTTTATATGTATTACCTTCTTACAAAGTTCCAGTGGATGGGAATTACTCTTGTCCTCATTTTGCAGATGACTAGATGACTCTTAGGCTAGTATGTAGTGAAAGATTCAAATCTATGCGATCAGCCTCAACTGTACTTTACCACGTCTATGTAAAAACAGTGAAATGTCTTATTGGTTTCCTTAAATCAGGAAAAACTTATATTTGTATAGATATTGATTTGTTCCAAGTATTCACTCCTTTCTATAAGTACGTCCTTTGCCGTAGGAAAGGACGTAGGACGTCCTTTCCCTTTGTCTCAGGGAAGGAGACATTCTGGAGTGGCATCACTATTGGGCTGGTACCTGACTAACAACAAAGGAGTCAGCCATGCTAAGAAATGAAGGCAGATCATTTTAGGAGTGGGAAATACGAGTGCTAAGTCAAACTTCAGGCTTGTGTTGAGAGTTGAACTTTGTCCTGCGGAAAGATACATTCAAGTCCTAACCCCAATACCTATGAATGTGAGTTTATATAGAAAAAGGGTGATTGCTGATGCCAGCTTCGTGAATCCAAGTGCTCATAAGAAATCAGCAGTCTAGTTGCCCATCAGAGACAAAGTAAAATCTAAGTTCCTTGGCATGTCATACAAGTCCCTCCATGATTAATTTCTGCTCATCTTTTCTTCTTCACTTTCATTCAATCCCTTCCTCATATGTAAAGTAATCCAATAGATTATAATAATTATAGCATCCTGTTCACTTCTGTCTTCCATGTTTGCACACACCATTTTGTAAAATAGTTTACCCCTATTAGCCCCACATTCGCTTACCAGTTTCTTCTTCTTCATTATTCCATTCATTCATTTAACATTTGAGCTTCTCAGTACCAGCCATCTTTAGCATTAAGGTATAGCAATAAATGGGCTTCCCACATGGTGCTAGTGGTAAAGAATCTGCCTGCAACACAGGAGACATGAGAGACAGGCGTTTGATTCCTGGGTCGAGATAGAGTGCTTCCCTGGTGGCTCAGTGGTAAAGAATCTGCCTGCAATGCAGGAGATGTGGGTTTGATCTAGGAAGATTCGTTGGAGAAGGAAACGGCAACCTGCTCCAGTATTCTTGCCTAGAAAATCCCATGGACAGAGGAGCCTGGTGGGCTACACTCCATGGGGTCACAAAGAGTATGATATGACTTAGAGACTAAACAATGACAATAAAGAGAGTACATATATTCCCCTTTTCGCAGAGCTATGGTTTAGCATACTAGGCTAAAAAATAATTAGACATTAATTATAATTGTGTCCAATGCAATGAGAGGAAATTTCAAAGCATAAGGCAGGGAGAACTTGACCCAGGCTTGGAAGTTGAGAACTGGCTTCAGAGAGATAATGGATGAAAAGAATTATCTAGACAAAGAATGTGGGTGCCTTTTCAACCAGAGAAAGCTGTATGGTCAAAGACCCTTAAATGAAAAGCAGTATTCCATGTTCCAACGAAATGAAATAAACTTCTTCTCCTTTCTATCTTTCTCTTTGTCTCTCCCTATACCTGATTCTTCCTTCTTCCTTCCCTCTTTCTCTCCCTTCTCCTTCCTACTCCTTTGGTTGTTGATTTTTGTTTCCATTCAATAGAGATGGTATAGCATCATTTATCATCTGTGCAGAAAATTATTTAAAATATGCCCCTAGTATCCTTATCTTTTCAATGAAAATAATAAAAAACCTTAAACCTTGAATTATAATGAGGATTCAATGTGACTGTATGCCAATGCCTCAAAAAACTTAGCTATTGCTCTATTTATCTAGTTTTCATTCAGCATTAACTTTGTTTTATGTGACAAGCCTAGTCATGAGGGCTGTATATAGACATAGCTTAACGAAATCCTCAGACTCATACAAGACAGGTGTTACTATTGCCACAAGGATAAAACTAGGGCATGAGTGTTTACATAACTTTGCCATAATAACACAGTTGACAAGCCTCACCCATCCCTAAAGCCTAGATCTTTTAAACACTACAATACACATCATTCTTTCATGAGTTGCATGAGTTAAACACATTATGTTTCATCTTTTCACCTTTTTTTTTTTTTTAAAGATTTATTTATTTATTTATTTTGGGCGGGAGTCGGTTTGGGGAGGGAGGGGAGCGGGCGGGCCACTTCTATTGGTCTTTCATTTCTCTATTTTCATCCGTCTTTGTTCTTTGGCTCCTGTGGGCCTCCCATCGCGGTGGCGTCTGTCGTCGCAGAGCAAGCATGCGCTCCAGAGCTCCGGCTCGGTAATTGGACACATCGGTTCAGCCGCTCCGCGGCACGTGGGATCTTCCCATGCCAGGGATCAAACCGGCGCCCCCTGCACTGCAAGGCAGTGTCCTTACCCACTGGACCACCAGGGAAGTAAAAAATATATCCCCTTTTCGCAGAGCTATGGTTTAGCATACTAGGCTAAAAATAATTAGACATTAATTATAATTGTGTCCAATGCAATGAGAGGAAATTTCAAAGCATAAGGCAGGGAGAACTTGACCCAGGCTTGGAAGTTGAGAACTGGCTTCAGAGAGATAATGGATGAAAAGAATTATCTAGACAAAGAATGTGGGTGCCTTTTCAACCAGAGAAAGCTGTATGGTCAAAGACCCTTAAATGAAAAGCAGTATTCCATGTTCCAACGAAATGAAATAAACTTCTTCTCCTTTCTATCTTTCTCTTTGTCTCTCCCTATACCTGATTCTTCCTTCTTCCTTCCCTCTTTCTCTCCCTTCTCCTTCCTACTCCTTTGGTTGTTGATTTTTGTTTCCATTCAATAGAGATGGTATAGCATCATTTATCATCTGTGCAGAAAATTATTTAAAATATGCCCCTAGTATCCTTATCTTTTCAATGAAAATAATAAAAATCCTTAAACCTTGAATTATAATGAGGATTCAATGTGACTGTATGCCAATGCCTCAAAAAACTTAGCTATTGCTCTATTTATCTAGTTTTCATTCAGCATTAACTTTGTTTTATGTGACAAGCCTAGTCATGAGGGCTGTATATAGACATAGCTTAACGAAATCCTCAGACTCATACAAGACAGGTGTTACTATTGCCACAAGGATAAAACTAGGGCATGAGTGTTTACATAACTTTGCCATAATAACACAGTTGACAAGCCTCACCCATCCCTAAAGCCTAGATCTTTTAAACACTACAATACACATCATTCTTTCATGAGTTGCATGAGTTAAACACATTATGTTTCATCTTTTCACCTTTTTTTTTTTTTTAAAGATTTATTTATTTATTTATTTTGGGCGGGAGTCGGTTTGGGGAGGGAGGGGAGCGGGCGGGCCACTTCTATTGGTCTTTCATTTCTCTATTTTCATCCGTCTTTGTTCTTTGGCTCCTGTGGGCCTCCCATCGCGGTGGCGTCTGTCGTCGCAGAGCAAGCATGCGCTCCAGAGCTCCGGCTCGGTAATTGGACACATCGGTTCAGCCGCTCCGCGGCACGTGGGATCTTCCCATGCCAGGGATCAAACCGGCGCCCCCTGCACTGCAAGGCAGTGTCCTTACCCACTGGACCACCAGGGGAAGCCCTCACCTTTTTTTAAAAAGGAATATGTTCTTTAATATATTTGACACTGATAAAACTATCTAGCTTTGTTTCATATAGAAAGTGTGAACTCAAATGTAGGATAGAAACAAGATAAGATAGAAGGATTTTTCAGCTCATAACTAGTTACTGCAAAGCTAAATCACTGGGGGAAAAAAGGAAAGAAAGCAAAGCTGTTATTAGAATAATGTAAAAGGAAGTAAGTCAATCAGAGTGCAGTCATTATGGTGTTAATTCATGAGCACTATAAATGTCCTTACCAACCCAGCTTAAGATTCAGTATGTTCCAAATATGTATAATGTGGGACATGTCCAAAAAGCTGTAAGGTAGACCATTAAAAGCTACTACTAGCCAGCAGCCATCTTTTCAACCTTCTGTCACCATCCCCTTCCTTTCCCAGTTCCCATGAGGCTGATGCTTATGATAACATCCCTCAATGTGGGCTAGTGGCCTAAGAGATCAGGAAAAGCAGTATCAGTTGGATCTCAGTTCACAGTTCTTTGGTGGTCTAGTTCAGATATATTTTTTTCTATCCATAAATCAGAAGCACATATGGGTGGCTAAATATTAGGACAGTATCCCCTTTCTTTCAACAGTGCTTTTGAAGCACAGAATGTAATACATTCCCTGATAAGAACCTGGAGTGAAAATTGTCTGTACTTACCAAGTCCAGATCCTTTGTGCGTCATTTGAGTTTGGGAATACATTCCATGCTTAATCACACAGCAAAGTCTATGATAGCGAGTAACCTTAACAGTAACAGACTCTCCAGAGAAGAAGTTGTCACTGTTGAGACATGATTGGCATAGATTCATGAGGAGTTTTCATGTATCCCCAACTTTTTTTTTTTTTAAACTTTTATTTTTATTTATTTATTTTTGGGGTAGGAGTGGGGAGGGAGGCCACTTCCACTGGTCTTTCATTTTCTCTAGTTTCATCCATCTTTGTTCTTCGGCCCGTGTGGGCCTCCCATCGCCGTGGCCTCTGTTGTCGCAGAGCACCGGCTCTGGGCGCATGTGCTCCAGAGCTCCCGCTCGGTAATTAGACACATAGGTCCAGCCGCTTGGCGGCACGTGGGATCTTCCCAGGCCAGGGATCGAACTGGCGCCCGTTGCACTGCAAGGCAGTGTCCTTACCCACTGGACCACCAGGGAAGCCCTCTCCCCAACTTCTGACTTCTCTATAAGGGGGATTAGTCCTTCCAGTCTACACTGTCATTGTAAGCAGACATCTCTCTGACTTAGAGGGATCTGCTATCTCCATAGCTCTCATAACAATCAGCCAACTGACTCCCTGGCCTCCAATGCTTTTATTCTCAGACTTCCCAGGAAAAGTCAGAAATATTGTCAGATAATAAAGGCTGAAAAATATTTTCTTCAAACTGTTTCCCTAGAACAACATAACAGGGCAATTAACTCCACTTTCCTTAACATTTCTGTTTAATACTGACTCTTTTGAGACAGAGAAATCAGACATAAAGAGTTGCATGGAATTTCATTGGGAAGTCACCTCAGAAATTATAACTGAGGAGAAACAAAAGAAAAGGGTTGGGCAAAAGAAATTGAACTGTAGTGCAGCTGCAACAGCAGTCAGCTTAGGGGACTTGCTAACTTATACCCACGCAAAGTGACTGCGTCTATGTACCCTTCCATTAATCAGTCATTGGATACTGGCTGCCTCTGGGGAGCTGCCACACCATGAGTTAGGCTTCTCTCTTTATTCAAAGGTATCTCCCATATAGGATCACAGGCAGGAAGAACTCATAAAATCCTCTAATTTCAGGAATTAGTTTCTTTCTCCTGTGTATCATAGTACACACACACACACACACACACTTTTTTCCTGTCAAGAGCATCTCTTAATTCTGCGATTATGTTCTTGGAACTCCTGTGAAATATAGGTTTTAAATACTGGGGATTTTTAAAAATGACGACACTATATTGAGTCTACACATCCAGATTTCTTCCTAAACACTTCCACTTGGATATTCGCCAGCATCTCAAGCTCAATGTGTATAAATCCTTAGTCATCAACTTCCCACATTCTATTTCTCTTATAATATTAACTCTTTTGGAGGGCAGTAGACAGTTGTTAATAAAATCATTGTCATCTGTTGTCACCCATGTTAAAAACTTTTGATCTATCCTAAATACCATACTCTATTCTCCTGTCTGAATTCAATGAACACTTACTTTAAAAAAAAAAAAAAAAAAAAAAAAACCTCTACTTACAGGAAAAAAAAAAATCCTATCAGTTCAT
Organism: Tragulus kanchil; assembly: GCA_022376925.1. NCBI lineage: Eukaryota > Metazoa > Chordata > Mammalia > Artiodactyla > Tragulidae > Tragulus > Tragulus kanchil. The sequence goes on along the minus strand of JAIOJX010000026.1, from coordinate 261,834,021 downwards.
TATTTTTACTTCGTTAGTTTCTTTAGGTCTTCATTTTTCTCCTTTGTATGACTGTTCAGACCATCCTTCCCAGTTGCCAGAGTGATGTGTATTTTTCTTTTTTAGTATACATGATGTTTGTAACAATCAAATATGATGGAGGTAATTCATATTTTCAAAACATTTATTAGAATGTCACCCATCTGTATTAAGTGGCAGACAATTTATCAGTGGATATTCAAGACCTTTTATCACCACATGCCTCCTCCTCTCTTGGTTTATGTTCTCTCATTTTTCCCAAGGGCTTCCTAAACATCCTTCAATCTGCAACTGAAGCCATCTGCAGTTGCACAGGGATATTCCCTCTCCCTGAGAGACCTTTCTTCTCAATCCCAACCAGCTGACTGATTCATGAACAGCCTCCCAAGTTAAAGTGCCACTTTGTTGGGAAGGCTTTGCTGGCACCCAAACTAACAATTAAAATAAAATGTGATACATGTTTTGATAAGGGGAGTTCCGAGTGGGACACAAGTAGGGAGGAGAGAGATTTAACCCATACTTAGTGCTGCAGGCAGAGCTTAGAGAATGTGACATCTAAGATTTGCAGAATGATAGGAGTGAGCCAAGCATAGGCACCTGGGCAGAGCGCTCCATCTGAAGAAAGCACAAGAGCAAAAGCCTTCCTGCTAGAGGTAAAAACGAAGTTAAAAAATTTGACCTACATTCGGAAGGCCACTCATTAAATATCGACTGTAGAGAATTAGTTAGAATTGGTAATGCTGAAGCTGAAAAAGCAATGTGGACTGTTTTTATACCCCAAATAAAAGTCTATGCCACTCAAGGTAACAGCATGAAAATAGTAATGGAAATAAATAAATTTGAGAGAATTTGGTATAAATATCTGCCCCCCTCAAAAAAAAGAAATAAAGAATAAGAAAGAAAAGGAAGATCTCATGAACAAAATTTGCTCTAGGGTGTTGTTTTGAAAGAAAAAAAGAAAAAGTTTGCTCTATACTTCTTTTCTCTTAGGCTTAGATAGAACAAACATGCTGGGTATGGGTGGGGCCAGGGTGTATATGAGAAAGCTCTGTGTCTCCTTTTCAGTTTTGTTGTAAATGTAAAGCTTTCCTAAAAAAGCTAAAGTAAAACAAAAATATAAAAGATTACCTTTCTGAAACATTTGACGTAGTTTGAACACCAGGTGGCAAAGTCATTATCTAAAATGAACAAAAACAGGTGGGGCCCCCTATGATGTTTGTAACAATCAAATATGATGGAGGTAATTCATATTTTCAAAACATTTATTAGAATGTCACCCATCTGTATTAAGTGGCAGACAATTTATCAGTGGATATTCAAGACCTTTTATCACCACATGCCTCCTCCTCTCTTGGTTTATGTTCTCTCATTTTTCCCAAGGGCTTCCTAAACATCCTTCAATCTGCAACTGAAGCCATCTGCAGTTGCACAGGGATATTCCCTCTCCCTGAGAGACCTTTCTTCTCAATCCCAACCAGCTGACTGATTCATGAACAGCCTCCCAAGTTAAAGTGCCACTTTGTTGGGAAGGCTTTGCTGGCACCCAAACTAACAATTAAAATAAAATGTGATACATGTTTTGATAAGGGGAGTTCCGAGTGGGACACAAGTAGGGAGGAGAGAGATTTAACCCATACTTAGTGCTGCAGGCAGAGCTTAGAGAATGTGACATCTAAGATTTGCAGAATGATAGGAGTGAGCCAAGCATAGGCACCTGGGCAGAGCGCTCCATCTGAAGAAAGCACAAGAGCAAAAGCCTTCCTGCTAGAGGTAAAAACGAAGTTAAAAAATTTGACCTACATTCGGAAGGCCACTCATTAAATATCGACTGTAGAGAATTAGTTAGAATTGGTAATGCTGAAGCTGAAAAAGCAATGTGGACTGTTTTTATACCCCAAATAAAAGTCTATGCCACTCAAGGTAACAGCATGAAAATAGTAATGGAAATAAATAAATTTGAGAGAATTTGGTATAAATATCTGCCCCCCTCAAAAAAAAGAAATAAAGAATAAGAAAGAAAAGGAAGATCTCATGAACAAAATTTGCTCTAGGGTGTTGTTTTGAAAGAAAAAAAGAAAAAGTTTGCTCTATACTTCTTTTCTCTTAGGCTTAGATAGAACAAACATGCTGGGTATGGGTGGGGCCAGGGTGTATATGAGAAAGCTCTGTGTCTCCTTTTCAGTTTTGTTGTAAATGTAAAGCTTTCCTAAAAAAGCTAAAGTAAAACAAAAATATAAAAGATTACCTTTCTGAAACATTTGACTTATTTTGAACACCAGGTGGCAGTAGATGTAGCATTTATCTAAAATGAATGCTTGGGGCAGGAACAATGAATGCTGGAGCTTGTGCACGCTCAATTTTTTTCTGCTATCTTAGGGCATACAAAGCACACATTATGTAGAATCTAATGTCCTAGTCTGTTAATTCCATCATCTTTGTCATTTCTGCGTCTGTCCTGTTAATTGACTTTTCTGCTAGTTATAGTTCATATTTTCCTTCTTCTTTGCAAGTTTAGTAATGTTTTTTAAAAATGGATGCCACTCAGTGATAATATTATATTGTTAGGTCCTTCAGAAGGTGTTTGACTTTATTCCAGATAGCATTTAAGCAGTTGAAACCAGATGGATATTTTGAAATCTTGCTTTTAAACTTTGTTGGTGTAAATCTGGAGCAACTTTTTAAATTTAGCACCACTACTACTCAATATTTAGCACTACTACTACACAATAACTACTCTTTCAAGAATTCCACCAGTATCTCACATGTGACAAGGTTTTTCCACATTGGCTGCGGGAAAACAAATTATTTCTATCCATGGCACAAAGGCCTCGACTATATCAAATTAGATCAGCAAACATTCTGATGTTGAGACATTTTAAGAAAACTACTTTTCTCCTGTTACTTTATTATGCATAATTTGTCCATCTTTCTTTTCACTCCAATCTATGTCTGTAAGCTTCTTTGTATATTTTCCCATGTCTCCTACTTGATGGGCTTCTCTGGTGGGTCAGTGGTAAAGAATCTGCCTACAATGCAGTAGATGCAGGGGACTTTGGTTTGATCCCTGGGCTGGGAAGATCCCCTGGAGAAGGGCATGGCAACCCACTCCAGTATTCTTGTCTTGACAAACCCTAGGACTGAAGAACCTGGCAGCTGCAGTTGACAGGGTCTCAAAGAGTCGGACACCAATGAAGTAACTGAGCAGGCATGTGCACACTTCTGCTTGGCAGGTGGATTCTTTATCACTGAGCCACCTGGGAAGCCCTTGTATATTGCATCATGTTTCTTGTTCTTTTTTTTTTTTTTAAACATTTATTTTTATTTATTTATCTTTTGGAGGGTGGGGTGGGGAGGGAGGGGGACGGGCAGGCCACTTCTATTGGTCTTTCATTTCTCTATTTTCATCCGTCTTTGTTTTTTGGCTCCTGTGGGCCTCCCATCGCGGTGGCCTCCGCTGTCGCAGAGCACCGGCTCTGAGCGCATACGCTCCAGAGCTCCGGCTCGGTGATTGGACACATCGGTCCAGCCGCTCCGCGGCACGTGGGATCTTCCCAGGCCAGGGATCGAACTGGCGCCCCTTGCACTGCAAGGCAGTGTCCTTACCCACTGGACCACCAGGGAAGCCCTCTTGTTCTTTTTAATTCTACCTTGAAACTCTGTTTTTGAATACTTCTTTTTAGTTATGTATACACAGAGATTTGTAACTCTATTCTTTCATTTTTCCCAACAGTGTAATTGTCTTATCTCAAATTAGAGTATTGTCATTAGGACATATTAGAAAATTCCAATTCTATTTAATGAGAAAAAGTAAACTCTGCCAGTACTACATTGCTTAGTTTATTGTCTCATATGGCTGCCTATCTCTTTTCCAGAAATTCTATAGTTTTGAAAGTTGGAATGGCAATTATGGAAAAGACATGTGTAGATTTCCATGTTCCAACCAAGTAAAATGAAATTTTTCATTCTTGCTTGGGTTTTGAAGTATAACATTACGAACAAGTACAAGCATCTCTACATTTTTCTACAAAATTATAGAAGTTGTGAATATGTCAAGAATTTTTTGGTTGTTGGCTGGTTCAACCAGGTTCTTTTCTACCTCCTATAATTCAAGCTTACCTTTTAACCTTTTAAAATACTTATTTTTCCACGTAACATCACTTAGTACTTGGTGAGTTCTTAGGAGTATTTAATGCAATATACAATAGGAGACTCACATAACCTTTTTCTGAATTAAAATAGAGACCAAAAAAAAAATCCCAGCACTGCCAAATGAGCAACAAAAACACAGACGGCATGAACTAAAGGCAAGAGATTCCAAATGCTTATGAGACTGAAAATGGTACATGAGAAAAATATATGGATGATAAATATATAGTTGGGAGCTGAAAAAGAATTAGAAAAAGAATGAATAATGCAAACCATGCTTTGCCAATAAGTTCACAGGCAAAATTCCACCATGGACCCCTCATACAAACCAAGAAGATTTTATTTTTGAAGACCCCCAAAGAGAACCTAGGAATAGTGAATGGACTCTTAGAATGGCAAAATGTGGTGTACCTTGGTAAAGCATGGTGTGTATTGTTTTATTTATTTATTTATTTATTTATTTATTTATTTATTTATTTAGGCGGGGGTGGGGAGGGAGGGGGGTGAGCCGGCCACTTCCACTGGTCTTTCATTTGTCTGTATTGTTTATTATTTTCTTAGTGGGAGAGGGAGGGGGATACTAAATCCATTTCCTACTACACAGGTGGGGAGAACTTTTTTTGCCATAGAGAAAAGCTGCTACACTTCATTAAATCCATGGATCACCCAGCCTAGTAGTACCTTATCACTAACCCAAGTGATGTTCTCTGGACAGTGCTCTACGAAATTAACCACTAAAAATGACTCTAATTTCCTATATGGTGCCATCATATATCAATTCACCTTGACTCTTTTGCATCATCTCTAGGAAATACAAATCCAATATACTCACTCTGTAGGTTATAACATGGTACTTCGGTTTGTTCTTGATTGCTTCTTTAAACCTTTGAGTATTGTGGAATTTGATAAAAACTAATTTAGTCATTTAAGAGGGATTGATCACTTTTTTCTTTGTTTAATCAGCTTGAGTCTTTATGCTCTAATTTACATCTTCTTTAGGAAAAAATAACTTGAGTTTGGAATTCTGTGGATTCTAATTATTCTGAATGTCATATGGAGTATTCCCAAATGAAACCAAGATGAGGTGTCAGGGAGCTATAGAGAAACAGTTGATTGAACTCATTTTACATCTCAGTGACTGTGCATCAGACAATTTAGTTGAAGGGGGACTTCAAAGTGGTAAGAAATGACACTTTATTGTGTTTAATCAAAAAGGCCGTCATTCCTAGTACAGTTAATTTTTTCCCCTCTGTCCGCAAACAATGAAGGAAGAGAAAGTGACTTGGTCATGAGGTGGCATTGAGAATAAACCCCAAGTGACGGAGTTCACTCTTCAGTGAACAGCCTCAGAAACTGCGAAGTAAAGGTCCAAAGGGCAAATACCAGAAGCTCAATAAGCCGCCCAGAGAAGTCAATCCTGGGGCTTGAAACCCTGTGTGTTTACCACTAGGTTATCATTTCCATAATAGAAGGTATGGAAGTAAATTACACTGTGGCCGCAAATGCTCATTATTCATATTTATATAGTAAGGTGATCTATCCCTTTTTAAGGCTGGGATCCAGTGATCCACCTTGCCTCAACGCTGTAATCCTTACATTTTTCCCCTTGGTGGAAATTTCCTCTTTCTCTTTGAGGAAGATAATGCGATTCTGTTTTCATCGTTCTTCCTCCCAACAGGCTGCTGTAGAAAACACGCGCGCACACACACACATGGAACCGCACAAAATGATTTATAAAAATTTCTTTTCACAATCGCTGCTACCCAGCTCCGAAAGTCAGAACCTATATAACCGATGGCGTATCCAGATGAGCGAGTCCCAGGTCAAAGAAGGGCAGAGAAGACTCCGCTCCAAGTCTCCCTCCCCACCCGGGGCAATCTAGACTCCTCGCTCCACCTTTGAAAGAAGATGCATTCTTTGCTTGCCTGAAAGTCTTGGCAACCCGATCGATTTATCATTAAAAAAAAAAGGAAGAAAAATCGCAGCCGAGAGACAGGTCTTGCGCACCACCACCCCAGACTCTGTGGGCCAAGTCCCAAGGAGGGAACGGATTCCCAGTATTGAATCCTTGGAGCTCGGGGCCCAAGAGGAACCGGCGGGGCTACTGCCCTCGGTCCCCACCTCCTCCGCCCGTAGTTGTCTCCCGCTCCCGGTCAAGTGGCTTCTCGGAAATAATTAGCCGATTCAGCAAAGCAGAAAGGGATGAAAGGGTGATGGGGGAGAAGAGAGGTAAGGAAAGAGCTCTACTGGCTGCTAGACGGACACACACACACACACACACACACACCCAGAGCTGGACCGACCACCCCAACCCACAGACACCCCGCCCCCATCCACGGGGGTAGGTAAGGGTGCGCAGTCGTGCGACCCCCTCCTCCGCTCTACTAGAAGACAATGGAGAGGCTGCAGCACCTCCAGCACCGCGGCCGAGACCGGGTCCCCGCCCGGCGGCCCCTGCGGGAGTGGAAGGCGGCGGGGAGCCAGGGAGTGGAAAGGGCGGGGAGCGAGGAGGGGCCGGAGCCGGGGCGGGGCCGCCGCCTTCCTGGGCGCGCCCCGGAAGGAGGGGCGCCGTCGCCGGGCTGGCCCTCGCTCGCGTTGCCGCTGGGGCTGTCCGGCTTCCAGTTCCGCGGGCTCCGCGACTGGGGCCGGGCTAGCTGGGCTGTCTGCGGCGGGTGGTGGCAGGCGCCCGCTGAGCAACAGGAGCGCGGGGAGAGAGGGAGCGGCAGCCGTGGAGCGGACGCCGGGAGCGAGGAAGGGTCCCTGAAGCGCGCGCCCTCCCCGGGGCCAGACTGCGGGAGCACTGGGTGGGCATGGTCGCCGGCAAGGTGGCAAGTAAGTGCTGCTTCTCTTGCTTCTCTGGTGTGGCGGGGACGGAGGCCGCCGGTCTCTGGCCAGTGCTCGCCTCGACCGCCACACCCACCTGTGTCGGTCTTCTCTTCTCTCGGGGTATGGCTGCCCGGCGTTAACGCCACCTGGAAAGTAGAGAGGGAAGTTTGGCGAGGAGGCGCCAGCGTTTGGACAAATGGGAGCTGGAAAGGCAACTGCTTTCCTTGCACGGTCGGGCTTTTGCCAGTTTTGACGGCCTGGGTTTGCTGCCAGGTCTTGAAAACGTGGAAAGGCAAAGCAGCCGTACCAAATGGTTACTCTTATTTTTCTGTCTACGCTAGCTGAGTCGTTGGATGGGTTTCAATTTCAGGGGCAGGTCGTAATTCTTTTGGGACAAAAAACCAGTGTTCGGTTTTTCGTTTGCAAAGGTGAGAGTGCAGAGCCGGCCGAGCTGACCCGACCTGTGGGGACGGCGAGGGTGCGCCGCACCCCTTCCCAGCACGTAAACAAATGATTGACCGAAGTAACTTAGCCCCGTTTTTTGACGCAGTTTATGTTTCTTTACGAACGAACGTGCATTAGTGAATTTCAGATGGGTTTCAGGATCATTTCACTTTTCTATCGACTTTAACTGAAACTAACATTTACTTTCAGAAGAACGTAGCTGTTTTCATTACTTCTGTTAGAGACAAAAGCTTAAAACAAGATGAACTAGAAACTTCAGTACCAACTTGGTGATAACAGAATTATTTCTCATTATTTTAGTTTTTTTTATTACAATAGCACCGTTCGAAGTAATTTATGTCTCCATTGAAGGTTAGATCATTTTGTATGTGAAGGAAGCTTAGGGGAGGCTTTAAAAAGCCCACTTCAGTAAGATAAAGACCAAAACAACGTAGACTGTTAAAAGAATGATGGATTTTCAGTTGTTGGTGTGAAGTCAGTGTCAGAAGGTTCAGTTTTTTTCAGAAACACAATTAATGTTCTTTTCTATTTCTCCTGCTTCTTTATGGACAGGAGAAAGCTGCTGTCCTTTTATTCTTTCTCTTGGTAATTTAAAATATATATTCATGATTTTTGCTTTAATATCAACAAGACCTATCTATATATAATCTGCAAACCAAGTCCAGTTATTCAACAGTCCATTTTATTGAGAAGTCTTCAAATTATTTTTCCATCATTTAAAAAATAGAAGCTAGAATTCACTTTTTTAAAGAAACTATGTCAAGTTGGATCTTTAATAAGCTTTGTTAATTATTTGAATGCTTGATTTGTCTGATGTCTATATATGGAATGATCATGATTGCTAGAACAGTTTATTCACAGTAAAGTGTTCAACAAAATATGGCATTTGATAGAATAAAGGATGGGTCCTGTATTACACAGCTGACAATAGCTTAAGGTAAGTTTTGTGTTTTGTAGATATTTAAAGTACCTGTCTATTTAGAGGTCCCCCTTTGAAAGTGAATCACTGGGCAGTTATGGCACATGGTGACATATTCTTTCAGAAGCCGAGTGTATGATTTGCCATGATTCCTATGGTGCAGGGCAGGGCTTCCAGGGTACCTGCTGCTTCTGTGGAAGAAAGATGAGTCAGGTTTGTCTCTCTGCCAAGAGCATCCTCCTGCCTCTGTGTCTCCTAGGAGCAGGAGATAATCATGGGAGCCCTTCTGTGGTAATGCTTCTGTGTTTTTGAGACCTGTTGCTGAGGAGACTTTTGGCAGCAAAGAAAAAGTGAAAAATTCAGGTGTGAAATCTTTGGGGTCCCATTCACCGTATTTAATGCGATGGACCAAGTTTCTCTGTGACAAGGAAAAAAGGAGAATCTTGCATTTTTCCTGAATAATAAAAATTCATATGTATCTATTATCTATTCCTATTAGATGCGTGAAAGAGTGTGAAGTACTGGGAAGAATTGTATGCTATTTTTTCTAGCCTTGTAGAGGAACTTAAAGTTTGTTGATATGAATGTATCATTCTGAATGTCATAATGGGAACAGTTTATGATTTTGTCTAAAACTGTCTTGATCCTTTTCCCCAGTCTTTGTCGTCTGAATCAGTGGTTCCACCATCTCTCCCTCCTCATCACTAAGTATTGACTGCTTTCTCTCTCTCATCATGGCATTTCATTCCTAACCAGTTCATTTGTAGATCTCTCAGTCTTGTCTCCCAAACACCTATCACTTCAATTATACTTCTCAGCTGTACCTCTTCTACCCTGTTTTCTACATCTACCCTGCCACCCAATGTAGGGCATCATTTTAATTTTCCTGGATTCCTGCTACAACCTTTACATTAGCCTCTTTACTTCCATAGTTTGTTCCCTTGTAATTCACTCTTCATGCAAAGCAACACCATCATGCCTCTCCTTAAGAGCATTCTAGTACTACATAGTTTATTCACAGTAAAGTGTTCAACAAAATATGGCATTTGATAGAATAAAGGATGGGTCCTGTATTACACAGCTGACAATAGCTTAAGGTAAGTTTTGTGTTTTGTAGATATTTAAAGTACCTGTCTATTTAGAGGTCCCCCTTTGAAAGTGAATCACTGGGCAGTTATGGCACATGGTGACATATTCTTTCAGAAGCCGAGTGTATGATTTGCCATGATTCCTATGGTGCAGGGCAGGGCTTCCAGGGTACCTGCTGCTTCTGTGGAAGAAAGATGAGTCAGGTTTGTCTCTCTGCCAAGAGCATCCTCCTGCCTCTGTGTCTCCTAGGAGCAGGAGATAATCATGGGAGCCCTTCTGTGGTAATGCTTCTGTGTTTTTGAGACCTGTTGCTGAGGAGACTTTTGGCAGCAAAGAAAAAGTGAAAAATTCAGGTGTGAAATCTTTGGGGTCCCATTCACCGTATTTAATGCGATGGACCAAGTTTCTCTGTGACAAGGAAAAAAGGAGAATCTTGCATTTTTCCTGAATAATAAAAATTCATATGTATCTATTATCTATTCCTATTAGATGCGTGAAAGAGTGTGAAGTACTGGGAAGAATTGTATGCTATTTTTTCTAGCCTTGTAGAGGAACTTAAAGTTTGTTGATATGAATGTATCATTCTGAATGTCATAATGGGAACAGTTTATGATTTTGTCTAAAACTGTCTTGATCCTTTTCCCCAGTCTTTGTCGTCTGAATCAGTGGTTCCACCATCTCTCCCTCCTCATCACTAAGTATTGACTGCTTTCTCTCTCTCATCATGGCATTTCATTCCTAACCAGTTCATTTGTAGATCTCTCAGTCTTGTCTCCCAAACACCTATCACTTCAATTATACTTCTCAGCTGTACCTCTTCTACCCTGTTTTCTACATCTACCCTGCCACCCAATGTAGGGCATCATTTTAATTTTCCTGGATTCCTGCTACAACCTTTACATTAGCCTCTTTACTTCCATAGTTTGTTCCCTTGTAATTCACTCTTCATGCAAAGCAACACCATCATGCCTCTCCTTAAGAGCATTCAGTAGAGTAACTACATAGAAGAAAGGAGTAAATGCAGAAACACAAAAACAGATTATCAGCACATTTCTTCTGTTCACATACAGCTCACTGTCTGATCTGACCCTCTCCTACAGCTTCCCTGAGCGCATTTCCCAGTTATTTTTATGGTCCAGCAACCCTGATCGTTTAGTACCTGAAACGCAGGAAGCATTTTCACTCCCTAAGGCTTTGTCAAGTGCTCCCAGTACCTGGACTGTTCATTCCTCTATTTAAATGCCTACCGTGTTTGCAAACTAGAAACCTCAGCTCAAAGGTCTCTTCCTCACAGAGATCATTCTTGATCTCCTTGTCAGAGATAGGTTGTTACCTGTGAGTTTCTGTCTTGGTACCTTGTTTGTTGTTTCCTCCATAGTGCTTATTACAGCATGCGGCTATTTTATAGACTCATGTATTTTGTGGATTTATGTATTGAATGTATCTATATTGCTGACCCTGCTTCTAGAATGGTACTAGCAATGAAGCATTAGGGGGTTCCTAGATATTTATGAACAAAGGTAAGACTTAGTTCACCATAGAGTGACCTAACCCTGTAAACTTATGCATTTTAGAATTCAAATTTTTTTATTTATTGAGCATCTGGTATGTTTACAACCCAGTACTATGATTTTTAAGAGGTAAAATGAAAGTATCCTGAGAAGTATTCCCATCTCTCAGCCTGGTAGGCATTAGGGAAGTAGATTATAACACACCCTAAAAAGGCAGTGACCACAACTGGATAAATGTATTTTAAAACTGTCTTGATCCTCAGTCTTGTCTCCTTCAAATCACTAAGTATTGACTGCTTTCTCTCTCTCATCATGGCATTTCATTCCTAACCAGTTCATTTGTAGATCTCTCAGTCTTGTCTCCCAAACACCTATCACTTCAATTATACTTCTCAGCTGTACCTCTTCTACCCTGTTTTCTACATCTACCCTGCCACCCAATGTAGGGCATCATTTTAATTTTCCTGGATTCCTGCTACAACCTTTACATTAGCCTCTTTACTTCCATAGTTTGTTCCCTTGTAATTCACTCTTCATGCAAAGCAACACCATCATGCCTCTCCTTAAGAGCATTCAGTAGAGTAACTACATAGAAGAAAGGAGTAAATGCAGAAACACAAAAACAGATTATCAGCACATTTCTTCTGTTCACATACAGCTCACTGTCTGATCTGACCTCTCCTACAGCTTCCCTGAGCGCATTTCCCAGTTATTTTTATGGTCCAGCAACCCTGATCGTTTAGTACCTGAAACGCAGGAAGCATTTTCACTCCCTAAGGCTTTGTCAAGTGCTCCCAGTACCTGGACTGTTCATTCCTCTATTTAAATGCCTACCGTGTTTGCAAACTAGAAACCTCAGCTCAAAGGTCTCTTCCTCACAGAGATCATTCTTGATCTCCTTGTCAGAGATAGGTTGTTACCTGTGAGTTTCTGTCTTGGTACCTTGTTTGTTGTTTCCTCCATAGTGCTTATTACAGCATGCGGCTATTTTATAGACTCATGTATTTTGTGGATTTATGTATTGAATGTATCTATATTGCTGACCCTGCTTCTAGAATGGTACTAGCAATGAAGCATTAGGGGGTTCCTAGATATTTATGAACAAAGGTAAGACTTAGTTCACCATAGAGTGACCTAACCCTGTAAACTTATGCATTTTAGAATTCAAATTTTTTTATTTATTGAGCATCTGGTATGTTTACAACCCAGTACTATGATTTTTAAGAGGTAAAATGAAAGTATCCTGAGAAGTATTCCCATCTCTCAGCCTGGTAGGCATTAGGGAAGTAGATTATAACACACCCTAAAAAGGCAGTGACCACAACTGGATAAATGTATTTTAAAGAAACATTGGAGTCCATTAGCCAATGATTTTATGAATTTAGTGTGAGCAACTCTTAATATACAGTTATGACCTTATTATGTTTAAATCTGTATCTTGTGTGAGAATTTCAGGGTCTTTTCTAATCACTAAATTTAAAATCTTGTTTTGTAATAAATGTGGACAGTGGACTCCATGGATGGAAGTATGGTCAGATGAAGCTGAGGCCATAGGTTGATGCCCCCATGTTCCAAACTTATGTTTACTCCAGAGGCAAGGGGCCAATTATCTCACAAATCCAAACGTGTTCACTAGGAAGACTCAGAAGACACTGGGATAACCTGGGACGACAAACACTATTGTTGGGACAGGAGACTAGGCTTCAAAATTCCTGTTGGTTAACGATAGCATCATGTTTATACTAGAATTTATACACTCCCACATGCACGCATGTACACACACACACACAAACACTTTTTGTGGCAATGAGTCCCCTTTTTTTTGAGACTATTATTAAATATGTGAAACAAAAAAGGCATTGTGATATTAACATTTGGTTGAAAATTTAGCTTTCATGTAGGCATTCAGCTTTGAGTAACGATATTTTTTATCTAGCAAGTGGCCATTTGTTTGCTTGGTTTTTGGTAAAGAATTTGGCAATCATGTTTCTTCTTGAAGGGCTAAACTATTTCATGAATTGTCACCAGGGATTTTGTTAAATTTGCAATTATGGTGGTAGAGTGTGATTGTTGGAATGTATTGAAGTGTATCTGTGCACTCATTGAAGTTAGGCCCCTATTTTATACGTGCTGCATTAACTAATTCATTCTCACATGGAGCTATTGGGGCTTCTTCAGGACTCTGTAGGATTAGATTACTATTTAAGATAGCAAGGTCAATGAAATGGATATCCTAAGATTGTATGAAAATGATTTTCATATGAGAATTTATAGGAGCGCATTCACAGAAGGTAGATAGACTACTTTTGTGGAACATGAGAGAACAGTTTTGATGTCTTGCCATCCTACAAAATGAAATTTGTTCATTGAAGATTTAATTTACTCTTCTCTGTGAAGCTAGAAGGCAGTGGCTTTAGACAACAGGGAAAACCATCAGCTCTTGGCACCTAAAGGTCAAGTGAAGTTTGGAGGAATGAAACCCTTGAGTGATGAGGAGAAATACCAGGCCAGGAAAGAGGGGAAGGAATTTGCCACAAACAAATTTGAGTTGATGTTATAAGAAGAACTGAATTATCCTGTATCTTTTCAGCTTCAATGAGAAAATAGTTATTTTTTTCATTTCTCTTTAAAATAACAACTGGGGCTTCCCTGGTGGTCCAGTGGGTGAGGTCACCGCCTTGCAGTGCAAGGGGCGCTGGTTTGATCCCTAGCTTGGGAAGATCCCACGTGCCGTGGAGCGGCTGGACAGATGTGTCCAATTACTGAGCTGGAGCTCTGGAGCGCATGCGCCCAGAGCCGGCGCTCTGCGACGACAGACGCCACCGCGATGGGAGGCCCACAGGAGCCAAAGAACAAAGACAGATGAAAATAGAGAAATGAAAGACCGATAGAAGTGGCCTGCCTGTCCCCCCCAAAAAAATAAAATAAAATAAAATAAAATAACAACTGTATATTAAGTGGAAAAAATAGTCATTGCTTCTTTAGTATAGGAAATGCCTTTGAAATTTTAAAATAATATAACTGGGAGCCCAAAGTGCCATATACTATTGTTAAAATATACCATTATTTTAATTGTAATTTCACTGCTGGTCATTTTATAATTTCCTTATGTTGTGTCAGGTATTTGAGAGACTGCTGTTATTGATCACAGCTTTCTTTGAAATGTCTCTGGATATTTTTACAAAGCTGTCTGAATCATTTATTGAAATATGATAAAACTTTAATTGCACCTGTGATTGTTCACTTGGAAATTGTTCACTCTTAGAGGGAGTAAGTACATTTACAGTATCATTAACTTCCCATCCCTACCCTCAAACGAATGGCTTTTTCTGTCCCTTTCTCTCTCGTATATCATCTTCTAAACATTTGATCTATATACCAGTAATACAAATTTTCCTCCACTACTAGGTTAAAGTATTTGTACAAGTAATTAGAAAACTGAGCCTCTAAAGAAGAACTAATTCCAAGATTAGATAGATGTATTAAAATATGTAGGTATTTCTAAAGAAATGATTAATGAAATCTTCTTTGCGTTATATGCCAAACCAAACTCCCTGTGTGAGCTGATGGTTTTTTGAAAACTGGGATAATTTCACGATTTGTAGTGTCTGCCAACTGTGTCAGTCATTCAGTATAACTAAAAATGTCACTTTCTTCAGGGCCTATGATATAGAAGTTCAAAAAAGAAGCAAATAAAAAAATAATAATAAATAGTGACTATTCAAATCAATGCATAAAAATAAAATGAGAAAGTGAGAGAAATGTTGTATAATAATTAAATATCTCCTTATGTATTGACTTCAGTTCCACTAAGTGATCATTCTTTCAATGAAACTGCTTCCTTTGAGGCTTAGAGTAAGGATAATTTACTAACTATACATACATTTTAAATAGAATAAATAGAATGTTTTATTGGTAAATTATGTTTTCACTTCTTTGGGTGATAGTATAAAGTTAATATTTCTTCTAGGTAAATTTTATGGGCTGAATATAGGCGATCCTTTCATGGAACAAACTTTACAAAGTTGAAGTGACGCCCTCCTCCTCCAACATAATACATACATTTTTGTTTCCTGCACAAACTGGACTTTTGTTAAATCAGATAGGAAGTAAAGAGATGTCATCCTTTTGGGAACAAGCTTCTTAAAATCCCGTGAGATTATCTGACAGACTTTCGGGAATAAATGTTTGTGGAAAGGCTATGCAAAGAATCTCCTTTGAAAATTCATATTAAGTCTCTGCTATAGTTCAGAATCCTTGTAAAACACTGTTATAGTGTGTTGAAAACATAGTGGAATACATTTGAGTTCACCCTAGTATAGTGAAAGGAGTCTTTTTCTAGATATTTCCCTTGCTAAACACATGATCTTAATCAAATACTTTCAGTTCTTAAATGCAACTTTGTTATATTCCGCAGCACGGCAGCGGGTGCATAGAGAAGAGCAGGTGCAACGAGACATCAAAAATACACACATAGACAGTGAGAAAGGATGGGAACTGAGGGGCTCAAGACCTCTTGGGTCAAGGTCCTGAACATATTCACCAGTGCACTTTTATTGAGAGCTTACACATCCAGGTGTTTGCAGGGAATGATATTAGCATGGGCTGGGACCCACTCACAGCCCTAATCAATAAATTACTCGTGACTCTTGGAAAGGGCGTGAGGGCAACTAGACTGGGATAATTTCACTATTTGTAGTGTCTGCCAACTGTGTCAGTCATTCAGTATAACTAAAAATGTCACTTTCTTCAGGGCCTATGATATAGAAGTTCAAAAAAGAAGCAAATAAAAAAATAATAATAAATAGTGACTATTCAAATCAATGCATAAAAATAAAATGAGAAAGTGAGAGAAATGTTGTATAATAATTAAATATCTCCTTATGTATTGACTTCAGTTCCACTAAGTGATCATTCTTTCAATGAAACTGCTTCCTTTGAGGCTTAGAGTAAGGATAATTTACTAACTATACATACATTTTAAATAGAATAAATAGAATGTTTTATTGGTAAATTATGTTTTCACTTCTTTGGGTGATAGTATAAAGTTAATATTTCTTCTAGGTAAATTTTATGGGCTGAATATAGGCGATCCTTTCATGGAACAAACTTTACAAAGTTGAAGTGACGTCCCTCCTCCTCCAACATAATACATACATTTTTGTTTCCTGCACAAACTGGACTTTTGTTAAATCAGATAGGAAGTAAAGAGATGTCATCCTTTTGGGAACAAGCTTCTTAAAATCCCGTGAGATTATCTGACAGACTTTCGGGAATAAATGTTTGTGGAAAGGCTATGCAAAGAATCTCCTTTGAAAATTCATATTAAGTCTCTGCTATAGTTCAGAATCCTTGTAAAACACTGTTATAGTGTGTTGAAAACATAGTGGAATACATTTGAGTTCACCCTAGTATAGTGAAAGGAGTGTTTTTCTAGATATTTCCCTTGCTAAACACATGATCTTAATCAAATACTTTCAGTTCTGAAATGCAACTTTGTTATATGCCGCAGCACGGCAGCGGGGTGCATAGAGAAGAGCAGGTGCAACGAGACATCAAAAAATACACACATAGACAGTGAGAAAGGATGGGAACTGAGGGGCTCAAGACCTCTTGGGTCAAGGTCCTGAACATATTCACCAGTGCACTTTTATTGAGAGCTTACACATCCAGGTGTTTGCAGGGAATGATATTAGCATGGGCTGGGACCCACTCACAGCCCTAATCAATAAATTACTCTCGTGACTCTAAGGTGGAAAGGGCGTGCTGTAGTTGAGGGGCAACTAGACTGGCAAGAAGTTAAGGAGTTTGTTCTGTGTGCGCATACAGCATTCTAACGTGCACTGACCCAGCATGTCCGCAGCAGATGTCCCAACTTTTGCTGATCAGTATGAGCCCAGCTAATGAACCCATGTGAATCGAGTCAACTTGCTTTTGTTTTCTTTCATTTCCAACATGGTTTTCCCTGGCTCAGCCAAAGCTGCAAAAAGCTTCACTGGTTTGTTTCCCCACAATTATAAAACTGGTCATGTCTACTTCTTAAGGTGTACAAATTAGGTGTATACCTAATTTGTCTATATATTTATGCACTCACAATAGCCATTTTAGTGTCTCACACATTTTAGGGAGGTGTTCAATAATGTTCGCTAGATATTTGGTAACAGTATATTATAACCAGAATTTACTGTGATTATTTTTCAGTACAAATGCTACAGCGTCTAAAATTTATCATTGTCGAGTGAGTGAAATTTGCTCAGTCATATCCAGTGCTTTTTTTTTTTTTTTAAACATTTATTTTATTTATTTATCTTTTTGGGGGGTGGGATGGGGAGGGAGGTGTATGGGTGGGCCACTTTTATTGGTCTTTCATTTCTCTATTTTCATCTGTCTTTGTTCTTTGGCTCCTGTGGGCCTCCCATCACGGTGGCCTCTGTCGTCGCAGAGCGATGGCAATTGGACACATCTGTCCAGCCGCTCCACGGCACGTGGGATCTTCCCAGGCCAGGGATGGAACCAGCGCCCCTTGCACTGCAAGGCGGTGTCCTTACCCACTGGGCCACCAGGGGAAGCCCCATGTCCAGTGCTTTGTGACTCAAGGTCTTGTACAGGTTTCTTTGTCCATGGGATTCTTCAGGCAAGAATACTGGAGTAGGTTGCCATTTCCTTCTTCAGGGGATCTTCCCAGCCCAGAGATTGGACTCAGGGATTGAACCCTAGTCTCTTACATTGCAGGCAGATTCTTTACTATTGAGCCATCAGACATTGGTAACAGTATATAGTGACAGACTTGGCTTCCAAAATCACTATGGATGGTGACTGTAGCCATGAAATTAAAAGACACTTGCTCCTTGGAAGAAAAACTATGACAAACCTAGATAGCATATTAAAAAGCAGAGATATTACTTTGCATACAAAGGTCCACATAGTCAAAGCTATGGTTTTTCAGTAGTCATGCATGGATATGAGAGTTGGATAAAGGAGGTTGGAAACTAAAGTATTGATGCTTTCAAATTGTGGTGCTGGAGAAGACTCTTGAGAATCCTTTGGAAAGCAAAATAAAACCAGCCAATCTTAAAGGAAATCAGCCCTGAATATTCATTTGGAAGGACTGATTCTGAAGAGCCAATACTTTGGCCCATTTTGAGAAAGGTAGATTCACTAGAAAAGACCCAGATGCTGGGAAAGATTGGGAGCAAGAGGAGAAGGAGATGGCAGAGGATGTGATGGTTAAATAGCATCACTAGACTTGAGTTTGAGCAAACTGAGAGATAGAGAAGAACAAGAAATCCTGGCGTGCTGAAGTTCATAGGATTGCCAAGAGTCGGACATGACTTAGTGACAGAACAACAACAATATTACTGATAACATTAATGTAACACTTTGATGTGCGAGGGCCCCCTTTTACTCTGAGCAGTACATTAAGTGATTTGCTAATGCTCTTTTTAAATCCCCACAGTCACCCTCTGAGGTGAGGAAACATTAAAGCTCAGAAGTTGGCTAACCTTACCAAAGACTCACCATAATTACAAAACTTGCACAGCATATATATTCTTTTTAATGAAAATAAAATCTTATTTACTCCAAGATTAGGCTTGGCAGATATCCCACACAGATACACCTGATTACCATGTATTCATTCCACAGAAGCTTTTTAAACTCATAGTGGAGCTGAAATAATCTGCATTTGCAATTAAACATAGCAAACTGTGTAATTACAATACTAGAGAACAAGGAAAAGTTGAAACTTGTTTAAATGTTCATCCTGAATATTTATTCTTGGGAAATGCATTTGCATTAAACCGAAATTGGGATGTAGGTTAAGAGTTTGAACACATTATGTTATTATAAAATGTATGTATACATTTAAAGTGTTACTGATGTTGTTTTAGACATTGAATAGCTTTACTTTCTTGATCTAGGGGTGTCATTGTATTACTCTGACTTAATTTGGCTATAGTTAGAATACTTTGTTTGCTTTATTATGAGAGAATCAAGACAATAAAAGGGACTTTCCTAAGGCAGGCACAAATTGAAAGAAGAGTGATAGTATCATTGAAAGGTATATGTTGAAATTGGGGTCTAGGGCTATGAAATGGAGTAGAAACAGGGAGTGAATTGATGCTTTCAAATTGTGGTGCTGGAGAAGACTCTTGAGAATCCTTTGGAAAGCAAAATAAAACCAGCCAATCTTAAAGGAAATCAGCCCTGAATATTCATTTGGAAGGACTGATTCTGAAGAGCCAATACTTTGGCCCATTTTGAGAAAGGTAGATTCACTAGAAAAGACCCAGATGCTGGGAAAGATTGGGAGCAAGAGGAGAAGGAGATGGCAGAGGATGTGATGGTTAAATAGCATCACTAGACTTGAGTTTGAGCAAACTGAGAGATAGAGAAGAACAAGAAATCCTGGCGTGCTGAAGTTCATAGGATTGCCAAGAGTCGGACATGACTTAGTGACAGAACAACAACAATATTACTGATAACATTAATGTAACACTTTGATGTGCGAGGGCCCCCTTTTACTCTGAGCAGTACATTAAGTGATTTGCTAATGCTCTTTTTAAATCCCCACAGTCACCCTCTGAGGTGAGGAAACATTAAAGCTCAGAAGTTGGCTAACCTTACCAAAGACTCACCATAATTACAAAACTTGCACAGCATATATATTCTTTTTAATGAAAATAAAATCTTATTTACTCCAAGATTAGGCTTGGCAGATATCCCACACAGATACACCTGATTACCATGTATTCATTCCACAGAAGCTTTTTAAACTCATAGTGGAGCTGAAATAATCTGCATTTGCAATTAAACATAGCAAACTGTGTAATTACAATACTAGAGAACAAGGAAAAGTTGAAACTTGTTTAAATGTTCATCCTGAATATTTATTCTTGGGAAATGCATTTGCATTAAACCGAAATTGGGATGTAGGTTAAGAGTTTGAACACATTATGTTATTATAAAATGTATGTATACATTTAAAGTGTTACTGATGTTGTTTTAGACATTGAATAGCTTTACTTTCTTGATCTAGGGGTGTCATTGTATTACTCTGACTTAATTTGGCTATAGTTAGAATACTTTGTTTGCTTTATTATGAGAGAATCAAGACAATAAAAGGGACTTTCCTAAGGCAGGCACAAATTGAAAGAAGAGTGATAGTATCATTGAAAAAGGTATATGTTGAAATGTCTAGGGCAGTTCATTCATCTGTGAGCTATGAAATGGAGTAGAAACAGGGAGTGAAGTTGTATCTATGAGATTCTGGATGTTAAAGAATGTAGAAGGAGAGAAAGCAAGGTGATTTTGTGCAGGGTAAGAAAAGAAGACTGTGTCCGTTTAAAGTGTTATGTTCTAAAGCGTAGGATTGTCCCACAAAATCAGTGATTTGTGTCAATTACACTGATTTTTTAGCGTCGATGATTCAGGGTGCAATAAGGGTTTTCAAACATTTGGCGGGGCTAGGGGGGTACTTCCCTGGCGGTCTAGTGGTTAGTGCCTTCTAATGCAGGGATAGCAGGTTTGATTCCTTGTTAGAAAGCTAAAACCCCACATCCTTGGGGCCAAAAAGACAAAACATAAAAAAGAAGCAGTGTTGTAACAAATTCAATAAAAACTTTAAAAAATGGTCCACATCAAAAAATATTAAAAAAAAAAAGCATTTGGGGAAAAATAATGTATTTTGCATTATAACTATTAAAATTTTCTAAGGCAAATGATTTTCTTTTAGTGTCTATGTTATCTGCTTAGATACTGTTGTTTCCATGAGGTATAAAAAACATAATAAATTGAACCCCCGAGTTCTAGGATATATCTCAATTTCTTCTAATGGCTGTGGATTGTCAACTTATTCACTATACTGTTAAGGTTTTGAAGGTACAAACCTTAACTTACTCATATTGGCATTTCTGCACAGTGCAATGCATGCAGTCATGCTTAGTACATAGTTCATCAATAAGTGATACATACTTATACAACCATGTCCTCAACTTTTATTAAAAATAGCTTTTCAGGGCTTCCCTGTTGGTCCAGTGGGCAAAGAGTCCACCTTGCAGTGCAGGGGACACTGGTTCGATCCCTGGCCCGGGAGGATTCTGCATGCTGCGGAGCGGCTGGACTGGTGTGTCCAATTACAAGCCAGCACTCGGGAGTGCATGTGCCCAGAGCCAGTGCTCTGCAACAAGAGAGGCCACTGCAGTGGGAGGACCTCACAGGCCAAAGAACAAAGATGGATGAAAATAAATAAATAAAAAACCAATAAAAGAAGCCACAATTTAAAAAAAATAGCCTTTTCACTGAAATGGAATACTTTCTAAGAATATAGGAGGGATAAGTTAAGAATTTAGTAATTTATGCTTCTCTCACTTAGTTTTTTACCATTATTAGGTAAATTTATATTCCTTATTTTTCACTCAGGGAAGGGACAGCATTCCTGCCTATTTCCTGCCCCAGCATGGGTTCTTCAATTCTAGATGACAGTATTTAGCCTTCTTTGCCTAAAAGAGCTAAAATATTTTGACATGTTCTCAAGTTGAGGCAATAAAAAAGGCTGAAGCCCAAATCCTTTTCTAAAAGTGACTGATGTTGCTCTTTGTGTAAGAGACGGACTGATAATCAGAGATTTAAAAATAAACTTGAACTAAAATTTTCAACTTGACTTGTCTTGAGCTGATGATCAGTCAGTAAGCCCTGTCTTGCTGGCCTTGATTTATTGGCCAACAGTTCGTATCCAAGTTGGTATCAGTGCTGCTGAGGTTTGTGGGGAGGAAGGACCTGGCAGGCATCCAAGGACAGTAGTAAAGGGATGTGGAGGTGCGCCAGTTCCATTCCTAGCACGCTCAGCCTCACTCTTCTCAGCATTTGTATGTTTCTGAAACATAATGGTTATTCCTTCTTTCCTTATTTGTATAGGTATTCAGGGTACCTCTGTAGACACATGCAGTGTTGAACAAAACATGGCAATTTCCTGCTAGTTTTGAGGCAGATAATGACTAAGTAAACAAATCTTCACCACTTCTAACCTTACACTGTGTACTGTGAGAAAAAAGCAGGACAGCAAATTGAAGAAAGGAGGCATTGTTTATTAAGGGTGACTAGGAAAGCCTTTTAGGGGTACTATTTGAGCAGAGACCTGAAGGAGGTGAGGAAGTCAGCCAAGTAACAGGAAATTTATTCCAGTCGCAAGAAGAGCCGCTATTAAAATAGCCCTAAGACATATCTGATGTGTTTACTGAACAGCAAGGAAGTCAGTGTGACTGAAGTGCAGAGAGGTACGTGGTAGAAGACACAGGCCTTGTCTTAATTTGGAAAAGATGACTAAGTCCACCTGGAGGTCTGTGTGATGAACCATTACAGTGACTGGCAGGGGACAAACTTCAGGAGAGGATGAAGTGTGCTTGTCTTAAAAACTGGATCCCATTCTAGATGTAAGTACCACAGAGTCCAAGTTAATGATTGGCAAACTTAATTTCCATACCAAATTGATCTTTTAGTCATTTTTGGTGACTTATATGTAAATGTTTTATTCTTTTCCCATCTGCATTAGATTAGATTCTTGGAAACCGTTTGAAGAAAGAAGGGGTAATATGAAAGAGTTTGCTATTGAAAGTATCTTTAAATGTTTAAATTCTGAATATTAACATGGTGAAAACACAGTAGTACTTTGCATACTTTGATTAATTCTTATATCATGCACATTATTTCTCATGAAACAATGATGTGCATGGTAAGTTGCTTCAGTCGTGTCTGACTCTGTGCAACCCTATGGACTGAAGCCTGCCAGGCTCCTCTGTTCATGGGATTCTCCAGGGAAGAATACCAGAGTGGGTTGCCATGCCCTTCTCCAGGGGATCTTCCTGACACAGGAGTGGATTCTGTGTCTATTATGTCTAACCTGTATTGGCACACAGGTTCTTTACCATTAGTGCCACCTGGGAAACCCAGAGGGAACAATGTGTTTGTATGTGTTGAGTCATATCCAACTCTTAGCGACCCCTGGGACTGTAACCCACCAGGCTCCTCTGAATTAATGATACTGCTGAATTAATGATATATATATATAAAGGAGTACTGCCTGGCAAAATAGATATCGGGAGCACATCTGAATCCCATCAAGATTGACCTACTGCTAACTGCTGTGTCTTTGGTATCTTTGAACTCTCTTCCTTACACTTGTCAGCAAATTTTTACATATTAAAAAATTAACTTTTTTTGTGGTAAAATATACATAGCATAAGATTTACCATCTCCACCATTGTTAAATGTACAGCTCAGGGGCACTAAATACATTCACACTGTTTGCAGTCATCGCCGCTCTAGAACTTTTTCATCATTGCACACTGAAACTCTGTACCCATTATATAATAAGGCACAGGCCTTGTCTGTAGATTTGGAAAAAAAATGACTAAGTCCACCTGGAGGTCTGTGTGCTGAACCATTACAGTGACTGGCAGGGGACAAACTTCAGGAGAGGATGAAGTGTGCTTGTCTTAAAAACTGGATCCCATTCTAGATGTAAGTACCACAGAGTCCAAGTTAATGATTGGCAAACTTAATTTCCATACCAAATTGATCTTTTAGTCATTTTTGGTGACTTATATGTAAATGTTTTATTCTTTTCCCATCTGCATTAGATTAGATTCTTGGAAACCGTTTGAAGAAAGAAGGGGTAATATGAAAGAGTTTGCTATTGAAAGTATCTTTAAATGTTTAAATTCTGAATATTAACATGGTGAAAACACAGTAGTACTTTGCATACTTTGATTAATTCTTATATCATGCACATTATTTCTCATGAAACAATGATGTGCATGGTAAGTTGCTTCAGTCGTGTCTGACTCTGTGCAACCCTATGGACTGAAGCCTGCCAGGCTCCTCTGTTCATGGGATTCTCCAGGGAAGAATACCAGAGTGGGTTGCCATGCCCTTCTCCAGGGGATCTTCCTGACACAGGAGTGGATTCTGTGTCTATTATGTCTAACCTGTATTGGCACACAGGTTCTTTACCATTAGTGCCACCTGGGAAACCCAGAGGGAACAATGTGTTTGTATGTGTTGAGTCATATCCAACTCTTAGCGACCCCTGGGACTGTAACCCACCAGGCTCCTCTGAATTAATGATACTGCTGAATTAATGATATATATATATAAAGGAGTACTGCCTGGCAAAATAGATATCGGGAGCACATCTGAATCCCATCAAGATTGACCTACTGCTAACTGCTGTGTCTTTGGTATCTTTGAACTCTCTTCCTTACACTTGTCAGCAAATTTTTACATATTAAAAAATTAACTTTTTTTGTGGTAAAATATACATAGCATAAGATTTACCATCTCCACCATTGTTAAATGTACAGCTCAGGGGCACTAAATACATTCACACTGTTTGCAGTCATCGCCGCTCTAGAACTTTTTCATCATTGCACACTGAAACTCTGTACCCATTATATAATAATTTCTGATGCTTTCTGCTGCCCCCAAATCCTGGTAACCACCATTTTACTTTCTTTCTTTATGAATTTGCCTGTTCTAGGTATGTCATGTAAGTGGAGATATATAATATTTGCCTTCTTTGTCTGACTTATTTTACCTCACATAATATTGTTAAGGCTCATCATTGTTACAGCATGTATCAGAATTCCTTCCCTTTTAAGGCTATATAGTAGTCCATTATATGTATATACCACATTTTATTTATCTATTCCTCAACTCATGAATGTTTAGGTTACTTCAGTGTTTTGGCTATTATGAATGATGCTGTGGCGAACATTGTTGTACAAATAGAACATTGAGTTCCTGCTTTTAATTCTTTGGGATATATAAAAGAAGGGGAATTTCTGGATCATAGGGTAATTCAATAATTAATTTTTGAAGAACTGCCATACTCACTTCCACCGTGACTGCACCATTTTATATTGCTACCAGCAATAAACAATGGTTCCAATTTCTCTGCATCCTCATTAACATCTTTTTCTTTTCTTTTTAACTAATGGTTATCCTACTGGCTGTGAGGTTGGATCTCCCTGTGGTTTTTATTTGCATTTCCTAATCACTAGTGAAATCGATTATTTTTCATATGCATATTGACCATTTATACATTTTCTTTGAAGAAATGTCTATTCAAGTCTTATGGTCATTTTAGAATAGAGCTGTTTGTTTTTGTTGTTGAGTTTAAGAGTTACCTATATATTGTGGATGTTGATCCCTTATCAGACACATGATTTGCAAATATTTTGTTTATTCCCTGGATTGTCTTTTTGTTCTCCAACAGTGTCCCTTGACAACAAAAGTTTTAATTTTTATGAAATCAAATTTTTCTTTTGCTGCCTGTACTTTAATACTATATCCAAGAAATCATCATCAAATACAGTGTCTTAAAGGATTCCCCAGTGTTTTCTTATTTTGTTTTTATAATCTTAGTTCTTATGTTTAGTTCTGTGACCCATTGATTGATTATCTTTTTCGTTCCTGTAGACATTATAGGGCCTAAGAGTCTCCAACATTCCTTCACCCATTGTTCCCAGGGGTTTGTTTTTTAGTTCAGTATTCCTTGCTCTGAACACTTACTTTTCCTTTCAATAACCCCCATCTCATTTTTTCTTTTTTGTATGTCAAAATTAAAATGCTTGAATTATAGAGAGAGTATAGTAGTGACATAGGGGGATTCCTGGTGGAGAAAGAGTATTATATTTTCACATTCTCCTAGTCTCTGAATAGGTTCTTTCATCCTTTTGACCAATATTATAAAATCTTGACAGTTCAAGAATTCTGATTCCTTACTAACTAGTTCATAGATTCAAGAGCTCTTTGTATTCTTGTTGCAGGTATCAGATGATACAATTAAATAGAGCAAAAGGTTTTTTTTTTTTGCTATGGAGAGTTATAACCTCTCCAACCATAACACAATAGTTTATATAGAGTGGGTTCTCAGTAGTACTTGATTGAATAAACAAATTAGCAAATGAAAACAATGACTGTCTTGTTTTCTTAGGTGTTTAGTAAATCCATGACTTCTACTACTTAGAAATTTAGACCCATTTCAATAAGAAGCAAGTTCAAAAATCCCCTCTTTTCCCCTAATTCTTAGTGAAAATATTAGTTTTTCAATCAGTTTTTGTTAGAAGTGATTTTAGAAGACTTAGCTGCTGAGAACTGTGGTTTGAAGGTTAGAGTCTGTATCACAGGTATTTCTGCTCCATTGGATGGTCCTTGTGGAGGTGAGGTCCTGTAAGCTGCACCTTTCCCCTTGGGTGGTTACCAGCAAATGAAAAATGGTGACTACTTATAGAAACTCAAGGTCACTGTATATGATTTATATCATCATGAAAACATGACATATGAACATCTTCTGGTTTATAAACAGTTCAATGCATTAATTAGAATAATTGCTGAAAGAAGTAAAACCCATAAATAGAAGTTAAGCACTTTGCCATTGAATTGAACACACGATTATGTGCTCTTTTTGCCCTAACACTCACCTTATCTCAGAATCCAAGGCTTGTAATTCAGATATCTGCTGGAATATAAATTTGAGGAAGGATGGAAAATTCTCCCCATTGCCTTACTCTGTGTTTGCAAAGGACTTGTTTGTGAGTTTGTGTTATTTATTCTATGCTTCTTTATCATTCCTAGATGAATTTCTACTAAATAAAATGTTTCTTTTTAGGGCATTTTTTATGACCCCCCAGGTGATGCAGTGGTAAAAAAAATCCACCTGCCAATGCTGGAGACACAAGAGACATGGATTTGATCTCTGAATCAGGAAGATTCCTTGGAGTAGGAAATGGCAAGCCACTCCAGTATCTTTGCCTGGTCAGTTCCATGGAGAGAGGAGCCTGGCAGGCTATAGTCCATGGCATCACAAATAGTTGGACATGACTGAGCGTAAGCAGGAATGAAAGACTGTTTGTTTAGAATCTGAAAACTTTCTTTTCCTGCTATTATGTATCCTGAAAATATGCACCAAAAGCCTTATAAGTGGATGAAAACTTTTCTTGAGAATATCCACAAATATGCTAAAGAATCTCTTGGCATGTGTGGTGCTTAACTCGCTTGTTCTGATATTGACTTAAAAGACTTTTAGTATATTAACCATTCCTGGTCTGTGAGGAAGGAATATTTCATGAACAGCTGTCACCATGCTTGGATTTTGCATTGAACAAATACCTAGCCTTCTTATGCTTTAGCATTAAGTTCTGGAGCATCAACTGTGGTTTGAAGGTTAGAGTCTGTATCACAGGTATTTCTGCTCCATTGGATGGTCCTTGTGGAGGTGAGGTCCTGTAAGCTGCACCTTTCCCCTTGGGTGGTTACCAGCAAATGAAAAATGGTGACTACTTATAGAAACTCAAGGTCACTGTATATGATTTATATCATCATGAAAACATGACATATGAACATCTTCTGGTTTATAAACAGTTCAATGCATTAATTAGAATAATTGCTGAAAGAAGTAAAACCCATAAATAGAAGTTAAGCACTTTGCCATTGAATTGAACACACGATTATGTGCTCTTTTTGCCCTAACACTCACCTTATCTCAGAATCCAAGGCTTGTAATTCAGATATCTGCTGGAATATAAATTTGAGGAAGGATGGAAAATTCTCCCCATTGCCTTACTCTGTGTTTGCAAAGGACTTGTTTGTGAGTTTGTGTTATTTATTCTATGCTTCTTTATCATTCCTAGATGAATTTCTACTAAATAAAATGTTTCTTTTTAGGGCATTTTTTATGACCCCCCAGGTGATGCAGTGGTAAAAAAAATCCACCTGCCAATGCTGGAGACACAAGAGACATGGATTTGATCTCTGAATCAGGAAGATTCCTTGGAGTAGGAAATGGCAAGCCACTCCAGTATCTTTGCCTGGTCAGTTCCATGGAGAGAGGAGCCTGGCAGGCTATAGTCCATGGCATCACAAATAGTTGGACATGACTGAGCGTAAGCAGGAATGAAAGACTGTTTGTTTAGAATCTGAAAACTTTCTTTTCCTGCTATTATGTATCCTGAAAATATGCACCAAAAGCCTTATAAGTGGATGAAAACTTTTCTTGAGAATATCCACAAATATGCTAAAGAATCTCTTGGCATGTGTGGTGCTTAACTCGCTTGTTCTGATATTGACTTAAAAGACTTTTAGTATATTAACCATTCCTGGTCTGTGAGGAAGGAATATTTCATGAACAGCTGTCACCATGCTTGGATTTTGCATTGAACAAATACCTAGCCTTCTTATGCTTTAGCATTAAGTTCTGGAGCATCAACTGCTAATGAAGAATAATCCTCTGATCCCTACTAGAGATTTTTCCCTCTTTGTTTCTCAATATCATGCAGTCTGTTGCCAACCCTCAACATTTTTAACTGATTGCATGATCCTGTTCACTCTTTATTTATTTATTTATTTATTTTTGACTATTCTGGGTTTTCACTGCTGCTGCAAGCTCTTTTCTAGTTTCAAGGAGTAGGGGTTACTCTCTGGTTGAGGTGAGCAGGCTTCTCTTTGCAGTGACTTCTCTTGTTGTGGAACTCAATCCCTAGGACACACAGGCTTCAATAGTTGTGGCACATGGGCTCAATAGTTGTGATGCTGAAGCTCCAGAGTACAGGCTCAATAGCTATGGCTCACGGGCTTAGTTGCTCCACAGCATGTGGGATTTTCCCGGGTCAGAGACCAAATCCGTGTCTCCTGCATTGGCAGGTGAACTCTTCACCATTGAGCTACCAGGGAAGCCCTGATCCTGCTCACTCTTAAAGAATCATTTCTGCTGTCAAATGATTCATCTTTTATGAACTAGCCACATTCCTTATTTTCATATACTTTCAATTATTTTATTATTTCCATTTGGTTTTCATCAGATTCTAATTTTTGGTTATCAAATATTTTAACACAGTATATTTTCATTTAACAAGTCTTATTATTTTAATATATTTTATCACATTTTGAAACAATGCACACTTTTCATGTACACTCTGAACTCAGCCTTACGTCAGGCAGGGACTGGATTACTGTGTGATAGATATTTGCTATCTGTTGGTAGAAAGCATTTTAATTTTATTATGGTCGTGTGTCTTAGTCACTCAGTTGTATTTGACTCTTTGTGATCCCATGGATGCAGCCTACCAGGTTCCTCTGTCCATGGAATTCTCCAGGAAAGAATCCTAAAGTGGATAGCTATTTCCTGCTCCAGGGGTTCTCTGCGACCCAGAGATTGAACCTGTGTCTCCTGCATTGCAGGCAGATTCTTTACTGTTTGAGTCACCAGGGAAGCTGCGTTGTAGTCATAGATTAGTTTTTTTTTTTTTTTTTTTTAATATGATTTTTTTTTCAACTTCATGCCACAAGCTCTTATTTATTTATTTATTATTTTCATCCATCTTTATTCTTTGGCCTGTGTGGGCCCCCCATTGCAGTGGCTTCTCTTGTTGCAGAGCAACTGCTCTGGGTGCATGCGCTCCAGAGTGCTGGCTCACAAATGGGCACATTTGCCCAGCTTTCTCCGCGGCACGTGGGGTCTTCCAGGGCCAGGGATGGAACCAGTGCCCTTTGCACTGCAAGACGGAATCTCTACCCACTGGACCACCAGGGAAGCTCGCATAGTTTATTTTAATCTTTAAAATATCCTGAAAGTAGAGACTCACATACTTAGAGAACGAATTTGTGGTTATTGGTGGGAAAGTAGAGAGGAGGAACAGATAAGGAGTTTGGGATTGACATGTACACACTGCTGTATTTTAAATGGATAACCAACAGGGACCTACTGTATAGCACAGGGAACTCTGCCCAATATTCTATATCAACCTAATAGGAAAAAAGAATTTGATAAAGAAGAGATAACAGGTATATGTATAACTGAATTACTTTGTCATATGCCTGAAATTAACACAACATTGTTAATCAACTATTGTTCGATATAAAATGAAAAGTTAAGAAATTAAAAAATAAGTAAAGCTCTTAAGAAGAGAAAAGTTGGGAGTCTCTTTAAAAATTACAAGCACTCAGTTTACTTTAAATAAAATAAATAAATCAGATATTGTGAAGAAGAAAAGTTTATCTGTGTAGATAAATGTAAAGCTTTAAGAATGAAATAGAATCGTATGGGGACTCTGCCAGGTTAAGATTCTGTTGGTAAACTTATGGTCGTGTCTTAGTCACTCAGTTGTATTTGACTCTTTGTGATCCCATGGATGCAGCCTACCAGGTTCCTCTGTCCATGGAATTCTCCAGGAAAGAATCCTAAAGTGGATAGCTATTTCCTGCTCCAGGGGTTCTCTGCGACCCAGAGATTGAACCTGTGTCTCCTGCATTGCAGGCAGATTCTTTACTGTTTGAGTCACCAGGGAAGCTGCGTTGTAGTCATAGATTAGTTTTTTTTTTTTTTTTTTTTTAATATGATTTTTTTTTCAACTTCATGCCACAAGCTCTTATTTATTTATTTATTATTTTCATCCATCTTTATTCTTTGGCCTGTGTGGGCCCCCCATTGCAGTGGCTTCTCTTGTTGCAGAGCAACTGCTCTGGGTGCATGCGCTCCAGAGTGCTGGCTCACAAATGGGCACATTTGCCCAGCTGCTCCGCGGCACGTGGGGTCTTCCAGGGCCAGGGATGGAACCAGTGCCCTTTGCACTGCAAGACGGAATCTCTACCCACTGGACCACCAGGGAAGCTCGCATAGTTTATTTTAATCTTTAAAATATCCTGAAAGTAGAGACTCACATACTTAGAGAACGAATTTGTGGTTATTGGTGGGAAAGTAGAGAGGAGGAACAGATAAGGAGTTTGGGATTGACATGTACACACTGCTGTATTTTAAATGGATAACCAACAGGGACCTACTGTATAGCACAGGGAACTCTGCCCAATATTCTATATCAACCTAATAGGAAAAAAGAATTTGATAAAGAAGAGATAACAGGTATATGTATAACTGAATTACTTTGTCATATGCCTGAAATTAACACAACATTGTTAATCAACTATTGTTCGATATAAAATGAAAAGTTAAGAAATTAAAAAATAAGTAAAGCTCTTAAGAAGAGAAAAGTTGGGAGTCTCTTTAAAAATTACAAGCACTCAGTTTACTTTAAATAAAATAAATAAATCAGATATTGTGAAGAAGAAAAGTTTATCTGTGTAGATAAATGTAAAGCTTTATGATGAATCTGGCAAATGTATTCTCCTTTCTTAAGAATGTTACGTATGGGGACTCTCCTGGTGGTCCAGTGGTTAAGATTCTGTGCTTCTAATGCAGGGGGGCCCAGGTTCGCCACAGCTAAGACCCAGTGCAGACAAATTAAGACAAATAAAGCAATAATTTAAAAACAAACAAAAAAAGAATGTTACATATGCAAAATAAATTGATAAGGAAGTTGACAAAAAGTTAGAATTTTTGTGCACTTACAACGTTGTCCAGGAAGTATACTAAATGAATGGTAAGAATGTGGTATTGTTTTTTTTTTTTTAACATTTATTTATTTATTTATTTGAGGGGCACGGGTTGGGGAGGGAGGGGGTGGACGGGCCACTTCTGTTGGTCTTTCATTTGTCTATTTTCATCCATCTTTGTTCTTTGGCTTTTGTGGGCCTCCCATCGTGGTGGCCTCTGTTGTTGCAGAGCACTGGCTTTGGGCGCATGCACTCCAGAGCTCCGGCTCGGTAATTGGACACATCAGTCCAGCCGCTCCGTGGCACGTGGGATCTTCCCAGGCCAGGGATTGAACCGGCACCCCTTGCACTGCAAGGCGGTGTCCTTACCCACTGGACCACCAGGGAGTCCCAAGAATGTGTTTTACAGACAAAATGTACTAAGAAATGTGCTTCATATTTAAATGCAGTGTCTCATTTTTTTCCTTAAAATGACCTTATCAGATAATCATTTTCAGCCCTGTTTTCCGTTGTGGAAACCAATCTTTAGAGAGGTTAACTTGCCCCCAAACACAAGCTTATAAGCAGTACAGATGAGATTTATATTTTTTAATGATAAATGTAAAATGTGAAGCACTGTGTATGTAGGGTATTAATTGTGTGAAAAGAAAAATTAATAGGTATGTATGTGTTTATAAAAACATGTAGATGGATGCACAAGGGATTAGTACCACATGTTCCCTCCAGGGTAGGAGTCTATGACTGAGAAACAAGGGAGAGAGGGAGAATTACTTTTCATTATTTATACATTTTGGAGGAGGACAGGGCAACCCACTCCAGTATTCTTGCCTGGAGAGTCCATGGACAGAGGAGCCTGGCGAGTTCATAGAGTTCCACAGAGTCAGACATGACTGAAGCAATTGATCCTATATACCTTTGTATTTTTGTGGCTGTATTTATTCTTCCAAAACAAATATAAGAGTGCTGTTTTTAGGTGGGGAAAGTGAGTTATAAACCTGTAGTTTGGGCCCCAAAAT
Organism: Tragulus kanchil; assembly: GCA_022376925.1. Taxonomy (NCBI): domain Eukaryota; kingdom Metazoa; phylum Chordata; class Mammalia; order Artiodactyla; family Tragulidae; genus Tragulus; species Tragulus kanchil. The sequence continues at coordinate 261,801,649 of JAIOJX010000026.1, read as the reverse complement.
TCAGCTTAAAAGTATTCTGTTCTGGGAGTTACTAATTGCTCTGAAGCTGAGGCTATAATCAAATAACGTATCCTCAAAAATATGTCTCAAATGAATTTGAATGAATGAGTTATGCAGGTCAAAGTGTTTATCATACTAGAGTGTATATAAGAATGTATGATATTATTGGCCTTATTTAGAATAGAGTCATCTCAAATAAATTTCACAGAAATTCAAACTGCAGGGCTTGGGGCTTCCCTGTTGGTCCAGTGGGTAAGTACACCGCCTTGCAGTGCAAGGGACGCTGGTTCGATCCCTGACTTGGGAAGACCCCACGTGCTGCGGAGCGGCTGGGCAGATGTGTCCAACTACTGAGCCGGAACTCTGGAGCGCATGTGCTCAGAGCTGGTGCTCTGCGACGAGAGAGGCCACTGGAATGGGAGGCCCACACGGGCCAAAGAACAAAGATGGATGAAAATAGATAAATGAAAGACCAATAGAAGTAACCCTCCATCCCCCACCTCACAAAAAAAGAAATTAAAAAAAATTAAAAAAAAAACCAAAAACTGAACTTAAAAAAACAACAACAAAATGCAGGACTTTTCTGGTGGTCCAGTGGTTAAGAATCGCCTTATAATGTAAGGGATGCCAATTTGATCCCTAGTTTGGGAAGATCCCACATGCCACAGAACATGTAAATCTGTGTGACTCAACTACCGAGCCAGCACTCTAGAGTCCATGAACCGTAGCTACTGAAGCCCAAGAACCAAGAGCCCATGCTCTGCAACAAGAGAAGCCACTGCAGTGAGAAGCCCACACTTGACAACAAAGAATAATGGCCCCCACTCATCTCAACTAGAGATAGCCTGAGTGCAACAACAAGGACCGCACCACGGCCAAAAATAAATAAATAAAGAACCAAAAACTTCAAAATGCAATATTTATACATTTTGGAGGAGGACAGGGCAACCCACTCCAGTATTCTTGCCTGGAGAGTCCATGGACAGAGGAGCCTGGCGAGTTCATAGAGTTCCACAGAGTCAGACATGACTGAAGCAATTGATCCTATATACCTTTGTATTTTTGTGGCTGTATTTATTCTTCCAAAACAAATATAAGAGTGCTGTTTTTAGGTGGGGAAAGTGAGTTATAAACCTGTAGTTTGGGCCCCAAAATTCAGCTTAAAAGTATTCTGTTCTGGGAGTTACTAATTGCTCTGAAGCTGAGGCTATAATCAAATAACGTATCCTCAAAAATATGTCTCAAATGAATTTGAATGAATGAGTTATGCAGGTCAAAGTGTTTATCATACTAGAGTGTATATAAGAATGTATGATATTATTGGCCTTATTTAGAATAGAGTCATCTCAAATAAATTTCACAGAAATTCAAACTGCAGGGCTTGGGGCTTCCCTGTTGGTCCAGTGGGTAAGTACACCGCCTTGCAGTGCAAGGGACGCTGGTTCGATCCCTGACTTGGGAAGACCCCACGTGCTGCGGAGCGGCTGGGCAGATGTGTCCAACTACTGAGCCGGAACTCTGGAGCGCATGTGCTCAGAGCTGGTGCTCTGCGACGAGAGAGGCCACTGGAATGGGAGGCCCACACGGGCCAAAGAACAAAGATGGATGAAAATAGATAAATGAAAGACCAATAGAAGTAACCCTCCATCCCCCACCTCACAAAAAAAGAAATTAAAAAAAATTAAAAAAAAAACCAAAAACTGAACTTAAAAAAACAACAACAAAATGCAGGACTTTTCTGGTGGTCCAGTGGTTAAGAATCGCCTTATAATGTAAGGGATGCCAATTTGATCCCTAGTTTGGGAAGATCCCACATGCCACAGAACATGTAAATCTGTGTGACTCAACTACCGAGCCAGCACTCTAGAGTCCATGAACCGTAGCTACTGAAGCCCAAGAACCAAGAGCCCATGCTCTGCAACAAGAGAAGCCACTGCAGTGAGAAGCCCACACTTGACAACAAAGAATAATGGCCCCCACTCATCTCAACTAGAGATAGCCTGAGTGCAACAACAAGGACCGCACCACGGCCAAAAATAAATAAATAAAAGAACCCTAAAAAAAACTTCAAAATGCAATAAATTTTATTCAGAAGATTTGAGGAGGTGCTTGGCTCAAACACCGAGGAAAGAGGAGAGGCAAAAGTTGAGTTGGATAAATCCAGTCGAGGTAAAATGAGGAACCTCTCTTAAACTCAGACCTGACACCAGGTGTTGTGTGATTGACTCATTCCTAGTCCTGTGATTCCAGACATAAAAATTGAGAATAAAACTCTGCTGTCATACAGTGAAAAAATGCATATGCATTAAAAGCGTGAACATTTTAATCATCAACTAACTACATAACTTTATAAATAGAAATTATATAATTCTGTTTATTTTCAAAAACCATGTTTACCAAAGACAAAAATTAAAACATGACAAACTGGCAAAAAAATAATAGAACTTTTGTGAAAAGAGACCAATATCCTTATCGCCAGTGACCTCTTATCAAAGAAAGAAATGATGAAAACCCCAATAGAAAAAGGACCAAGAGAATAAGTAGATTTATTAAAGAAGAAACAAATATTCCATGGAATGTACATTTTTAAGTGTCTTTTTCTTTTTCTTTTTCTTTTTTTTTTTTAAGATTTATTTATTTATTTTGGGCGGGGGTCGGGTTGGGGAGGGAGGGGAGCGGGTGGGCCACTTCCATTGGTCCTTCATTTCTCTATTTTCGTCCGTCTTTGTTCTTTTGGCTCCTGTGGGCCTCCCATCACGGTGGCGTCTGTCATTGCAGAGCGCCGGCTCTGGGCGCATGCGCGCCAGAGCTCCGGCTCGGTAATTGGACACATGGGTCCAGCTGCTCCGCGGCACGTGGGATCTTCCCAGGCCAGGGATCGAACCGGTGCCCCTTGCACTGCAAGGCGGTGTCCTTATCCACTGGACCACCAGGGGAGGCCCTAAGTATCTTTTTCTTACCAAATTGGTAAGAATTATTTAAATTACTATGCTTAATACTGTTTAGGTATGGAAAAATATATGCCTTATATTGTAGAGGGACTATAAATTTTATAGCCTGTCCAGAAAGCATTTTGGCAGTATGTGTGTGCTTAAAAAAGACAAAGCAAATACATCAAAATATTATCAGTAATTTTCCTTGAGTAGATCACTTTTATTTGAATCTTTATGCTTTTCAATATTTTCTAAATTTATACCAATGAAAATTTGCTGTATTAATAGTCAATGGTAATAATAACCTTAAATTAGTTATATGTACAACTTTCTTCAAAGTATCGTATGTTTTAGCAGTAAAACCATAGCTTTGACTATACAGACTTCTGTCGGCAAAGGCATATAGTCAAAGCTATGGTTTTTCCAGTAGTCATGTAAGTATGTGAGAGTTAGACCATAAAGAAAGCTGAACCCCCCAAAATTGATGCCTTCAAACTATGGTACTGGAGAGGACTCTTGAAAGTCCCTTGAACAACAAGGAGATCGAACCAGTCAATCCTAAAGGGAATCAACCCTGAATATTCATTGGAAGAACTAAAAGAACTGATGCTGAAGCTGAATACTGAATATTTTGGCTACTTGATGGGAAGAGATGACTCATTAGAAAAGACTCTGATGCTGGGAAAGATTGAGGGCAGGAATAGAAGGGGGCAACAGAGGACGAGATGGTTAGATGGCATCACCAACTCAATGGACATGAGTTTGAGCAAACAGCCAGAGATAGTGAAGGACAGGGTAGCCTGGCACAGGGAAGCCTGGCATGCTGCAGTTCATGGGGTCACAAAGAGTTGGACACAACTTAGTGACTGAACAGCAGCAACAATGACAAAAATATTTTCTATATAAGTAGACCCTGTTATTTACCTACAGACTTTAAATAAGCTGCATTGTTAATGGCAATATTTAAGCTAGAATTAATCAACAGTCTAGTATTGTATCTATGCCTAAGTTTCTGTAAGTTGAATAAGTTACCACTTTGCTAGAGATTCAAACATTTGTATATTTGTCCTTAAGTACATGTTTCAAATAAAGTATTTGCAATTTGAGGGTACTTAGACACTGATGAAATGGGAAAACATTCCTAATGAATTTTTTTAACATAATTTTGAGTATGCATGACTAGTATAACTCACAATTGAAGAATTTTAGCGTTTGATTAGGTGATGTCCACCATACTGGTCTCCCTTCTTATCTATCAAATCAAACTTTTTTCTTTTAATTTTTGGCCTCTTTTATTGTTTTTTTTTTTTTTTTTTTTTTTAAAGATTTATTTATTTATTTATTTATTTGGGCGGGGGTCGGATTGGGGAGGGAGGGGAGCGGGCGGGCCACTTCTATTGGTCTTTCATTGCTCTATTTTCATCCGTCTTTGTTCCTTGGCTCCTGTGGGCCTCCCATCGCGGTGGTGTCTGTTGCTGCAGAGCGCCGGCTCTGGGCGCACGCACGCCAGAGCTCTGGCTCGGTATTTGGACACATCGGTTCAGCCGCTCCGCGGCACGTGGGATCTTCCCAGGCCAGGGATGGAACCGGCGCCCCTTGCACTGCAAGGCAGTGTCCTTACCCACTGGACCACCAGGGGAAGCCCTATTGGTTTTTTATTTATTTATTTTCATCCATGTTTATTCTTTGGTCTGTGTGGGCCTCCCATTACAGCAGACTCTCCTTGCACTGCACGACTCGGCGCATGCGCTCCAGAGTACTGGGTCATAATTGGACACACCAGTCCAGCTGCTCTGTGGCATGTGGGATCTTCCTGGGCTGGGGAACCAACCGGTGCCCTCTGCAGTGCAAGGCGGACTCTTTACCCACTGGACCACCAGGGAAGCCCAAGATCAAGCTTTTAACTTTACTCTCTTTAGTTGTTAGAATGCTGCTTTCATTAAACCTGGGCGAATAGGCAGTAATTTTTATTTTGGTATCATTCAAATGAGAAACAGACAATAAACGCAGCAGGGTTTTCGCTTTCAGTCTCTCAGTCATGTCCAACTCTTTGCAGCCCCATGGACTATAGTCCACCAGGCTCCTCTGTCTATGGAATTTTCCAGGCAAGAATATTGGAGCCATTTCCTACTCCAGGGGATCTTCCTGATCCAGGGATTGAACCTATATTTCTTGTGTCTCCTGCATTGGCAAATGGATTCTTTACCAGTAGCACCACCTGGGAAGCCCCAGTTTTATATTTCTTGCATACATGAGGCCACAGGTAAGGTTAGGAATTGTTTTGTTTCTGAATGTGTCTTTATTTTTCAAATGAGAAGAAAAAGCGAGCGTGCCATAAATTTTTTTAGTTCCTGATGTATAGTCAATGTCATTGAAGATACTCTCAAAATACTAAAAACTCTCAAGTATTAATAATTTCATTAAAAATAATTGGAATTCACTTACAGATCAGTGTGATGTACACATTACCTTAAAGACATGGAGCTTGCTTCTTCCTGTATTTGGGTTATGCGAAGTTGTCATTCACCAAATGTTCAACAAGTTCCTATAACATATAGATACCATACAATACACTAGTGATAAAAAGATGCCTAAGATAAGTTTCCTATCTAAGGAGCTTAGAGTCTGGCTGAAGAAGATAGGCATGGAGACTAATGAAAGAAATGAGGCATTGTAAGAAATATGATAAAAATCTGCACCAGGGAGTAGGTGGAAGCCCAAATCAGGCAGGAGAGATGAGAGACGAAGAAGCTGATGAAGAGTTGAATTTATATTTGAGGGAAGAAAGGTAGGAGATGAGATCAGATCCCTTAATAGAAGAAGTGCTGAGCTGAATCTTAAAAAATAAAATCATCAGGGTAGTTGAAGCTGGATAGAAAAGAGCAGCATAAGAAGGCTAGGAGCATAAAATAATCTGCCTGCCCTTTGGGGAAATGAAATGGAGAGTGATGTGGCTGGAATGTGGTAGACACAAATAGGGAAAGAAGCAAGGCTGTCAACACCTGGCTAGGGAAAGTTTTCTGTGCCAAACCAAAGCCATGGCAATTATCCTGTAGGCAGCTGTCAGCTATAGAGGATTTGTTTAGCAGGGAAAGATCACTGAATTCCCCATTCAAAGGAATGAATATGAGAACTGACCCTAACTTCCTTGGTACTACCCAGCACCATGCTTTCCAGCATTTTCTGTCGCAGAACTCTTCCCTATCCCCCGACCCCCCAAAAGAAATCCTTTGGTACTTCAATAAGAAAAATAGATAAAATGGAACTATAGGATCCTTAACAATTTAAAATCTTAGTTTAGAGAAGATAATTTATTATTCTTAGAGTTCCCGATCCTCCTAAATTGAAAACTACTAATGTGGCCCCATGTCACATACACAGAAATGACACCTAATTTTCAATTGATTGAGTCACCAAAACAGAACAATATGGAAATCTGAAGCTGCCTTTCAGGTGAAAGTCTCAGATTCCTAAAATAATCTCTGGTAAGAGTTCCTTTCCCCTTTTTTAAGTTTGAAAGTCTGACTATATTCTTATAATTGTGGGGAGAAATATCTTGATAAGATATAGGAGAATATCTTACAATATTGTTAAACTAAAGAGAAAATTGCCGTATTTGAAGCAGAATATTTTAATGAATTTATTAAAATTCTAATAAAGATACATTTAATAGCAGCAACACATGTATTTTACCTAAGGATTAATAGTTCATAGTTGAGAATTGCTTTCCTAAGTACTTCTTTAACGTAGGATATAAGGTCCTTGCTCAGGCATTATTTGGTTTCTTAGTTTCAGCCTTGCTGTATTCTTCTCTTAATGGTAGGATTTCTAAAAAATTTCTCACCATCATTAATTTGCTATGGTGTTTCATTTTTTGCATTTAATTTGTTTACATCATATTTTATTTGCTTTATTTCTTGTCTCAGAGCAAAGGAGTACACATGTTAACCATGTTAACATTTGTTGAGTTGAACAGTCTTTAAAAGTGCATCACTAAATCACTATGAATTTATCTATTCTAAATTTTCTATTAAGCTACCTAAAGTAAGACTATATAAAACTGAAACTCCCTTAAATTATAATAGGAAATGTACCAGTATTCCAAGTTAACAGGTTTTTTGCCCCATTTTACAGGCATGGGGCTTATTTTCTCGTGTTGTCAATACAGTTTCAACATTGTAAAATGTGTGTTGCTTGAGAACATGCAGAAGAAGGACAGTAGAAAAGAGTATTTGTGATATAGTATAATTTACCATATAAAAATGGATTATAGTATAGTGGAAAGATGCACCTGTACTCCAGTGTTCATTGCAGCACTCTATACAATAGCTAGAACATGGAAGCAACCTAGATGTCCATCGGCGAATGACTGGATAAAAAACTCTGGTACATATATACAATGGAGTACTTCTCAGCTATAAAAAAAAAAAAAAAAAAAAATGCAGAAGAATCATTCCAAACGAGGTGGATGAATCTAGAACCTATTATACAAAGTGAAGTAGGTCAAAAAGAGAAAGACAAGTAGAGTATACTAACACATATATATGAAATCTAGTAACATGATAATGATAACACGCAGTGAAACGATGGAAAAACAGACATAGAGAACAGACTTATGGACATTGTGGGGAATGAACAGTGGGTGGGAGGCATGAAAATAGTAACATGGAAACCTATACTATTGTATGTGAAAGAGATAGCTATCATCATTGCGCTGTGGGAATAGAGGATCCTACAAGGGGCGCTGTGCAACTGCCTGGAGGGGTGGAATGGGGGGAACTGGCAGGGGGCTGGAGGAGGGAGGGGTCCAGGGATATACATATGACTAATCTGGGATTATACATATCTGTAAACAACAAAATTCTGTAAAAGCAAACAGTAAAATAAAAATAGTTAATAAAAAATAGATTATAGTATAATGGAGGCTAGACTATGTGTGTGATATAAATATGTATATATGTATATTATATATATGTGCATATTATGTTATAATATTATATATATGCACACATACTTGTTTTTACAGTCTTACAGCAGTAAAGAACATTATAACATGCTCTACTGGAATAAAAGACTGTACATGTCACTGTGTTATCTTGCATATACATGTTCTTAAGTGGTATCAGGTGTGCTGATATGCTTCGTACTAATTGTTCGTAACTCCAGAATGAGATTTGGAAAATGAAAATGAAGAAAATAAAATATTTATTCTCTGGTAATTAAATTTATTCTCAGGGCACCTGACTAGAAAGGTTTGGACTCTGTGAATTCGCATGGTTTTTCTATCCAGCCCCCAAGCTTAAAGACTTAGATGATCCTGTTGTATTTGCTTGTCCATAGCAAAGACGGATGGCTTAGTCAGGGAATTCTCCACTAGCTCTGCCTCTGTGAAACCACAAAGTCAGGAAATGTAATCAAAATGCTCAGCTGAACCAGAGCAAGAGCTTTCCTAATGGGTAACTTTGACTTGAGAAATTACATCCATTAGATAAAGTAATTAAATATACATCAGTCCTTTGGCAAGGGAGTCATGAAGATATTGCAGTAGAACATCATCATGTGACCCATCTCTCCTGCTTGAAAAAAGAAACATGTTTTTACCTTTGACATGCGTCATCTCTAAATTCCTCCGTTTCAGGTAGACATTTTTTATGACAAGATTTATACGGTTCTGATTTTCTCTGAACCGGAAAGTAATTGTGTGGTCAATAAAACACTGTAAAAATACTTACAACTTATTTCTTCCCCTGCACTGTTTTGGTTTTACATTGTTGTTCATGTTTTAGGCATTTCATACTTCAAGTTATTTCTTGAAATTCTTCCAGTGTAAACCTTTTATGTCTCCAAATTAGACTTTTCTTTAGATATACACATCTTAAATGTATACTTATAAAAAATTGTGTTATGCCTGTGTCCATGCAGATTTCTCTTAGTTTTCCAAATAAGTTATGTTAAAATAATGTCTAAAGAAAATTTAACTTCATAAAGAAATGGCGCCATCCAATAATATTGACCTTGACTACATTTATAGTTCTAGAGATTCCTGTTTCTTACTCTTAGTTATAACTGCCTTTTGATTAATCGTACGTTGCTTATCATATATTAATATACTTGCTACTAACCTACTTGAGGTAATGCATGCATTTAGAATGTTCTTTTTAAGCAATGCATAATCCTTCACTTTTTCCCCAGTGACCATCTGCAGATGATTCCAAGATGACTGAGAGAAAATGTGTTTACAATCATGGAGTCATAGATAACAAAATTATAGTTGACTTCCTCACTTTACAGATGAATGCCCGAGTGCTCAAATTGTTGTATCTAGCATAATAGAAAGCACAAATGAAAACATGATCCTGTTGTATTTGCTTGTCCATAGCAAAGACGGATGGCTTAGTCAGGGAATTCTCCACTAGCTCTGCCTCTGTGAAACCACAAAGTCAGGAAATGTAATCAAAATGCTCAGCTGAACCAGAGCAAGAGCTTTCCTAATGGGTAACTTTGACTTGAGAAATTACATCCATTAGATAAAGTAATTAAATATACATCAGTCCTTTGGCAAGGGAGTCATGAAGATATTGCAGTAGAACATCATCATGTGACCCATCTCTCCTGCTTGAAAAAAGAAACATGTTTTTACCTTTGACATGCGTCATCTCTAAATTCCTCCGTTTCAGGTAGACATTTTTTATGACAAGATTTATACGGTTCTGATTTTCTCTGAACCGGAAAGTAATTGTGTGGTCAATAAAACACTGTAAAAATACTTACAACTTATTTCTTCCCCTGCACTGTTTTGGTTTTACATTGTTGTTCATGTTTTAGGCATTTCATACTTCAAGTTATTTCTTGAAATTCTTCCAGTGTAAACCTTTTATGTCTCCAAATTAGACTTTTTCTTTAGATATACACATCTTAAATGTATACTTATAAAAAAAATTGTGTTATGCCTGTGTCCATGCAGATTTCTCTTAGTTTTCCAAATAAGTTATGTTAAAATAATGTCTAAAGAAAATTTAACTTCATAAAGAAATGGCGCCATCCAATAATATTGACCTTGACTACATTTATAGTTCTAGAGATTCCTGTTTCTTACTCTTAGTTATAACTGCCTTTTGATTAATCGTACGTTGCTTATCATATATTAATATACTTGCTACTAACCTACTTGAGGTAATGCATGCATTTAGAATGTTCTTTTTAAGCAATGCATAATCCTTCACTTTTTCCCCAGTGACCATCTGCAGATGATTCCAAGATGACTGAGAGAAAATGTGTTTACAATCATGGAGTCATAGATAACAAAATTATAGTTGACTTCCTCACTTTACAGATGAATGCCCGAGTGCTCAAATTGTTGTATCTAGCATAATAGAAAGCACAAATGAAAACATGATCGAGAGTAACTGTCATTTTTAGTTTCCTTAGTGAATTCCTTAGCCTATTCCTTAGTATTAGTTCTATACACACTAATTCTTCTCCTCCAAATCAAGATTTCTGTTCATATTCCTTTTTTATATAAATCAGTTTTATTTATTTATGCTGTATCTTTGTTACTGGTCAGGCTTTTCTGTAGTCGTGGTGAGCGCGGGCTACTCTCTAGTTGTACTGTATGGGTTTCTCATTGTGGTGGTTTCTTTTATTGTGAAGCATGTTCTCTAGAACACAGGCGCAGTAGTTGTGGCATATCAGCTTAGTTGCTTCATGGCACATGGGTTCATTCCAGATCAAGGATCGAAGCCATGTCTCCTGCACTGGCAGGTGGATTCTTTACCACTGAGACACTAGAGAAGCCCTCTCTTCATATTCTTAAGTCTCTAAATCCTCAGTTAGCAGAGATGAAGTGAAGCTCTGATTTTATTAGGTTTTGTGCACGTATTATTTGGGTTTTGAGGCACATATAAGGGTATGCCTACTTTCATGAGGCCACATGGTGGAAATATTGCATACACTGAGAAAATTGTCACAAAGCCAGGCAAGAATGAATAGCACAGACCTAGAAATGTGTCTTCAGTAGCTTGTTTAATAATGTCTCTGGTTATGCAAAACACCTGTAATTATACATGCAGGGAAAAATGGAATCTGAAGCTTAATACAGCAAAGAACCTTATATAAGTACCAGGTAAAACTACCCATTTTTTAAAGTGTTCTTGGTGCCAGAGATAGTTAACCTATAGTATAGCAAGTTAGAATCAAGTCTATGAAACCATTTATTGGTAGAAAGGCTTAAAAAAACCCATGTTAAAATGCTACTAACCTACTTGAGGTAATGCATGCATTTAGAATGTTCTTTTTAAGCAATGCATAATCCTTCACTTTTTCCCCAGTGACCATCTGCAGATGATTCCAAGATGACTGAGAGAAAATGTGTTTACAATCATGGAGTCATAGATAACAAAATTATAGTTGACTTCCTCACTTTACAGATGAATGCCCGAGTGCTCAAATTGTTGTATCTAGCATAATAGAAAGCACAAATGAAAACATGATCGAGAGTAACTGTCATTTTTAGTTTCCTTAGTGAATTCCTTAGCCTATTCCTTAGTATTAGTTCTATACACACTAATTCTTCTCCTCCAAATCAAGATTTCTGTTCATATTCCTTTTTTATATAAATCAGTTTTATTTATTTATGCTGTATCTTTGTTACTGGTCAGGCTTTTCTGTAGTCGTGGTGAGCGCGGGCTACTCTCTAGTTGTACTGTATGGGTTTCTCATTGTGGTGGTTTCTTTTATTGTGAAGCATGTTCTCTAGAACACAGGCGCAGTAGTTGTGGCATATCAGCTTAGTTGCTTCATGGCACATGGGTTCATTCCAGATCAAGGATCGAAGCCATGTCTCCTGCACTGGCAGGTGGATTCTTTACCACTGAGACACTAGAGAAGCCCTCTCTTCATATTCTTAAGTCTCTAAATCCTCAGTTAGCAGAGATGAAGTGAAGCTCTGATTTTATTAGGTTTTGTGCACGTATTATTTGGGTTTTGAGGCACATATAAGGGTATGCCTACTTTCATGAGGCCACATGGTGGAAATATTGCATACACTGAGAAAATTGTCACAAAGCCAGGCAAGAATGAATAGCACAGACCTAGAAATGTGTCTTCAGTAGCTTGTTTAATAATGTCTCTGGTTATGCAAAACACCTGTAATTATACATGCAGGGAAAAAATGGAATCTGAAGCTTAATACAGCAAAGAACCTTATATAAGTACCAGGTAAAACTACCCATTTTTTTAAAGTGTTCTTGGTGCCAGAGATAGTTAACCTATAGTATAGCAAGTTAGAATCAAGTCTATGAAACCATTTATTGGTAGAAAGGCTTTCAACTAAAAATATAGCAGACCTGGGATGTTACTATAAAACACTTTTATGTACATGATGTTACTGGGTTCCTATAGTGTACTGCTCCCTGTGTCTAGTTAAAGTGTTTAGTAGAAACACTAACTTAAAGTAATGGAGATATTATAATTGGTATAATTGACAACATTTTAATTCTTTCTGGCCATTGAGAATGTTCCACTTAGTATTCTAAAATTGGGAGATGAAGTAAAAGTACTCAGTAAGTAAGTAAAATACGTGGCTAAGTGCAGAAATTGAAATAAATAAGTGGGTTATATAGAAAATTATATAGCATATAATGAATATGAGAGAGAAGCGGGGAACTCATTGCATAATTTTGTGACATTTTTCTTTTTCATTGGGGTCTTGAGCTGTGAGCTTTTTCTAACCACTTCTGGAGTAAGAAATAGAGAAAAAAGTGTATAACCATTGAAGCACTGTTCGTTGTCCGCCTCCTGTATGCTCACTAGGCTAAGCACTGGGAATGGAAAGATGAATAAGATGTCAAAAGTGATGAGAGTAACTACTTTGGGGATTCAGTGAAAGTGGTTCTGGGTGAGGTAATCCTTTAGCTGCCTCCTGAAGGAATGGGAAGGCTCCATTGGACCAGAGCCACTTAGCCAGAGTTCTGGATGGGTGTGTAAGCCTGAATTTCAGGGAAGGAGGCTAGGATCATGTAAGAAAGCCTTTTGTAGTTAATTTCATAAACCATTGCTGATTTTTATTATAAAAAGTAATATGATGAGTTTTTATTTAGCACTTTGATATTAATTCATAGTCTGTAAATTAGAGGAAAAGAGTGGAAACCCTAGGCATTAAGAAACTATTGTAATAATGCAGACCAGATGTAAAGAATAAAGAGAAAAACTTTGGAAATGTAAAAGGGAATGACTTTAGATATAATTTAAAAGAATAATCAGTAGAACTTGACCGAATATTAAGAGTCTCTTCTGAATCCTTGGACAGTGGATGGTATTTGTTACTTCTAGTACTGAAATGATCAGAGTAATGTAAGGCCATAAGAGAAATAGATGTGAGTTTTTGAACCTGAAGGACGTATCTAGATTTGAAAATAGTTGGGTTTTTTTTATGTTTTTAGAATGGAAAGTCTTTCCATTCTTTGTAAAAGGATAATCCGTATGATAATCAAGAATTGCATATGGGCAAAGGCCTTATTTTAACTGATATCCATTGGCTCATGAATTTCTTGCTGCCTGACATCCTCACTGAGATTCACCACATGTTAGCTACGAAGTGGGTTAGCTCTCTCCCACATTTTCTTCCTGCATGTGCACCTGATTTGAGTACCTACCATCTTACTATAAGGAAAAGGCTTAGTCCCTCTGGAACATGGTCATGAAAAGTTGCCAATTCTTTATGTAGGTCCTAGATCTATCTGAAATTGAAGTTCAACTGGGCACTGCTTATTTTATCTGCCAAACTCTGTCCTATTATTTTTCTAAAGTGGTCATGCTTTTCTGTCTCCTCATGACCTCATTATATAAGCTCTAGATCCGAATGTACCCCTTAAATTCTGGAACATGAACTTCAAGTGCATGTGAAGGATGGGGGTCAGGGGAGGATAGTCTACCAGTCAGTTCCAGGTACTTGATTTATCAATGACTTCACAAAGCCTTAATGTGTTTATAACTCAGGCAGAATGATGGAATAGTACTAACAGGGCCCCAGGTGTGTTTTGAGCATTAATTAGTTAATTATGAAACAGTTTAGAGGCATCCTAAATAACATAGAATTCAAGGGTTTTTCACCTCAATTTGGTGTCCACTTAAATAGCACTTTATTAAGCCAGGAAAAACAAATGCAACTAGTTGGTGATGTATGCCACCCACTAGAAAGGCTGATTTCCTAGTGTGACTGCTTGCATGGAAATATATCCCCTGGGTATTCAAGGCTTTCTAAGATCAATGACTCATGAACCTCTTGGATTTTTAGGACAATATTGTGAAGATATTTTTTATCAGTTGCTTGATTAAAATAATTTATGCTTTGATCCATGAGTTATAATTATAAGTGGAAATGAAAGAATACTCTAAATATATAAAATCTTAGAGGATATTAAGAAGTGAGAGAGGGCGATGGGCTAGGAAAGTGAAGAGCGTGATAGTGATAGGTCAGTGCCTAGAGATTTTAGACAAGCTTGGAATACTAATGCTTCTAGTTTATGTCTCTAGATTACATTCTTATTAATTCAGGATCACTGTAATACATAAAAGCATTTTTTAAAAAAAAGACCAATCAGGTATCGGCAAATTGATGTGGAAGAGAAGGAGGAATTGTATGGGTGACTCAGCCCCAGTCCCAATTCCCTGTTCTAATCTTCATGTGAAATATTCAGTCCTTCAAGCAAATTGAGTTCTGTCCAGTCTGAGGCTCAAATGATTTGAATGGTTATCTAAAAACTATTATGCAGGTGTCTAGTTTCCTGTATTTTTGTTATCTGAGTTTTTCCTCTCCTCTACCTACTACTAAAATTCATATAGTGTATCATGTACATTTATATACAATATACCCTTTTCATTGAACTTGATTCCCACCTGAACCCATGCTTTAGAAAGAACAACGATAGGTTTCTCTGCACCTGTTCCATGTTTAGTAAGTTTCCAGTGCCTTTCGGTTTCAAACAATAGCAGGCATCTCTGCAGTCCCTCAGGTCACCAGTGTGCTTGGTTTGTTGTCAAGGTAGCAGTTCAACTAGATCTTTCACAAACAGGTGGTAAATTTTTTTCCAACTTGAGCAGAGCACCTCCCATTCATTAGCAGAAATGCCTCTAGAGGCCCACCTCTATATCATCCACATCGCACAAGCCTTTAAAATGTCTAATACATACAGTGTTGAGTTGTTTTAAAATATTAAGGATCCCATTAAATCCTCTTACTTTGTTGAGATGAATAAAAGGGGTTCAGTTTGCCAAGTCAAGACCAAAAAGGTCTACGAGAAGTGCCAAGTCATGGTAGATTCATTTGGGGAAAAACAGAGAAAAGTGTTGCGCCAAAGACTCATGATCTTTGGCATTAAAGATCATGGGAATTAAGAATAGACCCAAATAATGAGAAAGAGTTTCTTGATGATCTGTTCCATTTCTATATCCCCTAACTAAGCCCACTTTCTTTTTGAGAAATTGGCTAAGGCAGGAAAGAGGGGGCAAGTGTTAGGACATCACTAGTCCTTCTTCCCTTGTCTGTTTACAAGTGGTGAGACAAATTACCTCCCACAGCAGCACAGGCTAATCAAGAGGCTCAGAGGAGCAGGGGATGAGACACTCCCTATTGATAATCCAGTAAGAATTCTCCATGTTGGTGGTTTCAAGGCTGATGACAAAAGCTCCTCAGCCTATACATCCCAACAAACAGACCTCATGAGATAGAAGTTCATCATATGTCCCATGATGGCAATTTTAAGTGCAGAATACTCCCATGTATTAGCAAGGATGCTAGATCTAGTTGTTTTTCAGTAATATTAGAAAGTCTAATCCATCATACCATCATATGTCCATATAGGCTCTGTTTTTTCTAAAAACTATTATGCAGGTGTCTAGTTTCCTGTATTTTTGTTATCTGAGTTTTTCCTCTCCTCTACCTACTACTAAAATTCATATAGTGTATCATGTACATTTATATACAATATACCCTTTTCATTGAACTTGATTCCCACCTGAACCCATGCTTTAGAAAGAACAACGATAGGTTTCTCTGCACCTGTTCCATGTTTAGTAAGTTTCCAGTGCCTTTCGGTTTCAAACAATAGCAGGCATCTCTGCAGTCCCTCAGGTCACCAGTGTGCTTGGTTTGTTGTCAAGGTAGCAGTTCAACTAGATCTTTCACAAACAGGTGGTAAATTTTTTTCCAACTTGAGCAGAGCACCTCCCATTCATTAGCAGAAATGCCTCTAGAGGCCCACCTCTATATCATCCACATCGCACAAGCCTTTAAAATGTCTAATACATACAGTGTTGAGTTGTTTTAAAATATTAAGGATCCCATTAAATCCTCTTACTTTGTTGAGATGAATAAAAGGGGTTCAGTTTGCCAAGTCAAGACCAAAAAGGTCTACGAGAAGTGCCAAGTCATGGTAGATTCATTTGGGGAAAAACAGAGAAAAGTGTTGCCCAAAGACTCATGATCTTTGGCATTAAAGATCATGGGAATTAAGAATAGACCCAAATAATGAGAAAGAGTTTCTTGATGATCTGTTCCATTTCTATATCCCCTAACTAAGCCCACTTTCTTTTTGAGAAATTGGCTAAGGCAGGAAAGAGGGGGCAAGTGTTAGGACATCACTAGTCCTTCTTCCCTTGTCTGTTTACAAGTGGTGAGACAAATTACCTCCCACAGCAGCACAGGCTAATCAAGAGGCTCAGAGGAGCAGGGGATGAGACACTCCCTATTGATAATCCAGTAAGAATTCTCCATGTTGGTGGTTTCAAGGCTGATGACAAAAGCTCCTCAGCCTATACATCCCAACAAACAGACCTCATGAGATAGAAGTTCATCATATGTCCCATGATGGCAATTTTAAGTGCAGAATACTCCCATGTATTAGCAAGGATGCTAGATCTAGTTGTTTTTCAGTAATATTAGAAAGTCTAATCCATCATACCTTTGTTTAAACTGTCTTTGGTTTCTAACAGGTTGTAACTTTAGAAATAGAATTTTCTTGGGGTGACAATTTAAAAAAATTCAGGGTAGGCACTGTTAGTTTTATTTGGGGAGAAGGTGGTAGTAGGGAAAACATAACCAAAGATATCATCCTCATTCCTAACTCTAAATACATGTAACTTTATGAGCTTAGGAAGAAGCAAAACAACAGGTGTTCTCACCTTCTGGAGAACCTTCTGGCAAATACAACTGTTTTGTTGGTTCTCGTTTATTGATTTTTAAACTTCTCCATTGACTAGAAATACCTGCTTGTATTCTGTATTATAACTATATTTTTATCTCAGTCAATATCCCCTTTTCCATAGCGTTTTTTTCTCTCTAACCTTTTAAAGAGCATACTGACCTCAACATGATGAAAACTTTCAAAACAGGGAGGGCTGAGTTTAGCCTGCTTCTGTCCCTTTCTAATATAATAGTATCAAAGGAATGTCTCTAGGTCTCTGTAAATTGAAATGAGGATAATAACTGTTTCTTAAAAGATTACATTTCTGACATAGTTCTTAACGCTGCTCTATCTATGTATTAGTTTTTGTCTGTAGGACAACTAAACCCCACCCATGCTCAAAAATCATACTCTCTTCCCAGGACATTTATACTTTTGTAAAATCTGTCTTATCTCTGGTCAGTTTTCTAAGCTGTGCACCTCACAACTCAGTACCAGTTTTCTCATGAAATGACCCAAAGATAGCCTGAGAATAGAGATTTTATGAAAGAACTTTGGGAACTCCTAAATTAAGGTATGTATCACCCAGCAGCAATTTGCTGGCTATTCTTCTGCACAGATGAGAGCTGAGGCCTCTATTTAGACCTCTCGATGCCCATCTTACATGGCAGCTGTGATATTTTAACTCTTGCAGTAATTGGGGGTGTATTTTCAATACAATCAGCTCAAATCCAATTTATCAATTTTATGAGGTCTGAAACATGGTCAGAGCTCCTTTTCAGAGCCTTGAGGAAAACTGCTTTTGCCAAGATAACAGAGGGCATGCATGACTCAGGGCTTTCTGACTTGCACGTCTGCTTCACGTCAGACACAGAGAATTTTATGTTTTGTGACCTCCCATGTATTTTGGATTTTCTCATCTAAAGGCACAGCTGTGACATGAGCAGTGGAAATTTCCATCTCTGTGTTTATTATCTTGATGAGATTTTCCTGTTTGGATGAAGGATTTTAGGTGGCTTTCCATAAAACACACATGAAAAGAATCACTAAAAGAAATTTAAAAATACACTAGACATTGTTGGCAGTGGGGAAGACAGTCCAAGCAACAGGAAATTTTGTGGTTTTTTTTGAAAGAAAGGCTATGCCATACTGATGAATTGCTGGAATGGTATTTATACAACTCAGATACATCATTGTAAGCTTCATTCTGTAGTTTCTTTTGACCAAATCCAATAACTCTTATAAGGTTGAATGATTCTGATGACAAATGAGTAGGAAGACCCCTTTCTAAGCCAAGGTAAATGATTATACATCCTTAGTTTCATAAGATAACTTCTCACTAAAAGGCTTTAATTTATGGTTTCTCATGGTTCACACTGCTGGTAACTCCTAGGTGATGGTTAATGGTATCTTAGCAGTATGATGTTGTTGGGCTCTAGTGAAATAATAGATATGAAAAAGCTTTATAAAGTTAAAAATATATCAAAATATGCTTTTAATGCTGGTTTGTTTATTCTAAATAATATGGTTGATGTTTTTCAATTAAATATGTGTCTGTGCCAGTTTAGTTTGGTTGATTGAAGTGTGATACTGCTAAAGCTAATGCAGTGGCTTGGATCCATACAGGAACGCTTAGCATTTATTTCTCCATGAAAAGACATATTATACTCTCAGGCAATCCTCTGTGACCGTAGCCTGTTATCCACATAAGCATAGAATTGAACCTTAGCATTTTGAGATTTAATATTTTATTGAGTAGTTCTTGTGTTCAGCACCCATCTCAGCACTTGATCTTATAAAGTCCTCTGTGTAAATAGATGGCTTTATATGCACTTGTCTATTGTAATGTACACAATAACATAATGAGGAAAGGCACAATTGTTGTCACCATTTAAATAATTTTTAATTTATCATTTATGGCTGTGTCGCATCTTCATTGCTTCATGGGCTTCTCTCTAGTTGTGGTGCTTGGGCTTCTTGATACCGTGGCCTCTCTTGTTGCAGAGTATGAGCTCTAGAGCACAGGCTCAGTAGTTGTGGCATATGTGGATTTAGTTGCTCTGGGGCTTGTGGGATCTTCCTGGACCAGGGATTGAACCTGTATCTCCTGCATTGGCAGGCAGATACTTTACCACTGAGCCACCAGGGAAGTCCAGTCACCAATTCTTAGATGAGCAAACTTGATCTTACATAAGTGAAGACCCTAGTCCATCACACACAACCAGAAAATGATAAGGCTGAATTTCAAAAACTGGTTTGTCTAACTTATAGTTCCTAATACAATACTATCCAAAGGCTGCTCTTGGCTGATTTTGAAATGTATAGAATAATTTTGGGGGAATGAGGGGAGGCAAAGTTTTATTTGCATTTTTTCATTTCCCAGAAAAAGTATCTGGCAGTTATTTTGCATCAACTAGGACTTCTTATTTGAAACACATTCCCAGTTCTGTAAAATGTTGGTATATGTAATGTCTCCTGAAAGCTTGGGGCTTCCATATGTAAATACTTACTATTTTTGTTTCAAAATAAAAACAGCAGTTTCAATTCTAAAAGGGTTATCTCAAATATGTAATTTTCTTTAAAATCAGAAAAGGCTATGACAAATTTACGTGCTCTTGCCTTCACCACACTGAGAAAAAAAAATGGTCTTCTAATTATTTTATATAAATATACACTTACTGCATATTTCACCTGCACTAAATTACGTATTAGGTTGGCCAAAAAATTCTTTTGAGTTTTTTCACAAATACCTATAAATGCTTACTATCATCATCATCATAATTTATAGTCAGGAAAGCCTGAAGGAATTGTTTGGCCAGGTCAACAGTAAATTTCACAATACACCTAGAAAGATGTAATATGAGAGATTTTACAGTTAACCTTGATGTTGAAAAAATGCTAGTTTTAAAGCCAAATGTACTCTGTGGTCTAAAAGTATTTTTGCAGTAGAGATGGTAGGAAGAGATTGGGACATGCTTGCCAGAGTTCTCCAGGAAAGTGTTGGTTTGGGTGGGAGGCCTGAGATAGTCAAATAAATTGTGATTTGGACATGGGAAAGGCATAATTTGCCATCTCCAAGTGGACTGTGCACACCTAAGAAGGATATTGGAAGACTTTTTTAAAAAAAATATTCTTGCCTTTAGGGCTTCC
This sequence comes from Tragulus kanchil, assembly GCA_022376925.1. Lineage (NCBI taxonomy): Eukaryota > Metazoa > Chordata > Mammalia > Artiodactyla > Tragulidae > Tragulus > Tragulus kanchil. Next base: position 261,781,386 of record JAIOJX010000026.1, on the reverse strand, counting down.
CTGGGCTTCCCTGGTGGTCCAGTGGGTTAAGAGTCTACCTTGCAATGCAGGGGGCACCAGTTCAATCCCTGGCCAGGGAAAATCCCACGTGCCACGGAGTGGCTGGACCCGTGTGTCCAATTATGAGCCAGCACATGTGCTCTGGAGTGCATGTGCCCAGAGCCAGTGCTCTGCAATGAAAGAGACCACTGCAATGGGAGGCTCACACAGGCCAAGAAGAATAAAGATGGATGAAAAATAAAAATTGAAAAAAAAAAAAAAAGGTGTTTCCAATGAAGAGAATTTCTATATTTAAAAAAAAAAATAAATTCTTGCCTTTAAATTTTCAATCTTATATGACCATATTTTTAATGTATATGATGCTTTATAGTTGCACATACAGATTCTTTAACATTTAGCAGTAGTACAAATTCATTTACTGGGAGATGTTCACTTTATTATTACTATTATTTTGTTAGTATAAATGAGTCTGGGAGATTTTCTTAATGATAAAGATTGCACATGATGCTTTAAATATCACAGTCTAAGGAAAAGCAGGAAAACTAACTGTAGGAATTAGCTGTTGGCATGTAGTAGGATCATGATAGGCCTAGTGTATCAGCTAGTAACCAGACACAAACGTCTCTCCATGTGTCATTGACTGAATAGATGTGCCCGCCTCTGAATGAAATCATTTGTGTTTCCTACTCCAACTCGAAATAACACAATGATTCTACACTATTTTAAAGTAAATTTAATGTATTATTATAATATCTACGCATATATTCATATATATTTCTTTGTTCTTCTTTTCTGTCTATAGTTAAAACCAGGTCAACAGTAAATTTCACAATACACCTAGAAAGATGTAATATGAGAGATTTTACAGTTAACCTTGATGTTGAAAAATGCTAGTTTTAAAGCCAAATGTACTCTGTGGTCTAAAAGTATTTTTGCAGTAGAGATGGTAGGAAGAGATTGGGACATGCTTGCCAGAGTTCTCCAGGAAAGTGTTGGTTTGGGTGGGAGGCCTGAGATAGTCAAATAAATTGTGATTTGGACATGGGAAAGGCATAATTTGCCATCTCCAAGTGGACTGTGCACACCTAAGAAGGATATTGGAAGACTTTTTTAAAAAAAATATTCTTGCCTTTAGGGCTTCCCTGGGCTTCCCTGGTGGTCCAGTGGGTTAAGAGTCTACCTTGCAATGCAGGGGGCACCAGTTCAATCCCTGGCCAGGGAAAATCCCACGTGCCACGGAGTGGCTGGACCCGTGTGTCCAATTATGAGCCAGCACATGTGCTCTGGAGTGCATGTGCCCAGAGCCAGTGCTCTGCAATGAAAGAGACCACTGCAATGGGAGGCTCACACAGGCCAAGAAGAATAAAGATGGATGAAAAATAAAAATTGAAAAAAAAAAAAAAAGGTGTTTCCAATGAAGAGAATTTCTATATTTAAAAAAAAATAAATTCTTGCCTTTAAATTTTCAATCTTATATGACCATATTTTTAATGTATATGATGCTTTATAGTTGCACATACAGATTCTTTAACATTTAGCAGTAGTACAAATTCATTTACTGGGAGATGTTCACTTTATTATTACTATTATTTTGTTAGTATAAATGAGTCTGGGAGATTTTCTTAATGATAAAGATTGCACATGATGCTTTAAATATCACAGTCTAAGGAAAAGCAGGAAAACTAACTGTAGGAATTAGCTGTTGGCATGTAGTAGGATCATGATAGGCCTAGTGTATCAGCTAGTAACCAGACACAAACGTCTCTCCATGTGTCATTGACTGAATAGATGTGCCCGCCTCTGAATGAAATCATTTGTGTTTCCTACTCCAACTCGAAATAACACAATGATTCTACACTATTTTAAAGTAAATTTAATGTATTATTATAATATCTACGCATATATTCATATATATTTCTTTGTTCTTCTTTTTTCTGTTTCTAAGATATCATAATTTCCCAGATGTCAAGGACAGAGTTTTCATGACAGGATTTTTGGAAAGTATATGCAGTCATCACTCAATTATTATTTTGATAGCTATTTAAGCAACACACACAGAAATAAGTCTGAGACATTTCCTGTGTATTGACCTCATTATTCTGCAAATATGCTTACAACACAAAAGAGAGACTAAAATCCCCTAATTTTCTTAAAATTAAGATCAAAACTTGACTCATATTTCCTGGATGAAACAACAGGTTAATATTATTGATGAAATAATTAGGGCTTGGCTTCCTTGAAGTATAAGCTGTTAGTAAAAATAAAAAGAAATCAATTAGGAAAATAATAAAGAAATGAAATAGCAATTGCTCTTCCATTTTTCTTTTTTCTCTATATTGTCATGAGCAAAAGTAATACAATAGCCACTAATTATAGGAAGCCTGTCAGACTTTGTAATTAGATATCTCATTTTCCTCACAGCAACTGTGAACTAAAAGTTTATTCACGCATAGGCCTGGTTCATTCCCATGAGCTCTGATCAGTGTGTCTTTCAGAGAACCTTAAAAGAAGAACGACATATTCAGACATACTGGCTAAGCTTGTGCCTTTTTTTAAAAAAGAAAGAACAGCAAATATATTTAGACTTACAGTCAATTCTTTTGTCTGCGAGTAAAAGGACCCATTGTGAGCCTAATGAAGTGGTGAAAGGCACTGTACTCAAAGCACAGAACTTGACTTCTGGTCGTTGGTATTGTTCAGTTACTCAGTCGAGTCTGACTCTTTGTGACCTCATGGACTACAGCAGGCCGGGCTTCCCTGTCCTTCACCATCTCCCAGAGCTTGCTCAAACTCATGTCTATTGACTTAGTGATGCCATCCAACCATCTCATCCTCTGTTATCCCCTTCTCCTTTCACCTGCTATCGTTCCCATGATTTCTACTCATGGTTTCAATATTCCCTTCAACATAACTTTGCAAATACTAAACAGTATACCTTAATGTCACAATTTGTTTTTTAAAAGGAAAGAATATTTGCATTTTATATATCAGAGCATTTCCATATGAGAAAGTGCTATAAAAATTATAAAACCTCACAATACCTTTATATAAGTCTATGTTATACCTGAATTGGAAATGTGTTTTTAATTTTTTCACCTAACAGGGTGCTATCAAGATATATTTCCAGAAACAAGTTAGTTCTTTAGAAAATATGTTGGTATATTAATATCTGTCAAAAATACAAGGAAATGTAGATTTAAAAATAAAATATAGAGCAAATATACAAAACCAGATTCTTGGCATAAATTTGTGCATCAAGCAATAAACTTCATAATGTGATGAGAGAACTGAATCTAAAACATTAGAAACCTGATAAAATAAAAATTGGAAAACCTAGAATCAGTTGGATGAGTTGAAAGAGAGAAAATAAAACTGAGATGTCTATGGTGGAATTGATGTGGAAAGGATGTTTGGTAAAATGAAAGTGTCTTTGGGCTTCCAAGGTAGCATTAGTGATAAAGATGCTGCCTTCCAATGCAGGAGGCATAAGAGGCCCAGCTTCTACCCCTGGGTTAGAAAGATCCCATAGAGGAGGAAATAGCCACCCATTTCAGTGTTCTTGCCTGGAGAATTCCATGGACAGAGGAACCTGGTGGGCTCACGTGTCTTTGCCTTAAATCATATATATCAATATTATAATTGTATTATTTGGGAGAAAATCCATGTCAAATGCAGTCAGTATAAATTATAAAATTTCTAAAAATACTTCTTCTCAGTTTGTATTATTTGGTAATTTTGTTTTTACTCATTTTCATTAAGGAGATATTTTTCTCATTTGTTTCCTTCCTTCCTCCTTCCTTTCTTTCCTTCCTTTCTTCCTCTGTCTTTCTTTCTTCTTGCTTTCTTTCAGCTGTAATGCTGTAGAATAAAACCTAACCAGTTTGTTGACATGTGTATCTTATGCCCTCGTCCCGTCAGATTAGCCAGATAGGTTCCTTACCACTGAAATGCCTTCTCCTTTCACCTGCTATCGTCCCATGATTTCTACTCATGGTTTCAATATTCCTTCAACATAACTTTGCAAATACTAAACAGTATACCTTAATGTCACAATTTGTTTTTAAAAGGAAAGAATATTTGCATTTTATATATCAGAGCATTTCCATATGAGAAAGTGCTATAAAATTATAAAACCTCACAATACCTTTATATAAGTCTATGTTATACCTGAATTGGAAATGTGTTTTTAATTTTTTCACCTAACAGGGTGCTATCAAGATATATTTCCAGAAACAAGTTAGTTCTTTAGAAAATATGTTGGTATATTAATATCTGTCAAAAATACAAGGAAATGTAGATTTAAAAATAAAATATAGAGCAAATATACAAAACCAGATTCTTGGCATAAATTTGTGCATCAAGCAATAAACTTCATAATGTGATGAGAGAACTGAATCTAAAACATTAGAAACCTGATAAAATAAAAATTGGAAAACCTAGAATCAGTTGGATGAGTTGAAAGAGAGAAAATAAAACTGAGATGTCTATGGTGGAATTGATGTGGAAAGGATGTTTGGTAAAATGAAAGTGTCTTTGGGCTTCCAAGGTAGCATTAGTGATAAAGATGCTGCCTTCCAATGCAGGAGGCATAAGAGGCCCAGCTTCTACCCCTGGGTTAGAAAGATCCCATAGAGGAGGAAATAGCCACCCATTTCAGTGTTCTTGCCTGGAGAATTCCATGGACAGAGGAACCTGGTGGGCTCACGTGTCTTTGCCTTAAATCATATATATCAATATTATAATTGTATTATTTGGGAGAAAATCCATGTCAAATGCAGTCAGTATAAATTATAAAATTTCTAAAAATACTTCTTTTTAGTTTGTATTATTTGGTAATTTTGTTTTTACTCATTTTCATTAAGGAGATATTTTTCTCATTTGTTTCCTTCCTTCCTCCTTCCTTTCTTTCCTTCCTTTCTTCCTCTGTCTTTCTTTCTTCTTGCTTTCTTTCAGCTGTAATGCTGTAGAATAAAACCTAACCAGTTTGTTGACATGTGTATCTTATGCCCTCGTCCCGTCAGATTAGCCAGATAGGTTCCTTACCACTGAAATGCGATATGGAATTCCTGAATATCTGAGGGAATAAATTACTTGCTCTCAAATCCACCTGCAGTGGGGGAGACCTGGGTTCAATCCCTGGGTTTGGCAGATCCCCTGGAGAAGAGAGTAGCTACCCATTCCAGTATTCTAGCCTGGAGAATTCCATGGACGGACAAGACTGGCATACTGCACTCCATGGGGTTGCAAAGAGTTGGACACGACTGAGCAGCTTTCACTTCCCTTCATTTATATGACAATGTTGTCACAACATTTGCTCTTGTGACAAGAGAGCTTATGATTTGCCATCTATAATATGTTTCCTTTCTAGACAATGGACATTAATTTGAAAAGAAACATCATAAGAGATGTTTGTATGTATGTATTTATATTCTGTACTAAAGTTATCATTTACTTTAATTTTTTGCTGTATTATTATACAGAGATTGTTTAAATAAAAGTCATTTTGTCTTACTAAGATGATTTTTGTAGTAACATCAAGTATCTTCTTTGCAGTGATGAATTTATACTTAATTAACCAATACTTGCTAGTAGACACTTAGATGCCAGGGACTCACTTTTGTTAATACATATATTTTTATTTAAATATAGAGACTTAATATTAACTATTCAGACAAAAGACAATAGATTGAAAGCTTCTCTTCTGTCTTCATAAATTCATTACGTTTAGGGATGGGGGCCTATCAAAATACAAAGACCAATGTATCTGTTGTACTTCTACAAAATATGAAAAAATGTGTTTCCTTTCCAAGGCATTTCTTTAATGTTCTCTTGTCATTACCTATTTTTGTATATTTACTGGTCTAAGCTACAAATGTTGAAATTCCCAAATTGTGTTCCTGTCAATAAAAAAAACTACTGCCGGGCTTCCCCCGGTGGTCCAGTGGATAAAGACACTGCCTTGCAGTGCAAGGGGCGCCGGTTCGATCCCTGGCCTGGGAAGATCCCACGTGCCGCGGAGCGGCTGGACTGATGTGTCCAATCAGCGTGCTGGAGCTCTGGAGCGCATGCGCCCAGAGCCGGCGCTCTGCGACAACAGACGCCACCGCGATGGGAGGCCCACACAGCCCAAAGAACAAAGATGGATGAAACTAGACAAATGAAAGACCAGTGAAAGTGGCCCGCCCACCCCCCCTCCCCCCCCCCCCCCCGCCAAAAAAAAAAAAAAAAAACTACTGCCTATGAAATTATCCTTTTTCATGACATATTAAATATCAGGAGAATTTGCAAGTACTTGTTCATGCCTTTAAGGAAGTTAGGAGCAACCTGAGTGTCATTTTAAATTTGATTTTCAAAGAGCAGTGTGACAGAAATGTGGCATAATCACACCACCAAATTGTACCTTCTCGGTGTTACTGATGGGTAGACATTCCTCAATTAAGTTTCTGGGGATTGTTTTATTTAATTATGGAGGCAGTTTACTAGATAAACTACTTGCTGATTGAATTTGGAAGCTCAAGCCTGCTAAACAAAGCCAAATGAGTCATCTGTTAAAAACTTGAGTGATTTAGAGGCCAAGACCTTGGTATGAGTACATCCTCTAAGCCATATACCATTGCATTTGGAACTTTCAAAAACATGAATACACCTTGCCTAATGTTATCTTTTTTTTTTCTAAATTGAGCTTAGCAGACCTTAGTCTTCATCACCTTGACTCTGCTTCACGCAGGCTCTTTTATCTTGGACAAAGTGACCCTCTGGATGACATTTCAGTGTACATATTTGTGAATGGAGAGGTCTAACTTAGATTTCCTATAATCTCCAATGCCTCTAGAGTAGTGTTTTTATACTGGATTAATGAGTTGTAGTGTGTAGATGTAGCACACACATACACATACACAAAGGTAATGAGGGTAAGCTAGAAGAGAGAACATCTGTATTATTTATACTAAGAATAAATATAGTTTGCTTCAGATTACGTGAACGTGTATACTCAGCCTGTCAGTTATGGTCAAAAACTGAGAAAGTCTCTAGAATCTTACTGATCTTTCCCACTCTGTTTATAATGGTTGGCTTGCAAATGCAAACTTAAATAATACCCATTCCCACTACAGAATTTTGATTGTCGTAGACTTAAAAGCACCATGTGGGCTTCTGGTGGTCCAGTGGGTAAAGAGTCTTGTAGGCAAAAGCAACCAAGGCTGGACTGATGTGTCCAATCAGCGTGCTGGAGCTCTGCGCAGCCGCTTGGGAGGCCCACACAGCCCAAAGAACAAAGATGGATGAAACTAGACAAATGAAAGACCAGTGAAAGTGGCCCGCCCACCCCTTCCCTCCCACCCCGCCAAAAAAAAAAAACTACTGCCTATGAAATTATCCTTTTTCATGACATATTAAATATCAGGAGAATTTGCAAGTACTTGTTCATGCCTTTAAGGAAGTTAGGAGCAACCTGAGTGTCATTTTAAATTTGATTTTCAAAGAGCAGTGTGACAGAAATGTGGCATAATCACACCACCAAATTGTACCTTCTCGGTGTTACTGATGGGTAGACATTCCTCAATTAAGTTTCTGGGGATTGTTTTATTTAATTATGGAGGCAGTTTACTAGATAAACTACTTGCTGATTGAATTTGGAAGCTCAAGCCTGCTAAACAAAGCCAAATGAGTCATCTGTTAAAAACTTGAGTGATTTAGAGGCCAAGACCTTGGTATGAGTACATCCTCTAAGCCATATACCATTGCATTTGGAACTTTCAAAAACATGAATACACCTTGCCTAATGTTATCTTTTTTTCTAAATTGAGCTTAGCAGACCTTAGTCTTCATCACCTTGACTCTGCTTCACGCAGGCTCTTTTATCTTGGACAAAGTGACCCTCTGGATGACATTTCAGTGTACATATTTGTGAATGGAGAGGTCTAACTTAGATTTCCTATAATCTCCAATGCCTCTAGAGTAGTGTTTTTATACTGGATTAATGAGTTGTAGTGTGTAGATGTAGCACACACATACACATACACAAAGGTAATGAGGGTAAGCTAGAAGAGAGAACATCTGTATTATTTATACTAAGAATAAATATAGTTTGCTTCAGATTACGTGAACGTGTATACTCAGCCTGTCAGTTATGGTCAAAAACTGAGAAAGTCTCTAGAATCTTACTGATCTTTCCCACTCTGTTTATAATGGTTGGCTTGCAAATGCAAACTTAAATAATACCCATTCCCACTACAGAATTTTGATTGTCGTAGACTTAAAAGCACCATGTGGGCTTCCCTGGTGGTCCAGTGGGTAAAGAGTCTGCCTTGTAGTGCAGGGGGCACCGATTCAATCCCTGGCTGGGGAAGATCCCACATGCCGTGGAATGGACAGGTGTGTCCAGTTATGAGCCAGTGCTCTGGAGCACATGCACCCAGAGCAAGTGCTCTGCAACAAGAGAGGCCTCTGCAATGGGAGGCCCACACAGACCAAAGAATAAAAGATGAATGAAAAATAAATAACTAAACCAATAAAAGAGGCCAGAAAAAAATTATAAACAAACAAAAAAATACCATGTCCCCAAACAGTAAACTTCCAAATAAAGCAAATACAAACCAGAATAAGTCATGTTTAGAATATGTATGATATAGGGTTTTTTGATCATCTTAAAAGTCATCATGAGGCTAGGGGAACTCAGGAGGGAAGGGATATGTGTGTGTGTGTGTGTGTGTGTGTGTGTGTATGTATATATAATTATATATATAATTATAACTGATTCAGTTTGTCATGCAGCAGAAATCAACACAAAATTGTAAAGCAATTTTCTACCAATTAACAAAAAATAATCATGGAAAAGCAGAATGTGCTCAAGGCACTAAATAGTATTTTGCCCTTTTAAGGTGAGCTGCATTTTTAAGTATTTGCTGCATCCTAAAAGTCCATTTGGTGATTAAATTTTAATGTTGGCTTTGCTGCACCCTGTTCCTTTCAGAACAATGATCTGATCCTTGCCATCTGAGATTTGCATATTAAATCAAGATGATTAATAATTGTTGAGCCTCAGTAGATAGTAATTAATGTAACCTTGAAGTATTGAAATTGTCTTTTTATTTCTAGGATATAAAATAGATTTTAGTATTATCTTGGAAAATCTTGGTCTTGGAAAACTCCAATTAGGAAGAATGGTTTTAATATAGCCATTTATATGCAGACCATTAGGACCAAGGTCTGAATGCACTGTTATTGTCAAAAGCTTATTAAAATATTACCTCTTGATTCATGGGTATAGTCCTTGGGATTTTCTTATATGCAAAATTGATATTTTGCTGTGTCTTGAACTTCCTCTTGAATGGCACCTAAAATTAGCTACTCTGTGCTTCATTCTTCTCTTTGGAAATATAATATTAATTATCGTATTAAAATTCAATTATGAGATTGTTTTTATAGCTCTCTGTAATTCATAAGGGCTGTGTTTCTTTAAGAAACCAACCTGTGGTAGCACATCAACACTGAATAAGATAATTTTGTTAAATTGAAAATAGCTGTGAAAAATATAATAATGTTTGATAAATGTAAATAACACGTTTCATTGTTATATTGATGTTATTAAGAACAATTAAATTCAGAGTTAATCAGTTTAATATGAATCCAATTAATATCACTTTATTGGATAGTTATTCAATCTTGCTTTAGCATCATTTGGAGTTGGAGTCCAGTCCTTGAACACAGTAGCTTAAACTTCCAGGTTTTATGCTTTTACTTAGTGGAAGGCCAAGATACGTGGCCAGCACTGGTCTAGGCCCTGCACAACCTCAGTGGGTACCTGCTCATCCTCCTCCTTCTTGCCTTTTTACTTCCTACTTCCAGCCAGAAGGTTACAGTGTAGTCCAAGATGGTTGTTGGAGTGCTAATACCAAATTCAAGGCAACAGAAAGGAGGGAGGACTCAGCTGCTCCTCTCTGGGCATCTACAAGGAAGTTCCATCAATATTTCTTACATTTGTTTAGTTAGAACTAGTCATACCTCTCTCTACCTGTGAGGAAAACTGAGCAATACAGTTTTTCAGTTGGGCCAGTAACCCAGGATTCTCGTGTAAAGAAAAGTGAAAATGAATATTAGAACACATAGCTTTCTTCTTTTGTTCCAAATTATGAGCCCATTTTATTTATTGATTTATGTTAAATTTTTTCAAGAAGCCGTGTCACTAAAGTAAAACTGGGTCTCCCACGTTGCAGTCAGATTCTTTACCGTCTGAGCTACCAGGAGGGCAGTGCCTTTCAAACGACTACTCTGCCAGCAAATTCTGGTTCATATCACCTGTTCCTAGGTTTAAAGCTACAAGTGCTCCATAGATGTCTCATCATTTCTTTAATTTGGTTGTACGTGTTTTGATGCCTCAGTGCCTTGGTTCATTTTGTCCTCTTTGCCAATCAATAATGATAACAACAGCTATCATCATAGGTGTTTACTAAGGTCTCACTATTTCAGATACAGTTCTGAAGAGTGTATATTTGTTGATTCCTTTAATTCTTCATCATCCTTTTCATACTTTCTTACGTGTGAGTAATTTGAAATGTCCAATTAAGTTATTTTGCCAAGATGACATAGCTTCTAAGTCTTGAAGTCAGGATTAAAAAGAAGATATCCTGTCTGTCTCATATAGTCAGGATAGTTACAAGTATCCATATACTCCTACAGAATTCTGACATCTTTCCGACACTAGCTCAAACCCACTTCTCTGTCCTTATTTTCTCAAGTACTTTGTAAATACTCCCATTCAAGTAACTGTATCCTTCCTTGTATTATGGTAATTTGTACATAAACCTTTAAAGACTATTAACCTTAAAAGAGTAGACATTTTCCTGGTCTTCATCTAATGGTTCTTTATGTTGGTGACTCCAAAGTTACTATTCTCAACCCTGACTCAAGAACTGAGTTCTAGAACAACATGGCTCACTACTTATTCCACCTGTATACTTTGTCTCCAGGCATCTCAAACACATTATGTTCAAAACTGTAACCATCATTTTTCTCTCTTGTTTAAGCCTCATCCTCCTAGTTTTCCTACCATCAGAAATGGGAGCATTTACTTGGTTGACCAGATCAGATACCTGAAAGCAACCCTTGAGTCTCATCTTATTCCCAGGGTACCACATTCAAGGGGCAGGTCTAGCTTTTCATTCACTTTCAAATATGATCATACTTCTGCACCTTGATATACTACAGTTTTACATTCATTTGCTAGCAGATCTCTACTGTAAATTTATCCTCTGCACTATGGGAGACTTGAGGTTTATTAAATACAGATTTGATCATTTTTCTACTTAAATCAAGTCAGTCATTCAGTCTACCTTCTTCTCCATCCCCTCTTTCTCTTCATTGTTCTTTCAAGGACTTGGGCCCTCTAAAAGGAATGGAAAGAGTATTTCCCAAGTGAATTAGTGTCAATATCTAAGACCTATAGCTCTGCACAGATACTCTTTATAGTGAGTACTATAAGAGGAATATTAACGGTTGGACCAAAACTAATGAGAATGTAATGATTATAACTGAAAACAGTGGAGCCTTTGTGGATTTATTGACAGCCTAAATTCTCTCCAGAAGAGGAAGAACCAAAAACTGAACCATTTGCTTGGGGTGTTTACAATAGAAACAACGAATGGATAATGTAAAAATCAATTAGAGTCAAATTAGCAAATAAGTTCCTAAGAACATTGGCCAGTGCTAAATCAGAGATGTCTGCGGATGAAATTATGGTCTAACCATAGGTTTCTCAAGTCAGCAAGATGACATTTTGGGTCATATAATTCTTTGTTACCTCAGACAACAAAGAATTGTATGTTAGCCTATAGTGTGGTTAACAAGCTCCCTAGATTTTCCCTACTAGATATTCAGGAGAAGCACTCTTCCTCCTTACTGAGTTAGGAGTTAATTAGAAGAATTGTACTTTTTGGAGGAGATATAATTTGGTGATGTGTATCTGCTCAGTTTCTCAGTTGTATCCAACTTTGTAACCCCATAAACTGTAGCCTTCATGGCTCCTCTGTTCATAGAATTTTCCAAGAATAATACTGGAGTGGGTTGCTGTTTCCTACTCTAGGGGGACTTCTTGACTCAGGGATCAAACCCACGTCTCTTATGTCTCCTGCATTAGTAGGCAGATTCTTTACCACTAGCACCACCTGGGAAGCCCATAATCTGCTGGATGTTTACCTAAAGGTGTGCTGTTTATTCATAGTTGGAACAAAGTATCAATGAGTCTTCGGGTGGCGTTGACAGTTCTGCCATCTTATACATAGTGAACAACATCTGGTGTTCTTTATATTGCTAGTAAAGTAATCGTCATGAAATTGTTTTCTTATTTTAGGATTCTGTTCAAATGATTGGAGATTCTGTTAGAACGATTGGAGGATTTTTTCTTTTGTTTTATTTGCATTCATTGTTTTTCAGTTCTCTTTCTTAAAGTCAATGACTCTAACAAATGCAGTAGAAAGGATTCTTAACTATTTGAAACAATGAAATCATACATTAATTCTGAAAAGGCCCCACAATTTCTCGCTGATATTTTTTCTTTTTTTGCTTACTTTTAAATAAGTCACTGAGCAGTGACTACTTATTTCCTTTTTATAGTTTTTAGTATCTCTTTACAGTAGGATTATGCTATTTATCATAATGTTTACAGTAGGATTATGCTTTATTCTGAAAGCAGAGTTGAAAGTATTATTGAAGTACTGCACTGCTTAATAGAACTTGTTGATTTGAAATGAAGAAAAATTAAGGAGAATGTTATTCCTTAAATACAAAGCCTGTTTTTAAAAGGGACAATATTACTTAGAAACAAGTGGGGAAAAATTTGTCTTCTAGTGAATGACTGTTATGGCAATTGTCATGACTATATTCTGAAATGAATTTCATCTCTTTAAGAATTTGATTCTTGCTTATGAATGTAACTAAATACTCTTCCATAATGAAATAACTGGAATCATTTGTAGTCAAAGAAGAGAATAAAAATTCGTGACAATGCTTGTTTGTCAGTAAACAACATTTTAAAAAGTTGTAGATCAAGAGAGATGACCTAGTCCTGAAAAATACAAAAGCAAGTTATATCATGAAAGATTGTATTATAGACTTTAAGGAAATCACAAGATTGAGAGTCATTAAGTACATATGTGTTCAGAATTCCAGCTTGAAATGCTAATATGGCCATATTTTCTCATTAATGAATGTTCAGTAAACACAAGAATGAAATAAGTGGATGTGACCATTTATGGCAGATATGTTACAATGTAAATGGAACATAGACCCCAACTGCAAAAAATTTTATGAGAAAATTCTTCAAAACAAGGAGCTGTTAATGAAAACCAAATCACCAGGGAAATATTTAGGAAAGGTATACGTAATTAAAATACTGATAATTTTAGATACACAATGAGTGAATTTTTAGAATAGATATGTTCTGTATATATGTTTTATTTATCTCAAAGTGTGCATAGGCAGTTAGAATTAGTGTAAATTTAACTGAATGTTGTGATTTTTTTATTTGCTAACTTTGGCAACCCTACCTGAGTGTCGAGTAGGGGAGAACTATCCTGTTGAGAGGAACTCTAGTTTAGGTGACGATCAGATAATATAGCATTCTTATGATTATTTAAGTTGCTTTATTATGAATCTTTATATTTTTCATAGTCACAATATTCCTGAATGTCCTAGACTTTCTTGAGGATGATAAACTATAAATATTTTATTTTGAAATGTATTAAAAATGTAACATTAAAAGAAAATTTAATTTTGAAACATTTTAATCACTTAGCGAAACTGCCCTGTCTAAAATTAGCCTGTTCTTGCCATAACCTAGTTTCCACACAGTGAGTCAAAAGTAATTTTCCCTTATTAAACAAGAATATTGGTTGAAAGCAAGAGAAATAAACATAGGCTGTCTCACGCCAAAAGATTTATTGGAGTTTCTGGGTTCTCACACAGTCACTGGATGGCTTTCGGAATCTGGACAAACTGGGTGGAGAAATGAGCAGACCAACGGGGGAGCCAGAGGCCCTTTGTAGACTCATTTGTCCAGGACAGGACAGCTGGACACTTCTGCCACAATTGGACTTTACCATAGTTGCACAAAGACTCTAGCACAAAGGAATTCCAACTTGCTCTTCCTTCATCTTGGCTTCACTCAATCTGGGATTGAGGGAAGGGAAAGTTAATCCATTTGGACAAGTTTAGGAATACAGCCTTGCCATTCGAACCAGAGTCTAAAGCAAGGATGATTCACCTTACATTTTTACAGTAAAAAGTAAAGTTCGAGCTCCATTATCACCACCCTCAAGGGAAGACCCCTGTTCACATCAGGTAAGAAGGAAGATTCGGGCTTCACTGGTGGTCCAGTGGGTAAAGAGCCTGCCTTATAGCGCAAGTGGCATTGGTTTGATCCCTGGCCTGGGAAGATCCCACGTGCCACAGAGAGGCTGTACCGGTGTGTCTAATTAGAAGCCAGCTCTCTGGAGTGCATGCGCCCAGAGCCAGTGCTCTGCAATGAGAGAGGCCACTGCAATGGGAGGCCCACACAGGCCAAAGAATAAAGATGAATGAAATTAAATAAATAAAAAACCAATAAAAGAGGCCAAAATTAAAAAAAAAAAAAAGGCGGAGGGGAGGCTACGTCCCAGCTTATAAAAAAAAAAGGTGAAGCAAATTAAAATCTGTGCAAGATTGATCATGTATATACTCAGTTGGAATAGATTCACCTTATATCTTTGAAACAAAGTCATTTTTACCTCAAGTAGTTGACTTTTCAATGAAATATCATTTACATTTGAATTTAAGTCATCTGGTAGCAATAGATAACTGCCTTTCCCCAAAGTTTAATAGATAGTTTGTAATGTATTTCTAACTGAAAGTTATAATCCTGTTCAGAGAATTCCCAAGTCATTTAGAACCCAACTGTGCCTACTATCTAATTTGGTAAGTGAACTATGAAGTAGTATAATAGGACGAGATAACACAAGTGTGAAAGGTAATGCATGACAAGTAGATTAGAGTAAAAAGAAGCAGTTAAAATGATTAAAAATTAAGAGTTAAAGTTTTAAGTTATACTTATGTTTACTTTAGTACTCGTATGCAGCTGTAACGTCTACCTTTGAGCAAAGCACACAATACCAAGGTTGCGTCTCACATACTCCTTTAAAGAGGAAAATTTTATTACAAGGGAATGCCTTGTAAAGCTCTCAGATTCTTTTTGATAACTTCTTCTGTGATTGTCTCAAGAGTAAGATGAACACATGTCTCTTACAATTTATGTGTTTGTGCCTGATGTGATATAGCATTTATTCTTGACAAAAAAAAAAATTGCTTTGGTTAAAAAATGCCATGGTTAACTTGCCAAAGATGAAACCATATTTGTACAGCCGGGACATATCTGTCTACTGCCTTCCTCCAATGATGTTATCAGGCAGATTCTTTACCACTAGCACCACCTGGGAAAGCCCCTATCAGGTATTTACCTATCATTAACATTCACAACTATTGAGAGGCCTCCTCATTACAGTTCAGAAAGCAGCCAGTACTTGCCTCAGAGAGCTTATATCATAACTGTTTGTACTAGAAGTGAAGGTTGCCTCTCCTGTCTCCCATGATGATGTCTTTCTTTTTTATTGTGGGATTTTGGATTTTATGAATAGAAAATTTGTAAAAGGGATGTCACTAAGCATAGGTAAGGATTTTTTTTTTTAAGGTTAAAAAACCAGTTTATCAATCTGAAATTGAGGGGTAGAAAAGCATTGTCATAGGTGAATTGCTATTGTTTTATGTCTTGGGACATAAAATAATAATGCATTGATGGTGTTTTCAAATTAATGAAATATAGTACTAGCCTTACGGAAAGTAAAAAGAAACACTAGAAAAGTAAAGAGATCACAAGATGAATTCACATTTCAGAAACATTAAAAAAATCTAAATCAAGACAACAGAAAAATCTAGGAGCCTTCAAATCGAGAAAACAGGGTATTTGCCTTTGGTCAGTGGCTGAATAAAGAACTGGAACATGAACTCCCATCAACCTTTTGGGTAACCCAAATAAAACAAAACAAGCAACAATTCAAAACTTTCTTATTTTTCCTGATTGCAAATATAGAATATTATTTGACGATAAAAAAGGATCAGGTATTGAAATATGATACAATGTGGATGAACCTACAAAATATGTGCTGAGTGAAAGAAGCCAGACACAAAAGGTCAAATCTGTATGATTCAATTTATATATAATTTAAATTCAGAATAGGCAAAGTCATAGAGGCAGAAAACAGGTGATTGATTGCCAAGGGCTGGGAGGACATAGGTAAGGATTTTAAAATGCTATGGTAGAGGGGCTTCCCAGGTGGTCCAGTGATTAAGAGTCTACCTTGCATTTTGGGGTTTAATTCCTGTTGGGGGAACCAAAATTCCACATGGTGTGGAGCAACTAAGCCCACGTGCTATAACTGTTGACTCCATGTGCCACAGCTATGGAGTCTGTGTGCTGCAATGGAAGATTCTGCATGCTGCAGTGAAGATGCCATGTACCACAACTAAGACTCAACTCAAATAAATTTTTTAAAAATGCTTAGTTGTAAGAAATGGTTAACAGTATTCCTGACACCCAGAGTGAAGTGAAAGTCACTCAGTTGTGTCCAACACTTTGTGAGCCATGAACCAGCCATGGTATTCTCCAGGCAGTAATGCTGGAGTGGGTAGCCTTTCTCTTCTCCTGGGGATCTTCCCAACCAAGGGATTGAAGCCAGGTCTCCCTTACTGCAGGTGAATTCTATACCATCAGAGCCACCAGGGAAGCCCAAGATTACTGGAATGGATAGTCTATTCCTTCTCCAGGGGATCTTCCAATTCGGGAGTTGAACCAGGGTCTCCTGCATTGCAGATGAATTCTTCATCAGCTGAGCTACAAAGGAAGCCATAGTAGAGTCCTCTATTGCCTTGTTTCATGATGTAATCAGGTGTTTTTGTTGTTTAGTTGCTAAGTCATATCTGACTCTTGCAACCCCATGGACTATAGGCCATCAGACTCCTCTGTCCATGGGATTTTCAAGGAAAAATACTGGAGTGGGTTGCAGTTTCCTTCTCCAGGGGATCATCCTGACCCAGGAATCGAATTCATGTCTCCTGCGTTTCCTGCATTGGCAGGTGGGCTCTTTACCCCGAGCTACCTGGGAAGCTATCCGTTATTTAGATTTCAGTAAAATAAGAATTTTGGAGTCAGATAGATTTCTTTCATCCCAATGTTATCCTATAATTCCTAAAGTAATACAGAAATCAAAATAGAACCTTTTGTATGTTAACTGCATCATCATGACAGATATAAAAATAAAACTTAATTTAACAGCTTAAAGGATATTTGGTATGCTTAAATCTACCAAGTGAGTTAAATTATCCTTATTCTAAAAGAAAGCACACATCAATCCCTTATAGATGAATTTTTTAGCCTACTTAGCCATAATGATCTCAAGTATAATTAGGGCTCAGACATTGTGACTCCAATCTAGTTGTATGTTTATAAGTTTGTAAACTTATTCCTTACCCAAGAGGGCACACTTATAAAATTATCTCCCAAGCATAATAGCTTAAAAATTGATCAGTATTTCTAATGTATCTCCTATTTATTAAAATGATCCTCTCTTTACTGTGTAAAATATTGTTTTTATGTTATTAATTATAATCCATTTTAATTAAAGTTCAGTTTTGTAGGTATATTGTCACAGGTACATTGTAAATAATTGAAATATATTTATTTGATAAAGTCAAATTACTGAGACATTGTTAATGTTATATATTAGTATAATTTTACCTCTATGATTACTTCTTTTTTTTACACGAACTTCTTGAAATTGTGTTATATTTATGGAAAAATTGTGCAGGTAATACAGAGAGTTCCCATGTACTCCATACTCAGATCTTTCTATTAATGACAATTTACATTTTTATGGTATATTTGTTGCAATTAATTAAACCATAATGATACATTATCCTCATTAAGGAGTGCCATTACTGTATTCAAATTTCCTAGGTTTTCCCCACTGTCTCTTTTTGTCCTCATCCAAGATTCTGCCCAAATTACCAGTATTAAATTTAGCCATCATGCCTCCTTAAGACATCTGCAGGCCCCGCAGTTCTTTCAGACTTTCCTTGTTTTTGATGACTTTGATGATTTGAAGGCATACTGATCAGACATTTTGTAAGTGTCCCTGACTTGGGATTTTCTGATGTTTTCTCAGGCTTTTGATCAAAGTTGTGAGTTTGGGGGAGGAAGACTATACAAGTAGAGTACCATTATCATCACATATCAAGTGAACATATTATCAATATGAGTTATCTCTGTTGATGTGAAGTATGCTTTATCTTAAATTATTCTTTAAAATGGTTGTGTATGGATTTCATGATGCCTTCAGAAGGCTTTAAAAATGAATGGCACTCCATCTTAAATTTTACCTGTGGGAAAATATCACTACCTGTTTCCAGACAAGTGGCATTTTCAAAGAAATTTTTCATTTGGCAACAGTGAGCATCAATATAACATTCTATTTTGCTCATTTTTACATTTGTCCACTGGTTATATAATTTAGATTTGACTGAAGTTGAGTCAAGTGTTTTGACCGATCTTCAAAATGGTTTGTTGGACACTTATAAAATTATCTCCCAAGCATAATAGCTTAAAAATGATCAGTATTTCTAATGTATCTCCTATTTATTAAAATGATCCTCTCTTTACTGTGTAAAATATTGTTTTTATGTTATTAATTATAATCCATTTTAATTAAAGTTCAGTTTTGTAGGTATATTGTCACAGGTACATTGTAAATAATTGAAATATATTTATTTGATAAAGTCAAATTACTGAGACATTGTTAATGTTATATATTAGTATAATTTTACCTCTATGATTACTTCTTTTTTTTACACGAACTTCTTGAAATTGTGTTATATTTATGGAAAAATTGTGCAGGTAATACAGAGAGTTCCCATGTACTCCATACTCAGATCTTTCTATTAATGACAATTTACATTTTTATGGTATATTTGTTGCAATTAATTAAACCATAATGATACATTATCCTCATTAAGGAGTGCCATTACTGTATTCAAATTTCCCTAGGTTTTCCCCACTGTCTCTTTTTGTCCTCATCCAAGATTCTGCCCAAATTACCAGTATTAAATTTAGCCATCATGCCTCCTTAAGACATCTGCAGGCCCCGCAGTTCTTTCAGACTTTCCTTGTTTTTGATGACTTTGATGATTTGAAGGCATACTGATCAGGCATTTTGTAAATGTCCCTGACTTGGGATTTTCTGATGTTTTTCTCAGGCTTTTGATCAAAGTTGTGAGTTTGGGGGAGGAAGACTATACAAGTAGAGTACCATTATCATCACATATCAAGTGAACATATTATCAATATGAGTTATCTCTGTTGATGTGAAGTATGCTTTATCTTAAATTATTCTT
The DNA here is from genome assembly GCA_022376925.1 of Tragulus kanchil. Lineage (NCBI taxonomy): Eukaryota > Metazoa > Chordata > Mammalia > Artiodactyla > Tragulidae > Tragulus > Tragulus kanchil. Next base: position 261,761,916 of record JAIOJX010000026.1, on the reverse strand, counting down.
TAAAATGGTTGTGTATGGATTTCATGATGCCTTCAGAAGGCTTTAAAAATGAATGGCACTCCATCTTAAATTTTACCTGTGGGAAAATATCACTACCTGTTTCCAGACAAGTGGCATTTTCAAAGAAATTTTTCATTTGGCAACAGTGAGCATCAATATAACATTCTATTTTGCTCATTTTTACATTTGTCCACTGGTTATATAATTTAGATTTGACTGAAGTTGAGTCAAGTGTTTTGACCGATCTTCAAAATGGTTTGTTGGACCTGTTTTACTTTTATATAAATTGAAGTTATTTATAGGTAAGAGACTCAGTGATGGAATATAAAACAGAAACTGAAGTTATTATAAAATTTTGAACATGTACTTACTCCCCTGCTCCTTGAAATGAGGAAGTATCATATCTTTAATTGTCTAATCACAATTACAGAAACAAGAGGCTCAAATAGTATCTGCTTTCTACAAGAAATAGTAAAAGTTGTCAATTCAAACTAACAGCTAAAGGAATTCCATAGGAAATATTTTAAGAGACTAATATACACATATCCTACCAGAACTACAGTAGACTTGATACTGGCATTAACAAACCAATTGGGACCTGCAGTTTAGAGTTCCATTATTAGGCACCTACCATGGCACTAAGGTAACAGAGGCAACAGATCTTTGCCAGTATAAGATAATGGGCACAGACATTTTCCCCTTTTTGTCATTTAAGTAAGAACTGATCGGGGGTTCCACTTCAATAATTCCTGTGAGATTTCCAGTTTGGACTGTAAACATTCTAACGGACCCCATGCTCATCTCACTCTCATAGTTTATCCCTGTGGGAGGGGTTTCATAGAACCCTGAGGGTGAAAGAAGCTCCCCAAAAGAGCTTTCTCATGGCTGTGGCTGATTTATGAGTACAAGAATGCAATTTTTGTAACAGTATGTTCAGGGCCATAGAAAGTCCCCAGAGTTGAATTCCTGAAACTCTCTAGAGACTGTTTGTGATATTTCTTTGCTTGAAGGAAGGGGTCACTCTTGTACTCTGTTCAGAGACTGTTCAGTTCAGTTGCTCAGTCATGGTTGATTCTGTGATTCCATGGATTGCAGCACATCAGTCTTCCCTGTATTTCACCATCTCTTGGAGCTTGCCCAAGCTCATGTCCGTTGACTCAGTAATGCCATCCAAATAGTTTGGCCTCTGTCATCCATCCTCTTTTCCTTCTGCCTTCTATTTTTCCCAGCATTAGGGTCCTTTCCCATGAGTCATCTCTTCACATCAGATAACCAAAGGATTGGAGCTTCAGCTTCAGCATCTGTCCTTCCAGTGAATATTCAGGGTTGATTTCCTTTAGGATTGGCTGATTTGATCTTGCAGTCCAGGGGGCTCTCAAGAGTCTTATCCAACAGCACAGTTCAGAGGCATCATTTCTTCGGCACTCAGCCTTCTTTATGGTCCAACTCTCACATCAATACGTGACTACTGGGAAAACCATAGCTTGACTATATATAGCCTTTTGTCAACAATGTGATGTCTCTGCTTTTTAATGCACTGTCTAGGTTTGTCATAGATTTGTCTTCCAAGGAGCAAGTTTATTTTAATTTCATGGCTGCAGTCACCATCCCAGTGTAAATTCTAGGAAATATTTTAAGAGACTAATATACACATATCCTACCAGAACTACAGTAGACTTGATACTGGCATTAACAAACCAATTGGGACCTGCAGTTTAGAGTTCCATTATTAGGCACCTACCATGGCACTAAGGTAACAGAGGCAACAGATCTTTGCCAGTATAAGATAATGGGCACAGACATTTTCCCCTTTTTGTCATTTAAGTAAGAACTGATCGGGGGTTCCACTTCAATAATTCCTGTGAGATTTCCAGTTTGGACTGTAAACATTCTAACGGACCCCATGCTCATCTCACTCTCATAGTTTATCCCTGTGGGAGGGGTTTCATAGAACCCTGAGGGTGAAAGAAGCTCCCCAAAAGAGCTTTCTCATGGCTGTGGCTGATTTATGAGTACAAGAATGCAATTTTTGTAACAGTATGTTCAGGGCCATAGAAAGTCCCCAGAGTTGAATTCCTGAAACTCTCTAGAGACTGTTTGTGATATTTCTTTGCTTGAAGGAAGGGGTCACTCTTGTACTCTGTTCAGAGACTGTTCAGTTCAGTTGCTCAGTCATGGTTGATTCTGTGATTCCATGGATTGCAGCACATCAGTCTTCCCTGTATTTCACCATCTCTTGGAGCTTGCCCAAGCTCATGTCCGTTGACTCAGTAATGCCATCCAAATAGTTTGGCCTCTGTCATCCATCCTCTTTTCCTTCTGCCTTCTATTTTTCCCAGCATTAGGTCCTTTCCCATGAGTCATCTCTTCACATCAGATAACCAAAGGATTGGAGCTTCAGCTTCAGCATCTGTCCTTCCAGTGAATATTCAGGGTTGATTTCCTTTAGGATTGGCTGATTTGATCTTGCAGTCCAGGGGGCTCTCAAGAGTCTTATCCAACAGCACAGTTCAGAGGCATCATTTCTTCGGCACTCAGCCTTCTTTATGGTCCAACTCTCACATCAATACGTGACTACTGGGAAAACCATAGCTTGACTATATATAGCCTTTTGTCAACAATGTGATGTCTCTGCTTTTTAATGCACTGTCTAGGTTTGTCATAGATTTGTCTTCCAAGGAGCAAGTTTATTTTAATTTCATGGCTGCAGTCACCATCCACAGTGATTTTGGAGCCCAAGAAAATAAAGTCTGTCACTGTTTCCATTGTTTCCCCGTCTATTTGCCGTGAAATGATGGGACTGGATGCCATGATCTTAGTTTTTGGAACGTTGAGTTTTAAGTCAGCTTTTTTACTCTGTTCTTTCACCTTCATCAAGAGGCTCTTTAGTTCCTCTCTGCTTTCTGTCATGAGGGTGGTGTCATCTACATATCTGAAGTTATTGATCTTATTCCTGGCAATCTGGATTCCAGCTTGTGCTTCGTCCAGACCAGCATTTCGCATGATGTACTCTGCATGTAAGTTGAATAAGCAGGCTAACAGTATACAGCCTTGTCATACTCCTTTCCCAATTTGGAATTAGTTGATTTTTCTCATGTTTGATTCTAAGTGTTTCTTCTTGTCCTGCATACAGGTTTCACAGGAGGCAGGTAAGGTGGTCTAGTATTTCTTTGAAAATTTGCCATAATTTGTTGTGATCCACACAATCAAAGGCTTTAGCGTAATTAAAGAAGCAGAAGTAGATGTTTTTCTGGAATTCCCTTGCTCTTTCTGTGATCCAGCAGATTTACAATTTGATCTCTGGTTCCTCTGCCTTTTCTAAATCCAGCGTGTATATCTGGAAGTTCTTTGTTCGTGTACTGCTGATGCCTAGCTTGGGTGATTTTGAGCATTACTTTGCTACCGTGTGAAATGAGTGCAATGGTGCGGTAGTTTGAACATTCTTTGGCATTGCCCATTGTTGGTATTGGAATGAAAACTGACCTTTTCCAGTTCTGAGGCCACTGCTGAGTTTTCCAAATTTGCTGGTGTATTAAGTGTAGCACTTTAACAGCATCATCTTGTATTATTTGATATAGCGCAACTAGAATTCCATCACCTCCACTAGCTTTGTTTGTCATAGATTTGTCTTCCAATTTTTGACTCTCACATCAATACGTGACTACTGGGAAAACCATAGCTTGACTATATATAGCCTTTTGTCAACAATGTGATGTCTCTGCTTTTAATGCACTGTCTAGGTTTGTCATAGATTTGTCTTCCAAGGAGCAAGTTTATTTTAATTTCATGGCTGCAGTCACCATCCACAGTGATTTTGGAGCCCAAGAAAATAAAGTCTGTCACTGTTTCCATTGTTTCCCCGTCTATTTGCCGTGAAATGATGGGACTGGATGCCATGATCTTAGTTTTTGGAACGTTGAGTTTTAAGTCAGCTTTTTTACTCTGTTCTTTCACCTTCATCAAGAGGCTCTTTAGTTCCTCTCTGCTTTCTGTCATGAGGGTGGTGTCATCTACATATCTGAAGTTATTGATCTTATTCCTGGCAATCTGGATTCCAGCTTGTGCTTCGTCCAGACCAGCATTTCGCATGATGTACTCTGCATGTAAGTTGAATAAGCAGGCTAACAGTATACAGCCTTGTCATACTCCTTTCCCAATTTGGAATTAGTTGATTTTTCTCATGTTTGATTCTAAGTGTTTCTTCTTGTCCTGCATACAGGTTTCACAGGAGGCAGGTAAGGTGGTCTAGTATTTCTTTGAAAATTTGCCATAATTTGTTGTGATCCACACAATCAAAGGCTTTAGCGTAATTAAAGAAGCAGAAGTAGATGTTTTCTGGAATTCCCTTGCTCTTTCTGTGATCCAGCAGATTTACAATTTGATCTCTGGTTCCTCTGCCTTTTCTAAATCCAGCGTGTATATCTGGAAGTTCTTTGTTCGTGTACTGCTGATGCCTAGCTTGGGTGATTTTGAGCATTACTTTGCTACCGTGTGAAATGAGTGCAATGGTGCGGTAGTTTGAACATTCTTTGGCATTGCCCATTGTTGGTATTGGAATGAAAACTGACCTTTTCCAGTTCTGAGGCCACTGCTGAGTTTTCCAAATTTGCTGGTGTATTAAGTGTAGCACTTTAACAGCATCATCTTGTATTATTTGATATAGCGCAACTAGAATTCCATCACCTCCACTAGCTTTGTTTGTAATAAAGCTTCCTAGAATCCACTTGGTTTCACAGTATAAGATGTCTGGCCCTAGGTGAGTGCTCACATCACTGTGGTCATGCAGCTCATTAAAATCTTTTTTGTATAGTTCTTCTGTGTATTCTTTCCACCTCTTCGTAACTGCTTCTGTTAGGTCCATACAATTTCTGTCCTTTATTGTTCCTATCTTTGCATGAAATGTTACCTTGGTATCTCTAAATTTCTTGTAGAAATCTCTAGTCTTTCCCATTCTATTGTTTTCCTCTATTTCTTGACATTGTTCATTTAAGAATGCTTTCTTATCTCTCCTAGATATTCTCTGGAACTCTGCATTCAGATGGGTGTATCTTTTCTGTTTCGCCTTTCACTTCTCTTCTTTTCTCAGCTAATTGTAAGGGCTCCTCAGACAACCATTGTGCCTTTTTGCATTTCTTTTTCTTGGCGATGGTTTGGATCACTGTCTCCTGTACAGTGTTACAAACCTCTGCCCATAGTTCTTCAGGCACTGTCTATCAGGTCTAATCTCTTGAATCTGTTTGTCGCTTCCATTGTATAATTGTAAGGGATTTTATTTTGGTGATACCTGAATGGCCTAGTGATTTTCCATACTTTCTTCAACTTGTGTCTGAATTTTGCAATAAGGAGTTCATGATCTGAGCCACAGCCAGCTCCAGGTTTTGTTTTTGCTGACTTTATAGAGCTTCTCCATCTTCTGCTGCAAAGAATATAATCTGATTTTGGTATTGACCATCTGATGATGTCCAAATTTTTTTAAGGGGAGTTCTCTGGTTCCTCTGCCTTTTCTAAATCCAGCGTGTATATCTGGAAGTTCTTTGTTCGTGTACTGCTGATGCCTAGCTTGGGTGATTTTGAGCATTACTTTGCTACCGTGTGAAATGAGTGCAATGGTGCGGTAGTTTGAACATTCTTTGGCATTGCCCATTGTTGGTATTGGAATGAAAACTGACCTTTTCCAGTTCTGAGGCCACTGCTGAGTTTTCCAAATTTGCTGGTGTATTAAGTGTAGCACTTTAACAGCATCATCTTGTATTATTTGATATAGCGCAACTAGAATTCCATCACCTCCACTAGCTTTGTTTGTAATAAAGCTTCCTAGAATCCACTTGGTTTCACAGTATAAGATGTCTGGCCCTAGGTGAGTGCTCACATCACTGTGGTCATGCAGCTCATTAAAATCTTTTTTGTATAGTTCTTCTGTGTATTCTTTCCACCTCTTCGTAACTGCTTCTGTTAGGTCCATACAATTTCTGTCCTTTATTGTTCCTATCTTTGCATGAAATGTTACCTTGGTATCTCTAAATTTCTTGTAGAAATCTCTAGTCTTTCCCATTCTATTGTTTTCCTCTATTTCTTGACATTGTTCATTTAAGAATGCTTTCTTATCTCTCCTAGATATTCTCTGGAACTCTGCATTCAGATGGGTGTATCTTTTCTGTTTCGCCTTTCACTTCTCTTCTTTTCTCAGCTAATTGTAAGGGCTCCTCAGACAACCATTGTGCCTTTTTGCATTTCTTTTTCTTGGCGATGGTTTGGATCACTGTCTCCTGTACAGTGTTACAAACCTCTGCCCATAGTTCTTCAGGCACTGTCTATCAGGTCTAATCTCTTGAATCTGTTTGTCGCTTCCATTGTATAATTGTAAGGGATTTTATTTTGGTGATACCTGAATGGCCTAGTGATTTTCCATACTTTCTTCAACTTGTGTCTGAATTTTGCAATAAGGAGTTCATGATCTGAGCCACAGCCAGCTCCAGGTTTTGTTTTTGCTGACTTTATAGAGCTTCTCCATCTTCTGCTGCAAAGAATATAATCTGATTTTGGTATTGACCATCTGATGATGTCCATGTATAGAGTCGTCTCTTGTGTTGTTGGTAAAGGGTGTTTGCTATAACGAGTGCATTCTCTTGAGAAAACTCTGTTAGCCTTTTTCCGACTTCATTTTGTACTCCAAGCCCAAACTTGCCTGTTACTACAGCTATCTCTTGACTTCCTACTTGTGCATTCCAGTCCTCAGTGATGAAAAGGACATCTTTTTTCGGTGTTAGTTCTAGAAGATCTTGTAGGTCTTCATTGAACTGTTCAACTTCAGCTTCTTCACCTTTATTGGTTGGGGCATAAACTTAGATTACTTTGATATTGAGTGGTTTGCCCTGGAAATGAACTGAAATCATTCTATCATTTTTGAAATTTCACTCAAATACTGCATTTCAAACTCTTGTTGCCTATAAGGGCTACTGCATTTCTTCTAATGGATTCGTGCCCACAGTAATAGATACAATGGTCATCTGAATTAAATTCATCCATTCCAGCTTCCTGTTCTTTGCATCAGTGGACTTTACAAGACTCTATTAATGATGCTTAAATGCTTCTCAAAAGGTAAACCAAGTTGTAGAGTTTATTTTCTTTAGAGCCTGTTCACAAATATAATATTTTTAAAAAAATAGGAAATGATCTTATAGTTCTTATATAACTTTGTCTAAATAAAAGCTATCTTTTGGGCTTCCCTGGGGGGCCAGTTTGTAAGGACACCGCCTTGCAGTGCAAGGGGCGCCGATTCGATCCCTGGCCTGGGAAAAGTTAGCTTATTATAACTTTGTCTAAAGTCCTCAGACAACCATTGTGCCTTTTTGCATTTCTTTTTCTTGGCGATGGTTTGGATCACTGTCTCCTGTACAGTGTTACAAACCTCTGCCCATAGTTCTTCAGGCACTGTCTATCAGGTCTAATCTCTTGAATCTGTTTGTCGCTTCCATTGTATAATTGTAAGGGATTTTATTTTGGTGATACCTGAATGGCCTAGTGATTTTCCATACTTTCTTCAACTTGTGTCTGAATTTTGCAATAAGGAGTTCATGATCTGAGCCACAGCCAGCTCCAGGTTTTGTTTTTGCTGACTTTATAGAGCTTCTCCATCTTCTGCTGCAAAGAATATAATCTGATTTTGGTATTGACCATCTGATGATGTCCATGTATAGAGTCGTCTCTTGTGTTGTTGGTAAAGGGTGTTTGCTATAACGAGTGCATTCTCTTGAGAAAACTCTGTTAGCCTTTTTCCGACTTCATTTTGTACTCCAAGCCCAAACTTGCCTGTTACTACAGCTATCTCTTGACTTCCTACTTGTGCATTCCAGTCCTCAGTGATGAAAAGGACATCTTTTTTCGGTGTTAGTTCTAGAAGATCTTGTAGGTCTTCATTGAACTGTTCAACTTCAGCTTCTTCACCTTTATTGGTTGGGGCATAAACTTAGATTACTTTGATATTGAGTGGTTTGCCCTGGAAATGAACTGAAATCATTCTATCTTTTTTGAAATTTCACTCAAATACTGCATTTCAAACTCTTGTTGCCTATAAGGGCTACTGCATTTCTTCTAATGGATTCGTGCCCACAGTAATAGATACAATGGTCATCTGAATTAAATTCATCCATTCCAGCTTCCTGTTCTTTGCATCAGTGGACTTTACAAGACTCTATTAATGATGCTTAAATGCTTCTCAAAAGGTAAACCAAGTTGTAGAGTTTATTTTCTTTAGAGCCTGTTCACAAATATAATATTTTTAAAAAAATAGGAAATGATCTTATAGTTCTTATATAACTTTGTCTAAATAAAAGCTATCTTTTGGGCTTCCCTGGTGGTCCAGTGGGTAAGGACACCGCCTTGCAGTGCAAGGGGCGCCGATTCGATCCCTGGCCTGGGAAGATCCCACGTGCCGTAGAGCGGCTGGACCTATGTGTCCAATTGCTGAGCCGGAGCTCTGGAGTGCATGCGCCCAGGGCTGGTGCTCTGCGACAACAGAGGTCACTGTGATGGGAGGCCCACACGGGCCAAAGAACAAAGATGGATGAAAATGGACAAATGAAAGACCAATAGAAGTGGCCCGCCTGCTTCCCTCCCTCCCCACCCTACCCTCCTCAAAAAAAAAAAAAAAAAAAAAGCTATCTTTCAAGTCTTCATATAAAGTTCAAGGCAACAAAGGCAAAATAATGGCAATTTACTTAAAGGAAACTCAGCAGCAATCTAAATCTCCGAGTAATCAAAATGCCCCCTAGGGATATTTGTACTGGTTAACATGTTCTAGGAGTAACTGATTCTATTCCAAATGCTTTGATGTCTTTTAGGCTCAGAGAGGTTGCTTAACTTATTTATGCAAGTTCGCAGAGCTAGTGACTGGGAAACCCAGTCACTCTAGGACTTCTAGCTCATGAACTTGCACTTGAATCACTTATCTAAATCAATCTTCGCTTATGTTATACATATTTATGAACTATGTTTAATGCTTGAATGACTAATACATTTCTATAAATTGAAATATTCTCAAGTTTATCATAATTAATAGAACAATTACAAATGTATGATGAAATTGACCAAAGCAAGAAATTCAAGGGAACAAATAAGACAAGTTAATAATATTGATTGTACCATTTATGGTTACTATATGCAAAATTCTCTCTTATGCGCTTTACATACACTTAACCACCCCAGTCCTAACCACTGTTGGAGGCAGGGATTATTAACCCCATTTTCAAACTAGGAACCTGAGGTTCAGAGAAATTAAGTCATCTGCACAGGGTCAATAGCTATTTCATATGGAACATGGGTTGTGATAGAAAAGGTCAAGATGACAACTCATCTGTGAGCTACTGAAACCAGTTCAGAGTTTTCTGTACTGAGTATAAATGCACTTCATGAAGAGTTTTGTTTATTTTACATTTTTGGAAATTGAGCCATCTTTTTAATGCCTTACAGAAACTCAGATTTGGAAGAAAACTGGAGAAACTTAGTAAAGTGAAAAATTAGTTTTTTAAAAAGTGTTCACATTCTCAAATAGCTTTCATATATTACCATACATCTTCAGTTGTGAAGGTGTTAGACATACTACTTTTAACATCTTTGTCTTTCTTTTATAGTATTGTTATTTATTCCTAAAAGTTGAAATATCAGGTTTTTTTTAAATTGAAGAATAATGACATATAATGTTGTATTAGTCTGAGGTATACAATGTAATAATTTGATATTTGTATAATTATGAGATGATCACCACAGTAAGTCTAGATACCATTTGTGGTCATAGCTATAACTTTTTTCTCTTGTGATTAAGTCTTTTTGTTTTGTTTTGTTTTCGTCCATCTTTATTCTTTGACCTGTGTGGGCCTCCCACTGCAGTGGCCTCTCTCGTTGCAGAGCACCAGCTCTGGGTGCACACGCTCCAGAGCGCTGGCTCCTAATTGGATACACTGGCACAGCCACTCTGTGGCATGTGGGATCTTCCTGGGCCAGGGATCCAACCGGTGCCTCTTGCAGTGCAAGGCAGACTCTACCCCCTGAACCATCAGGGAAGCCCATGATGAAGACTTTTAAGGTTTATTTTCCCAACAACTTTCAAAGTATTAATAAAGTATTAATAACTGTAGTCATCATGGAAGAACAGCTTTTAAAATACATACTTGGAAAGTTACATACAAGTAACTCTTGGTATCTTACAGCAGCAATAGCTATTCCTGCCCCATGCTTATTGCTTAGCAGAGGATCATCTGAGTTGGACAGATGATGGTAGGTAGCTTACAGTGAATGATGTCGGATTTGTGAACAACTTGAGGGGTGCGGGTTAAGTTTTATTTGGGACACAATTAGGACTGCAGCCTGGGAGGGAACACCTCAGATAGCGCTGAGAGACTGCTCCAAAGAGGCAGCCGGGGAAAGGTCAATGTATATGGTTTTGATGGAGAGGTTGTTCAATACCAACAAGCAGTCATTTTACAAAGGGATTTTGGTTAGTCACAAGGATCTGATGTCCATGAAGGGATTTAGTACTTTTCTAGATATGAGGAGATGCAAGGATTGAGATCATAAAAGCTGTTCCTAAAAACATCCACCTAGCTAAAGATCTGTCCCACTAGATTCCCTGGAGCTCAGAGTTCCTCACTCCACTCTGAACTACCTCAGAGGTTGTTGAAGGTCAGCAGCTCCCAACAGCATGGAGTTCAACCTCTGCAGAGGCAGATGGCAAATGCCCTTGTTGTTCAGTCATTAGCAATGTACTTGGTAAATGCCAGTTTATAGATGACATGCTTAAGGGAGAAAATTTCACTTTGGGATCAAAAGACATAACTTTGGCTACTCAGAGTTTCATGCAGCAAAAGTTTTATTAAAGTCAAAAAGGGATAGCGAAAGCTTCTAGTGAAAAGCAAGCAAGTGAGTAGGAAAGTACCCTGTTTGGCTAGTTTAGGTGGAATGTTATATACGTTTTCAGTTGGTTATTGACAATACATCAAAAGAATATTTTAAGGTTGTAAAGATCTTACCAGACCCACACCCACAACATACATATTTAGATAACATAGAGGAAGAACATAAGAAGAGGAAATGTCCTTGAGCAAGGTATATTGGAAAGAATAGCTCTGAGCTTAAAGAAAGTCTTAGGCAAAATAGTTTATTGTCATAGGCATGGAAACCAAGATGAAGGTACCTTGGCTGAAAAACTTTGTGCCACCTCTTCTTCCTTCCTCCTTGGGGATCCCCTAGCTTTCCTATCAACCTCCAAGAATTAGATCTCTCTATCTCACATGAACAACCACAGCTCTGCTGAGTGAGTGTGAGGGACTCTCCCAAGAGGAGCATTCCTTGTCTCAAATGAAAATGGAGAGAGTAAAGAAAAATGAAATTTCTAGCTTACTAGAGTTGAAGTAATACTAGTAATACAGCATGACTGATGCTTAAAAAGGTTGAGAATTAAAAATACAAATTAATATGGCAAAGAACTTGCTTGGCTTTTTTATTATCTTGGATTTTGTAGCTGGAAGGGAGTTAGGGTATTTTTGTTAGTCTGTCTCCTTTTTCCCCATTCCTCCTTTCCTGTTTGGTTTATCATCTTTCTTCTTTTGCTCAACCTTTTTCATTTCCTCCTCCCCGCGACCTTCATTCCAAATGTTCTTTAACTGAGCATAATAGAGGTTCAGAGTTTAAAAGTATTGTTTTTATTGAATGAAAGTTATGTTTGTGTAAAAGGGGACATAGAATATGAAATAATTTACTTAGATTTACCTGTAAATGATTATAAGATCATTATCTAAAAGTGATACACTTGTTAAACTGAATTACTCCCTGTCAGCATTGATCAGTCCCTGTTAGTCTTTACTGAATGCAACCTGTACTGGTGAAGGAAGAAAGAAGCTGGCTTCCCTGACTGAACTGACTCCATCTTGAGGAAGAAGACTCCATGTTACACTTTCAGTGACCTCTGGACAGTGTTTGGACTGGGTAGCCATGGGATGAAAAATTAACTGTCAACTAGGCCTCCAGGGCTGGTGAGAACCTGACCAGGAAGGCCTCGTACCCAAGCCTCCCCTCGGCCATGAAAATGAAATATCTGTCACAAGACAAATTACCATTTGTAATCTTAGTTAATCAATTCTTGGTAGACAAGCTAAGTGATATGCTTAGGTGATTTTCGATTGTACCTTTGTGATGGCAACCAAATCATGTTTTTTTTCTTTAATGGTTCCTAGGCAACCTCAGGACTTTGGGATATGGGTTTGTGCATGCACGTAGGCTTTAGGTATAAATGTGAGCCACAAGTTCTGCTCGGGGTCCTTGGCTAAATGAAGGCGTTAGACCCACTGGTGTAAAACCAGCCTAATAAACCTCTTTTCCATCCACCACAAGCTGAGTTGGGTGCTTTACTGAGCATACCCCACAACATTTGTCCGTTCAGTTTTAACATGGAGACTTTAACCTTTCATATTTTACGTCCTACCACCTTGTTGTTCGGTTTCTCAGTTGTGTCTCACTCTTCTACTTCCTACTACCTACTCTTCAAATAAAACAAAATCCATAAATTTTTGTATGCTTTTAATTGTACTTATTTTCTTTTATTGAATAATGAAACCTGGTCATTTGTGTATATGTGTTCATTTGATTTCTTTTTTAAATAATTTTGTTTATTTATTTTTGGCTCTGCTGGGTCTTCACTTCTGTGTGGGCTTCTTATTGTGGTGGCTTCTCATTGCAGAGCATGGGCTCTAGGATGCACAGATTCAGTAGTCATGGCTACCAGGCTATGGAGCACAGACTAAGTAGTTGTAGTGCATGAGCTAGTTGCTCCACACATGTGAATCCTCCTGGACCAGGGATAAAACCTTTGTTTCCTTCATTGGCAGGTAGATTCTTTACCACTGAGCCACCAGGAAAGCTTCCATCTGATGTTTTTGATTTAGCACATTTGTTGCTTTAAGAATGACTGGTAAAAAAACTGGCTTCCTGACTGAACTGACTCCATCTTGAGGGAGAAGACTCCATGTTATACTTTCAGTGAACTCTGGACAGTGTTTGGACTGGGCGGTCATGGAGATGAAAAATTAACTGTCAACTAGGCCTCCAGGGCTGGTGAGAACCTGATCAGGAAGGCCTCTTACCCAAGCTTCCCCTCGGCCATGAAAATGAAATATCTGTCACAAGGTAAATTGCCATTTGTGATCTTAGTTAATCAATTCTCGGTAGACAAGCTAAGTGATATGCTTAGGTGATTTTCGATTGTACCTTTGTGATGGCAACCAAATCATGTTTTTTTTCTTTAATGGTTCCTAGGCAACCTCAGGACTTTGGGATATGGGTTTGTGCATGCACGTAGGCTTTAGGTATAAATGTGAGCCACAAGTTCTGCTCGGGGTCCTTGGCTAAATGAAGGCGTTAGACCCACTGGTGTAAAACCAGCCTAATAAACCTCTTTTCCATCCACCACAAGCTGAGTTGGGTGCTTTACTGAGCATACCCCACAACATTTGTCCGTTCAGTTTTAACATGGAGACTTTAACCTTTCATATTTTACGTCCTACCACCTTGTTGTTCGGTTGCTCAGTTGTGTCTCACTCTTCTACTTCCTACTACCTACTCTTCAAATAAAACAAAATCCATAAATTTTTGTATGCTTTTAATTGTACTTATTTTCTTTTATTGAATAATGAAACCTGGTCATTTGTGTATATGTGTTCATTTGATTTCTTTTTTAAATAATTTTGTTTATTTATTTTTGGCTCTGCTGGGTCTTCACTTCTGTGTGGGCTTCTTATTGTGGTGGCTTCTCATTGCAGAGCATGGGCTCTAGGATGCACAGATTCAGTAGTCATGGCTACCAGGCTATGGAGCACAGACTAAGTAGTTGTAGTGCATGAGCTAGTTGCTCCACACATGTGAATCCTCCTGGACCAGGGATAAAACCTTTGTTTCCTTCATTGGCAGGTAGATTCTTTACCACTGAGCCACCAGGAAAGCTTCCATCTGATGTTTTTGATTTAGCACATTTGTTGCTTTAAGAATGACTCTTAAAAGAAGTGACATCAGTGTTTTATGACTTTTTTTTTAAGTAGATAAGCTTAAAAAGCTCCCTCAAAAGTTTTATTTCAGCATTATTTGGATAAGCCCTGGCAGTTGTAATTTTTGAAGTTGTTCCAGATGATTCTTTTATATACTCAGGTTGGGAACCACACTGGAGTATACTTTCATTCTGACATAAACATTTCTTGGTAACAATAGGGAAAATATTATTCTTTTAAAATAGTAGTACTTAAGAAAATGGTATTAATTAATTGGATACTATAAATTCTTTTTTAAAAAATTATTATTTATTTACTTATTTTTGGCCATTCTGGGTTTTCACTGTTGCCACAGGCTCTTTAGTTGCAGGGAGTGGGGGCTACTCTCTAGTTGAGGTGAGCAGGCTTGTTGTGATGACTTCTCTTGTTGTGGAACTCGGGCTCTAGGGCACATAGGCCTCAGTAGTTGTGGCACATGGGCTCAATAGTTGCGACTCCGAGGCTTTAGAGCACAGGCTCAGTAGTTGTGGCTCATGGGCCTAGTTGCTCCACAGCACGTAGGATATTCCTGGATTAGGGATCGAATCTGTGTCTCCTGTATTGGCAGGTGAACTCTTTACCATTGAGCTACCAGGGAAGCCCCCATACTATGAATTCTTGATTTCTGTCCTCTCAAATTTCTCTGGAAACACTAATTTTAAACTCTTAATATTCCCCTATGTTTGCTTTTTCCTTTGCTTTCTGGAGTGCAGCGTTTGATTTGTTCATCTTAGTCCTTCAATTCATGATTGAATTGATTACCAATTTACCCTTAGTTATCTATTAATATTTATAAATAAAAGACTATGTTGCTGCTGGTCAGGGTTTCTTCTGCCTTTATTTAGGCCTATTTCCTATCAAATACTCCTTTGAAAGTGAGGGATGAACGCAAGGTCTCTCTATGTGTCTGGTTTGTTGACAGGCTGGCCTCATTTTAGGACAGACAGGCAAGAAGAGCCCGTCTTGCCTTAGACTTCACTCTGCTTTGAGCTGAAGTGAAAATGGACATCTTAGAGGTCTTATCTCAGTTAATTCAGAGATTGACTTTTTGGTTTTAGCCTAAGGATGAATTCTGGTGCCTTATACAGGAAGATAGAAGGAGTCATGGGAAATGAGACCTGCAAGTTCTTAAACTGATAATCCTTGGGTTAGTCAACGTGCGCTCTCAGATAGTTGCCCTGTGGATAAGCCCTGGCAGTTGTAATTTTTGAAGTTGTTCCAGATGATTCTTTTATATACTCAGGTTGGGAACCACACTGGAGTATACTTTCATTCTGACATAAACATTTCTTGGTAACAATAGGGAAAATATTATTCTTTTAAAATAGTAGTACTTAAGAAAATGGTATTAATTAATTGGATACTATAAATTCTTTTTTAAAAAATTATTATTTATTTACTTATTTTTGGCCATTCTGGGTTTTCACTGTTGCCACAGGCTCTTTAGTTGCAGGGAGTGGGGGCTACTCTCTAGTTGAGGTGAGCAGGCTTGTTGTGATGACTTCTCTTGTTGTGGAACTCGGGCTCTAGGGCACATAGGCCTCAGTAGTTGTGGCACATGGGCTCAATAGTTGCGACTCCGAGGCTTTAGAGCACAGGCTCAGTAGTTGTGGCTCATGGGCCTAGTTGCTCCACAGCACGTAGGATATTCCTGGATTAGGGATCGAATCTGTGTCTCCTGTATTGGCAGGTGAACTCTTTACCATTGAGCTACCAGGGAAGCCCCCATACTATGAATTCTTGATTTCTGTCCTCTCAAATTTCTCTGGAAACACTAATTTTAAACTCTTAATATTCCCCTATGTTTGCTTTTTCCTTTGCTTTCTGGAGTGCAGCGTTTGATTTGTTCATCTTAGTCCTTCAATTCATGATTGAATTGATTACCAATTTACCCTTAGTTATCTATTAATATTTATAAATAAAAGACTATGTTGCTGCTGGTCAGGGTTTCTTCTGCCTTTATTTAGGCCTATTTCCTATCAAATACTCCTTTGAAAGTGAGGGATGAACGCAAGGTCTCTCTATGTGTCTGGTTTGTTGACAGGCTGGCCTCATTTTAGGACAGACAGGCAAGAAGAGCCCGTCTTGCCTTAGACTTCACTCTGCTTTGAGCTGAAGTGAAAATGGACATCTTAGAGGTCTTATCTCAGTTAATTCAGAGATTGACTTTTTGGTTTTAGCCTAAGGATGAATTCTGGTGCCTTATACAGGAAGATAGAAGGAGTCATGGGAAATGAGACCTGCAAGTTCTTAAACTGATAATCCTTGGGTTAGTCAACTTGCTCTCTCACATATTTGCCCTGTTTGCCAACTCTATGGCTTTGTGCTGGATAGAAGTATTTCTCTGTTCTAAGAGTCTCAGATGAGTGTTTTAGGCTGTGCCTTCTGCTCTGATCTCTTCACTAGAGTAATCCCATCTGCCATCTCTTCAGTTTCATGAAAACTCTTTAATGTCTTTTTTTTTTTTTGCTTTTCAGCGATGTTGTGAAACTGTTCTGTACTGTGCCGCTTTGTTTTCAATTCAGTGGGAATTTGAAAGCCAAAGAGTGATAAACACATGGGATAAAACCATTGTCGTGGCCTGGAAATGGACATTGCCTTGACCAGAAAGATGTATAAGATAGAAATAGGTAGATGATAGATGTATGCATATATGGATAAAGCTAGAAAGTAATAAATAATAAGAGTTCAGATAAATATTTTTGTATCTATTATAATTATAAGAAATCTTAGATATAAGAACAATACCTTCACTTTTTATTTTCAGAAGTTTGTTGTTATTCAGTTGCTAAGTTGTGTCCAACTTTTTGCAACTCCATAAACTACAACATGGCAGTCTCCCCCTGTGCTTCACTGTCTCCTGGAGTTTGCTCACATTCATGTCCATTGAGTCAGTGATGCTATCTAACCATATCATCCTGTGCTGCCTCCTTCTCCTTTTACCTTGTCTTTCCCAACATTAGGTTCTTTTCCAGTTAGTCAGATGTTCGCATCAAGTGGCCAAAGTATTGGAGCTTCAGCTTCAGAAGATACTTTAACTTTCAAAAGTTAAGTACCTTGTATTACGAGATAATGGTAGGTAGGCAAAATAGCGATGAGGACAAAAAGCTGTTGTCTTCAAGGCGCAGTATTGTGACCTTGGTCCAAAGAAGATGCTGTCATAGTTTTAAAAAAATTAATACATAGAAAATCACTCTGCTTTGAGCTGAAGTGAAAATGGACATCTTAGAGGTCTTATCTCAGTTAATTCAGAGATTGACTTTTTGGTTTTAGCCTAAGGATGAATTCTGGTGCCTTATACAGGAAGATAGAAGGAGTCATGGGAAATGAGACCTGCAAGTTCTTAAACTGATAATCCTTGGGTTAGTCAACTTGCTCTCTCACATATTTGCCCTGTTTGCCAACTCTATGGCTTTGTGCTGGATAGAAGTATTTCTCTGTTCTAAGAGTCTCAGATGAGTGTTTTAGGCTGTGCCTTCTGCTCTGATCTCTTCACTAGAGTAATCCCATCTGCCATCTCTTCAGTTTCATGAAAACTCTTTAATGTCTTTTTTTTTGCTTTTCAGCGATGTTGTGAAACTGTTCTGTACTGTGCCGCTTTGTTTTCAATTCAGTGGGAATTTGAAAGCCAAAGAGTGATAAACACATGGGATAAAACCATTGTCGTGGCCTGGAAATGGACATTGCCTTGACCAGAAAGATGTATAAGATAGAAATAGGTAGATGATAGATGTATGCATATATGGATAAAGCTAGAAAGTAATAAATAATAAGAGTTCAGATAAATATTTTTGTATCTATTATAATTATAAGAAATCTTAGATATAAGAACAATACCTTCACTTTTTATTTTCAGAAGTTTGTTGTTATTCAGTTGCTAAGTTGTGTCCAACTTTTTGCAACTCCATAAACTACAACATGGCAGTCTCCCCCTGTGCTTCACTGTCTCCTGGAGTTTGCTCACATTCATGTCCATTGAGTCAGTGATGCTATCTAACCATATCATCCTGTGCTGCCTCCTTCTCCTTTTACCTTGTCTTTCCCAACATTAGGTTCTTTTCCAGTTAGTCAGATGTTCGCATCAAGTGGCCAAAGTATTGGAGCTTCAGCTTCAGAAGATACTTTAACTTTCAAAAGTTAAGTACCTTGTATTACGAGATAATGGTAGGTAGGCAAAATAGCGATGAGGACAAAAAGCTGTTGTCTTCAAGGCGCAGTATTGTGACCTTGGTCCAAAGAAGATGCTGTCATAGTGAGATTAATACATGAAAATATGATATTTTCAAAAGTATAAATTAAACATGAAAAGAAAAAAAATTAGCTAATTAAATATATTGTTGTTGTTTAGTTGCTGAGTCATGTTCGACTCTTTTGTGATCCTTTAGAGTGTAGGCAACCAGGCCCCTCTGTCCATGGGATTTCCCAGGAAAGAGTACTGGAATAGATTGCCATTTCCTTCTCCAAAGGATTTCCTGACCCACGGATTGAACCCTTGTTTCTTGGCAGGTGGAATCTGTACCACTGAGCTACCAGGGGTCAAATAAATTTCAGTGCTTCTTCTTAAAGTACTTTTTTAATTAAAAAAAAAAGTATGACAGTTTTATTGTTAAAATTTGAAAGAATATAAGTAAATTAATAAAATAACTCATAATCCCTCAGCTAGGAATAACTTTCATTAAATATGCAGTACCTTTAATTTCAAATTTTCAATACATTTTAAATTATTGAGTATTACTGAGTATTGAAATTGTCTGTATATGTGCTTTTGTATGTGTACCCTATATTCTGTTATCCTTTTTAAGATTTGTAAGATTTATTAAATAGTCTATAAAACTCTAGATGCCACAGTTTTTCATTATATGTTCATTTTTCATTGAATGAAACATTTTCATTCAATCAAATCTTATAAAGGATAATAGAATATAGGGTACACATACAAAAAAGTCTGGATTGATTACAGGCTTTCAGTACTGTAAAAGCATTGCAGTAAACATCTTCGTAAATATTTAAGGACATCTGAGATTATTGCTTCTGGTTACATTCCTAGAAGGGAGGTTATTTGGCAATAAAGATGAGTCAACATATTTAAGACTTTTGATAGTATTGTAAAACTCCCCTCAAAAATTTGTACACATTATTTTTTCCCATCATCCAGATAGGAGGCAGTGATTTCCCCTCTACCCACCAAACTAGAGATGATTATGGAATCTGACCCAAAGCTCTTCAATTTACTTTTCAAGACCCTCATGTTAAGCAAGTGCTTAGTGTCGTCCTTCAATTCAGCCTGAGGAAAGTATCTCCAGTTGTTGTACAACTGACTTGACTTACCTACCACCCCACTGTTTACATATACTTTAGTGATTGGAAACTGTATATTGAGAATCTGGATGAACAGAGAGAGAGTGAGGACAGGAAAAGGAAAACAGGAATATTGGAAGAGAATGGGACATCTGACATCATGACATCTACTTACCTGCATGTGGAAGTCACTCAGTTGTATCCAATTCTTTGTGACCCATGGATGAGGCTTGGAATTCTTGAGGCAAGAATACTGGAGTGGATAGCCTATCCTTTCTCTAGGGGATCTTCTTGAACAAGGAATAGAACCAGGGTCTCCTGAATTGCAGGCAGATTCCTTATCAGCTGAGCCACCAAGGAAGACCCTACTTACCTGAATTTCTGTCAGTTCTTGAAAGAGGTGACACCTCCAACTGAATGTAAAAAATATCAGTTCTTCAGCCATCTCTCCCCCCCAGGAGACTAAGTATATGGAAACTGAAAGTCAATCAGGATAAGTAATCCCTCCTCACCTTTATGATTTCCAAAAGTGTTGAGGAATTTCCTAAGCCAAATGGCAATATTTATCACCTTGATTTTTTCAGAGAGATGAGTTTCCAAACGTCTACTAATTTCTGGTATCAAGTTATTTGTGACCACAGTTTTATAAATTGTATCAGGCTTGGCCTTCAAGTGCTAGAACTAAACTAGCCTCTCCTGAATTAATCTTACACTAAAAGTAATGCCATATTTATGTTGAGACCATAGAGACTTATAGAGAAATTGGTGTTAAGTATGTGCATTTCTTTCCATTTTCTAAGTCTCTCTCTTTTTCATATTTGATTTTATTTTGCTTTTACATAGTTTTGTTGTTTACAGCTCTATATAATACCAACTCCATCATAGGCATGTCTTGGATCCCTCCCACCTGTGCCCCCCTCACACTCCCTCCCATCCCACCCCACCAGGTTGTTGTCTAGCCCCCATATAAGATGCCTTAGTTCCACAGTGCATTTACAATGTTTATCTCTTTTACATACGATAGTATAGGGCTCCATGTTACTCTTTCCAAACGTCTCAGTCACTGTTCCCTCCCCCCCGTGTCCATAGGTCTGTTCTCTTTGTTTGTTTCTCCATTGCTGTTCTGCGTGTGTATTTATGAGTAACATCTTACTAGATTCTATATACATGTGTTAGTATACTGTATTTGTCCTTTTCTTTTTGACTTACTTTGTATAATAGATTCTAGATTCATCCACCTCATTAGGACTAATTCTTCTGCATTTATTTTTACGGTTGAAAAGTATTCCATTGTATAGCTTCTTTTATCTATTCATTCATCAATGGGCATCTAGGTTGCTTCCATGTTCTAGCTACTGTATACAGTGTTGCAGTGAACGTTGGGGTACAGGTACCTCTTTTAATTTTGATTTCATCAGGATATGAGCCTAATAGTGGGATTGCTGGGTCATACGGTGCTTCTAAGTTTTTAAGGAATCACCATACTGTCTTCCATAGTGGTTGTTTCAATTTACATTCCCACCAACAATGCAGGAGTGTTCCCTTTTTCTCCGCACCCTCTCTAGCATTTATTGTCTGTAGATTTTTTGATGATGGACATTCTGACGGGTGTGAGGTGATACCTCATTGTAGTTTTGATTTGCATTTCTCTAATAACAAGTGACACTGAGCATTGTTCCATGTGTTTTGTGGCCATCTGTATGTCCTCTTTGGAGAGATGTCTGTTTAGGTCTTTTTCCCATTTTTTGATAGGATTGTTTGTTTTTTTTTTTGGTGCTGAGTTGTCTGAGCTGCTTGTAGACTTTGGAAATTAATTCTTTGTCAGTTGTTTCATTTGCTTTGATTTCCTCCCATTCTGTGGGCTGTCTGTTCACCTTGTTTGTAATTTCTTTTGCTGTACAAAAGCTTTTAAGTTTCTTTAGGTCCCACATGTTTATTTTTTGTTTTTATTTCCAAAGGGTGGGTCATAGAAGATCTTGCTTTGATTTATGTCATTGAGTATTTTGCCTATATTCTCCTCTAAGAATGGTCTTACATTTAGGTCTTTAATCCATTTTGAATTTATCTTTGTGTATGGTGTCAGGGAATGTTCCAACTTCATTTTTTTGTATGTAGCTGTCCAGTTTTCCCAGCATCATTTGTTAATAAATCTCTTTTCTTGGCTTAGGACAGTTTTCACAGATTTCATGATTTCTATTTTAATAGAATAATTTTATGATCATTTTACTGAGGTATAGCTTGCATATTGTAAAAATCACCTTTAAAGTGTAAATTCAGTGGTTTACAGCAAAGTTCTACAATCATTGCCAGTATGTAAGTGTAATACTTCTTTATCGCCTCTGTGAGAAACTTCATTCCTATCAACTATTAACCCCATAACCACTAATGGTCATTTCTCACCATTCCAAATCTCCCCCTAGCCTCTGGGAACACTAATGTACTTTTTGTCTCTGAGTATGTGCATATCCTGGACAAATATTCCATACAGAAGGAACCATCCAGCATGTGGCGTTTGGGATCTGACTACATTCATGAGGTTTTCAGGGTTCATCCATATTCATATTTTATTAATTTTAATTTTCATGTACAATTACACTGTGTGGATATCCCCCATTTTGTCACTTGACAGACATTTGGATAATTTCCACATTTTGGCTATTGTGAATAATGCTGCTATGAACATTCATGTACAAGTTTTGTGGGGACATATTTTCAATTCTTACCTTTCACCACTTTCTTTAAAACATAAATTATCTTAACTTTAGTTTCCATCAAAGTATATGTTTCTTCTTACTGATTTGAATTGATAGACATAATGGAGTAAATAATCTTAGTCAAATTCTTTGAAACCCAGGACAAACCAGCAGCACATAATCAATTTACTGTTCAAATTTTGTTCAAAAGCAATGATATTAACTGCTTTGGCCAACAGAATGGAGTGACTTTGTTCTTTTTTCAGTTTAATTGTAAAATTCCATAATTCTGAGTCCATGGGTAGAGATGTGTTCTTATTTCCAACTGTGTCATTCATTGCATGGCTTTCAACATATTCTTTCCCATGAACTATTACTGTATACCTACTATTTATAGGTCTTTTTAAATCCATTTTTTTGAATTTATCTTTGTGTATGGTGTCAGGGAATGTTCCAACTTCATTTTTTTGTATGTAGCTGTCCAGTTTTCCCAGCATCATTTGTTAATAAATCTCTTTTCTTGGCTTAGGACAGTTTTCACAGATTTCATGATTTCTATTTTAATAGAATAATTTTATGATCATTTTACTGAGGTATAGCTTGCATATTGTAAAAATCACCTTTAAAGTGTAAATTCAGTGGTTTACAGCAAAGTTCTACAATCATTGCCAGTATGTAAGTGTAATACTTCTTTATCGCCTCTGTGAGAAACTTCATTCCTATCAACTATTAACCCCATAACCACTAATGGTCATTTCTCACCATTCCAAATCTCCCCCTAGCCTCTGGGAACACTAATGTACTTTTTGTCTCTGAGTATGTGCATATCCTGGACAAATATTCCATACAGAAGGAACCATCCAGCATGTGGCGTTTGGGATCTGACTACATTCATGAGGTTTTCAGGGTTCATCCATATTCATATTTTATTAATTTTAATTTTCATGTACAATTACACTGTGTGGATATCCCCCATTTTGTCACTTGACAGACATTTGGATAATTTCCACATTTTGGCTATTGTGAATAATGCTGCTATGAACATTCATGTACAAGTTTTGTGGGGACATATTTTCAATTCTTACCTTTCACCACTTTCTTGAAAAAAAAAATTATCTCAACTTTAGTTTCCATCAAAGTATATGTTTCTTCTTACTGATTTGAATTGATAGACATAATGGAGTAAATAATCTTAGTCAAATTCTTTGAAACCCAGGACAAACCAGCAGCACATAATCAATTTACTGTTCAAATTTTGTTCAAAAGCAATGATATTAACTGCTTTGGCCAACAGAATGGAGTGACTTTGTTCTTTTTTCAGTTTAATTGTAAAATTCCATAATTCTGAGTCCATGGGTAGAGATGTGTTCTTATTTCCAACTGTGTCATTCATTGCATGGCTTTCAACATATTCTTTCCCATGAACTATTACTGTATACCTACTATTTATAGGACTTTTTTAGTTCTCCACAGTTGGAGAGGCTCCAAAAAGAGTCCTGGAATTTATGTCAAAAATATTTTAAATTTTATTCTTAAATCAGAGGAATTCACTACTTCCTCTTACCTCTGGTACCCTCTCTCGTGATACATGCTTTATTTCTCTAGCTCTGTTTCTACATTAGGATATAAAAAATGATGTGAATTATTTCAGCTAATTGTATTCTCCTTTCCTATGGTCAAATGAGATTTGTTTGTATGATTTGGTATGATTAGTATTCCTTTTTTAGAATGTAAGTTCCACAAAGACAAAAAATATGTTTTCTTACTTTCACAGCTCTCTCTATATGATATAGAAACATACCCAGATTAAACTCTTTGGTAAAAATATTTTAAGTGAATATGAGTTAGCAGAGGTAAAGAGAAACATATTGATAATACTGCTGTGGCAAAAACCAGACTCGATTGTGTGTTTAGAACATAAGAAGATTGTTTTTCAGAAAGGCTAAATTTTCTTTGTAAGCTTTATATAAATTTACATTGCAAAATGATTGTTTTTATGTTGTTCTTAAACTGGTTTCCCACCTTTAAAAATAGATAGATTTCTGATAAGGGCTTCACTGGTAGCTTTTACAGTGAAGAATCTGCTTGCAGTCCTCCTGGGTTTGATCCCTGGGTCAGAAAGATTCCCTGGAGAAGGAAATGTCTACCTACTCCAGTATTCTTACCTGGAGAATTCCATGGACAGAGGAGCCCAGCAGGCTACAGTCCATGACTTCACAAAGAATTGGATGAAACTGAGAGACTAACACTACTACTCCTTACTGATAAAGATTATTATTCTTATATTGAGCCCAATAACTAGGGGGAACATTGTCCATTTTGCTCTAAATGCAATTGAAGTTAATTTTGCTTAACATGGGAATACGAGAAGTCTGTAAAAGAATAAAGAGTTCCAGCTTCCTTTCACTTCTGTCTCTGAATCTATGTAACCTGTTTTGTTGCTTGATTTGTACATTTCACAATGGAATATAAAAGAGCGGACAGTGGCTTCTCTTAGCTCATGCTGCCTTGTGTGGCAAGGTGTCACTTAATATGCAGCCTTTCAAGCTGTTCATAGTGGGTTGACATACTAGAAACTGGTGACTCCCAGCTCTCAGGCAGTCCTAATGCAGAACTCATTTTTATTTTCCAGTGGAGGAATTATGAAGTTACCTTGATTCACTGAAGTAATAACGAACCTGCCATTTTAAAAATAAGAAGGTCCCTTATAATGCTTTATTTCTCTAGCTCTGTTTCTACATTAGGATATAAAAATGATTTTTCAGCTAATTGTATTCTCCTTTCCTATGGTCAAATGAGATTTGTTTGTATGATTTGGTATGATTAGTATTCCTTTTTTAGAATGTAAGTTCCACAAAGACAAAAAATATGTTTTCTTACTTTCACAGCTCTCTCTATATGATATAGAAACATACCCAGATTAAACTCTTTGGTAAAAATATTTTAAGTGAATATGAGTTAGCAGAGGTAAAGAGAAACATATTGATAATACTGCTGTGGCAAAAACCAGACTCGATTGTGTGTTTAGAACATAAGAAGATTGTTTTTCAGAAAGGCTAAATTTTCTTTGTAAGCTTTATATAAATTTACATTGCAAAATGATTGTTTTTATGTTGTTCTTAAACTGGTTTCCCACCTTTAAAAATAGATAGATTTCTGATAAGGGCTTCACTGGTAGCTTTTACAGTGAAGAATCTGCTTGCAGTCCTCCTGGGTTTGATCCCTGGGTCAGAAAGATTCCCTGGAGAAGGAAATGTCTACCTACTCCAGTATTCTTACCTGGAGAATTCCATGGACAGAGGAGCCCAGCAGGCTACAGTCCATGACTTCACAAAGAATTGGATGAAACTGAGAGACTAACACTACTACTCCTTACTGATAAAGATTATTATTCTTATATTGAGCCCAATAACTAGGGGGAACATTGTCCATTTTGCTCTAAATGCAATTGAAGTTAATTTTGCTTAACATGGGAATACGAGAAGTCTGTAAAAGAATAAAGAGTTCCAGCTTCCTTTCACTTCTGTCTCTGAATCTATGTAACCTGTTTTGTTGCTTGATTTGTACATTTCACAATGGAATATAAAAGAGCGGACAGTGGCTTCTCTTAGCTCATGCTGCCTTGTGTGGCAAGGTGTCACTTAATATGCAGCCTTTCAAGCTGTTCATAGTGGGTTGACATACTAGAAACTGGTGACTCCCAGCTCTCAGGCAGTCCTAATGCAGAACTCATTTTTATTTTCCAGTGGAGGAATTATGAAGTTACCTTGATTCACTGAAGTAATAACGAACCTGCCATTTTAAAAATAAGAACTGTTATTATTATTTTAAAATTTTGGCCTCTTTTATTGATTTTTAAATCCTTTTATTTACATCCATCTTTACTCTTTGGCATCTGTGGGTCTCCCATTGCAGTGGCCTCTCTCGCTGCAGAGCTCCGGCTCTGGGCACATGCACTCCAGAGCACCAGCCCACAATTGGACACACTGGTCCAACTGCTCTGCTACACATAGAATTTTCCCACGCCAGGGACCAAACTGGTACCTCTTGCACTGCAAGGTAGATTCTTTACCCACTGGACCACCAGGGGAGCCCAAGAACTGTTATTTTTATATTCTGTTTAGAGCATGCCAAAATAATAATGTATAGAAATTTGAATTTTTTGTTTTGTATTTTTCTTTCCTGTAGTTTTTCATAATGTTTTATATGCACATGTTAATTAAGGAAGTCATGATCTGAATATCTATCATAGTGGGTTTTTTTTTTTTAACCTTTTAAATTGAATCTACCCCCAACTTTTTCCCAATTCCTTTTATCTTCTTTATTCTTCTAATACATTTTTGCTATTATTTTTAATTCAAAATGGAAATATATTTTCTGATATCTAAATGGGTATGTGATTATTGTAGAGAAATCTAAATGTGTAAAGTAGAGTAAAATAATCTTCCAGCACCTCACTTTATAAAAACGAGTTTCTGTAAGAGACAGAAGCAGAGACTATGAGTAGGTCAGACAGAAAAGGATCAGGTGACCAGAAAGATAAGAGGGGAACTTGGAGAATGGTGCTATCAGGAGCATTGTCATCAAAACTTTTAAATAAGGAAAGTTGAATTGCACTAAAAGTAAAGACAGATGAACAGTAAAGGAATTAAACACTTTTCATTAAGGTGCCCCTTTAAAGACGGACAGTGGCTTCTCTTAGCTCATGCTGCCTTGTGTGGCAAGGTGTCACTTAATATGCAGCCTTTCAAGCTGTTCATAGTGGGTTGACATACTAGAAACTGGTGACTCCCAGCTCTCAGGCAGTCCTAATGCAGAACTCATTTTTATTTTCCAGTGGAGGAATTATGAAGTTACCTTGATTCACTGAAGTAATAACGAACCTGCCATTTTAAAAATAAGAACTGTTATTATTATTTTAAAATTTTGGCCTCTTTTATTGATTTTTAAATCCTTTTATTTACATCCATCTTTACTCTTTGGCATCTGTGGGTCTCCCATTGCAGTGGCCTCTCTCGCTGCAGAGTGCTGGCTCTGGGCACATGCACTCCAGAGCACCAGCCCACAATTGGACACACTGGTCCAACTGCTCTGCTACACATAGAATTTTCCCACGCCAGGGACCAAACTGGTACCTCTTGCACTGCAAGGTAGATTCTTTACCCACTGGACCACCAGGGGAGCCCAAGAACTGTTATTTTTATATTCTGTTTAGAGCATGCCAAAATAATAATGTATAGAAATTTGAATTTTTTGTTTTGTATTTTTCTTTCCTGTAGTTTTTCATAATGTTTTATATGCACATGTTAATTAAGGAAGTCATGATCTGAATATCTATCATAGTGGGTTTTTTTTTTTTAACCTTTTAAATTGAATCTACCCCCAACTTTTTCCCAATTCCTTTTATCTTCTTTATTCTTCTAATACATTTTTGCTATTATTTTTAATTCAAAATGGAAATATATTTTCTGATATCTAAATGGGTATGTGATTATTGTAGAGAAATCTAAATGTGTAAAGTAGAGTAAAATAATCTTCCAGCACCTCACTTTATAAAAACGAGTTTCTGTAAGAGACAGAAGCAGAGACTATGAGTAGGTCAGACAGAAAAGGATCAGGTGACCAGAAAGATAAGAGGGGAACTTGGAGAATGGTGCTATCAGGAGCATTGTCATCAAAACTTTTAAATAAGGAAAGTTGAATTGCACTAAAAGTAAAGACAGATGAAAAGTAAAGGGAATTAAACACTTTTCATTAAGGTGCCCCTTTAAGATCTGGTAATTTCTGAGTTCAAATTCTTAACTAAAGATCATTAGCGGGCGTGGAGAATAAGTCATATATATAGTAGTCACATAATAAGTGTCCATTCAACATGATGATAATTATGCAAACATTACTGCTTGTAGTGGAAACCAAAATCTATTTTTTATTATTTTTATAACTGTTATTATTACGTTTTAAATGCCATCCCTGATGGGCAAACAGTTAAGACTTTGTTTGTTTCTCCTTAGGCCTCTTACATAAGGAACTGAAGAGGAAATAATATATACAGGATGAAAAGATGGCATTGTTGCCTCCCCCAGGACCTCAGAGCTTTGTCTACTTCACAAAACAGTCTCTTGCCCTCATTGAACAACGTATTGCTGAAGGAAAAGCAAAGGAACCCAAAGAAGAAAAGAAAGATGATGATGAAGAAGGGCCAAAGCCAAGCAGTGACTTGGAAGCCGGCAAACAGCTGCCCTTCATCTATGGGGACATCCCTCCAGGCATGGTGTCGGAGCCCCTGGAGGACCTGGACCCCTACTATGCAGATAAAAAAGTGAGTTTAGTGTGGCTGCAATGGTGTGGTGTCTCTTTACCTCTTTTGTACAGAAAGATACTGAGATTAAGAAGAATTTAATGAAAAACTGCATCATGAAAAAAAATATTTAGTTGAATACATATAGAGAATATTTCTGAATATGTACTTTTTCTAATTTTTCATCAAAACTGATCCTGTCACTCCATACTATTTTGATTTGTAAAATCTGCCTTTGGGGGCATGACATAAGTGCATCTAAATAGGAACAAAATAATTTGAGAAGTAAGATCTTGGGATACGTCTAGAATGCATTTACATGGGAGTGACAGTTGAATACTTGGGAATATATAAAACTACTTAACTAATTATAGGGTTTAGAGAGCTAGTCATAAAAGGGGTTGGAGAGAAAGAAGAACCTAAGATGGTTAGAGAAGTGACATAAATCAGAAAATTTTCCACTATTTAAAAATAGGCTTGTGTTTATTAATTTTTTGTTTTAATGATCTATCCAATGGAGTAAGTGGGTTATTAAAGTTTCCTACTATTATTATGTTACTGTCAATTTCTTCTTTTATGTTTGTTAGTGTTTGCCTTATGTATTGAGGTGCTTCTATGTTGGGTGTATAGAGATGTATAATTGTTTTTTTTGTTTGTTGTTTTTTTTAAACCTTTATTTTGCTTTTAACTTTTACAGAGTTTTGTTGTTTACAGATATCTATGTTCTCAGATTAGTCATATGTATATCCCCCCCTTTCCACCCCTCCCAACAATCACACAGCACCCCTGAAGGATCCCCTTTTCTCACAGAGCAATGACTAGAGCTGTTTTCTTCACTTATGATAGTACAGGCCTTCATGCTACTTCCTTTACACCTCCCACCCTCTGTTCCTTCCTCACAATGACCATATGTCCACTGTCCATGTCTGTCTTTCTGTCGCTTCACTGCGTGTGCCATCATCACCATCCTACTAGATTCCATATATATGTGTTAATATACTGTATTTGTCCTTCTCTTTCTGACTGACTTCATTTTTGATGATAAGTTCTAGATCCAGCCACCTCATTAGGGCTGATTCTTCTGCATTTCTCTTTATAGATGTGTAGTATTCCATTGTCTATATGTACCAGAGCTTTTGTATCCATTCGTTCGTCGATGGGCATCTAGGTTGCTTCCATGTTCTAGCTATTGTATAGGGAGCTGCAATGAACATTGGGGTACAGGTGCTTCTTTCAGATTTGATTTCATCAGGGTATAAGCCTAAGAGTGGGATTGCTGGGTCATGCGGTGCTTCTATTTTTAGTTTTTTAAGAAATCTCCAGACTGTCTTCCATAGAGGCTGTATCAATTTACATTCCCACCAGCAATGCAGGAGTGTTCCCTTTTCTCCGCAGCCTCTCCAGCATTTATTGTCTCTCGATTTCTTGATGATGGCCATTCTGACGGGTGTGAGGTGATATCTCATTGTAGTTTTAATTTGCATTTCTCTAATTATTAGTGAAGTTGAGCATCGTTTCATGTGCTTTTGGGCCATCTGTATGTCATCGTTGGAGAGGTGTCTGTTTAGGTCCTTTTCCCATTTTTTGATTGGGTTGTTCGTTTTTCCAGTGCTGAGTTGTCTGAGTTACTTGTAGATTTTGGAGATTAATTCTTTGTCGTTTCATTTGCTATGATTTTCTCCCACTCTGTGGGCTGTCTGTTCAGCTTTTTTGTAATTTCTTTAATTGTACAAAAGCTTTTAAGTTTCATTAGGTCCCACATGTTCATTTGTCTTTTGAGTTCCGTTATTCTAGTAGGTGGGTCAGAGAAGATCTTGCTTTGATTGATGTCCTTGAGGGTTTTGCCTATATTCTCCTCTAAGAGTTTGATGGTTTCTGGCCTTACTTTTAGGTCTTTAATCCATTTTGAGTTGATCTTAGTGTATGGTGTCATGGAATGTTCCAACTTCACTTTTTTGCATGTAGCTGTCCAATGTTCCCAGCACCATTTGTTGAAGAGGCTGTCTTTGTCCCATTTTATATGTTCGCCTCCTTTGTCAAAAATAAGGTACCCATAGGTGTGTGGCTTTATCTCTGGGTTCTCGATCTTGTTCCATTGGTCGATAGTTCTGTTTTTGTGCCAGTACCATACTGTCTTGAGGACTGTTGCTTTGTAGTAGAGTCTGAAGTTGGGGAGGCTGATCTTCCAGCTCCATTCTTCTTCCTGAGGATTGCTTTGGCTATTTGAGGTCTTTTGTGTTTCCATATGAACTGTGTTATTCGTTGGTCTAGTTCTGTGAAGAATGTTATTGGAAGTTTTGCTAGTCCATGTCGGTGCTTCGTATTCTAGGTTGCTTCCATGTTCTAGCTATTGTATAGGGAGCTGCAATGAACATTGGGGTACAGGTGCTTCTTTCAGATTTGATTTCATCAGGGTATAAGCCTAAGAGTGGGATTGCTGGGTCATGCGGTGCTTCTATTTTTAGTTTTTTAAGAAATCTCCAGACTGTCTTCCATAGAGGCTGTATCAATTTACATTCCCACCAGCAATGCAGGAGTGTTCCCTTTTCTCCGCAGCCTCTCCAGCATTTATTGTCTCTCGATTTCTTGATGATGGCCATTCTGACGGGTGTGAGGTGATATCTCATTGTAGTTTTAATTTGCATTTCTCTAATTATTAGTGAAGTTGAGCATCGTTTCATGTGCTTTTGGGCCATCTGTATGTCATCGTTGGAGAGGTGTCTGTTTAGGTCCTTTTCCCATTTTTTGATTGGGTTGTTCGTTTTTCCAGTGCTGAGTTGTCTGAGTTACTTGTAGATTTTGGAGATTAATTCTTTGTCGTTTCATTTGCTATGATTTTCTCCCACTCTGTGGGCTGTCTGTTCAGCTTTTTTGTAATTTCTTTAATTGTACAAAAGCTTTTAAGTTTCATTAGGTCCCACATGTTCATTTGTCTTTTGAGTTCCGTTATTCTAGTAGGTGGGTCAGAGAAGATCTTGCTTTGATTGATGTCCTTGAGGGTTTTGCCTATATTCTCCTCTAAGAGTTTGATGGTTTCTGGCCTTACTTTTAGGTCTTTAATCCATTTTGAGTTGATCTTAGTGTATGGTGTCATGGAATGTTCCAACTTCACTTTTTTGCATGTAGCTGTCCAATGTTCCCAGCACCATTTGTTGAAGAGGCTGTCTTTGTCCCATTTTATATGTTCGCCTCCTTTGTCAAAAATAAGGTACCCATAGGTGTGTGGCTTTATCTCTGGGTTCTCGATCTTGTTCCATTGGTCGATAGTTCTGTTTTTGTGCCAGTACCATACTGTCTTGAGGACTGTTGCTTTGTAGTAGAGTCTGAAGTTGGGGAGGCTGATCTTCCAGCTCCATTCTTCTTCCTGAGGATTGCTTTGGCTATTTGAGGTCTTTTGTGTTTCCATATGAACTGTGTTATTCGTTGGTCTAGTTCTGTGAAGAATGTTATTGGAAGTTTGATAGGGATCGCATTGAATCTATAGATGACATTTGGTAGTATGGTCATTTTCACAATACTGATTCTTCCAACCCAGGAACATGGAATATTTCTCCATCTGTTTAAGTCTTCTTTAATGTCTCTCATGAGTGTCTTGTAATTTTCTGTGTACAGTTCTTTTGTTTCTTTGGATAGGTTTATTCCTAGATATTTGATTCTTTTGGTTGCAATGGTGAAGGGGATTGCCTCTTTGATTTCATTTTCTGATTTGTCATTGTTTGTGTATAGGAATGCCAGTGATTCTGTATATTGATTTTGTTTTCTGCGACTTTGTTGAATTCGCTGATTATCTCTAGTAGTTTTGTAATAGTGTCTTTGGGATTTTCTATGTATAATATCATGTCATCTGCAAATAGAGTTTGACTTCTTCTTTTCCAATCTGGATTCCTTTGATTTCTTTCTCTTCTCTTATTGCTGTTGCTAGAACTTCCAGGACTATGTTGAATAAGAGTGGTGAAAGTGGACACCCTTGTCTTGTTCCTGATCTTAGAGGGAATGCTTTGAGTTTTTCACCATTGAGGATAATGTTTGCTGTGGGCTTCTCATATATGGCTTTCACTATGTTAAGATAAGTTCCTTCTATGCCCATTTTTTGAAGAGTTTTTATCATAATGGATGCTGTACTTTATCGAAGGCTTTTTCTGCATCTATTGAGATGATCATGTGATTTTTGTCTCTCAATTTGTTGATATGGTGTATCACATTGATTGATTTGCGGATGTTGAAGAATCCTTGCATGCCTGGAATGAACCCAACTTGATCGTGATGAATGAGCTTTTTGATGTGTTGTTGAATTCTGTTTGCTAGGATTTTGTTGAGGATTTTGGCGTCTAGATTCATCAGTGAAATTGGCCTATAATTTTCTTTTTTTGTGTTGTCTTTGCCTGGCTTTGGTATCAGGGTGATGGCGGCCTCGAGAATGTGTTTGGGGTTCCTTCCTGTGCAGTTGTTTGGAAGAATTTTAGAAGGACAGGGATTGTTTTATTTGAGGTCTTTTGTGTTTCCATATGAACTGTGTTATTCGTTGGTCTAGTTCTGTGAAGAATGTTATTGGAAGTTTGATAGGGATCGCATTGAATCTATAGATGACATTTGGTAGTATGGTCATTTTCACAATACTGATTCTTCCAACCCAGGAACATGGAATATTTCTCCATCTGTTTAAGTCTTCTTTAATGTCTCTCATGAGTGTCTTGTAATTTTCTGTGTACAGTTCTTTTGTTTCTTTGGATAGGTTTATTCCTAGATATTTGATTCTTTTGGTTGCAATGGTGAAGGGGATTGCCTCTTTGATTTCATTTTCTGATTTGTCATTGTTTGTGTATAGGAATGCCAGTGATTCTGTATATTGATTTTGTTTTCTGCGACTTTGTTGAATTCGCTGATTATCTCTAGTAGTTTTGTAATAGTGTCTTTGGGATTTTCTATGTATAATATCATGTCATCTGCAAATAGAGTTTGACTTCTTCTTTTCCAATCTGGATTCCTTTGATTTCTTTCTCTTCTCTTATTGCTGTTGCTAGAACTTCCAGGACTATGTTGAATAAGAGTGGTGAAAGTGGACACCCTTGTCTTGTTCCTGATCTTAGAGGGAATGCTTTGAGTTTTTCACCATTGAGGATAATGTTTGCTGTGGGCTTCTCATATATGGCTTTCACTATGTTAAGATAAGTTCCTTCTATGCCCATTTTTTGAAGAGTTTTTATCATAATGGATGCTGTACTTTATCGAAGGCTTTTTCTGCATCTATTGAGATGATCATGTGATTTTTGTCTCTCAATTTGTTGATATGGTGTATCACATTGATTGATTTGCGGATGTTGAAGAATCCTTGCATGCCTGGAATGAACCCAACTTGATCGTGATGAATGAGCTTTTTGATGTGTTGTTGAATTCTGTTTGCTAGGATTTTGTTGAGGATTTTGGCGTCTAGATTCATCAGTGAAATTGGCCTATAATTTTCTTTTTTTGTGTTGTCTTTGCCTGGCTTTGGTATCAGGGTGATGGCGGCCTCGTAGAATGTGTTTGGAAGTGTTCCTTCCTGTGCAGTTGTTTGGAAGAATTTTAGAAGGACAGGCATTAGCTCTTCTTTAAATGTTTGGTAGAATTCAGCTGTGAAACCATCTGGCCCTGGGCTTTTATTTTTGGGTAGATTTTTGATCAAAGCGTCAATTTCTGAGCGTGTGATTGGCTTGTTCATAGTTTCTATTTCTTCCTGGTTGAGTCTTGGGAGATTAATCTTCTCTAAGAAACTGTCCATTTCTTCCAGGTTGTCCAGTTTGTTGCCATATAGTTGTTCATAATAGTCCCTTATAATCCTTTGGATTTCTGCATTCTCTGTTGTAATCTCTCCTTTTTCATTTTGGATTTTGGTGATCTGGTTCTTCTCTCTCTTTTTCTTTATGAGTCTGGCCAGTGGTGTGTCGATTTTATTGACCTTTTCGAAGAACCAGCTTTTTGTTTTATTTATCTTTACTATTGTTTCTTTCGTTTCTTTTTCATTTATTTCTGCTCTGATCTTTATGATTTCCCTTCTTCTGCTGGCTTTGGGGTGTTTTTGTTCTTCTTTCTCCAGTTGTTTTAAGCATAAGTTAAGGTTGTCTGTTTGAGATTTTCCTCATTTCTTGAGGTGGGATTGAATTGCTATAAACTTCCCTCTTAGAACTGCCTTTGCAGTATCCCATAGGTTTTGCACTGTCGTGTGTTCATTGTTGTTTTCTTCTAGGAATTTTTTTATTTCTCCTTTGATTTCCTCAATGATCAGTTGGTTTTTTAGGTATGTGTTGTTTAATCTCCATGTGTTTGTGTTTTTAGCGTTTTTTTTCCTGTAGTTGATCTCTAATCTCACTGCATTGTGGTCCAAGAAGATGGTTGATAGAATTTCAGTTTTCTTAAATTGACTGAGGTTAGATTTGTGGCCCAAGATGTGGTCTATCCTGGAGAATGTTCTGTGAGCACTTGAGAAGAAAGTGTATTCTTCTGCTTTTGGATGGAAAGTCCTAAAGATATCAGTGAAATTGGCCTATAATTTTCTTTTTGTGTTGTCTTTGCCTGGCTTTGGTATCAGGGTGATGGTGGCCTCGTAGAATGTGTTTGGAAGTGTTCCTTCCTGTGCAGTTGTTTGGAAGAATTTTAGAAGGACAGGCATTAGCTCTTCTTTAAATGTTTGGTAGAATTCAGCTGTGAAACCATCTGGCCCTGGGCTTTTATTTTTGGGTAGATTTTTGATCAAAGCGTCAATTTCTGAGCGTGTGATTGGCTTGTTCATAGTTTCTATTTCTTCCTGGTTGAGTCTTGGGAGATTAATCTTCTCTAAGAAACTGTCCATTTCTTCCAGGTTGTCCAGTTTGTTGCCATATAGTTGTTCATAATAGTCCCTTATAATCCTTTGGATTTCTGCATTCTCTGTTGTAATCTCTCCTTTTTCATTTTGGATTTTGGTGATCTGGTTCTTCTCTCTCTTTTTCTTTATGAGTCTGGCCAGTGGTGTGTCGATTTTATTGACCTTTTCGAAGAACCAGCTTTTTGTTTTATTTATCTTTACTATTGTTTCTTTCGTTTCTTTTTCATTTATTTCTGCTCTGATCTTTATGATTTCCCTTCTTCTGCTGGCTTTGGGGTGTTTTTGTTCTTCTTTCTCCAGTTGTTTTAAGCATAAGTTAAGGTTGTCTGTTTGAGATTTTCCTCATTTCTTGAGGTGGGATTGAATTGCTATAAACTTCCCTCTTAGAACTGCCTTTGCAGTATCCCATAGGTTTTGCACTGTCGTGTGTTCATTGTTGTTTTCTTCTAGGAATTTTTTTATTTCTCCTTTGATTTCCTCAATGATCAGTTGGTTTTTTAGGTATGTGTTGTTTAATCTCCATGTGTTTGTGTTTTTAGCGTTTTTTTTCCTGTAGTTGATCTCTAATCTCACTGCATTGTGGTCCAAGAAGATGGTTGATAGAATTTCAGTTTTCTTAAATTGACTGAGGTTAGATTTGTGGCCCAAGATGTGGTCTATCCTGGAGAATGTTCTGTGAGCACTTGAGAAGAAAGTGTATTCTTCTGCTTTTGGATGGAAAGTCCTAAAGATATCAATGAGGTCCATTTCTTCTAGTGTGGCATTTAAGGCTTGTGTTTCTTTATTAATTTTCTGTTTGGATGATCTGTCCATTGGTGTGAGAGG
The DNA here is from genome assembly GCA_022376925.1 of Tragulus kanchil. Lineage (NCBI taxonomy): Eukaryota > Metazoa > Chordata > Mammalia > Artiodactyla > Tragulidae > Tragulus > Tragulus kanchil. The sequence goes on along the minus strand of JAIOJX010000026.1, from coordinate 261,725,892 downwards.
AGTGTTAAAGTCTCCTACTATGATTGTGTTACTGTCAATGTCTTCTTTTATGTCTGAAAGTGTTTGTCTTATGTATTGGGGTACTCCTGCATTGGGTGCATAGATATTTATGATTGTTATGTCTTCTTCTTGGATCGATCCCTTAATCATGATGTGGTGACCTGCCTTGTCTCTTAGAATCTTCTTTACTTTAAAATCTATTTTGTCTGATATGAGGATTGCTACTCCAGCTTTCTTTTGATTTCCATTTGCATGGAATATCTTTTTCCAGCCTCTTACTTTCAGTCTATGAGTGTCTCTACGTCTGAAGTGAGTTTCCTGGAGGCAGCATATGTATGGGTCGTGTTTTTTAAACCATTCAGCCAGTCTGTGTCTTTTGGTTGGGGCGTTTAGACCATTTACATTCAAAGCAATTATTGATACGAATGTTCCTATTGTCATCTTCTTAGATGTTATGATGTGTTTGTTTCGTGGATCTTCTCCTTTATATTTGTTGTCTATATAAGTTCCTTTAACACTTGTTGTAAGGCTGGTTTGGTGTGACTAAATTCTTTTAATTTTTTCTTGTCTGTAAAACTTTTGATTTCTCCATCAATTTTGAATGAGATCCTTGCAGGGTAGAGGATTCTTGGTTGCAGATTATTCTCTTTCAGCCGTTTAAATGTGTCCTGCCATTCCTTTCTAGCCTGCAGAGTTTCTGTTGAAAGATCAGCTGTTAAACGTATGGGCTTTCCCTTGTATGTCACTAGTTGCTTTTCCCTTGCTGCTTTGAGAATTCTATCTTTGTGTTTAATTTGTGTTAACTTCATTAATATGTGTCTTGGTGTGTTTCTTCTCGGATTGATTCTGTATGGTACTCTTTGTGCTTCTTGAACTTGACTTTTTTTTTTCCCATGTTGGGGAAATTTTCAACTATAATCTCTTCAAAAATTTTCTGATAGCCTTTCTTTTTTTCTTCTTCTTCTGGAACCCCTATAATTCAAATATTGGTGCGTTTGATATTATCCCAGAGGTCTCCGAGGCTATCCTCTGCTCTTTTCATTCTTTGAGCTAGAGTCTGTTTTTCAGCAGTTACTTCCACCATTTTATCTTCCAGCTCACTTATCCGGTCTTCTGTCTCAGATACTCTGCTCTTGATTCCTTCTACAGTGTTTTTCAGTTCAGTAATTGAGTTTTTTGTCTCTGTTACTTTTTTGGTAAGTTCTTGTATTTCTTTATTCAATGTGTTAGTTGTGTCTTGCAATTTCTCTGAAATTCTGTTTTCAGTGTCTTTGATCATCTTTACTATCATTCTTCTGAAATCACTTTCAGAAAGTTTGTCCAAATTCTCTTCATTAATTTGATCTTGTGTGTTTGTGGATTGTTCCTTCGCTTGTGTGGTATTTCTCTGCCGTTTCATTGTTATTATTAATTTTTTAACTGACTCTGTTTGGGATTTCCTTTTCCCAGACTTTGAGTTACGTCTGTTGGTGTTTGTTGTTTGGATGGGGCTTCTTATTCTGGGTGATGCTGGTGATTGGGTGATGTCAGGACTTGCATACAAGTGATTACCTTTGTTGGCGTTCTCACTTGTATACTGCTCTTTAGTGTTAGGCGTTCTCTAGTATTGTAGAGTTTTGGAGTCAGTGCTCCCTCCCTAAAGCCCCGGGGCTTGTTGCCTGACCAGGGAATGAAGATTTTATGGCTGGTTTGTTAATGGCATTAAATGATATTAAAACATATATATGCAAATGAGAAACAGAAGGTATACCTTTGACAAATGGCAATTAAAAAATTATGCAAATACTATCTAGCGTATTGAATTATACACATAAACATATACAGCTGTAACATAACCCAAGCATTCCAACCAAAATACAGTACAATACGTTAGCACGGCAAATAGAGAAAAGCAAGAATGATCTCCACCAGTTAATAACCAAACTAAGTAGAGCACCAATTGGAGAATAATGCTAGAGCAGGATCCCTGTTGGGGATAAGGCAATGAGGACAGAACAGACTAAGAAATATGGTGGGGAAAGGGAAAAAGAGAAAGGGAGGATAGAAGAGAAATATAGAATAATATTGCAAGGTTAAATATAGGGAGATAAAGATTTGTATGTATTAGAATTTAGTGCTATAGGAAAGGAGTTTCAAAGAAAGCAAAGAATTATAGAGGAAGTGGTAGTACAAATGAAAAATTTTTAAAAATTAAAAGAGTTAATTATATAGAAAAAATATAGAAAATCAAAGCAAAAATAATAAAAACAAACAAAACCCCCACAGAACCTTAAAAGGCCAATGGGGAACCAGAAGTTTATACCAAAATAAAATGTGTGGTTTAAAAGGAAAAAGAAGAAAAAAAAATTATGTAAACTTGAATATATTCAGTCTTAACTGATAAGATTAGTAGCTTCAATAGAATTCAGTGGAGATGAACACACCCACTCTCTCTCTCACACACACACACACACACCCCAAAAGAAAAAAAAAGCGGGGGGGTGCACTGAGTGGGTTTGGAAAAAAGAGAGAGAAAAAAAATTGAAACAAAGTGATACAATACAAAAAATGAAATTTTAAAGTCCAGCAGTAACTCCAGCTTCAGACAAAACGTGAAAATAGTGTTTATGTTCTTCTGTCTCTTGCTGACTGTTCAGGAATTATCAGTCTTTTTCTTGCCTCTGGCAGTGGTTGGATCTGAAGACCTCTTTGACTGCTTGTTTGTTTCAGCCTATTCCAGAATTAAAAGGCCCGCCCAGGCTGGCCCTAGGAGTTTCTTAATCCAAATCCCTTTTCTTGCTGGGTAGAGCTAAATTCCCTCCCTGTAAAACTACAGTAGAGAAAGTGGCGTCTGTCTCACAAAGGATTTATTCTCACACGCTCTATGGGAAGCACTTCCGCAGTGACCCCGACCCTGCTGCAGGCCACCGTCGACCCCCACCACCGCGGGAGACGTCAGGTTCCTCAGAGGTGAGTCTGGCTCAGTCTTATGCAGGATCGCTATTCCCCTCTCCCGGATCACAGTGCGCAGAGACTTTCCAGTCCTCCTTGGTGACTCTGTGATCTGTTAATGGTAACTTCCTCCAAAGGAAACTGAGTGCCGTCCTTCCAAGGCCTGCTCAAGGGCACTTCTAGCTCAGGGGGGCACCTGGACCCTCAAAGCAGGTCTGGCTCAGTCCCTTGTGGGTGTCACTGCTCCTTTCCCGGGTTTTGATCTGCAACAGGCTTTGCGCCTTTGGCCCGCCCAGCCTCTCTGGCTGGTATGAGGTTTGACTTTTAAAAGTGCGATTGCGCCCCTCCTACCGTCTTGATGCGGCTTCTCCTTTGTTCTTCCATGTGGGGTATCCTCTCTGTGATCAGATCCAACCTCCTTTCGTCGATGGTTTCCCAGGAACTCGTTTCAATTCAGGCGATTTTGCAGGAGAGATGAGTGCACATCCTTCTATGCTGCCATCTTAGCTCCACCCGAGATGTATAATTGTTGTCTTCCTCTTGGATTGATCCCTTATGAGTATGTAGTGTCCTGCCTTGTCTTTATAAAATTCTTTATTTTAAGGTCTATTTTGACTGACATGAGGATTGCTACGGCCAGCTTTCTTTCTTTCTTTTTTTTTTTTAAAGATTTATTTCTTTATTTTGGGCGGGGGTCAGGTTGAGGAGGGAGGGGAGCGGGCGAGCCACTTCTATTGGTCTTTCATTTCTCCATTTTCCTCTGTCTTTGTTCTTTGGCTCCTGTGGGCCTCCCATCGCAGGGGCGTCTGTTATTGCAGAGCGCCGGCTCTGAGCGCATGCGCTCCAGAGCTCCGGCTCGGTAATTGGACACATTGGTCCAGCCGCTCCGCAGCAAGTGGGATCTTCCCAGGCCAGGGATCGAACCGGCGCCCCTTGCACTGCAAGGCGGTGTCCTTACCCACTGGCCACCAGGGGAAGCCCTCCAGCTTTCTTTTGATTTCCATCTTTGTGGAATATATTTTTTCATCCTCTCACTTTCAGTCTTTGTGTGTTTAGGTCTGAAGTGGGTTTCTTGTAAACAGCATATATATAGGTCTTGGTTTTGTATTTATTCTGCCAACCTGTGTCTTTTGGTTGGAGCATTTAATCCATTTACATTTAAAGTTATTATCGATATATGTGTTCTATTGCCATCTTCTTAAATGTTTGGGGTTTGTTTTGTAGATCTTTTTCTTCTTTTATATTTGCTGACTATATAAGTCCCTGTAACATTTGTTGTAAGGCTGGTTTGGTGGTACTAAATTCTCTTTAACTTTTGCTTGTCTATAAAGCTTTTGATATGAATACTGGGGAGAGAGAGGAGTGGGTAAGATGTATGGAAAGAGTAGCATGGAAACTTATATTACCATATGTAAAATAGACAACCATTTTCTGTGGGACTCAGAGAAAGGGTCTCTGTAACACCTAGAAGGGGGAATGGAAAGGGAGATGGAAGGGAAGTTCAAGAGGGAGAGAACATATGTATACCTATGGCTGATTCATGTTGATGTTTGGCAAAAAAGGAAACCTTCAAGTTACTGTGCTCAGGAGAGATGAGTGCACATCCTTCTATGCTGCCATCTTAGCTCCACCCGAGATGTATAATTGTTGTCTTCCTCTTGGATTGATCCCTTATGAGTATGTAGTGTCCTGCCTTGTCTTTATAAAATTCTTTATTTTAAGGTCTATTTTGACTGACATGAGGATTGCTACGGCCAGCTTTCTTTCTTTCTTTTTTTTTTTTAAAGATTTATTTCTTTATTTTGGGCGGGGGTCAGGTTGAGGAGGGAGGGGAGCGGGCGAGCCACTTCTATTGGTCTTTCATTTCTCCATTTTCCTCTGTCTTTGTTCTTTGGCTCCTGTGGGCCTCCCATCGCAGGGGCGTCTGTTATTGCAGAGCGCCGGCTCTGAGCGCATGCGCTCCAGAGCTCCGGCTCGGTAATTGGACACATTGGTCCAGCCGCTCCGCAGCAAGTGGGATCTTCCCAGGCCAGGGATCGAACCGGCGCCCCTTGCACTGCAAGGCGGTGTCCTTACCCACTGGCCACCAGGGGAAGCCCTCCAGCTTTCTTTTGATTTCCATCTTTGTGGAATATATTTTTTCATCCTCTCACTTTCAGTCTTTGTGTGTTTAGGTCTGAAGTGGGTTTCTTGTAAACAGCATATATATAGGTCTTGGTTTTGTATTTATTCTGCCAACCTGTGTCTTTTGGTTGGAGCATTTAATCCATTTACATTTAAAGTTATTATCGATATATGTGTTCTATTGCCATCTTCTTAAATGTTTGGGGTTTGTTTTGTAGATCTTTTTCTTCTTTTATATTTGCTGACTATATAAGTCCCTGTAACATTTGTTGTAAGGCTGGTTTGGTGGTACTAAATTCTCTTTAACTTTTGCTTGTCTATAAAGCTTTTGATATGAATACTGGGGAGAGAGAGGAGTGGGTAAGATGTATGGAAAGAGTAGCATGGAAACTTATATTACCATATGTAAAATAGACAACCATTTTCTGTGGGACTCAGAGAAAGGGTCTCTGTAACACCTAGAAGGGGGAATGGAAAGGGAGATGGAAGGGAAGTTCAAGAGGGAGAGAACATATGTATACCTATGGCTGATTCATGTTGATGTTTGGCAGAAAACAACAAAACTCTGTAAAGCTATTATCCTTCAATTAAAAATAGCTAATAAAAAAAGAAAAGAAAAAAAATGGAGAATATCATAAAATTGCCCAGGAAGTTGAGGTTATATAAAGGCTATTGAAATGAACAGGGAGGATAAGTTGGTAACTTTTTTGCAAGCAGTTTTTGTTAGGTGATGAAAGTCAGAGCAAGGGAGTGGTCACTCTCCTCAATACTCTCTAATGGCCTATTTGGGAAGAGACTCTAAACAAAGAATGTGTATATGTATAACTGATTCATTCTGCTGTATACCTGAAACTAACACAACATTGAAAATCGACTGTACTCCATAAATATTTTTTTTAAAGCAGGATATTGGTGGATAGCAAGTAAAAAGAGGAAGTGGGTGCCAGTCGATGCATGCTGAGAAATTTCCACCAGAAAGTTGGTAACTTGGGACAACAAATTGAAAACCTTTTTTTTTTTCCCAATGAACCCTTGCAATTACACTTTTATATATATATTTATTTTTATCTGTGCTAGGTCTTTGTTACTATGCATGGGCTTTCTCTAGTTGTGGCTAGCAGGGGCTAATCTCTAGTTGAGGTATGTGGGCTTCTCCTCGCAGTGGCTTCTCTTATTGTGGAACAGGGTATGTGACCTTCAGTAGTTGTGTGTATGGGCTTATTTGCCCCATGGCATGTGGGATCCTCTCAACCCAGTGATTGAACCCATGTCCTCAGCATTGGTAGGTAGATTCTTAATCACTGGACCACCAGGGAAAGTCCCTTGAAAGCCTTTTTAAGGTAGGGTATAAATACAGAAGATTGAGTAGCTAGTTGTTGATGTTAACAGACTAGGGATAAATCACAAGTCAGCTTGCATTTGCATTAGAAATGTGGCGAGAAGCCTTACTGTGTGAAGCTTGAAGGGCAAATAGGAGGATGAATTTAAGATACGTAGAAGTAGGCACATCTGTGGAAATGCATGTTACATAGTGTCAATATTTTCCATGCTACCGAAGTGGATATTATCCTTTGAGAGTCAATCTTGGGAACAGCAGATCTGAAACAGTATTGATTGCACTAAAGAAATGGGAGAGTTTGAAACAGTTGGTGTAGAGATTTCTATCAAGAAGATGAGAAGTGGATTACAACCCCTTGATCAGTAGTAGATAAAACCAGATTTAACTTGACAAAGAGGAGATGGTAAAGAATTAGATCAGCAGGTTCCCTAACTTTCTCCAACAATGCCTTGCTCTAAGCAAATAATAGGCACCTGCAGACTTATTGTTAAGAGGTTAAGAAAGGAGGATAAAGTCCATTTAAAAATTATATTGATTTAAGATATAAATAGGGGCCTCCCAAGTGGCACAAGTGGTGCTCACCTCTCAAATCAGTAGATGTAAAGAGACTCTGGTTCGATCCCTTGTTCAGGAATACTGTAGAAGAGGGCACGGCAATCCACTCCAGTATTCTTGCCTGGAGAATCCCTTGGACAGAGGAGCCTGGTGGGCTACAGTCCATATGGTTGCAAAGAGTTGGACACAATTGAGCAACTCACACTTAACACTTTCTTGATGAGACATTTAGCAAGTAAAATAAGGAACATTGAAATGTCTTGGGAAATAGAAAACATGATGAAGTTAATGTTGATGGTAGAAACATACCTACTTCAAGGAGAGCTGCTATGAATAGCAATGCGTAATATTTTGCATTATGTTAAAATGACATCTCAACAAAGTGACAGCACAGTGGTTTTTATTGTGGAACAGGGTATGTGACCTTCAGTAGTTGTGTGTATGGGCTTATTTGCCCCATGGCATGTGGGATCCTCTCAACCCAGTGATTGAACCCATGTCCTCAGCATTGGTAGGTAGATTCTTAATCACTGGACCACCAGGGAAAGTCCCTTGAAAGCCTTTTTAAGGTAGGGTATAAATACAGAAGATTGAGTAGCTAGTTGTTGATGTTAACAGACTAGGGATAAATCACAAGTCAGCTTGCATTTGCATTAGAAATGTGGCGAGAAGCCTTACTGTGTGAAGCTTGAAGGGCAAATAGGAGGATGAATTTAAGATACGTAGAAGTAGGCACATCTGTGGAAATGCATGTTACATAGTGTCAATATTTTCCATGCTACCGAAGTGGATATTATCCTTTGAGAGTCAATCTTGGGAACAGCAGATCTGAAACAGTATTGATTGCACTAAAGAAATGGGAGAGTTTGAAACAGTTGGTGTAGAGATTTCTATCAAGAAGATGAGAAGTGGATTACAACCCCTTGATCAGTAGTAGATAAAACCAGATTTAACTTGACAAAGAGGAGATGGTAAAGAATTAGATCAGCAGGTTCCCTAACTTTCTCCAACAATGCCTTGCTCTAAGCAAATAATAGGCACCTGCAGACTTATTGTTAAGAGGTTAAGAAAGGAGGATAAAGTCCATTTAAAAATTATATTGATTTAAGATATAAATAGGGGCCTCCCAAGTGGCACAAGTGGTGCTCACCTCTCAAATCAGTAGATGTAAAGAGACTCTGGTTCGATCCCTTGTTCAGGAATACTGTAGAAGAGGGCACGGCAATCCACTCCAGTATTCTTGCCTGGAGAATCCCTTGGACAGAGGAGCCTGGTGGGCTACAGTCCATATGGTTGCAAAGAGTTGGACACAATTGAGCAACTCACACTTAACACTTTCTTGATGAGACATTTAGCAAGTAAAATAAGGAACATTGAAATGTCTTGGGAAATAGAAAACATGATGAAGTTAATGTTGATGGTAGAAACATACCTACTTCAAGGAGAGCTGCTATGAATAGCAATGCGTAATATTTTGCATTATGTTAAAATGACATCTCAACAAAGTGACAGCACAGCAAGAGGAAGCAGAATACCTGAGAAGTCTTTGAGGTACTACCCAGCATTCTAATTAACCAGTCAGGAATCTGACAAAGAAATGAAGAAAGCCAGCATGTATTTAGGATCTCTGTGTCAGACACTGAAGTTTTTTATACAAATTAGCATGTGTATTTACCACAACTTGGTGAGACAGGAATTAATAAAGGACTTGAGAAAATTAAATAACCTTACAAAATGTTATGCACTTAAAATTTTGTCCTATATTTTTAAATTCAAGTTGATTTGACTCCCTACTGAGATATCTGTTGTACAATATCTTGGTTTTGTTTTTGTTGTATAGGAACCATTTTGCTCACAACTTTATGAAAATGAATGGAATCATGAATGGGTAAATAATGAGATAGGCAAAATAAAAATTACTTTCTCATTTTACTTATTGATATTACTTCATCCTGAAAAATATCTGGCTTCTGCATTTCCCATTTCCAAAGGGTATATGATCTAACTAGCCACCCTTAAAGAAGAAAAAATCTTTGTGAAGTAAATTTCAGTTCAGAGACATAAACTAATATTGACTTAAAGTGATTTGGGAGTTAAGGAGAAAATGTTTACATTCAGAGGTTGAACTAATGGAATTGTTTTAGCTATGGGATAGATTAATTTAATAGAAAATATTTGGGGTAGAACTCCAACCCCTCTCTTTGGTTCTAGCTCTTTCATATATGACATCAACCATGTTAAAAGCCTAACGCACATTTGCATCTATATGCAATACGTGGGTAGAGCTAAGTCAGACTAAGTAATCTGTTTTTCATGGCCCTCTATTAAGAGATGAATAAATACCCAAAAGGATTAAGTCTTTTTATTTTTATTTTTTTGATTTGGAGCTTTAAATAATCATGTCCAACTACTCAATCATTCTTGATTAAAATAGTTTTGACTTTCTTAGGGTTGACTTTCATGTAGATTGCTTCTTTAATGTTTCAAGTTATTCATACTAATTGACAAGAACTTTATTTCTGCTACATTATATAATCATTGCTTGGATTAACAATATTAATGACTCCTGATTTAATCTGGGTTCAGTGTTTTTTTTTCAATTTTTGGGCTCTTTTTATTTATTTTTCATCCTTTATTTTTCGGCCTGTGTGGGCCTCCCATTGGAGTGGCCTCTCTCCTTGCAGAGCACCGGCTCTGTGCACATACACCCCAGAGCGCTGGCTCATAATTGAGCACACCGGTCCAGCCGCTCCATGGCACGTGGGATCTTCCTGGGCCGGGGATCAAACCGGTGCCTCTTGCAATGCAAGGTAGACTCGTACTCACTGGACCACCAGAGAAATCCCTTGGTTCAGATTTTAACTTATACTTGAGTGTTATGATCAATGCTTTTTGAAAAAAAAAAAAACTTAATAAACTAATGATAGAAATTAGGGCTTTATTTTCATATCTGATGAATGTAAGTGCTTTTGAATAGTTTTATGCAATGCCTTTAGGTAAACGTTTGTGTCTTTAGGAAAGAATAAATTACCAGTCACCCTCTGCTATAGATATTAACAGGATAGGTACAGTGTTTTATTATCTTTGTATCCTTAGTGCCTTATATGGTTGCCCAAAATATTAGGAACTGTTCCCAATATTTACTAATAATTTACAATGCACAAGAACTTCAAAGGTTCACAGACACTGAGTGCTAGCTCTCAAGTGGTGAAATGGTAGATCAAGTATTTAGAATACTATCTGTTCAGTTTCAAAGCTTATACTCTTAAGTACCATAATTCTCTAATCTTAAATTCAATAAATTATTAAATCAGTTAGCAATATTGAAATAATTTATTCAGACTTTGACATCTGTGCATTTGCTAGCAGGATTTTAGAGTTTGCTAGAGAGACTCATTCTGCTACTCAAAATTTCATATCTGTTTTCCCACCTATAATTAACCCTTGGGTATGTAAAAACCCAGAAAATCCTAAAGAAGTTTTTGATGCAAAGAAAAACTGGGAATTTGAATTTTAAAATAGTAAGCCGAGTCTTTTTTTTTCGCTTTTGTTTGGCCGCTTCTATTGGTCTTTCATCCATCCATTTTCGCCCATCTTTGTTCTTTCTTTAGCCTGTGTGGGCCTCCCATCACAGCGGCCCGTCTTGCTGTGGAACACGGTTCTGGGCACATGTGCTTCAGAGCGCTGGCTCAGTAATTGGACACATCGGTCCAGCTGCTCTGCAGCAAGTGGAATCTTCCCAGGCCAGGGATCAAACCGGCACCCCTTGCACTGCAAGGCGGTGTCCTTACCCACTGAACCACCAGGGAAACCCCCTTTTTCTAATTCTTAATTTTAAATGCAAAGTAACTTGATCTTGCCAAGTTCATGTTAGCTCAGATGACTTCTGATTATTCTGACAGACATGAGACCCTGCCCTGTCTTCATGCTCATGCTCTGCCATTTGTATTTCTCTGTATAATACCAGTTACATCATGCCTTGTATTAAGTTGATGTGTTCTTAATCACTTTTCTCAGAAACTCCCTGAATGCAAAACTTGTGCCTCACTTATGTTCAAATTTCTCCCGTTATTGCTTATGCCATAGTTGCTCACTGCACAATTGTAGAAAATAATAGATGAATGAATTTTAAAAAGCACAGTGTATCGAGATTTAAGAAAATAATACTCGTACTCAAGCATGAGATTTTAAAACAAATTTTCAGTATAAAAGTGAACTTTATGTTCAATTATGTTCAGACATAACTGCTATACTAAAAGGGACCAGGAATATAAAATGTTAACCAAAGATAATTCTGGTTTGTTTTCTCAAGAGCACTATAACATACAAAAGCAGGAATACTCAAAGTTATAGCTCCAATTTGGTGGAAAATATTTATTATCAGAAGCCCACTCATAAATGCTTGTAAAATTGAGAATCTAGAACAAAAAGACCAAACATTGTGTTATTAATAGATAACACAAGGAATTTTCTTGGCAGCCACAGATAAATAAGACAAGGCTTTGAACTTGGTCTTTCTGGTTTCCAAGCCAATTTTTTAAGTTGTTTTTAATATTTTGTCATTACTGCTATTTATTTGTTTGGCTTATGAATTTTTCGGCTAAATACCAAAGCCATGGAAAATGTCATTCATTATGCAGTGGTTACATAACGTATTTTTCAAATGTTTAGTTTTACTTTTATTATTTTAGAAAGTTACCATGCATAGTAGCAAGCGAGTTCTTTGTGTTCTTTTATTTTAGCTGTTATGGGTATTACATTTAAAATAGGAAAATCAAATTGAGCAGTAGGATTCTTTCACCTCTAGTGTTCCTAAAATTTATGAAAATATTTTGAAAACTCATATTTTGGAACATTTGCTTCTAATCCTGACAATCAGTAGCCAGGAAGTATTACAATTCTCCAAGTGGTATGATAGAAATCAAGGATTGCTAGTTGTTCCTTGGTTTGGATAAAACCCAAGGTATTGAAAGAAGAAAGTTACATTTTAAAATAAATCTGATGGCCACAAGTTATCGTTACTGATTTGGATGTTGAAGGGATATGAAAAGAGAAGAATACTTCTGATTATTCTGACAGACATCCCTGTCTTCATGCTCATGCTCTGCCATTTGTATTTCTCTGTATAATACCAGTTACATCATGCCTTGTAAGTTGATGTGTTCTTAATCACTTTTCTCAGAAACTCCTGAATGCAAAACTTGTGCCTCACTTATGTTCAAATTTCTCCCGTTATTGCTTATGCCATAGTTGCTCACTGCACAATTGTAGAAAATAATAGATGAATGAATTTTAAAAAGCACAGTGTATCGAGATTTAAGAAAATAATACTCGTACTCAAGCATGAGATTTTAAAACAAATTTTCAGTATAAAAGTGAACTTTATGTTCAATTATGTTCAGACATAACTGCTATACTAAAAGGGACCAGGAATATAAAATGTTAACCAAAGATAATTCTGGTTTGTTTTCTCAAGAGCACTATAACATACAAAAGCAGGAATACTCAAAGTTATAGCTCCAATTTGGTGGAAAATATTTATTATCAGAAGCCCACTCATAAATGCTTGTAAAATTGAGAATCTAGAACAAAAAGACCAAACATTGTGTTATTAATAGATAACACAAGGAATTTTCTTGGCAGCCACAGATAAATAAGACAAGGCTTTGAACTTGGTCTTTCTGGTTTCCAAGCCAATTTTTTAAGTTGTTTTTAATATTTTGTCATTACTGCTATTTATTTGTTTGGCTTATGAATTTTTCGGCTAAATACCAAAGCCATGGAAAATGTCATTCATTATGCAGTGGTTACATAACGTATTTTTCAAATGTTTAGTTTTACTTTTATTATTTTAGAAAGTTACCATGCATAGTAGCAAGCGAGTTCTTTGTGTTCTTTTATTTTAGCTGTTATGGGTATTACATTTAAAATAGGAAAATCAAATTGAGCAGTAGGATTCTTTCACCTCTAGTGTTCCTAAAATTTATGAAAATATTTTGAAAACTCATATTTTGGAACATTTGCTTCTAATCCTGACAATCAGTAGCCAGGAAGTATTACAATTCTCCAAGTGGTATGATAGAAATCAAGGATTGCTAGTTGTTCCTTGGTTTGGATAAAACCCAAGGTATTGAAAGAAGAAAGTTACATTTTAAAATAAATCTGATGGCCACAAGTTATCGTTACTGATTTGGATGTTGAAGGGATATGAAAAAGAGAAGAATGCATTTTGAAAGCTCTAAATAATATATGCTCATAAATGGCTCGCGTTTTTACTTTCTTGAAGAAATGGACAGTGGGCTTGGAGTCCATTGACTGGCATGATGTGAATAGCCACATCATTGGTCTGGGAACCACATTGCTCAAGTCTGATGGCCGTGCGTCTTTAGTATGACCCTACCACATGGAGAGGTAAACTGCAGATACTAATGTGCCAGACTGAGATTTTGGAATCTCAACTCATACTGTTTTCTTTTTTCTCCTGCAGACATTCATAGTGTTGAACAAAGGGAAAGCGATCTTCCGTTTCAATGCCACACCTGCTCTGTACATGCTGTCTCCTTTCAGTCCTCTCAGAAGAATATCTATTAAGATTTTAGTACACTCATATCCTTTTTTAAAGTGTTTACTTACAGTGGTTCTTCAGAACGTAGTTTTTCTGTTTTATTTAAATATAGATATTAGTCCTTTTTTATCTGAAAAGACTGGTTTATCCATCTCAGTTCAATTTGGTGTAGACCTCTGAGTAGATTCGGAGTATGGCAGTTTTAGTATTTTAGGATAAATTGCTTTTATCCATTACTCGTTTGTTCAAAAAGATATTTTTCTTAAGCCTATGGAACTCGTTTAGAATATTTTCTTAGGAAAAATGGTCAGTATTTCAATAAATGTCATTATCAAATATTCAAAGTTAATATGTGTCCTTTTATCATACTCCTTGATTCTAAGTTACCGCATTCAGCATGCTTATCATGTGCACTATTCTGACGAACTGCATATTTATGACCATGAGCAACCCTCCAGACTGGACCAAGAATGTAGAGTAAGTGGGTATAAGTACATATTAATATAGTCTTAGTATGGTTGCTTTTATCCTTCCTTTTTCATAACAGAATGTTATTGCATCTATAAAAACGGTGTTGATTCTCTTCCCAAGTTCTGTAGTTGTTCCTTGGTTTGGATAAAACCCAAGGTATTGAAAGAAGAAAGTTACATTTTAAAATAAATCTGATGGCCACAAGTTATCGTTACTGATTTGGATGTTGAAGGGATATGAAAAAGAGAAGAATGCATTTTGAAAGCTCTAAATAATATATGCTCATAAATGGCTCGCGTTTTTACTTTCTTGAAGAAATGGACAGTGGGCTTGGAGTCCATTGACTGGCATGATGTGAATAGCCACATCATTGGTCTGGGAACCACATTGCTCAAGTCTGATGGCCGTGCGTCTTTAGTATGACCCTACCACATGGAGAGGTAAACTGCAGATACTAATGTGCCAGACTGAGATTTTGGAATCTCAACTCATACTGTTTTCTTTTTTCTCCTGCAGACATTCATAGTGTTGAACAAAGGGAAAGCGATCTTCCGTTTCAATGCCACACCTGCTCTGTACATGCTGTCTCCTTTCAGTCCTCTCAGAAGAATATCTATTAAGATTTTAGTACACTCATATCCTTTTTTAAAGTGTTTACTTACAGTGGTTCTTCAGAACGTAGTTTTTCTGTTTTATTTAAATATAGATATTAGTCCTTTTTTATCTGAAAAGACTGGTTTATCCATCTCAGTTCAATTTGGTGTAGACCTCTGAGTAGATTCGGAGTATGGCAGTTTTAGTATTTTAGGATAAATTGCTTTTATCCATTACTCGTTTGTTCAAAAAGATATTTTTCTTAAGCCTATGGAACTCGTTTAGAATATTTTCTTAGGAAAAATGGTCAGTATTTCAATAAATGTCATTATCAAATATTCAAAGTTAATATGTGTCCTTTTATCATACTCCTTGATTCTAAGTTACCGCATTCAGCATGCTTATCATGTGCACTATTCTGACGAACTGCATATTTATGACCATGAGCAACCCTCCAGACTGGACCAAGAATGTAGAGTAAGTGGGTATAAGTACATATTAATATAGTCTTAGTATGGTTGCTTTTATCCTTCCTTTTTCATAACAGAATGTTATTGCATCTATAAAAACGGTGTTGATTCTCTTCCCAAGTTCTGTAGTTACTGTGATTCTATAGTTATTTTACTTTCGATGAGGTTTTTTTTTTTTTTTTTTTTTTTATCTACAGTATAATCTGCTAACATTAGAAAAGAATAATACATGTTACAGTCTTTTCTAGAAAAAAGATCTTATCAAATACCCTGCCTTGTTCTTAGACGTGTCTCTTGTCCTTGGATATATTTCTCTCTCTCTCTCTTTTTTTTTTTTTGGCTTCTTTATTGTTTATTTATTTATTTTCATCCATCTTTATTCTTTGGCATGTGTGGGCCTCCCATTGCTGTGGCATCTCTTGTTGCAGAGCACCGGCTCTGGGCGCATGAGCTCCAGAGCGCTGGCTTGTAATTGGACACACCAGTCCAGCCACTCCGCAGCACGCAGGATCTTCCCAGGCCAGGGATTTAACCAGTGCCGCTTGCACTGCAAGGCAGACTTTTTACCCACTAGACCACCAGGGAAGCTGTGGATGTATTTCTGATAGGAGCAGTACAGGAATTTTCTAGGCATATCCTATATCTGTGTTTTTAGTTAACTTTAAAATACCTCTACTTTCTGGGAATGTTTTTGACATGTACATATTAAGATTTTCTGGGAATGCCTTCATTGTAATTTATTCTAATGGTTAGAAGGGACCCTTAACCAACAGCCATATTTTGATTAATGTCTTCCTTTGGTTGATCAGAAAAAAATAATAATAAAGGTTCACCCGGTACCATATTCTTTTCACAGTGGATAATATCACAATGGATTCTTCTGCCTAGGTACACTTTTACTGGAATATATACTTTTGAATCACTTGTGAAAATCCTTGCAAGAGGCTTCTGTGTAGGAGAGTTCACTTTTCTTCGTGACCCATGGAACTGGCTTGATTTCATAGTCATTGTTTTTGCGTAAGTATTTTATTTTTTGAAACTTCAAACTCATGCACATCTTAGCACAGTATTCCAGTAAGAAAGAACTTTGGACTCAGAATCGTCCTCCATATAATAGTTGTGTTTCAAAGAATACTATATGAAAAGTAGTCTTCAAACAAAATTAATATTTTTTTAGAAAGAGTGTTTCTCGCTTAGAAGTATATGGATAGCACCATTAAGATAAGAAGGTATTCCTTCATGCTCAGCATGTGTATGGATGGTAGATATGGGGCCAGAGTCCCATGCTTTCCAATTTCTTATTTAAAATCTGGTGAAAGCTATAAGAGAAAGAGAGAAAACTCGGGCATTTATTATAAGTACAGTGTTCTCTATTAATATATGTTATTCAAGAACTGATAAAATATAGGGACAAATCTTTTTATAAGTCACTGCACATTAAACCTAACATTAATGCATTGTGATATATTACATTTTATTTTCAAGGGAAAAAAATCACATTAAGATATAATTTTAATTTATTTAGATAGCTGCCTTTTTTCCTAAATATATTTGTCAGAAACATTTCTTTACTTTTTGTTTTGTTTTGTTTTTTTCATTTCTTTACTTTTTAAATCTCAGACCTAGATACAGTGTTTTCCCTCTGTTGTTTTAGATCGTAAAAGTAATACGTGTTCATTGGAGGGATTTAGACAATACAGAAGGGTCTTGAAGTTTCCAGTCTCCAGTTGCTGCACACCTACCCCACCTTTGTCCTTCATTCATGACTACATAGGTCACTCATTACTACTCTAGATCCACCCACCGTCTACTAAGACCACACTGGGTCAGAGAAGGCTGCATCATCTCAGGGGTCTCCTATTTTATTGAGTATAGTTTACATGCCATGAACTTCCTTGTTTGATAAGTTCTTTGGGATCAGAAAATAATAATAAAGGTTCACCCGGTACCATATTCTTTTCACAGTGGATAATATCACAATGGATTCTTCTGCCTAGGTACACTTTTACTGGAATATATACTTTTGAATCACTTGTGAAAATCCTTGCAAGAGGCTTCTGTGTAGGAGAGTTCACTTTTCTTCGTGACCCATGGAACTGGCTTGATTTCATAGTCATTGTTTTTGCGTAAGTATTTTATTTTTTGAAACTTCAAACTCATGCACATCTTAGCACAGTATTCCAGTAAGAAAGAACTTTGGACTCAGAATCGTCCTCCATATAATAGTTGTGTTTCAAAGAATACTATATGAAAAGTAGTCTTCAAACAAAATTAATATTTTTTTAGAAAGAGTGTTTCTCGCTTAGAAGTATATGGATAGCACCATTAAGATAAGAAGGTATTCCTTCATGCTCAGCATGTGTATGGATGGTAGATATGGGGCCAGAGTCCCATGCTTTCCAATTTCTTATTTAAAATCTGGTGAAAGCTATAAGAGAAAGAGAGAAAACTCGGGCATTTATTATAAGTACAGTGTTCTCTATTAATATATGTTATTCAAGAACTGATAAAATATAGGGACAAATCTTTTTATAAGTCACTGCACATTAAACCTAACATTAATGCATTGTGATATATTACATTTTATTTTCAAGGGAAAAAAATCACATTAAGATATAATTTTAATTTATTTAGATAGCTGCCTTTTTTCCTAAATATATTTGTCAGAAACATTTCTTTACTTTTTGTTTTGTTTTGTTTTTTTCATTTCTTTACTTTTTAAATCTCAGACCTAGATACAGTGTTTTCCCTCTGTTGTTTTAGATCGTAAAAGTAATACGTGTTCATTGGAGGGATTTAGACAATACAGAAGGGTCTTGAAGTTTCCAGTCTCCAGTTGCTGCACACCTACCCCACCTTTGTCCTTCATTCATGACTACATAGGTCACTCATTACTACTCTAGATCCACCCACCGTCTACTAAGACCACACTGGGTCAGAGAAGGCTGCATCATCTCAGGGGTCTCCTATTTTATTGAGTATAGTTTACATGCCATGAACTTTAGCTTTTTTGAAGTATAAAATATAGTGGTTTATCGTATGTTTCACAAAGTGATGCAACCATCACCACTCTCTAATTCCAGAATATTTTCATTATCCCAGAGAGCACTCATTTTCATTCACTTCTACCCCCCGCCTCCCCCCACCAAATCACTGGAAACCCTTCACTTATCTTCTGTCTTTATGGATTTGCCTATTCTAGAGATTTCACATGAATGGAATCTTATAACATGTTACCTTTTGAGGCTGGTTTCTTCTAATTTGCATACAGTTGTCAAGGTTTGCTGGTGTTGTTTTATAAGACATTAAACATCTATGTTACTATAATATTGAAGTCTAGTTATTGAAGCATGTGATCATTTATTTAGGCCTTTATGTGTGTGTAACCATTTTAATATTATATTTGCATTTTGCTCACATCAAGTGATGAAATCAAATTAAATTAGTAATGGTAGGAGCGAGAGTTGCAGAACTATAAATTTAAGTAAGAACTTCCAAACATAGAAAACACCTTGACTAAAGGCACAGGTAAGTATCATAGACTTTATCTAAATTCTGAATAACTCTGATTTAATTCTACAGGTATTTAACAGAATTTGTAAGCCTAGGCAATGTTTCAGCTCTTCGAACTTTCAGAGTGTTGAGAGCTTTGAAAACTATTTCTGTAATCCCAGGTAAGAAGAAATTGGTGTGAAGCATTAGGTCACTCAACTCCAACTGCTTGGGAGTTGTTCTTTGTGTGTGAGTGTGTGTTGTCACTGTGTTTGTGTATAAACTCCCCTATTGCAGATATGTGACAGAGTTTGTGGACCTGGGCAATGTCTCAGCGTTGAGAACATTCAGAGTTCTCCGAGCTTTGAAAACAATTTCAGTCATTCCAGGTGAGAGTGGGGTTAAACACCAGGGCTGACTTTTACCTTTTCAAGGAAAAACTTTCTCTTTTGCAATTTGATTTGAATTTGACCTCATATTTTTTACAGTTGTTATGAAAAGTCAGCCTTTGAGTTTAATCAATTGCATGAGTCTTAGAGGATGAAGATGGCCATTTGGTTCACATCTCAACTTGAAATTTTCCCTCCTGTGTAACAGTTCATTTTCCATTTGGCTTATCCAGGAATGAAAATTTCAATGTGTCTTACTGTTTTTCATATAGTGAAGACAGGAGATATAAAATACCAGCATGGGGAGGATTGCATGACACAATGTTTTTTCTTTCCTCAACAAACCATTTCTTAACCAAAAGTTAGTAAGTCATCACTGTATCTTGCAGTTCAACCTATTTTTTTTGTGTGTCATTATAAAGAGATGGTTTGTCTGATAAACATTTACTGAATTGATACAAATTATTTTTTCAAGTGAGTGTGGATGTGGTTTGAGGAACCAAATTATTCATTTTGACAGTCAGTTTCATTATTCTCTAGAAACACTTTACAGTTTTTAGTCACTTGCTATAATATACAGAAACAAAATATATAAAACAGCAAATCTACTGTTTTGAGCTGATGGACTTTTTTTGAACGAGGTTATTGAAGATCACTGATTTGATAAAGTGCATGCATTTCTAGGAAAGCTTGTGTTTTGGTTTTTCATTTCTCATTCAGCATCTTTATTTCATTTTGAATACCTTTTCCTCTCTGTATTCAGGTCTAAAGACCATCGTGGGGGCCCTGATCCAGTCTGTGAAAAAGCTCTCAGATGTCATGATCCTGACCGTGTTCTGTCTGAGCGTGTTTGCCCTGATTGGGCTGCAGCTCTTTATGGGCAACCTGAAGCATAAATGTGTCCAGACTCCACTTGAAAATAATGACACAATAGATACCTTAGGTGAAGCAGAATATGAAAGTAAGAATACCCCTATAGTTTTTAATAGGTTGAAATACAGCTAAGAACATTGTTTTCTTTTGGCAATGAAATATTGCTTTCATTTTGATTATTTCAAAATCACTCAAATATACAGAAAGTTGCTACAGTACAAATTTGTATCATGTTGTATTTTTATAAATTTTCCTGGATCTAAGCTTTCTAGCAGTTCTGGTATTGAGAACATGGGTTAGTTCCTTCATTCTCAATTTTTGTAAGAGAAAAAAGAATAAACTTTGCTCTAAAGAAATAATTTATCTATGAATTAATGAAATCAATTGCATGAGTCTTAGAGGATGAAGATGGCCATTTGGTTCACATCTCAACTTGAAATTTTCCCTCCTGTGTAACAGTTCATTTTCCATTTGGCTTATCCAGGAATGAAAATTTCAATGTGTCTTACTGTTTTTCATATAGTGAAGACAGGAGATATAAAATACCAGCATGGGGAGGATTGCATGACACAATGTTTTTTCTTTCCTCAACAAACCATTTCTTAACCAAAAGTTAGTAAGTCATCACTGTATCTTGCAGTTCAACCTATTTTTTTTGTGTGTCATTATAAAGAGATGGTTTGTCTGATAAACATTTACTGAATTGATACAAATTATTTTTTCAAGTGAGTGTGGATGTGGTTTGAGGAACCAAATTATTCATTTTGACAGTCAGTTTCATTATTCTCTAGAAACACTTTACAGTTTTTAGTCACTTGCTATAATATACAGAAACAAAATATATAAAACAGCAAATCTACTGTTTTGAGCTGATGGACTTTTTTTGAACGAGGTTATTGAAGATCACTGATTTGATAAAGTGCATGCATTTCTAGGAAAGCTTGTGTTTTGGTTTTTCATTTCTCATTCAGCATCTTTATTTCATTTTGAATACCTTTTCCTCTCTGTATTCAGGTCTAAAGACCATCGTGGGGGCCCTGATCCAGTCTGTGAAAAAGCTCTCAGATGTCATGATCCTGACCGTGTTCTGTCTGAGCGTGTTTGCCCTGATTGGGCTGCAGCTCTTTATGGGCAACCTGAAGCATAAATGTGTCCAGACTCCACTTGAAAATAATGACACAATAGATACCTTAGGTGAAGCAGAATATGAAAGTAAGAATACCCCTATAGTTTTTAATAGGTTGAAATACAGCTAAGAACATTGTTTTCTTTTGGCAATGAAATATTGCTTTCATTTTGATTATTTCAAAATCACTCAAATATACAGAAAGTTGCTACAGTACAAATTTGTATCATGTTGTATTTTTATAAATTTTCCTGGATCTAAGCTTTCTAGCAGTTCTGGTATTGAGAACATGGGTTAGTTCCTTCATTCTCAATTTTTGTAAGAGAAAAAAGAATAAACTTTGCTCTAAAGAAATAATTTATCTATGAATTAATGATATTGACTATTAAATTTCATCATGAGCTATATATTTATATACTACAATTTTATTGTACTTTATAGTATATTGTATAATAATATAATTATATTTTTATACTTGTATTATAACATTGTACAGTCATGTTAATCATGATATGATGATAATATAAATTATCACATATTAAAATGTTTGTCTCAATGGTTTCTAAAGATTTATATAAACAGGAACAGCTTATTCAGTTTTATCTTATTATATTCAGCACTAGCCTCATATTATAACCAATGATGAGTTTCACAGCTCTTTCTAATGGCTTCCCTCAATCCACCGAATGACCATCGAAGTTTAATTCATCAGAGCTTGTTCTGTAGGTATCACTTAAGATGACTGTGTACACACAGTCTCAGAAGTCTACTGAGTTCACAGGGTTTTTTTGTTTTTTGGTTTTTTTTTTTTAAATTTTGACCTCTTGGTCTTTTATTTATTTATTTTCCTCCATCTTTATTCTTTGGCCTGTGTGGGTCTCCCCTTACAGCGCCCTTCCTCATTGCAGAGCACTGGTTTTGGGCGCATGCGCTCCAGAGTGCTGGCTTGTAATTGGACACACCGGTCAAGCCACTCCACGGTATGCAGGATCTTCCCAGGCCGGGGATCGAACCGGTGTCCCTTGCACTGCAAGACGGACTGTATACCCACTGGACCACCAGCGAAGCCCCACAAGTATATTTTAGAATATCTTACAGAAAGCCTAAACCTCATGTTTCCTAAACAGCTATCTCCCGCTATAGTTTCTTTCACTAGAGCAAATGAGTTTGGATAGGAATGAGCTATGGCAAGATTGTACTTTCTGTTTAACACCTGTAGTGTGTCTGTGTGATGTTACCCAATGAACCCATAAACCTTAATAGACACTTGGATCCAGAGGGAGAGTGGACATGTGAGTGTCTTAGGTAGAAAGAGATCAGAGAGTAAAGGTCAGGTGTTAATTCTCCTTAAATAATAAAGAGGCATAGACATCCTTTTTTTTTTTTTTTAACCTCAGTGTGTTTTTTCATAATCATTGAGGAATGCAAAGGCAAATAATATCTAACTAATGTAGGAAAAAACTGTAAATAAAGAAAACAGAAAAAAGGAACTTAAAATAAGAAAACTGAAAGTTTTCAAAGTAAAATTTTAATGCATTATTTATTAATAGCACTTGCTAAGGCATTTAGCATATTTTCCTTTCCTTTTTTAATTTATTTTTTCAGCTTCTGATTTTTATTAATATAATCCTAAATTATATTTCTAATTTCAAAAAGATTTTATTTCTCAGTTTATATGCCATAAACATTATACAGGTAATTGCTGGCATTTATTTTCTGTTTTATGAATCGGTTTACAGCACTTAGACTTGACTTTTTGTACCATGATTACTGTGACTGTTGTTCAGTCGCTAAGTTGTGCCTGACTCTTTGTGACCCCATGGACTGCAACACACCAGGCTTCTCTGTCCATCACTATCTCCCCGAGTTTGCTCAAACTCAAGTCCATTGAGTCAGTGATGCCATCCAGCCATCTCATTCTCTGTTACCCACTTCTCCTCTTGCCTGCACTTTTCCCAGCATCAGGGTCTTTTTCAGTGGGTCACCTCTTCACATCAGCTGGCCAAAGTATTGGAGATTCAGCTTCAGCATCCGTCCTTCCAATAAATATTCGGGGTTGATTGCCTTTGGGATTGACCAGCTTGATTTCCTTGTTGTCCATGGGACTCTCAAGAATCTTCTCCAGCAGCACAGTTTGAAAGCATCAGTTCTTTGGCATTTGGTCTTTCTGGACCAACACTCACATCCGTACATGACTACTGGAAAAACCATAGTTTTGACTATGTGGAGTTTTGTTGGCAAAGTGATGTCTCTGCTTTTTAAAACACTGTCTAGGTTTGACATAGCTGTCCTTCCAAGGACCAAGCATCTTTTAATTTTGTGGCTGCAGTCACTGTCTGCATTGGTTTTGGAGCCCCCCAAAATGAAATCTGACACTGTTTCCACATTTTTCCATCTGTCTGCCATGAAATGATGGAAATGGATGTCATGACCTTTGTTTTTTGAATGTGTAAGGCCAGTATAGAGAAAAACAAGTCTGGCTGTCTGGCAGAGAAAAGGAAAAAGAAATTTATTAGAAACAAGAGTGTGGCTGGCCCTTGAGAAGAACAAGCAGCCCATCCCCTCTGGATAGGTCCCTTTTATACCCCATGGGTCACGCAGAGGGAAGGAGTCTGGTTTTATCTTTTAACCTGTAGCTGGAGTTTTGTGGTCACGTAGTCTTGGGAAAGATGTTGTTTCAAACAATGCAGTAAGTCTCGGTTGGCCAGTTTTTTTTTTAACTATATTTTTATGGGAGCCCAGCGATCACTCAGCCTTGGGAAAGCCGGTGCCTGTGGTGATAACAGGATGTAATCAAGAACAGCATGGTCAGTTTGAGCAGGTCGCCCTGTCCTGACTACATGTTTCAAGTGCCAGGTTAGCATGAGGTCAATTTCTAACCCAGTTCCCACATAGACCCTATCAAAATGTTGAGTTTTAAGCCAGTTTTTTCGCTTTCTTCTTTCACCTTCATCAAGAGGCTCTTTAGTTCCTCTTCACTTTCTGCCATAAGGGTGGTGGTATCTGCTTATCTAAGGTTATTGTTATTTCTCCTAGAAATCTTGATTCCAGCTTGTGCTTCATCCAGCTCGGTATTTCGCATGGTGTACTCTGCATCTAAGTTAAATAAGCAGGGTGACAGTATACAGCTGTGATGTACCCTTTTCCCAATTTGGAACCCCATGTCTGGTTCCAGCTGTTGCTTCTTGTCCTGCATACAGGTTTCTCAGGAGGCTAGGATCACTACCAGTCCTTTTACTTGGAATCTTACTCTCATTTGTGAGTTCATGATTTGAGTTATTTTTAAAAAACATTTTAGAATTACTTTAAGCAAATTTTCTGTTTGTTTCAAAAGGAGTATGGAATGGTTTTGGATTTCACAGTGAATCTTCCTGTTGTGTTTACCTATGAGTGAATGACAGCTTAGCTAACACTGAGCTTTTATACCACCATCTTCTCCCTCAATTTGGTACATATTCTTGATTTTCTTTTAATTTTGTGGCTGCAGTCACTGTCTGCATTGGTTTTGGAGCCCCCAAAATGAAATCTGACATTTCATTTTCCATCTGTCTGCCATGAAATGATGGAAATGGATGTCATGACCTTTGTTTTTTGAATGTGTAAGGCCAGTATAGAGAAAAACAAGTCTGGCTGTCTGGCAGAGAAAAGGAAAAAGAAATTTATTAGAAACAAGAGTGTGGCTGGCCCTTGAGAAGAACAAGCAGCCCATCCCCTCTGGATAGGTCCCTTTTATACCCCATGGGTCACGCAGAGGGAAGGAGTCTGGTTTTATCTTTTAACCTGTAGCTGGAGTTTTGTGGTCACGTAGTCTTGGGAAAGATGTTGTTTCAAACAATGCAGTAAGTCTCGGTTGGCCAGTTTTTATTTTAACTATATTTTTATGGGAGCCCAGCGATCACTCAGCCTTGGGAAAGCCGGTGCCTGTGGTGATAACAGGATGTAATCAAGAACAGCATGGTCAGTTTGAGCAGGTCGCCCTGTCCTGACTACATGTTTCAAGTGCCAGGTTAGCATGAGGTCAATTTCTAACCCAGTTCCCACATAGACCCTATCAAAATGTTGAGTTTTAAGCCAGTTTTTTCGCTTTCTTCTTTCACCTTCATCAAGAGGCTCTTTAGTTCCTCTTCACTTTCTGCCATAAGGGTGGTGGTATCTGCTTATCTAAGGTTATTGTTATTTCTCCTAGAAATCTTGATTCCAGCTTGTGCTTCATCCAGCTCGGTATTTCGCATGGTGTACTCTGCATCTAAGTTAAATAAGCAGGGTGACAGTATACAGCTGTGATGTACCCTTTTCCCAATTTGGAACCCCATGTCTGGTTCCAGCTGTTGCTTCTTGTCCTGCATACAGGTTTCTCAGGAGGCTAGGATCACTACCAGTCCTTTTACTTGGAATCTTACTCTCATTTGTGAGTTCATGATTTGAGTTATTTTTAAAAAACATTTTAGAATTACTTTAAGCAAATTTTCTGTTTGTTTCAAAAGGAGTATGGAATGGTTTTGGATTTCACAGTGAATCTTCCTGTTGTGTTTACCTATGAGTGAATGACAGCTTAGCTAACACTGAGCTTTTATACCACCATCTTCTCCCTCAATTTGGTACATATTCTTGATTTTCTTTTGAAATATACTTTCACAGTAGATATGATTGTTTGATTTCCCACCTGGTTTTTTTGTGTGTGTCATAGAAGCCTGATCTCACTGCTATATTTATTCAAACATTCATTTATCATGTGTGTTTTACTGAATCCTTCCTTGACCTTAGTATTGTGCATGTTTCTGAAGCTTTAGCAGTAAGTATGGTAGCCTCAGCCCCGGCGTCCACCCAGCTTATCCTCCCGGGGGAATAAAAGAGTGAAAGGAGGGGAACAGACAAATCAGAATATTACAAGTTATAACAAATCCTGTGCAGAGAAAGTAAATCTCAGCAGCTGAGGTACCAACTGAAATGAGAGGCTCTCTCTGAGGAGGTACCATTTCAGCAGAGATCTGAAGGAAAAGAAGCAATAACCTTTAAGTGTATGTGGAGGCTCTTCCTTCAGTTAAAGGGAAGAGCATGTGGTCAAGCCCTAAGACAGGAAAGAGTATCATGTGTTTAAAGAATAGGAACACAACAGTGTGGTTAGATATTAGCAAAGGGGAAGTTTAATGGGAACACAGAAACTAAAAGAAAAAGGCAGGGGTCTTTTCATAAAGAATATTTTAGCCCATGGAAAGGAGTTTTGATTTTATTTTAAAGGCAGTGGTTTTAATCACTTTGCCATATGGAGAACTGATTGGGCAAGAGTGGATGGTAAGGTTGGAATAACCCTGGCCAGTTCGGATGTTGTTTCTGTTCATCCAAAGAAACGACTGTGACTTTGTCTTGAGTGGTGTCAGAAAGTGAAAAGGGTGAGTTCGAGATGACACCTGTAGAACTCATGGATTAGAGAGGAGAGCTTGGGGATCTCATCTAGGTTTCTGGCCACAGCAATCTAGGTGGCAATGGGAAATGAGGGAAGAGTGGGCATATTTGTAGGAGAAATCACTATTAACCTTTTAAAATCGATAAGTCACTGAAACATCCAAGTGTAGATAGAGAGTAGACAACTGGGTATGTAAGCATAGAGATCAGAGGAGCTGCCTAGTTGGGGGACATACACTTCAAAGTAATCAGCAAAAGGAAAAGATATGTACATATACATATCCTTCTGAAAACCCCTGATGTTTATAAGTAGATAGAGAAGGGGCAGTCTGGTGTTTAAAGCAGATCTGGTAATTAGCAAATGCTCATGTCCACAGCACTAATGTGTGGAAGGCAAGTACAGAGGAGCTTCATGAAAAAGACACAGCGTGAGTGGCCAGTAAAACAAGAAGCAAAAATACAAATAGGGAAGCCAAGAGAAGTAGATTTAGAAAAATGGAAGGCTTGTGTTGAATGATGCTGCAAGATCAGGGATTAATGTCAAGAATGCTGAGGATGGAGACATATACATTAGCTTAAACAGCATGGAAGTCATTTGAGACTTTCATGAGGAAATTTTAGTCAAGTGGTAGGAGCACAGGATTGGACTAAGGTGGGGACCTGGGTGAAGAAGATATCAGAAAGAAGAAGACAGTATGTGGAGACAATTCTTACAAGAAATTTGTAAGGGAATCTCAATAACAGGGGCAGTGGCTGG
This sequence comes from Tragulus kanchil, assembly GCA_022376925.1. Taxonomy (NCBI): domain Eukaryota; kingdom Metazoa; phylum Chordata; class Mammalia; order Artiodactyla; family Tragulidae; genus Tragulus; species Tragulus kanchil. The sequence continues at coordinate 261,698,803 of JAIOJX010000026.1, read as the reverse complement.
CATTTTTTTAAAGGTGGATTTTAATAGAGATACTTTTTAGGGATAGAAAGGAATGAGTGGTAAAATATGAATAGAGAATTCGCGAGAGTTGTGGGAGGCAAGTCCTAGCGAAACAGTGAAGGGACATCCCCACTACCGAAGCAGGAGGAAAGATGGAGGCGCAGGCTCCAGTGTTACTCAGAGGAGGATTAAGTCAAGCCCCGTGGCTTTTATTTCCACAGATAAGTGTGAGATGTATCACTGGGCGGGCAGGAGAGGAATTCGTCTCTTCGTATTACATTTTCTCATTACATGCTAACTTTAAATTCTCTTGAGGCTCATTATCCTAATAATTTACTGTTTATTTGTTGAGGAATTGTTTTAAGTGTTCCACCAGACCAGTGTGAGCTGCTCCCATTGCTTTCCCTTTCATCATTTTCTGATGTGAGCCCGAATTGGTTTTTAAAAGTCCAGTGTGAACCAACTATTAACCTTTTAAAATCGATAAGTCACTGAAACATCCAAGTGTAGATAGAGAGTAGACAACTGGGTATGTAAGCATAGAGATCAGAGGAGCTGCCTAGTTGGGGGACATACACTTCAAAGTAATCAGCAAAAGGAAAAGATATGTACATATACATATCCTTCTGAAAACCCCTGATGTTTATAAGTAGATAGAGAAGGGGCAGTCTGGTGTTTAAAGCAGATCTGGTAATTAGCAAATGCTCATGTCCACAGCACTAATGTGTGGAAGGCAAGTACAGAGGAGCGTCATGAAAAGACACAGCGTGAGTGGCCAGTAAAACAAGAAGCAAAAATACAAATAGGGAAGCCAAGAGAAGTAGATTTAGAAAAATGGAAGGCTTGTGTTGAATGATGCTGCAAGATCAGGGATTAATGTCAAGAATGCTGAGGATGGAGACATATACATTAGCTTAAACAGCATGGAAGTCATTTGAGACTTTCATGAGGAAATTTTAGTCAAGTGGTAGGAGCACAGGATTGGACTAAGGTGGGGACCTGGGTGAAGAAGATATCAGAAAGAAGAAGACAGTATGTGGAGACAATTCTTACAAGAAATTTGTAAGGGAATCTCAATAACAGGGGCAGTGGCTGGCATTTTTTTAAAGGTGGATTTTAATAGAGATACTTTTTAGGGATAGAAAGGAATGAGTGGTAAAATATGAATAGAGAATTCGCGAGAGTTGTGGGAGGCAAGTCCTAGCGAAACAGTGAAGGGACATCCCCACTACCGAAGCAGGAGGAAAGATGGAGGCGCAGGCTCCAGTGTTACTCAGAGGAGGATTAAGTCAAGCCCCGTGGCTTTTATTTCCACAGATAAGTGTGAGATGTATCACTGGGCGGGCAGGAGAGGAATTCGTCTCTTCGTATTACATTTTCTCATTACATGCTAACTTTAAATTCTCTTGAGGCTCATTATCCTAATAATTTACTGTTTATTTGTTGAGGAATTGTTTTTAAGTGTTCCACCAGACCAGTGTGAGCTGCTCCCATTGCTTTCCCTTTCATCATTTGTGTGCTGAATTGAATAGTCAGCCCTGCAGCATGCTGGTACAGGCAGCTCCAGAGCCCACCTTTCTAAAGCAACTCCTCAGTGATCAGCCAGTGTGAACCAACATTACTTTAAAGGATGACTCTAAAGTAATCTTTCTGTAATAAAAAGAAAATCCCTCTGCTTTATGTATAAAAAGTTATGTGATACCCGCCTCCATCCTCATTCTGCCAGTCCCACCCTTCTGGAGGCACAGAATTTTATTTCAAAGAAGCACAGTGTGAGAATTTTATCCCACACTAGGCGGCTTTATGGGTTTATGTCTTCTAAGATTTGTATCTTCAACATAAGGCCAAATGATGATGCGTAAATCAGTCATCCTTACCTGGAGTTATTTAGTAAAAGCTGCTGTTCTTGGAGCATCTTTGTAGAAAGTGTGGGGCTCCATGTTAAGTGTTTTATATGCAGTGTCCTGTTAGTACTCTTCAACAGCTCTACAAAGTCGGTGTTCCTATCTGCAGTAGCTGAATCATAAACTGGCAAAATTCACCTACACAGAAAGAGGCATTAGCTATTATAGCTAAATATAACTAAATGTAAATGTAACTAAATACCTAATAATCACTTCAAATGAAACACAGCTAAAACAGATATCCTGGTTTTCCTTCAGGCCATTTCTTTGCCTCAGTCTTCCGTATCCCAGGTAACTGGCACCACTGTGACCAGTCGACACATCCATGTGTCCCTCTGTTCCACATATCCTTGCACACGCCATCAGCACACCTGCCACCTTTATCCCATCCCCTTCTCTCTGTGGCCGTGACTCCTCTGTGCAGCCACGTCACCTCTCGCTGTAGTCAGCTGGGTTCCCCTCCTCCACACTTGCTCGCCTGTTGTCCATAGGCCTCAAAGCAATCACAGGAGTCACATCTCTATGCACTATTTCCATCACTTCCTGTCTAACTTAAAATCCAAGCTCTTTTCTAAGGCACGCAAAGCCTCCTCACGGGGCCCCTGCCTACCTACGCCATGACAGTCCTCCCCACTCAGGACACCATAACTCAATTGGCCATCTAACTGGGTTTTTCCCCCAATACCAGCTTCATTTCTGCCTCAGGGTCTTTCTCTGCTTTCCCTGTCAAGGATCCTTCACCAGGATCTTTGAGTAGCTGGCTTCTCTGTAGCATTTAGGTCCCAGTTGAAATGTCACCTCTTTAGAAAAGATGTCCCTGTCCATATTTTATCACATTGTCTTAATTTGTTTTCCTTAGAGTGTTTGTCCCTATGTGAAAATACCTTGCATATTTATTTATGAACTCACTGTGTCCTTCTCCACCCCCAGCCTCCACCCTTAGCTGAACATAAAGCCTCATAAAACTGAGGGTCTTACTTGTCTTGTTTGTCATCATAGTCACTGCCTGGCTCATAAGAGGTTATCATGACATACTTGAGTGAGAATTCATAAGAATAGAATAAATGAATGAGTGCCTATTGCCTGCAACCCAGCCTGAATGTGTTTGTAAATATGCCTGTATTAGTTAACCTACCTGTTGAGGCACTTTGACAGCTTGCACTCCATAATGTTATGTTGTCCAATTTCTTCCTAAACAGAATATTTTTATTACTTGGAGGGATCCAAAGATGCTCTCCTTTGTGGTTTCAGCACCGATTCGGGGTATGTAATATTTGTTTTGATTTTAGTCTACAGGCTGAAAATAAAAAGGAAAAGCAAGCTCAGTCAGTTTGCTAAAAAGAACCTTTGATTCCATATTATTTGTCTGTATTTCATGGCATTGCTTGACTCATTCTGTCCTACAGTGAGTCCAGACTTAAACAGTCACGGTTAATGCATACTTTTGAAAGCAAGACTTTGAGGTAGTGCTTGAATTAAAACATGATACAAATTATATACCTCCTAAGAAAGTAGAAAAAAAAGTTACTTCCAGAAAACCTCTCCAAAAGTTGTCTGATAGTTTCCAGTCTGTCTTCTTTCCAGAAAGAAGAGTGACAAATCAACTTTTCTTTCCATCTCCCAGTTCTGCTCATCGTCCCATCAAGTAGGGTTCCTAGGTGACAGAATACAGTAACAGTTGGGCCACTCTAACCAATAGGGTCCCGAAGAGGGTCCCGTGGGCTTGGGAAAAGGCATTTTAAGATGTCATGTCTGTGGAAGTACCCATTTGGCCATTTCTCCTGTACAACAACTTATTTCTACCGCAGGGCCTTTGCTGCTGCACGCCCCTTGCCCAGATGTCTCTGGACCTGACTGTATGTGTACACTAGAAACAGGAAAATAAATAAGAGAAGGTGACTGCTTCCAAAGGCACTTCAGAACACTGTTTATCTGGCATCATGAATACCTGTCTACCTCTTTTAAAAAGAAAAAAAAAAAAGTCTTAACTATAAATCTCTATGAACTTAACGTAATTGACGTCTGTTGACTCTTCTTGATTCTAATTCACCCCAAGAATAATTTGGGGAGACACAGTTTCATTGGAGACCGATATATATATCTTTATGGATGTAAGAACTATTGTAGAATGTCTGGTGAAAGTTTCCAAGCTTTGGTGATTGATAATGATGATACTAATAACAACTACCCTTTATCAAATGCAGCAACTAGCTTAGGCAATTTGCATACATTATCTTCCCTAAATGTAATAACAGTCTTAACCTTTGGAGGTAGATATTGTGTCTCATGGAAAGAAGGAACTGGAGAATTTAAGTAATTTGACAGAGTCAGCAACTAGTAAAAAATAGGAAAGTGATTGAAACCCACTTCTTCCTGACTCCAAATAATGTGTTCTTAATCATTATTCAATATTGTCCCTCTAGAAAGGAAATCTTGAGTTTCTGACTTCCTTGTAGTACTCTTTAGCTTGCATCCTGAAGGTTCTCTGACCTTTGATACCCTTTTTCACATGCAGTCAGTGTCCAGAAGGCTACACCTGTATGAAGATTGGCAGGAATCCTGATTATGGCTACACAAGCTTCGATACTTTTAGTTGGGCCTTCTTAGCCTTGTTTCGTCTAATGACCCAGGATTACTGGGAAAACCTTTATCAACAGGTGAGTGCCAAGAGAAACATTCATTACACAAAACTGTATGTCAAAAATGAATGTAAAAAACATCCATTGCACAAAAAACTGATGTCTGTCCTTACCAGCTTCATACAGCTATTTTATTCAATTCAGAAAGGAGAAAATTGTTGTCTTAATTCTAAAATTAGACGTGTTCTCTTTCTAGCACTGTCAGAATGGATCATTTTTAAATCATAAATTGTTTTCTTATCTTTTCTGGGCTTTTTCATCTCCATATGTCTTTTCCCCTTTCTGAACAGAACACCCAATGGGATCGTAGGTAAATAGCCAGAAGTCTACTGGAACATTCTCTCCTAGCACTGCTTTCCACACCGGGCTCTCCACACATCCTCCCTGCTCCCAGTGCTCTAAACACCGGGCTCTCCTGTGCTCACCAGGCTTTTGCTTTTCAGCTACCTTGAACAGTTGTCCTGGGCTCAATACTATCTCCCCCAAATTCATTTGTTGAAGTCCTAACTCCCAGTACCTTAGAATGACTATGCTTAGAGTTATGGCCCTTAAAGAGGTAACTAAATTAAAATGAGGGGCTTCCCAGGTGACTCACTGGTAAAGGATCCACCTGCCAGTGCAGAAGACACAGGCTCAATCTCTGGGTGGGAAGAATCCTCGGAGAAGGAAATGGCAACCCGCTCCAGTATTCTTGCCTTGAAAATCCCGTGAACAAAGAAGCATGGTGGTCCATGGGGTTGCAAAGAGTCAAATATGACTGAGCAGCTGAGCACAAGGTAAAACAAGGCCATTTGGGCAAGTTCTAAACCAATCTAATGTTGTTATAAGAAGGAAACATTAGGACATGAGTGAGAGACACCATACACATGCACAAATACACACTCTCACACTCACACACACACGCACAGAAAATGCCAAGTGAAGACTAAAGACTCAGAAGGTGGCCATCTACAAGCCAAGGATGAGTCCTCAGGAGAAACCAAATCTGCCAACATTTTGATCTTGGATTTCCATCACTTAGGACTATGAGAAAATAGCATTTTATTATAGCAGCCTGAGCAAAGTAGTACAAGAATGGAAGACTCAATTCATAGCTCTCAGTTTTCCTCTCCTAACTCAACTGCAGGTTACCATACCCACCTCTTGTATTGGAGTTCTTCATTCACATGGCCATCTCCTCCAATCTTCTTGGGATGTGGGCTCTGTCTTTTTTCAATAAGAGAAACATTCATTACACAAAACTGTATGTCAAAAATGAATGTAAAAAACATCCATTGCACAAAAAACTGATGTCTGTCCTTACCAGCTTCATACAGCTATTTTATTCAATTCAGAAAGGAGAAAATTGTTGTCTTAATTCTAAAATTAGACGTGTTCTCTTTCTAGCACTGTCAGAATGGATCATTTTTAAATCATAAATTGTTTTCTTATCTTTTCTGGGCTTTTTCATCTCCATATGTCTTTTCCCCTTTCTGAACAGAACACCCAATGGGATCGTAGGTAAATAGCCAGAAGTCTACTGGAACATTCTCTCCTAGCACTGCTTTCCACACCGGGCTCTCCACACATCCTCCCTGCTCCCAGTGCTCTAAACACCGGGCTCTCCTGTGCTCACCAGGCTTTTGCTTTTCAGCTACCTTGAACAGTTGTCCTGGGCTCAATACTATCTCCCCCAAATTCATTTGTTGAAGTCCTAACTCCCAGTACCTTAGAATGACTATGCTTAGAGTTATGGCCCTTAAAGAGGTAACTAAATTAAAATGAGGGGCTTCCCAGGTGACTCACTGGTAAAGGATCCACCTGCCAGTGCAGAAGACACAGGCTCAATCTCTGGGTGGGAAGAATCCTCGGAGAAGGAAATGGCAACCCGCTCCAGTATTCTTGCCTTGAAAATCCCGTGAACAAAGAAGCATGGTGGTCCATGGGGTTGCAAAGAGTCAAATATGACTGAGCAGCTGAGCACAAGGTAAAACAAGGCCATTTGGGCAAGTTCTAAACCAATCTAATGTTGTTATAAGAAGGAAACATTAGGATATGAGTGAGAGACACCATACACATGCACAAATACACACTCTCACACTCACACACACACGCACAGAAAATGCCAAGTGAAGACTAAAGACTCAGAAGGTGGCCATCTACAAGCCAAGGATGAGTCCTCAGGAGAAACCAAATCTGCCAACATTTTGATCTTGGATTTCCATCACTTAGGACTATGAGAAAATAGCATTTTATTATAGCAGCCTGAGCAAAGTAGTACAAGAATGGAAGACTCAATTCATAGCTCTCAGTTTTCCTCTCCTAACTCAACTGCAGGTTACCATACCCACCTCTTGTATTGGAGTTCTTCATTCACATGGCCATCTCCTCCAATCTTCTTGGGATGTGGGCTCTGTCTTTTCACATATGTGTTATCAGCACCCTACCCCGAGAAAAAGAAGACTGGACATGATTCTGTGCTATAAGAAATAATCACTTTGCTCAGTTGACACAGTTTCTTTTGCCCTGTTTTGTGTCTACTTCATTTCTGAGAATTTTATAAATGAATATGGAAATTACATAAAATCTTCAGAGTAAAAAAGCAAATGACTTAACTATGCAGAAAGTACTCATCTTTACTGCAAGTTAAAACTAGAGTGACATAACTTTTCATCTGTCAGAATGACAAAGGTCAAAAAGTTGATCTAAAGAAAGATGCTGTCTATCATATGGGGAGGTAGATTTTCTCACACATTTCTGGGTACAACTGGAGAGGCTAACGTGGGAATTTCTGAAAATTAAAATGAATGTACCTATTTTTTTTTGGAGGGGGGGCGGGTTGGAGAGGGAGAGGGGTGGGTGGGCCACTTCTATTGGTCTTTTATCTATTTTCTTCCATCTTTGTTCTTTGGCCCATGTGGGCCTCCCATCACAGTGGCCTCTGTCGTCGCAGAGCACCGGCTCTGGGCACATGTGCTCCAGAGCTCCGACTGGGTAGTTGGACACATCTGTCCAGCCGCTCCGTGGCACATGGGATCTTCCCAGGCCAGGGATCAAACCGGCGCCCCTTGCACTGCAAGTAGTGTCCTTACCCACTGGACCACCAGGGAAGCCCATGAATGTACCTATTGACTGAAGAATTTCACTACTAAGAGTTTATCCAACAGAAGAAGTCAGTAAGAACAGATACTGATAGAAAAGACAATTGAGTTATTAGAGATAGGAAAAAGAAACATTTTTCAGTTAATATCTCTTTATACCATTTGGATTTTTAATACATATTGCATTTATAATTTTTAATTAAATTAAAATACATAAGAGGTAGGTTCATAAGTTCATAAAGTCATTAATAATCATAATAATCATAATGATTAATCATAATCATTAATAGTTCTTAAAGATATAATTTTATTAGTAAATGATGTTATAAAAATTATCTTGTCGTATAATTTAAAAATGAGTAAAAACAGTTTTTGAGTAATTTTCAGACTTAGGGTGAAAAAATTTAGGGTTACTATTAAGTTTAGTAGTAGTCAAGAATCATACTTAATTTTGGTATAGGCTTAATAAAAACCACTGTATCTTCTGTACTGGAACTGTATATTTTAATACTGGTATTTTTCTGTGAAGATGCAGTTTTATTTCAGAAATATACAGAACTGTTCACTTTACCATGCCTACTTTCCCATTCAAGTTCAAGTGATTTAACAGAAAAACCCTTCGTGTTATTAAAATAATGATTTCCATTTTTCCCTAGACTCTGCGTGCTGCTGGGAAAACCTACATGATCTTCTTTGTGGTAGTGATTTTCCTGGGATCCTTTTATCTAATAAACTTGATCTTGGCTGTCGTTGCCATGGCCTATGAAGAACAGAACCAGGCAAACATTGAAGAAGCTAGGCAAAAAGAGTTAGAATTTCAACAGATGTTAGATCGACTTAAAAAAGAGCAAGAGGAAGCTGAGGTACTGTTACTTGCTTTAAAAATCTTCCTAGAAGTAGAACAGCTCCTGCGAAGAGAAAAAACAGAAGCCCTGTGGTCTATGTCAGACCTTCCCTGGGGAGATTTTCCTTTCTGGATTCTTTTATATAAACTGGATTTTCATTCTGGTGTGGCCAAAGGAAGCAGTTCTGGATTGAGTCAGTACTGACATCTGCTCCATTCCACCTTCCCCCACAATCAGCTCACTCCAACAGGAAGAGCTCAAAGCTCTTCCTCCTAAACCTGTTACCCATGATTCCTCAGTATATATGGTATTAGCAAATTCCAAAAACATATGATATATTTCCCCAGAGTTAAAATTGATTACAAGTCCTTAGAGAAAATTATTTTGATATTAGAGTTAACAAATACTCTGTGCAGTAGAAAGCAAATGGGCATCAGTTTTGGTTAATTTTGCAAGAATTTTAAGGTAATGTAGGGTGTTGAGAAAATCATATGTGTGATTGTGGTCACTTTTGATTAACTCACAAATTGTCCTTACTCCTCTCTCCAAAGGGGTACTTTGCTGGAAAAGTTTGAAGAGGTTTGTACTAAGAGAAACAAAATTTCAAATATTCTGCATGTGTTTGATGGTTTTATTCAGTAAATTTCTTCAAGAAATCTAACCTATTCAGGGGAGGGTAGTAATCTGCAATGCAGAGAAAGTTTTATGCAAAAAGATGTTCAGTACAATATTTTAACATTAAAAAGTCAGAAAGCATTTAAATTTCCAAAAATTAGAAAATGACTAAGAGGATTATAATATATTTTGTGTCTTGGAGTATTATTCAGCCTTAAAAGGATGTGTTTTAAAAATATTATGACAGGAAAAGGTGACAATACAACAATGTATTAAGTTGTAAAATACAAAATTGTGTATAAGATATACAGTTAAAAATATATAAAGATTGAAAGAAATGTTAGCTCCACTTATTTCTAGGATTAGAGTTGTGAGTGATTTTTTGTTTTTATTCACAGTATCTTTCTTTTCCAAGTGTTTATGAGGGTTGGAGGCTTTTATAAGGTTTTTAACAATAAAAACTTAATTTTTATAAAGAGATTAGCATTAACCTAATGCATTAGCATTAGACTCTCACAGGAATTTCTTAGAGAATTCCTAAAATTCTCTTCCATTTTCTTGATATATTATTCTATAGTAATTCATTTTACTTTAAAATAATTCTTTCTGCATTAAACTATAAAAGTGCCTGAATCTACTGATAATATTGACTTAATTGCCTGAACAAGGTATACAAATGAATTATCTCATGGCTTACATGAGTTTTATGTCCCAGAATTATCTAAAAGTAAAAATACTCCTTAAAACGTGTTACTATAAATATAGCAATAGTATGCAATACTTTGATTACAAGTGTAATATAGTTTTATTAAAGTGCAGGAGAAGTGATAAACATATGTTTTGTAAGCTCTCTAGTCATACTGCAAAGGAAACATTACTTCCATATGTGGGACATGATTATAGGCACAGTACAATTAAATTGGTGGTAAAGAGATGCCCCACATTAGGCTTTCACAGTCTGAAGTTGGCTCACTGTGTGTGTGGCCTCTCCATCCAACAGGCAATAGCACTGGCAGCGGCTGAATATACCAGCATTGGGAGAAGCCGAATAATGGGCCTCTCCGAGAGTTCTTCTGAAACATCCAAACTGAGCTCTAAAAGTGCTAAAGAAAGAAGGAACAGGAGAAAGAAAAAGAATCAAAAGAAACTCTCCAGTGGGGAAGAAAAGGGAGATGATGAGAAATTGTCCAAATCAGAATCCGAGGAGAGCATCAGAAAGAAAAGTTTCCACCTTGGTGTTGAAGGTCATAGGCGAGCCGGTGAAAAGCGATTGTCCACCCCTAACCAGGTACCACTGACAGCATCACATGCGTATCGCCAGAGGTGGGAGTGTAGAGCCAAGTGTTCCACCTGAGGGCACGGTGTGCAGTAGACGAGTGACTTCATTTGTATGTTTTACGTCGAAGCCTCTGATGACTGGGTATTTATGGAAAGAACATAGTTTTTTTTCATTTGAGTTTGACCAATTTGAAGGAGCTTATCATCTTAAAATGATCATATCTTCTCCAAGATAAATATACAAAACACATACTCATGAGACCATTATAGAAATGAAGAAATTATTTGCACTATAAATTACCTTTTCTTATTTTTGTTTAGTCTTCATTTTAACCCATGAACCAATGCTTCATGGGTTAAAAACTAACCGTAGGCTAAGTTTTTCTTTTCTTCACCACTGTGGGTAATCAGTAGATTACTGTAGGTAGTCACCGCTGTAGGGATCACCAGAATATCAGTTATCCAGCTTTACAACTTCCACCCAAAAAGGTACCAGGTACTAACATCTAGTCCCAGAGTCTCTTATTTCTGTTTTGTGTGTAATTTCTCTTCGCTTTTTGTGTCTTTTTCCACTGACACCTCCGTATTTCAGACCTTCCTGCTGACTAATCTCCAGGAGTAATGAACTGTTACTTCTATTCTTTACATTTCCCTGGTTTCTACTGCACAATCCATTCAAATCATTTTTCTAAAACAGAGTAGTTCTTCTGCTCAATTTAGAACATGTGTATGTAAAGAGATGCCCCACATTAGGCTTTCACATGTGTGTGTGGCCTCTCCATCCAACAGGCAATAGCACTGGCAGCGGCTGAATATACCAGCATTGGGAGAAGCCGAATAATGGGCCTCTCCGAGAGTTCTTCTGAAACATCCAAACTGAGCTCTAAAAGTGCTAAAGAAAGAAGGAACAGGAGAAAGAAAAAGAATCAAAAGAAACTCTCCAGTGGGGAAGAAAAGGGAGATGATGAGAAATTGTCCAAATCAGAATCCGAGGAGAGCATCAGAAAGAAAAGTTTCCACCTTGGTGTTGAAGGTCATAGGCGAGCCGGTGAAAAGCGATTGTCCACCCCTAACCAGGTACCACTGACAGCATCACATGCGTATCGCCAGAGGTGGGAGTGTAGAGCCAAGTGTTCCACCTGAGGGCACGGTGTGCAGTAGACGAGTGACTTCATTTGTATGTTTTACGTCGAAGCCTCTGATGACTGGGTATTTATGGAAAGAACATAGTTTTTTTTCATTTGAGTTTGACCAATTTGAAGGAGCTTATCATCTTAAAATGATCATATCTTCTCCAAGATAAATATACAAAACACATACTCATGAGACCATTATAGAAATGAAGAAATTATTTGCACTATAAATTACCTTTTCTTATTTTTGTTTAGTCTTCATTTTAACCCATGAACCAATGCTTCATGGGTTAAAAACTAACCGTAGGCTAAGTTTTTCTTTTCTTCACCACTGTGGGTAATCAGTAGATTACTGTAGGTAGTCACCGCTGTAGGGATCACCAGAATATCAGTTATCCAGCTTTACAACTTCCACCCAAAAAGGTACCAGGTACTAACATCTAGTCCCAGAGTCTCTTATTTCTGTTTTGTGTGTAATTTCTCTTCGCTTTTTGTGTCTTTTTCCACTGACACCTCCGTATTTCAGACCTTCCTGCTGACTAATCTCCAGGAGTAATGAACTGTTACTTCTATTCTTTACATTTCCCTGGTTTCTACTGCACAATCCATTCAAATCATTTTTCTAAAACAGAGTAGTTCTTCTGCTCAATTTAGAACATGTGTATGTAAAAACCAGAAACTCTGTTGAATAGCCACTGACTGCAGAACAAGAGCCACATCTTGCCAGTGCCATGGATTTGGCCTCAGGTCGACCCTTCTCAGCCTCCACATGCTCAATCCCCTACGATTGTTCACTCTCACCTCCATGCCCTTATTTCCATGCCTTTTTACCTGGCGCACATGGGTTCCTCTTCATCTGTGTTTTCTTCCTGGCATAGGACCACCTGTTCTGTTCTCTCCACTCCGCCCAGTCTGCTCTTCAGTTACTTACTTAGAATTACTATGCTTTTCATCTATGTCATCATTTAAAATTTTTGCTTTCTGCAGTGTAAGTCTGCAGGACCCTGCCAGATACACCCAAGAGTAAAAGAATCTCTTCCTTCAAAGTTTTCATAATCTAGTTAGGGAGACAGAACTTGAATGTAATATTGGTTAAAAAAAACAACTATGACTAGAGCAGTTCATGGAGAAGGAAATGGTACCCACTCCAGTATTCTTGCCTGGAGAATCCCATACACAGGAGAGTCTGGTGGGCTCTAGTCCATGGGGTCCCAGGAGTCGGACAAAACCTAGAGACTGAACTACTATTACTACTACTAGAGCAGTTCAAGCTGCCGCTACTCAGTCACGTCCAACTCTGTGTGACCCCATGGACTATAGCCCACCATGCTGCTCCATCCATGGAATTTTCCAGGCAAGAATACCGGAGTGAGTTGTCATTTCTTTCTCCAGCAGTTCAAGCTAGTTTTAAGGTAAAGATCTTGTCATATACATTTATGTTATTCACAATGCCTACCACCTTGCCCTTTACATAGTAAGCACTAATGTTTATTGAATTACATAAATCCAAGGAATCTGCAGTTTGATTTATACGTACAGTTTATCTTAGACACAGCCATGTAGATATGACATTTTCCCCTTCTTTGGTATTGAACAGCTTCTTTTCTGAGTTATAATATTATTATGGGGGTTTCCCTGGTGGTTCAGTGGTAAAGAATCCACCTGCCAATGGAGGAGACACCGGTTCAATCCCTGGATATGGAAGATCCCCTGGAGAAGGAAATAGCAACCCACCCGAGTATTCTTGCCTGGGAAATCCCATGGGCACAGGTGCCTGAAGGGCTACAGTCCATGGGGCTGCAAAAGTTGGACATGACTGAGCCACTAAACAACAACAACAAACATTTTCTGAGTTTATAAGTCCAGTTGTATTAAAAGGTCTTTCTTAACACACCTTAACTGAGCCCTCAGTATGCAGGATAGAGTTGTAAGCAGTATAATGCAAAGATACGTACAGTGTGATCTTTAGCCTCAAGAAAGTTTCAGTACTTATGGAGTGTAAGGGCTGATGCACGAAAAGCTCAGTAACATCGGCGAATTCCACATTCTTTTTGTGATATGTTCTTTGTAGCAACATGAACGATACAGAATGAGTGGAGAGCAGAAATGTAGAGAGCTGTACAGCAGCAGGTAACACACCTGGTTCTGAAAGGATGAACTTTTCCAGTCTTCTCTTTCCTTATTTGGAAGAATTTGTCTTTTTTTGGCTGGATCTTTGTTTTCAGATGTCTTTCTTTGAAACCAGGTCCCGCTGCCCTCGGGTGGGTGGTCTCAGTGGGAGTTACAGGAAGTGCAGTTCTGCTTCAGCAGACACATGTCACCTTCTGTTTTCCCCACAGTCACCATTGAGCATTCGTGGCTCCTTGTTCTCTGCAAGGCGGAGCAGCAGAGCAAGTCTTTTCAGTTTCAAAGCTCGAGGAAGAGATATCGGATCTGAGACTGAATTTGCCGATGATGAGCACAGCATCTTCGGGGACAACGAGAGCCGAAGGGGCTCCCTGTTTGTGCCCCACAGACCTCGGGAGCGGCGCAGCAGTAACATCAGCCAAGCCAGTAGGTCCCCCCCAGTGCTGCCAGTGAACGGGAAGATGCACAGCGCTGTCGACTGCAATGGTGTGGCCTCCTTGGTAGACGGACTCTCCGCCCTCATGCTCCCCAATGCACAACTTCTGCCAGAGGTGATAATAGATAAGGCAACTTCTGATGCAGCGTAAGCGTTTTAAATTGAACAGCTTCTTTTCTGAGTTATAATATTATTATGGGGGTTTCCTGGGGGCTCAGTGGTAAAGAATCCACCTGCCAATGGAGGAGACACCGGTTCAATCCCTGGATATGGAAGATCCCCTGGAGAAGGAAATAGCAACCCACCCGAGTATTCTTGCCTGGGAAATCCCATGGGCACAGGTGCCTGAAGGGCTACAGTCCATGGGGCTGCAAAAGTTGGACATGACTGAGCCACTAAACAACAACAACAAACATTTTCTGAGTTTATAAGTCCAGTTGTATTAAAAGGTCTTTCTTAACACACCTTAACTGAGCCCTCAGTATGCAGGATAGAGTTGTAAGCAGTATAATGCAAAGATACGTACAGTGTGATCTTTAGCCTCAAGAAAGTTTCAGTACTTATGGAGTGTAAGGGCTGATGCACGAAAAGCTCAGTAACATCGGCGAATTCCACATTCTTTTTGTGATATGTTCTTTGTAGCAACATGAACGATACAGAATGAGTGGAGAGCAGAAATGTAGAGAGCTGTACAGCAGCAGGTAACACACCTGGTTCTGAAAGGATGAACTTTTCCAGTCTTCTCTTTCCTTATTTGGAAGAATTTGTCTTTTTTTGGCTGGATCTTTGTTTTCAGATGTCTTTCTTTGAAACCAGGTCCCGCTGCCCTCGGGTGGGTGGTCTCAGTGGGAGTTACAGGAAGTGCAGTTCTGCTTCAGCAGACACATGTCACCTTCTGTTTTCCCCACAGTCACCATTGAGCATTCGTGGCTCCTTGTTCTCTGCAAGGCGGAGCAGCAGAGCAAGTCTTTTCAGTTTCAAAGCTCGAGGAAGAGATATCGGATCTGAGACTGAATTTGCCGATGATGAGCACAGCATCTTCGGGGACAACGAGAGCCGAAGGGGCTCCCTGTTTGTGCCCCACAGACCTCGGGAGCGGCGCAGCAGTAACATCAGCCAAGCCAGTAGGTCCCCCCCAGTGCTGCCAGTGAACGGGAAGATGCACAGCGCTGTCGACTGCAATGGTGTGGTCTCCTTGGTAGACGGACCCTCCGCCCTCATGATCCCCAATGGACAACTTCTGCCAGAGGTGATAATAGATAAGGCAACTTCTGATGACAGCGTAAGGACGTTTTAAATAGCTCAGGCATGGCTCAGCCCTTTCCTGCATCCATCATTCTCTCTCCTGCAGGGGCCTTCTCTCCGGTCTTGTGAATGGCTCTGCATCTTGCAGTACTTTTTCATGCTAGAAACACACCCTTAACTGTTTAATGTAATCCTCATACTCTTATTGTAGGTATCCAATTCCAAGATATTTAAAACCCCATTTTTGAAAAAAAGGAATTTATTTACTGATATTATAGTTGATTATGAATCATTCCCTTAGAAAGCAGTTTATAGAAGATTTTATATGTATGTATGTATCAGCACAAGATGCATTGATAATGCTAATATCATTAGTTGATGATAAGTCCCATGTCTGTAAGGAGATTTGGGTTATTTGCTACCTACTGCTGTTTTTTTCAAGTCACTACTATATGTATACCTTATTGTAAGGAATCTTATTTGTATTCTTAATAATTAATAATAGTAATATTAATAGCAGACAAATTAGTGTTTATAACCCTAAGAGGTGATATATTACTATCCCTGTTATACACATGGAGAAACTGAGGCACGGGGAAGTATAACAGTTTGTGCAAAGTCATTCAGGTAATAAATGACAGTCGTAAAATCCAAACAGAGGCCCTCTGTTTTAGAGCTTGTGCTCTTAACCACCACGCTTTCTTTCCAGAATGTAGTAAACTTCTTGGAAATAACTTAGAAAAACTGTTTTTCCCCACACATAAATGAAACATACAATTTTCATGAAAAAATACCAGAACTCTTTTATCTGGAATATATAAATAAAACCATCATATCCAAAACATACATATAAATGCAAACATACACATATAAAGACAAAAAAATAAAACAACCTTTCCAAAACAATAATTTCGAGAGTTTGGAAGTCTGAGTGGTGTGAGAAAAGGGTATGATAAGATTCAAAAGTGAGTTCTTTCTGGTTTTAGAGTTTCTACGTTACTTCTTAAGGCCACTCACATGTTATATTCCATTGCTTGATATCAGAAAGGCTTTGACTAACCTAACAAGCTCTGAGCTCCTGTTACATATTCACCAGTTCATGCTTACTGACAATAAAGTATTTCAAGTGAGAGTGAAGTTCCATCAAAGCCATGGCCACCCATATATTTTCATTTGAATGAATGCATGTGCTTTTAGGTCACGTGTGACCTCTGTGCTTGCATGATATAGCTTCAGCCCTCTGTCAAGGTATTTTTCTTATTAAATGAGCATGTTAAATCTCCATGGAATCAGATCTTTATTATGTTTTGCTTTTCAACAATGTATATTACCTGTAAAAGATTATATAATATGAAGAAAAAGATTAGATAATATGTATCATATTTAGAGATTATTTCCCATTTTTGAATTAAGTGTTCCACTTAATGCTTTATTTTTACAACAGGAAAATCAGTATCACTCTAAATCCTAAAACTACAAAACTGGAATAACTAGTGAATACTTTCAGATTCAATAGAAATGCAAAACATAATAGTGTGAAATAATGTACAGTTTAGATAAAAATATTGCATGAGGAAAATACTATAACCTTGACACCTGAGAAATGTCTGTATGGAGAAAAAATTATTTAATCAACACAGCTATTTGTTTGACTTGAGGGAAAAAGAAATCTCTGCTTCTATAAAGTCAGTAAATTAGAGACTGTATCAGAGAAAACATGATTATAGAGTGATTGCTGTAAGAAGCCACCTGCAAATATATGTGTATGTGCCTTTGCACATATATAGACATGCATATACACATACACAATGCAAATATTTATGCCTGTTTGTCTATGTTTTAATATGTACACATACATAACTATGTCTGAGCAACTTTACAACTCTAGATTTGTATATCCATATGCTTGTAGAATGGTATGTGTGTGTGTATACACATATACATACATATCACTTATAAGTAGGTAGATAAATAGATAATAAGTGTAAAGTTGTATACTTTTCTATGTGTATAAATGTGAGTGTCCTTCACTGAACTGGCACAGTGTTTCAATATTGGAAGTCTGAGTGGTGTGAGAAAAGGGTATGATAAGATTCAAAAGTGAGTTCTTTCTGGTTTTAGAGTTTCTCGTTACTTCTTAAGGCCACTCACATGTTATATTCCATTGCTTGATATCAGAAAGGCTTTGACTAACCTAACAAGCTCTGAGCTCCTGTTACATATTCACCAGTTCATGCTTACTGACAATAAAGTATTTCAAGTGAGAGTGAAGTTCCATCAAAGCCATGGCCACCCATATATTTTCATTTGAATGAATGCATGTGCTTTTAGGTCACGTGTGACCTCTGTGCTTGCATGATATAGCTTCAGCCCTCTGTCAAGGTATTTTTCTTATTAAATGAGCATGTTAAATCTCCATGGAATCAGATCTTTATTATGTTTTGCTTTTCAACAATGTATATTACCTGTAAAAGATTATATAATATGAAGAAAAAGATTAGATAATATGTATCATATTTAGAGATTATTTCCCATTTTTGAATTAAGTGTTCCACTTAATGCTTTATTTTTACAACAGGAAAATCAGTATCACTCTAAATCCTAAAACTACAAAACTGGAATAACTAGTGAATACTTTCAGATTCAATAGAAATGCAAAACATAATAGTGTGAAATAATGTACAGTTTAGATAAAAATATTGCATGAGGAAAATACTATAACCTTGACACCTGAGAAATGTCTGTATGGAGAAAAAATTATTTAATCAACACAGCTATTTGGTTGACTTGGGGGAAAAAAGAAATCTCTGCTTCTATAAAGTCAGTAAATTAGAGACTGTATCAGAGAAAACATGATTATAGAGTGATTGCTGTAAGAAGCCACCTGCAAATATATGTGTATGTGCCTTTGCACATATATAGACATGCATATACACATACACAATGCAAATATTTATGCCTGTTTGTCTATGTTTTAATATGTACACATACATAACTATGTCTGAGCAACTTTACAACTCTAGATTTGTATATCCATATGCTTGTAGAATGGTATGTGTGTGTGTATACACATATACATACATATCACTTATAAGTAGGTAGATAAATAGATAATAAGTGTAAAGTTGTATACTTTTCTATGTGTATAAATGTGAGTGTCCTTCACTGAACTGGCACAGTGTTTCAATATTGAATTAGTTGGCAAGATTTAGAAATAAGACATCTTCACATAAAAATGGGTATACCTGGTAAGACTGAGCTCATCTTCCTGCATGGCAGCAATCCTTCGGAGCCTCTTTTAGATGGAGCTTACATTCTCTGTTTTGCTACAGTTTCCAGCTGTCTTAATTGTGCTTTTCCAACTGAGTCATTTATCTTGATAGACTCAGAGCAGTTCAGGAGCTCTTCTTTGGCATGAGAATCATTACCATTGCCTCTATTATTGCTGTATCCCAACAAAGAATAATTACAAAAGTGTCTCAGAAAACCCTGAGGCTTACACACACACCACCTCACCTCTCCACTTGTTTCTCAAAGGACTCTGGTATTTACACGCACATCACCTCACCACTCCACTTGTTTCTCAGAGAACACTGGGATTTACACACACACCACCTCACTACTCCACTTGTTTCTCAAAGGACACTGGTATTTACACGCACATCACCTCACCACTCCACTTGTTTCTCAGAGAACACTGGTATTTACACACACATCACCTGACCACTCCACTTGTTTGGCTGTTTTCACATTAGGACTCTTACATGCTAAAACTACCTGAATAAATTAGAGACACCCAGAAAGATAATGATAATGATTGTAACAATAAAAGCAGCTCATTTTACTTTTTGTTTCCTAACTATTAATTCATTTAATCCTCATAGCAAGATTGTGATATAAGTGCTATGATGATTCCCATTTACCACTGATAAAGCAGAGACCAAGAGATTAAATAACTTCTATGATATATAGCCAGTAAGTGGCAGAACCATGACTCAAATTAACAGTCTAGACTATAATTACTCACTACAACTGTGAGAGCAAGATTTTATTTTCTACCTACAATTTATTGGAATTCCATTGTTAAAACTATAATTAATCGTCTTTTTTTCCAGGGTACCCAAAACAAATACACAATGCAATCTGAGCAACTTTACAATTTCTAGATTTGTATATCCATATGCTTGTAGAATGGTATGTGTGTGTGTATACACTATACATACATATCACTTATAAGTAGGTAGATAAATAGATAATAAGTGTAAAGTTGTATACTTTTCTATGTGTATAAATGTGAGTGTCCTTCACTGAACTGGCACAGTGTTTCAATATTGAATTAGTTGGCAAGATTTAGAAATAAGACATCTTCACATAAAAATGGGTATACCTGGTAAGACTGAGCTCATCTTCCTGCATGGCAGCAATCCTTGGAGCCTCTTTTAGATGGAGCTTACATTCTCTGTTTTGCTACAGTTTCCAGCTGTCTTAATTGTGCTTTTCCAACTGAGTCATTTATCTTGATAGACTCAGAGCAGTTCAGGAGCTCTTCTTTGGCATGAGAATCATTACCATTGCCTCTATTATTGCTGTATCCCAACAAAGAATAATTACAAAAGTGTCTCAGAAAACCCTGAGGCTTACACACACACCACCTCACCTCTCCACTTGTTTCTCAAAGGACTCTGGTATTTACACGCACATCACCTCACCACTCCACTTGTTTCTCAGAGAACACTGGGATTTACACACACACCACCTCACTACTCCACTTGTTTCTCAAAGGACACTGGTATTTACACGCACATCACCTCACCACTCCACTTGTTTCTCAGAGAACACTGGTATTTACACACACATCACCTGACCACTCCACTTGTTTGGCTGTTTTCACATTAGGACTCTTACATGCTAAAACTACCTGAATAAATTAGAGACACCCAGAAAGATAATGATAATGATTGTAACAATAAAAGCAGCTCATTTTACTTTTTGTTTCCTAACTATTAATTCATTTAATCCTCATAGCAAGATTGTGATATAAGTGCTATGATGATTCCCATTTACCACTGATAAAGCAGAGACCAAGAGATTAAATAACTTCTATGATATATAGCCAGTAAGTGGCAGAACCATGACTCAAATTAACAGTCTAGACTATAATTACTCACTACAACTGTGAGAGCAAGATTTTATTTTCTACCTACAATTTATTGGAATTCCATTGTTAAAACTATAATTAATCGTCTTTTTTTTTCCAGGGTACAACCAATCAAATACACAAGAAAAGACGTCACAGTTCTTACCTCCTTTCTGAGGATATGTTGAATGATCCCAATCTCAGACAAAGGGCAATGAGTAGGGCAAGCATCTTAACAAACACTGTAGAAGGTATGGAATAGTATTATCTTTACTATACAGATTATTAAACAAAATTCAGATAAATCCTGGTCAGCCCTAAATAGATATAGCAAGTATTTAGGAAGAATTCAAAGAAAATAAAATGTTTATAAACAAGGGTAAGGCTAACCAATGGATACTAATGGAATTGTATTTATATGCTTAAAAAGTATATAAAGTTATTAGTGATTAAAGATGGGCTTTGGGTGGTATGACTTTTCAGAGATAAATAACTTTATGGTATTAAATGAATAAAGTGAGGGTGACCTAGGGCTATGTGGTTCTCTCACCACATACTCTTAAAAACTTTACATAGTCTCTCAGAATTGACCATTATTTCTAACAGGCGAGAAAACAGTACAACACAATACAATTCTGTAAGTTGCTGCCTCCGAGCACATTCTATATAGAATTGTAAAATAGTAAGATGGTACATGATATCTTTTAAGACAGTGATACAAAGGCATTAGAGAAAGCAGTTTAGAGAATATGATGTGAACGAACAGTAGTGGTCAGCCAAAGGGTGGCAATTTCAGCAATATGTTAGCGCCCACCATCTCTCCCCACACCGTGTCTCTGGCACCACCTTGTCCAAGGGCCCATGATGGGCCCAGACAGAGTTTTCACCCACCTCCTAAGTTGATGATGAGAGCTAAATGGGCTAATACTATGGACCACCTATTGCATGAGTAGCTCTATAAATTATTTCTAGTCTCTTTGTCCTGGGATTATTTCCACCTTTGACCTAGCAAAAGCTTTTCCTGGGGAGAATAGAAGTGTTTTATTGTTGTAACAGGATTCAGGACACATGGGAATGTATATATAGGTTTACATACATTTATCTTAAAATATACCTTATCTTTATTAAGAAAACATCGATTCTCTTGTTTAACGTTACATGTTAAGTGCTTGTTTCGCTTGGAAATATCCGTATATGCTCTCATTCATTAATTTCACTGCCTTCTCCTTATGATTGATCTAGTAAATAAATGTGTGATATAAGATTTTTATGTAATATGCTATGCCTTCATAAAAACAGTACTGTTAAATTTGCAAAGTATAAACCAGAAGACTTGTTTCAGTGTAAAACTAAGTTTTGCAAATGAGTAGGGCAAGCATCTCAAGGAAATTTTTATATGCTTAAAAGTCAGCCCTAAATAGATATAGCAAGTATTTAGGAAGAATTCAAAGAAAATAAAATGTTTATAAACAAGGGTAAGGCTAACCAATGGATACTAATGGAATTGTATTTATATGCTTAAAAAGTATATAAAGTTATTAGTGATTAAAGATGGGCTTTGGGTGGTATGACTTTTCAGAGATAAATAACTTTATGGTATTAAATGAATAAAGTGAGGGTGACCTAGGGCTATGTGGTTCTCTCACCACATACTCTTAAAAACTTTACATAGTCTCTCAGAATTGACCATTATTTCTAACAGGCGAGAAAACAGTACAACACAATACAATTCTGTAAGTTGCTGCCTCCGAGCACATTCTATATAGAATTGTAAAATAGTAAGATGGTACATGATATCTTTTAAGACAGTGATACAAAGGCATTAGAGAAAGCAGTTTAGAGAATATGATGTGAACGAACAGTAGTGGTCAGCCAAAGGGTGGCAATTTCAGCAATATGTTAGCGCCCACCATCTCTCCCCACACCGTGTCTCTGGCACCACCTTGTCCAAGGGCCCATGATGGGCCCAGACAGAGTTTTCACCCACCTCCTAAGTTGATGATGAGAGCTAAATGGGCTAATACTATGGACCACCTATTGCATGAGTAGCTCTATAAATTATTTCTAGTCTCTTTGTCCTGGGATTATTTCCACCTTTGACCTAGCAAAAGCTTTTCCTGGGGAGAATAGAAGTGTTTTATTGTTGTAACAGGATTCAGGACACATGGGAATGTATATATAGGTTTACATACATTTATCTTAAAATATACCTTATCTTTATTAAGAAAACATCGATTCTCTTGTTTAACGTTACATGTTAAGTGCTTGTTTCGCTTGGAAATATCCGTATATGCTCTCATTCATTAATTTCACTGCCTTCTCCTTATGATTGATCTAGTAAATAAATGTGTGATATAAGATTTTTATGTAATATGCTATGCCTTCATAAAAACAGTACTGTTAAATTTGCAAAGTATAAACCAGAAGACTTGTTTCAGTGTTAAAGTGTATTGTTGATGTGTATTTGGTTAGGCATAAACTGTACAATATGCAAATGATTAACTTGGTGTTCTCTGTTGTTTTTCTTTTTCTCTCAGAACTTGAGGAGTCCAGACAGAAATGTCCACCTTGGTGGTACAGATTTGCACATACATTCTTGATCTGGAATTGCTCTCCATATTGGATAAAATTTAAAAAATTGATCTATTTTATTGTAATGGATCCTTTTGTAGATCTTGCTATTACCATTTGTATAGTTTTAAACACATTGTTCATGGCTATGGAACATCACCCAATGACTGAGAACTTCAAAAACGTGCTCAGCGTGGGAAATTTGGTAAGTCTGTTAATGTATATTATAGACTCAGAGCTTCTCTCTCTGGTTGTCATGATTATCATTTCATTTTTTTTTTATAAATTTTTTTAAGTCAGATGGATATACAGCTAGGTAATTTTGTATGCCCAGAATTCACAATATTAATTATTGCATAAAGTCAAGTGTCAGATGATAGACACTATTTTAAGATACTTTTGCAGGCATATCGAGGCCTATAAATAGCAGTACTGTTTCCAAAATGGGTTACCATCTTGGGAGTCAGTGCGTGTTTATTTTCTGCCAGGCATGACTGTTAGCAGCAACACTTTGAAAACTCAGTATACTATCTTACCTATTTCATAATTATATTGCAACCTCCTTGTGAGTACATACCCTACATGTTTACAGAAAAATTATGGATACTTTGTTTTTGACAGATGAAGTATTCAGGCCTTTGGAGTCCCAAAGTCCTTGAGATTGAGTCCTGGCTTTACTTCCTACTGGTTATATGACCTTGGGAAAATTGTTGAATATCTATAATCTTTAATTTTCTTGTTTATGTACTAAAAACATTTTTATTTACAAAATCATTATTTATTTCTAATATAGCAATAATAATTTATTTATCATATTATTGAGAAGAATAAACACTTTCTACTTACTAGCCAGTCATATAATAAGTACTGAAGCAATTAAACCTGTTGTCATCAATCATCGCGGTTTATTTTTAAAAAATGTTTATTGGAGTATAGTTGATTGACAATAATGTATTAGTTTCTGCTGTACCGCAAAGTGAATTAGTTAAACACATACATCTAGATGTATCTAGAATAATCTTTCTAGATTATTTTCCCTTATAGGTCACAGTAGAGTATTAGGTAGAGCTCCCTGTGCTACTCAGTAATTCCTTATTAGTTATCTGTTTTATATAATTATCACACTTTCAGCTCTAAAGGGATATTTAGAAACCAAAATGATTAAACTGGACACAAAAGATATAAGGGGGAAGGGGCCATGTCATAGTTTTTTTTTTTTTAAACCATTTGTATAGTTTTAAACACATTGTTCATGGCTATGGAACATCACCCAATGACTGAGAACTTCAAAAACGTGCTCAGCGTGGGAAATTTGGTAAGTCTGTTAATGTATATTATAGACTCAGAGCTTCTCTCTCTGGTTGTCATGATTATCATTTCATTTTTTTTTTATAAATTTTTTTAAGTCAGATGGATATACAGCTAGGTAATTTTGTATGCCCAGAATTCACAATATTAATTATTGCATAAAGTCAAGTGTCAGATGATAGACACTATTTTAAGATACTTTTGCAGGCATATCGAGGCCTATAAATAGCAGTACTGTTTCCAAAATGGGTTACCATCTTGGGAGTCAGTGCGTGTTTATTTTCTGCCAGGCATGACTGTTAGCAGCAACACTTTGAAAACTCAGTATACTATCTTACCTATTTCATAATTATATTGCAACCTCCTTGTGAGTACATACCCTACATGTTTACAGAAAAATTATGGATACTTTGTTTTTGACAGATGAAGTATTCAGGCCTTTGGAGTCCCAAAGTCCTTGAGATTGAGTCCTGGCTTTACTTCCTACTGGTTATATGACCTTGGGAAAATTGTTGAATATCTATAATCTTTAATTTTCTTGTTTATGTACTAAAAACATTTTTATTTACAAAATCATTATTTATTTCTAATATAGCAATAATAATTTATTTATCATATTATTGAGAAGAATAAACACTTTCTACTTACTAGCCAGTCATATAATAAGTACTGAACGAATTAAACCTGTTGTCATCAATCATCGCGGTTTATTTTTAAAAAATGTTTATTGGAGTATAGTTGATTGACAATAATGTATTAGTTTCTGCTGTACCGCAAAGTGAATTAGTTAAACACATACATCTAGATGTATCTAGAATAATCTTTCTAGATTATTTTCCCTTATAGGTCACAGTAGAGTATTAGGTAGAGCTCCCTGTGCTACTCAGTAATTCCTTATTAGTTATCTGTTTTATATAATTATCACACTTTCACTGAATCAATAGAAATAAGCCTTAAGAACAAGAATATTTAGAAACCAAAATGATTAAACTGGACACAAAAGATATAAGGGAAGACCAGAAGGGATCTGTAGGCTTTAGGAAGATCCAGGATTCTTCCTGAAGTTAGGGAAGTTGACACTGGAGTAATCTCTTAGATGGGCAGTGATGATCACACTCAGTGCCTTATGGCAAACAGAAAGTGCTCGTTTCCAACAATCTGCATGAGCCAGGCGGAAGTTCTGTTTCACAGCCAAAAGGTTCCAACTTGTGACTCCATAAGTCATGAATAACTCTGGATGTCTTTGTGAAACATCTAAATAAAATAATTTTGCTTTAGCCATGGTTTCAAACCAAGTGACATTTAAAGGCAAAGAGTGTTTCTCAGTTGGTCTCTCCAAAATTTCTCATGAATATTCCCAGGCGGGATGTTTAAAACTCATGTGCTCTGAGTTTACCTTCTTCTTTCTCTTCCTAATTGCACAAGGGCAGGACTATCTGGTTTCTCATTGTTGGCAGAGGTCAGATCATGAGAACCAGTACATTCTCATTGCATCACTGTGAATTCAAAAATGATTCATCATGTTTCTTGTCTAAAACTACAGTCTTAAGTCTGGGTGGTCGCTTCTAGTCTTCTTGATGCTGTATTAGTTTACAAACAACTCACACAGTTATAGAGCTTACCATTTCCCTTTGAACCTTCTTTGGTCAGTTTCTTTGAATCCAATTGTACCTGAGTGGTTCTCATAAGTCCTTCACTGTTGCCTTTTAAAGTTTATCATATTATTGAGAAGAATAAACACTTTCTACTTACTAGCCAGTCATATAATAAGTACTGACAATTAAACCTGTTGTCATCAATCATCGCGGTTTATTTTTAAAAAATGTTTATTGGAGTATAGTTGATTGACAATAATGTATTAGTTTCTGCTGTACCGCAAAGTGAATTAGTTAAACACATACATCTAGATGTATCTAGAATAATCTTTCTAGATTATTTTCCCTTATAGGTCACAGTAGAGTATTAGGTAGAGCTCCCTGTGCTACTCAGTAATTCCTTATTAGTTATCTGTTTTATATAATTATCACACTTTCACTGAATCAATAGAAATAAGCCTTAAGAACAAGAATATTTAGAAACCAAAATGATTAAACTGGACACAAAAGATATAAGGGAAGACCAGAAGGGATCTGTAGGCTTTAGGAAGATCCAGGATTCTTCCTGAAGTTAGGGAAGTTGACACTGGAGTAATCTCTTAGATGGGCAGTGATGATCACACTCAGTGCCTTATGGCAAACAGAAAGTGCTCGTTTCCAACAATCTGCATGAGCCAGGCGGAAGTTCTGTTTCACAGCCAAAAGGTTCCAACTTGTGACTCCATAAGTCATGAATAACTCTGGATGTCTTTGTGAAACATCTAAATAAAATAATTTTGCTTTAGCCATGGTTTCAAACCAAGTGACATTTAAAGGCAAAGAGTGTTTCTCAGTTGGTCTCTCCAAAATTTCTCATGAATATTCCCAGGCGGGATGTTTAAAACTCATGTGCTCTGAGTTTACCTTCTTCTTTCTCTTCCTAATTGCACAAGGGCAGGACTATCTGGTTTCTCATTGTTGGCAGAGGTCAGATCATGAGAACCAGTACATTCTCATTGCATCACTGTGAATTCAAAAATGATTCATCATGTTTCTTGTCTAAAACTACAGTCTTAAGTCTGGGTGGTCGCTTCTAGTCTTCTTGATGCTGTATTAGTTTACAAACAACTCACACAGTTATAGAGCTTACCATTTCCCTTTGAACCTTCTTTGGTCAGTTTCTTTGAATCCAATTGTACCTGAGTGGTTCTCATAAGTCCTTCACTGTTGCCTTTTTAAGTGAGTCCTTCGATGCCATGTCATGTGTTAATGATGTTTTGTCATCACTTTTGTGTCAAAGCTTTGGAAATCTTTGAGGCTTCCCTGGTGGCTCAGGTGGTAAAGAATCTGCCTGCAGTGCAGGAGATCCGGTTTCATTCTCTGAGTCAGGAAGATCCATTGGAGATGAGAACAACTACCCACTCCAGTTTCTTGTCTGGAGAATTCCATGGACTGAGGAGCCTGGCGGGCTACAGTCCGTGGGGTCGCCAAGAGTCAGACACTATTGAGCAACTAACACTTTCACTTTGGAAATCTACTTTAGCTGCCACTGTATCAATTAAATACTTTTTCCTATTCTATTGATAACTCTTTAAAGAGTGAGTCAACTTGTTCCTTATTACTCTAGAAGTAGTCAGAACGAAAAAAAAGGCTGGCTCAGAATTTCAGTATCAATCTGTTTCCTTTTTATTGTCTTCCAGAATAACTTGTTGACCTATGTAAATATTTTGCAAAGAATTTCTGTCTTAATTTTCAAAGGTTTTACTTATAGTTTTAGTATGGTCTTCTGACATGCTGTCTAAAGGTGATGAGAATGGATAGGAGAGCTTCTTAACCCTTTAATGCTTGTATTATAAGTATAGGAATAGTGATATTTGGTTTATAGGATAAAATGAAATAATGATAAATGTTTTTAAAGTATCTAGCTAACACATTGTCTGAAACATAGTAAATGCTATCAATCATTATTATCATTAGGTTGATTTTGTATATTCTAATAATGCTAGAAAAATACTGTATTTCTTGTGTAGGTCTTTACTGGCATCTTTGGCTGAAATGGTATTAAAACTAATTGCCATGGATCCATATGAGTATTTCCAAGTAGGATGGAATATTTTTGACAGTCTTATTGTGACCTTAAGCTTAGTGGAGCTTTTTCTAGCAGATGTGGAAGGATTGTCAGTTCTACGATCATTCAGACTGGTAAATATAGACCAACCTTGTCATTACATTCTATATGTAAAGGGTGTTTCTTTGGTTTTATGTTACTATTTTTAAGGATTTGACAAAAATTACACACAGTTTCTCCTTTTGAACCTTCTTTGGTCAGTTTCTTTGAATCCAATTGTACCTGAGTGGTTCTCATAAGTCCTTCACTGTTGCCTTTTTAAGTGAGTCCTTCGATGCCATGTCATGTGTTAATGATGTTTTGTCATCACTTTTGTGTCAAAGCTTTGGAAATCTTTGAGGCTTCCCTGGTGGCTCAGGTGGTAAAGAATCTGCCTGCAGTGCAGGAGATCCGGTTTCATTCTCTGAGTCAGGAAGATCCATTGGAGATGAGAACAACTACCCACTCCAGTTTCTTGTCTGGAGAATTCCATGGACTGAGGAGCCTGGCGGGCTACAGTCCGTGGGGTCGCCAAGAGTCAGACACTATTGAGCAACTAACACTTTCACTTTGGAAATCTACTTTAGCTGCCACTGTATCAATTAAATACTTTTTCCTATTCTATTGATAACTCTTTAAAGAGTGAGTCAACTTGTTCCTTATTACTCTAGAAGTAGTCAGAACGAAAAAAAAGGCTGGCTCAGAATTTCAGTATCAATCTGTTTCCTTTTTATTGTCTTCCAGAATAACTTGTTGACCTATGTAAATATTTTGCAAAGAATTTCTGTCTTAATTTTCAAAGGTTTTACTTATAGTTTTAGTATGGTCTTCTGACATGCTGTCTAAAGGTGATGAGAATGGATAGGAGAGCTTCTTAACCCTTTAATGCTTGTATTATAAGTATAGGAATAGTGATATTTGGTTTATAGGATAAAATGAAATAATGATAAATGTTTTTAAAGTATCTAGCTAACACATTGTCTGAAACATAGTAAATGCTATCAATCATTATTATCATTAGGTTGATTTTGTATATTCTAATAATGCTAGAAAAATACTGTATTTCTTGTGTAGGTCTTTACTGGCATCTTTGCGGCTGAAATGGTATTAAAACTAATTGCCATGGATCCATATGAGTATTTCCAAGTAGGATGGAATATTTTTGACAGTCTTATTGTGACCTTAAGCTTAGTGGAGCTTTTTCTAGCAGATGTGGAAGGATTGTCAGTTCTACGATCATTCAGACTGGTAAATATAGACCAACCTTGTCATTACATTCTATATGTAAAGGGGTGTTTCTTTGGTTTTATGTTACTATTTTTTTTAAACTTTTGGAGGTTTGATTCAAAAGATAAGATTAGATCTCAATAGCCAGTAAAAAAAAGTTCATCCAGTAGCAAACATACTTTAAAAGCTCAAAACCACATGACTTTTAATTTAGGATCTTGAAGACATATTCAATTGCATATGCTAGTATAATGGTAGGACAGTAACTTATATCACAATTAGTAGCTCATAGTTTATAGAATTTCGATCATTATAATATGTTCATTGCTTTGTGGATTTCATAATTAAAGATTATCCCCTCAAAATAATTGTCTAATCTCTAAAATATTAAAAAGTGATGACTTTTTAATGCTTTTTCCCTCTAACATATTGGCCTTTTTCCTTGTGTCAGCAGAAAAATCATTATGAAAGTATCAGGAAATAGAATTTAGGATAAATTATCAATTCTAAAGACTATCAATACTATGATAAGAGGCTTCCATAATGATCCAGAACTAAAATTACATTTCCTTCAAAATATGTGTGGTAATTGAATAATGGCAAATGTAGCAAACAGGAATATTGAGAGTAGGTAAAAATGAATAATAGAAATAACCAATTTTAACCAGGTGATAATGGCAATATTTTAGAACTAAACTTTGAAACAAAAGTGAATACTGGAAACTTTGAGAACTTTTTCATAAAAGTTAATAAGTTTTGGAAGCGACAGAAAGACAGACATGGACAGTGGACATATGGACATTGTGGGAAAGGAACAGTGGGTGAGAGGCGTAAAGGAAGTAGCATGAAGGCCTGTACTATCATAAGTGAAGAAAATAGCTATAGTCATTGCTCTGTGAAAAAAGGGGATCCTTCAGGGGTGCTGTGTGATGGTTGGGAGGGGAGGGAAGGGGGGGATATACATGTGATTAATCTGAGAACATGCATGTCTGTGAACAACAAAACTCTGTAAAAGTTAAAAGTAAAATAAAGGTTTAAAAAAAAAAAAAAACTCAAAAAATACAAAAAAAAAAAAAAAAAAAAGTTAATAAGTTTTGTGTTTACTCTTAGCTCCGAGTTTTCAAGTTAGCAAAATCCTGGCCAACACTGAACATGCTGATCAAGATCATTGGCAATTCTGTGGGGGCTCTGGGTAACCTCACCTTGGTGTTGGCCATCATCGTCTTCATTTTCGCTGTGGTCGGCATGCAGCTCTTCGGTAAAAGCTACAAAGAATGCGTCTGTAAGATCAATGAAGACTGCACACTCCCTCGCTGGCACATGAATGACTTCTTCCACTCCTTCCTGATTGTGTTCCGGGTGCTGTGTGGAGAGTGGATAGAGACCATGTGGGACTGCATGGAGGTCGCTGGTCAAGCCATGTGCCTTATTGTTTACATGATGGTTATGGTCATTGGAAACCTGGTGGTATGTAATCACATGTTCGTGCATTTAAATTCTCCATAGAAAATTATTATGATACAGTCATTTATTTTTAAAATTATAGGATTAATTAGATCTGAAGCTATTAATTATAAGGGAATATTGGCCATTTAATTCAGTAAAGAACAAAAAACAAAATGAAATATCTTAATTTCTCAGCTAGATAACACATATTTATAGCTTTCACAATATTTATTTTAACGGAAAGTTTCTATTTTTCTACTTCTTTCAGTTTGATACTCATGTCACATGAATTAAATCTGCACTTTTCATGTCATTTAAATATTGATTCAAATATGAAGCTATGCTAGTAAATAGAATATGATTAAATTAATACTACCAGAAATTAATTTATAACAGAACAAAGCAAATGGAAGGACTAATCCTGCTGTAAGAGGACTCACATTATGTAAGACTAGCATCTGTAAAATGTACCAGCAAACTATATGGCCTATGGGTCAACCTCTATACACTGCCTGTTTTTGTATGACCCTGCAAAGCTAAAATGTTTTCTACATTTTAAAATAGCTTAAAAATCTAAAGAAAAGTATTTTTGGCACATAGAAGTTTTATGAAATTCCAATTTCAGTTTCCATAAGCAAAATTTATTGAACATAGACCTGCTCGTTCATTTCCATGTAGTCTGTGGCTGTTTTACTCTACATGGAAAGGTCTGAGTAGTCTCCATAGAGATTCTTTGTCCTACAAAGCCTAGATAATTTACCACCTGGCCCTTTCATAGAAAAAGTTTGCCCACCACTACTCTATTATAGCATCTCTTTTACAAGTGATCTACTTCTCCATTGGGCTTCCCTGGTGACTCAGACGGTAGAGAATCTGCCTACAATGCTGGAGACCTGGGTTTGATCCTGGGTCAGGAAGATCCCCTGGAGAAGGGAATGACTACCCACTACCCACTTCAGTATTTTTGTCTGGAGAATCTTACGGACAGAGGAGCCTGGCGGACTACAGTCCATGGGGTCTCAAAGAATTAGACACTACTAAGTGACTAACACTTTCATTTTCATTTACTATGCCATTAGTGTTTTCTTGCCTTATATGCCTTCTCTCTTTGCTTCTCTTTTATACCAGCCTGTTGGTAGGAATTTTCAAGCTTAGAGGCAGGAGACAGTTGGGGTAAGGTGTTCTTCAATGACTCACTTCAATTTTAAAAGCCATCATGCTTGTTTCGTAGAGTTGGTCAGCCTGTCATCAGGCTGCTCACCAGGCACGGTTGTCTATGGTAACAGCCACATGGTCAGTATCTTCACTTCCCACTGACTTGAAAATAAATTGCTAAATTTTTTTCTTTTTGTAGCCCCCATGCCAACTTACAAATTGCTAAGGGCACAGACATAAATGTTCTCACCATAAAAAATACAATGGTAATTATTGGGCATGATGGAGATGTTCCCTGATATTATTGTGGGAGTCATTTTACAATATATAAACCTATCAAATCAACATGTTCTACGCTTTAAACTTACACAGTGTTATATGATGAATATACCTCAGCGAAGCTGGAAAAACAGCCAAATTACAAATTTGAAGAAAAAAGAAATCTATTAACATTTGCATTGATTAAGGAAACTAAAGTGTAAATGAGCCCTTGGCTTCTTATCATCATTCCTATTAGAACTCAGACAGAAACAAACATATATTTTATAGTGAAATGTATTTTTTCATTGATAGTAAAGGCCAAAATAAAAATAAGTATTCTCAACATTTCTTAATGATTCATCAAATTGATTTCTATGATTTTCTCTTTCTTACATCTCAGTTTCTTCTCTTAAACTAGATGTATTAACACGGACTTTTTTTTTTAGTTTTTTTTTTTTTTTTTTTTTCCCCATCATGCCTCTTTATTTTTATATTTATTTTTATCCATCTTTTATTCTTTGGCATATGTGGGCCTCCCATTACAGTGGCCTCTCTCGTTGCAGAGCCCCAGCTCTGGTCACATGCACACCAGAGCACTGGCTCAGTAATTGGACACACAGGTCCAGCCGCTCTGCGGCACGTGGGATCTTCCTGGGCCAGGGATCCAACCGGTGCCCCTTGCACTGCGAGGCCGACTCTCTACCCACTGGACCACCAGGGAAGCCCAACACAGACATTTTCACTTGTGCTTTTCTACTTACATATCTGAGAAATTGTTTAAGGTGAGATCAGAATCAGTGGTGAGTCCCTTTTCCTCAATTTGTTCTAGCTATGATTGTTTAAATATGAGGTAGATGTTTTTGGCCATGAAGAGACTTACATGAACGTAATTTTTCAATTATCTTTTTTACATAAAATATTTTTAAAATAATAATTTACATATTCTGAGCCCTTGTGAGAATTCTTCTTTTTATTATTTTAATAATATTCAATTCACCTGGACCCTTACCTCCAGGAAGAAAACAGAAATGTTTTTACACACAAACAGAATTTTGTTTCAAGGATAGGAGTTGTTCTGACCTCTTTTATAATCTCTTCCAGAGCCCCAGTAATTGACAATGAAGCCACCCAATCATAATGCCGTTATCTCATTTGAATTGGGTTCAATGATCAGGTCTTTTTCTTTGCTTTTAACGTCTCATTAGGTTGCAAGTTGGCACAGTTCTTGGAGAGAATATTTTATTACAAGAACTCTGCAAGTATTATATGTCCTACTTATTGCAATAAGGACATTTATCTTCTGGGGCAAATAAACACAGATCTTGGCTTAGGTTACCTTCAACACAATAGACACCAGTCACATATATTTTATAGTGAAATGTATTTTTCATTGATAGTAAAGGCCAAAATAAAAATAAGTATTCTCAACATTTCTTAATGATTCATCAAATTGATTTCTATGATTTTCTCTTTCTTACATCTCAGTTTCTTCTCTTAAACTAGATGTATTAACACGGACTTTTTTTTTTATTTTTTTTTTTTTTTTTTTTTTCCCCATCATGCCTCTTTATTTTTATATTTATTTTTATCCATCTTTTATTCTTTGGCATATGTGGGCCTCCCATTACAGTGGCCTCTCTCGTTGCAGAGCCCCAGCTCTGGTCACATGCACACCAGAGCACTGGCTCAGTAATTGGACACACAGGTCCAGCCGCTCTGCGGCACGTGGGATCTTCCTGGGCCAGGGATCCAACCGGTGCCCCTTGCACTGCGAGGCCGACTCTCTACCCACTGGACCACCAGGGAAGCCCAACACAGACATTTTCACTTGTGCTTTTCTACTTACATATCTGAGAAATTGTTTAAGGTGAGATCAGAATCAGTGGTGAGTCCCTTTTCCTCAATTTGTTCTAGCTATGATTGTTTAAATATGAGGTAGATGTTTTTGGCCATGAAGAGACTTACATGAACGTAATTTTTCAATTATCTTTTTTACATAAAATATTTTTAAAATAATAATTTACATATTCTGAGCCCTTGTGAGAATTCTTCTTTTTATTATTTTAATAATATTCAATTCACCTGGACCCTTACCTCCAGGAAGAAAACAGAAATGTTTTTACACACAAACAGAATTTTGTTTCAAGGATAGGAGTTGTTCTGACCTCTTTTATAATCTCTTCCAGAGCCCCAGTAATTGACAATGAAGCCACCCAATCATAATGCCGTTATCTCATTTGAATTGGGTTCAATGATCAGGTCTTTTTCTTTGCTTTTAACGTCTCATTAGGTTGCAAGTTGGCACAGTTCTTGGAGAGAATATTTTATTACAAGAACTCTGCAAGTATTATATGTCCTACTTATTGCAATAAGGACATTTATCTTCTGGGGCAAATAAACACAGATCTTGGCTTAGGTTACCTTCAACACAATAGACACCAGTCACAGTTTTCTTGTTCTACTTGTTTCTCACAGGTAGCAAATATTAATTAAAGGCAGATAATAAGAGAGCTTTTTAGGCCCATCAAAGGGAATTTGAACAAGGGATTCCTGCCGCAGAAACGAACTTAGAAATGGCTTCCTGGTAACGGTGAGGGAACATTCTCTTTGCATCTCAGGCAAGGTATGGCTCTGCTCCCCAGGGTTCACAGAGGCTCGGACACAGAGAGACTGATGAAGACTCTAGCTTCTCCTTTGCCCTTTCATATGTTCTTATTTATGGGTGAAGAGGTACAGAGCTCTTCATGGCTGGTTTGAGTTTTGGCCTGTATTTCTGAAAACTGGACTTACTTTATTTTTTATTTCCTATCTCCCTATTTCCCTATACCCAATTGATATAGGTCCTCAACCTATTTCTCGCTTTATTACTGAGCTCATTTAGTTCAGACAATCTTACAGCAATTGAAGAAGACCCTGATGCAAACAACCTCCAGATTGCAGTGGCCAGAATTAAGAAGGGGATAAATTATGTGAAACAAACCATATGTGAATTTATTCTAAAAGCATTTTCCAAAAAGCCAAAGATTTCCAAAGAGATAAGACGAGAAGATCTAAACTATAAAAAGGAAAACTACATCTCTAACCGCACACTTGCTGAAATGAGCAAGGATCCCAATTTCCACAAAGAAAAAGATAAAACCGGTGGTTTTGGAAACAGCCTGGACAAATACTTGATGGAAGAAAGTGATGGTCAGTCATTCATTCATAATCCCAGCCTCACAGTGACAGTGCCAATTGCACCTGGGGAATCTGATTTGGAAATTATGAACACTGAGGAACTTAGCAGTGATTCAGATAGTGAATACAGCAAAGGGGTAAGACTGTTTTTTTTACCCATCATTTCATGTTATTAACTACTATGAAATGAGTTAAAATTTCAGATTTTTGCTGTTATAAGTTTCTTTTCTGATATTGCATACTAATGGGTAACTTGTGTGTATGTGAATTTATACAGTAACTTCCTGCATAGTAAGATTTCACTTACTGGTTCTTAATAACTGATATTATCTCATTACCTAGATTTGAAAGTCCAGGAATCCTTAAGTCTTCCTTTTCTTTATTCCATTTATCATCAGTTGTAAAGTCGTGTAGTCTCCTCTTACGGTGTCTGTGGAACCCACAGCTTCTCGCGTGAGGTCCCCTTCGCCTTTGCACTCTGCCTGTGTAAACCATTCCCTGTACTGCCCCCACTCGTGCCTCTGCCTTCATTTCGCCTTCACTCTAATCCACTTGTTTGATTCGTTTTACTCAGGTTCAAGCCTCATCACTTCATTCCTTTGAAGTATCCTTGATCCCCAAGATAGATTTGAACTGTAGACTGTGGGTCTGTAGGTAAAAAAAATCTTCATAACATAACCTCAGTCAGCTGACCATCTGTGTCACCTGGCCCTCGCCCTGGGGCTCCCAGACCTGGACCAAGCCAATTTTATTCTGCGCCACACACACTCACAACCTTCATGATTTTGCTTGGGGTTTCCTTCTTCCATCAAAATTGTAAACACGTACTTCAAGACGCAGCCCTCAGCCTCCTCATGCAAAAAATTAATAGCCCTAACGAAGGGCTGAGTGAGGGTTAAATGAATTGCACATGTAAAATGCTAAGAATAGTATTCACAGTGCTCAGAAGTGCTATTTATTATTTAGCCTTATATTTTCATATTTTTATGAAATTATTACATATATCTAATGGTACTATAAACTCATTTAGAACTGGAAGCTTTTATTACAATTTTTTTGTATCCTCCTTCCCCACCTCTAGGTGCACATATTTAAATTATGATTTAGGTGCATTTTTATTAATATGGAATCTAATAATGATCACAATGAGTTTTATGACAGGATTTTTATGGTATCTCTTTAAAGTTTTAAGATATTTTTCTTCTCTTTAGATCACATTTGAAAGCATTTGACAAATACTTCCCAAACATCTTCTATCTACTTAATCCTATATTGACACCTGGGTTTCCCAGGTAGCACAGCTAAAAATCCACCTGCCAATGAAGGAGACACAAGAGATGTGGGTTCAGTCTCTGGGTTGGAAAGATCCCCTGGAGTAGGAAATGACAACCCACTCTGCTATTCTTGCCTAGAGAATTCCATGGAAAGAGGAGCCTGAGGGGCCACAGTCCAGGGGATTGCAAAGAGTCAGAGATGAGTGAGTGACTGAGCATACCCACACATATTAAAACCTAGCCTCCATGAATTTATAATGTATTTTGGAATAAAGATACACAGCTGTGGGTGTGTGTGTGTGTGTACATGTGTCCACGGGCCAAATGACCAATACTGGGTATATAGTAAATGCTCAATACTTATTGATTGAGTATATGATTAAATAAATTATGAACATATATATTTTAAGTACCCAAAGAAATTATCTCCAAGATCACAAAAGAATAAAACATTTCATTTTTTATTTTTAAAATATTTCTACAGAAGAGGTAACATCGCCAACATTCAGAAGGTGTGGTTATTTTGGTTTGAAATTAGAAAATTAGATTCCTCATACCTGGTTCAGGAGCAGTAATCTGGGTCTAGTCTCATGCGGAAAGGAAAACTAATTCAATGATCCATTTTTATTATTGTAAAGATTAGATTTGTAAAACCCTAACTGCTTGGCAGACTTTCAGAATAAGCTTGAGATTCTGGGTGTTAAAGCACTTTGATAGCTTGATTGAGCTTACCAAATATTTCTAAATTTAATTAGCCTTATATTTTCATATTTTATGAAATTATTACATATATCTAATGGTACTATAAACTCATTTAGAACTGGAAGCTTTTATTACAATTTTTTTGTATCCTCCTTCCCCACCTCTAGGTGCACATATTTAAATTATGATTTAGGTGCATTTTTATTAATATGGAATCTAATAATGATCACAATGAGTTTTATGACAGGATTTTTATGGTATCTCTTTAAAGTTTTAAGATATTTTTCTTCTCTTTAGATCACATTTGAAAGCATTTGACAAATACTTCCCAAACATCTTCTATCTACTTAATCCTATATTGACACCTGGGTTTCCCAGGTAGCACAGCGGTAAAAAATCCACCTGCCAATGCAGGAGACACAAGAGATGTGGGTTCAGTCTCTGGGTTGGAAAGATCCCCTGGAGTAGGAAATGACAACCCACTCTGCTATTCTTGCCTAGAGAATTCCATGGAAAGAGGAGCCTGAGGGGCCACAGTCCAGGGGATTGCAAAGAGTCAGAGATGAGTGAGTGACTGAGCATACCCACACATATTAAAACCTAGCCTCCATGAATTTATAATGTATTTTGGAATAAAGATACACAGCTGTGGGTGTGTGTGTGTGTGTACATGTGTCCACGGGCCAAATGACCAATACTGGGTATATAGTAAATGCTCAATACTTATTGATTGAGTATATGATTAAATAAATTATGAACATATATATTTTAAGTACCCAAAGAAATTATCTCCAAGATCACAAAAGAATAAAACATTTCATTTTTTATTTTTAAAATATTTCTACAGAAGAGGTAACATCGCCAACATTCAGAAGGTGTGGTTATTTTGGTTTGAAATTAGAAAATTAGATTCCTCATACCTGGTTCAGGAGCAGTAATCTGGGTCTAGTCTCATGCGGAAAGGAAAACTAATTCAATGATCCATTTTTATTATTGTAAAGATTAGATTTGTAAAACCCTAACTGCTTGGCAGACTTTCAGAATAAGCTTGAGATTCTGGGTGTTAAAGCACTTTGATAGCTTGATTGAGCTTACCAAATATTTCTTACATCTTAATATTTGAGAGGAATCATTTCTTACCTGGTCGTTTTTTCTTTGTTCAAAGACCGTGGCTATCTGTACATGGATTTCCTTAGTCATTGGCAAAAATCATATTCTTAGTGTATTGAACTATATACTTTTAAAGGGAATCTAATAGATCTGTCCCTTATAACAACTCATTTTCTAAGTCAAAAAGCCAGTAAGAGAAAGCAGCTTTATCTACCGTTATGAAGCTGGCTCAAGGCAGAGCAAAGATAAGAGTGCCAGTCTCGTTTTGCATGTCTGCCTTTCTTCTCCTGTCTTTGTCCCTTTCAGGGATAAAACCCATATCCCTATTGGGGTTCATACCCAGTTTGTCTCCCCTGAGATAATGAGCCACACTTCTGAAGAATTTATATACCCCATGGTATCCAGAGGTGGTTTGTAATATCATAGCATCCAGCTCTCTTTTATACTTAATGTTTAGTCGATAAGCTATTTGGTTACTGAAATAGACTGTTTTAACCATCTATAAGGCTACTCTGCCACCTGTCCCATAAACCCATCCTAAAAAACATGAAATTTAGTGCACTTAAACTGTGTTATCCAAATACCATTTAAGGGTAGCATTTAATATTCTTCATTATCCTTGAGATTTTATGACCTTGTAGTCATAACTACATGAGAAAAACATATACTTTTTCTATTTCTTCTCTGTGGTTTATGTGGTATAATATTCAGGACCATGAGGCTACCTCATAAATCATAATAAAAAATACATAAGCTAGTCTCTGAATCATGTAGCACAGTATTTGAGTTAGTAAACCCTAAACAAATGTTAGATATTATGTTTATTATTGAATTCATCATTTTTAACCTCTCAAAATTTTAGATTTTATGTTATGGATTTTGAAATTTTGTCCTTCTTCATAAGACATTTTCCATGACATATCTCAAGTGTGTCATCTTGAATATATTCAAACCTACTCTTAACTATATACTGTACTTGAGAAGTAATGAAATTTGAATATCTAGAAAATTCATTAGGTAATATTAAGCTGTTGCCATCTGTAACACCCTGCATCAAGAGTCTTTTGCTTGAATGCTTGAGATTTAAATGTTTCTAGTTGTGACTTGTTGGTTTTATTTTTCTACTTGGACCACTAAAAGAATGCACATTTCCTTATTTACCTAAAGTGTTTCTACTGCTATTCCAGGCCAACCTCTGCTCTGATTCCCCTAACCTTCAGTTTCCATTGAGTTCCCAACATTTGAACTGCTTATTCCCTCCTCTTAACTTCTCTATTTTTATTTTTGAAATAATTATTGACGAACCTTGCCTCAAAAGGCAAATCACAATTAGCCAATAGAAAATAATGCCCAACTGACTATATGCAAGTTATATAAGTCTTAAACACTATTCTGCCTTTCTTCTCCTGTCTTTGTCCCTTTCAGGGATAAAACCCATATCCCTATTGGGGTTCATACCCAGTTTGTCTCCCCTGAGATAATGAGCCACACTTCTGAAGAATTTATATACCCCATGGTATCCAGAGGTGGTTTGTAATATCATAGCATCCAGCTCTCTTTTATACTTAATGTTTAGTCGATAAGCTATTTGGTTACTGAAATAGACTGTTTTAACCATCTATAAGGCTACTCTGCCACCTGTCCCATAAACCCATCCTAAAAAACATGAAATTTAGTGCACTTAAACTGTGTTATCCAAATACCATTTAAGGGTAGCATTTAATATTCTTCATTATCCTTGAGATTTTATGACCTTGTAGTCATAACTACATGAGAAAAACATATACTTTTCTATTTCTTCTCTGTGGTTTATGTGGTATAATATTCAGGACCATGAGGCTACCTCATAAATCATAATAAAAAATACATAAGCTAGTCTCTGAATCATGTAGCACAGTATTTGAGTTAGTAAACCCTAAACAAATGTTAGATATTATGTTTATTATTGAATTCATCATTTTTAACCTCTCAAAATTTTAGATTTTATGTTATGGATTTTGAAATTTTGTCCTTCTTCATAAGACATTTTCCATGACATATCTCAAGTGTGTCATCTTGAATATATTCAAACCTACTCTTAACTATATACTGTACTTGAGAAGTAATGAAATTTGAATATCTAGAAAATTCATTAGGTAATATTAAGCTGTTGCCATCTGTAACACCCTGCATCAAGAGTCTTTTGCTTGAATGCTTGAGATTTAAATGTTTCTAGTTGTGACTTGTTGGTTTTATTTTTCTACTTGGACCACTAAAAGAATGCACATTTCCTTATTTACCTAAAGTGTTTCTACTGCTATTCCAGGCCAACCTCTGCTCTGATTCCCCTAACCTTCAGTTTCCATTGAGTTCCCAACATTTGAACTGCTTATTCCCTCCTCTTAACTTCTCTATTTTTATTTTTGAAATAATTATTGACGAACCTTGCCTCAAAAGGCAAATCACAATTAGCCAATAGAAAATAATGCCCAACTGACTATATGCAAGTTATATAAGTCTTAAACACTACCCTGAAGCATGGTGAAGAAGGCAGCATCTGGAGAAGGAATTCTTGCCATAGATCCTAGTTTTGACATTTACTAATTCCGTGATTTAACCAATTTACAAAAACCTCTGGTCATTTTTTTCTAATTTACATATATGACATATAAAATTATAATAACAAGTAAATGATTTGACTAAACAACTGCTTGTTGAAAAATAAGTGCACAATTAGCAATTATCATGTATATGAAATTGAGTAGTCGTGTACACACTATATATAAGTAGCTATTTGCTGCAGTTATGTAGGAGCTTGTGACAAATGCCTGTTCTGGACTGTTACCTACAGACTCCCTCTGCCTAAGTCTAGAAGCACTCTCAAAATCCTTACTGCAGGCCACTGTGATGGGTTGTATGGTCATAGGAAATGAACCTAAATTCATCTCTGGCTTGCCTTGATCTAGGTTTCTGAGAATTCACTTTCTTTATTCAGAGGCTGGGGATATTTTCCACATTTGTTGGTTTAAGAATCTGTATTTTGAACAGGAGAAAATAGTGTCTTTGACCTTTCCCTCTTTCCCCTTCCCATCCAGAAAACAAATCCACCCTCTCTTTCATGACCAAGTCCCTTTTTTCTGTTCTCTTCTAGCATCAGCTTTCAGATAAGCACGTTTTCTTCTTCTGATAGACAGATAGACACTCCAGAATACAATCAAAATATTTTGTCATCAAACACCTTACTAGAAAATGACCAGAGATGAGTTCAAATAAGGTGTTGAGTAAAATATCTTAAAATAGTTTTGAGGCAGTAAGTGGCATTAGAACATCAACATTTCTCTGAAGATAAGAGTCTGTCTCAGAATCGAGAAAGACCTACTGTCATCTCAGGGAACCCATGAGAATAAGGCTCTTGTCACTGTTTCTCGGAATACACACTGAACTGATGCCTCTCAGAATCAGCCTTATCCTGGGGCTCAGTGCAGCCCTCTAAGTCCTTGGCAAGCATTAACACTGCAGGTTTTCACCATTAGCAATGAAGCACTTCATCATTATGAGTCTCAAATGAAGCATGAAATGCACCCATTCATTCAGTAAATATTTATTGAGATCTACTATGCTCTAGGCACTGTGCTAATAGTTGCTGTTGGCATATGGCTTAACTGAATTCTTAAGAAGTGTAGTTCTTTTTTTCTTCTTTTTTTAAATGTGCCAAATCTCAAAATCGAAAGTTCTAAAAAACTAAATTGTTAAGTTCTTTTAAGGGAGAGTTCTTTCTTAGAGGGTTAAACAGACATCCCTTTGTTTTCAGTTATTACAGATTACTTCCATCTTTGCTTTAAACATGAAAGAAGGGCTTCCCTGGTGCTCCAGTGGGTAAGGACACTGCCTTGCACTGCAGGGGGCGCCAGTTTGATCCCTGGCCTGGGAGGATCCCACATGCCCTGGAACGACTGGACCGGTGTGTTCAACTACCGAGCATGAGTTCTGGAGCACATGAGCCCAGAGCCAGTGCTCTGCAGCGAGAGAGGCCACTGCAATGGAAGGCCCACACAGGCCAAAGAACAAAGATGGAAATAAATGAAAGACCAATAGAAGTGGTCAAAAAAAAAAAAAAAAAGATGAAAGAAAAAAGGACCAGTTTATAGACATGTGATGTTAATTCTGAAAGTATATATGAATTTCAGGGGAAACTATTAAATATATTCATTTTATTTCTCCAAATATTTTAAACCAGGACAGTCTTAAGTGGTTTTTGTAATAAACTGGCAGCTTTCAGAGAAGCTCCTAGCTATGAAACTAATATTCTAAATCTTCTTTACTGCTCTTTTGACAAGTGTGTTATCAAGGCTAGCTTGAGTGAATTTGCTCATCTTGTGTACTCAGCAGAGAGGAAAACATCCTCACAGAAAAATAGGCCATTCATTCTTCCTCCAGCCAAATGCAAATACTTAGCTTTACTCATTCTCTAATGTTCTTAAACATTGTCTCCAAGTTGTGATCAAGCTAGCTGAGGTCCTTGGAGAAAAGAGAGCAATGAAACCTTCAAATTTTAGGTAATCAAACTTCTCACCTTTAAGAGTGTCATACAACATGCATGGTCATGGAAATTTTATGTTCTTAAGGAAGAAAAATATACCTAAAACCCTCATTGACTTTGATTATGGTGGGAGAAAAAAATTTCAAAGGAACCCATGAGTACATATTCTATTAATTGTGGCTC
Source organism: Tragulus kanchil (assembly GCA_022376925.1). Taxonomy (NCBI): domain Eukaryota; kingdom Metazoa; phylum Chordata; class Mammalia; order Artiodactyla; family Tragulidae; genus Tragulus; species Tragulus kanchil. The sequence continues at coordinate 261,655,750 of JAIOJX010000026.1, read as the reverse complement.
TTCATTTTCTCAGCTCACATTTCCTAAGCACCTGTCTGTTGCCTTAGGTCTGCTGGACTCTAGAGAGACATCAGCATTGTACTTATTTTCTCAGGAGATGTGGCTCAGGATCTTCTTGGTCTCTGGTGTTGTCTTAAGGAGTAAAGAGTAAAACAAGGTTCCTTCTTTTGAGGAAAACACAGAATTCAGAAATTATAAATAACAAAGTAATTTTAAAAGATTTTTAGAAAAATACTGAGGCAAAAAGGGGTAATTTAAATAAATGGACACCAGTTTGATCCCTGGCCTGGGAGGATCCCACATGCCCTGGAACGACTGGACCGGTGTGTTCAACTACCGAGCATGAGTTCTGGAGCACATGAGCCCAGAGCCAGTGCTCTGCAGCGAGAGAGGCCACTGCAATGGAAGGCCCACACAGGCCAAAGAACAAAGATGGAAATAAATGAAAGACCAATAGAAGTGGTCAAAAAAAAAAAAAAAAAGATGAAAGAAAAAAGGACCAGTTTATAGACATGTGATGTTAATTCTGAAAGTATATATGAATTTCAGGGGAAACTATTAAATATATTCATTTTATTTCTCCAAATATTTTAAACCAGGACAGTCTTAAGTGGTTTTTGTAATAAACTGGCAGCTTTCAGAGAAGCTCCTAGCTATGAAACTAATATTCTAAATCTTCTTTACTGCTCTTTTGACAAGTGTGTTATCAAGGCTAGCTTGAGTGAATTTGCTCATCTTGTGTACTCAGCAGAGAGGAAAACATCCTCACAGAAAAATAGGCCATTCATTCTTCCTCCAGCCAAATGCAAATACTTAGCTTTACTCATTCTCTAATGTTCTTAAACATTGTCTCCAAGTTGTGATCAAGCTAGCTGAGGTCCTTGGAGAAAAGAGAGCAATGAAACCTTCAAATTTTAGGTAATCAAACTTCTCACCTTTAAGAGTGTCATACAACATGCATGGTCATGGAAATTTTATGTTCTTAAGGAAGAAAAATATACCTAAAACCCTCATTGACTTTGATTATGGTGGGAGAAAAAATTGCAAAGGAACCCATGAGTACATATTCTATTAATTGTGGCTCTTCATTTTCTCAGCTCACATTTCCTAAGCACCTGTCTGTTGCCTTAGGTCTGCTGGACTCTAGAGAGACATCAGCATTGTACTTATTTTCTCAGGAGATGTGGCTCAGGATCTTCTTGGTCTCTGGTGTTGTCTTAAGGAGTAAAGAGTAAAACAAGGTTCCTTCTTTTGAGGGAAAACACAGAATTCAGAAATTATAAATAACAAAAAGTAATTTTAAAAGATTTTTAGAAAAAATACTGAGGCAGGATAGGATAGCGTGACTAATCTTGAAAATAAATTGGAACACTTCAGAATGGAGATGACATTTGAAATATGTCTTAAGGTTTAAAAAAAAAAAGAATTCAACAGGAGAGAGAGAATGAAAGCGAGTGAGCAGGGAGAGAAGGGGAGGAAGGGAGGAAGACAGAGAAACACCTCTCTGGTAGTTGTAGGGAGCCAGGCCTCCGTTACTACACAGTTGACAGGTAGTAGGTGACAGAGATTGACTGGAGCCAGATAGTGCATGGCTTGATTTACCTCAACAAGAGGTTTAAATTGGTTTCTTTTTATTTAACAGAAAGGGAAAACTTTGTCCTGTTTCTGTTATGCTGTGTTGTTAGCAAATTGCTACTTTTAAAGAAAGTTTGACTGGGCATGTATGAAGTGTGAGAACAGAGGACAGGATGGAAGGCTATTGCAGCCATCCAAAGGACCCTCAAGGAGGGCGCAAGTTAATGGAGTATAAGTCTGGATATGTGAGTGGTACGCTTTTTTCAATAGGTATCTTAATTTCCTTTGGCTGCCATACTAGAGAATCACAGACTTGGCGCTGTATACAGCAGAACTGTATTCTCTAGGGATGGTTCTAGAGACTTTAAGTCTGAAATGGACGTACGTGTCCACAGAGCCATGCTCTCTCTGTGGGCTGCAGGAAGGATTTTCCCTTGCTTTCCCTAGCTTCTGGTGATGGTCCTTCATCCTTGGTCTTCGTGTCTAGCAGCTGCATCACTCTGCTTCTGTTGTCAAGTGGGGCTTTCCCTGTCTATCTTTTCTTTTTATAGTGGCACTAATTATTTTGGATTAGAACCCACCCTAGTGAGTTTCTATTAATTGTGGCTCTTCATTTTCTCAGCTCACATTTCCTAAGCACCTGTCTGTTGCCTTAGGTCTGCTGGACTCTAGAGAGACATCAGCATTGTACTTATTTTCTCAGGAGATGTGGCTCAGGATCTTCTTGGTCTCTGGTGTTGTCTTAAGGAGTAAAGAGTAAAACAAGGTTCCTTCTTTTGAGGGAAAACACAGAATTCAGAAATTATAAATAACAAAAAGTAATTTTAAAAGATTTTTAGAAAAAATACTGAGGCAGGATAGGATAGCGTGACTAATCTTGAAAATAAATTGGAACACTTCAGAATGGAGATGACATTTGAAATATGTCTTAAGGTTTAAAAAAAAAAAGAATTCAACAGGAGAGAGAGAGAATGAAAGCGAGTGAGCAGGGAGAGAAGGGGAGGAAGGGAGGAAGACAGAGAAACACCTCTCTGGTAGTTGTAGGGAGCCAGGCCTCCGTTACTACACAGTTGACAGGTAGTAGGTGACAGAGATTGACTGGAGCCAGATAGTGCATGGCTTGATTTACCTCAACAAGAGGTTTAAATTGGTTTCTTTTTATTTAACAGAAAGGGAAAACTTTGTCCTGTTTCTGTTATGCTGTGTTGTTAGCAAATTGCTACTTTTAAAGAAAGTTTGACTGGGCATGTATGAAGTGTGAGAACAGAGGACAGGATGGAAGGCTATTGCAGCCATCCAAAGGACCCTCAAGGAGGGCGCAAGTTAATGGAGTATAAGTCTGGATATGTGAGTGGTACGCTTTTTTCAATAGGTATCTTAATTTCCTTTGGCTGCCATACTAGAGAATCACAGACTTGGCGCTGTATACAGCAGAACTGTATTCTCTAGGGATGGTTCTAGAGACTTTAAGTCTGAAATGGACGTACGTGTCCACAGAGCCATGCTCTCTCTGTGGGCTGCAGGAAGGATTTTCCCTTGCTTTCCCTAGCTTCTGGTGATGGTCCTTCATCCTTGGTCTTCGTGTCTAGCAGCTGCATCACTCTGCTTCTGTTGTCAAGTGGGGCTTTCCCTGTCTATCTTTTCTTTTTATAGTGGCACTAATTATTTTGGATTAGAACCCACCCTAGTGACTTCATCTTAACCTGGATACATGTGCAATGACCTTATTTCCACATAAGTTCGTATTCCAAGGTACCAGCCATTAGCATTTCAACATATCTTTTGGGGAGCTATAAATTAATTCATAATAGATAATTTTGGCTTAGACGACTGGCTGAATATTGATGCTATTAGAAATATACAGAAGGGGCTTCCCTGGTATTCCCGTGGGTAAGGACACCGCCTTACACTGCAGGGGGCACCGCTTTGATCCCTGGCCAGGAGGATCCCCTGTGCCATGGAGCAGCTAGACCGATGTGTCCGACTACCGAACATGAGCTCTGGAGCATATGCGCCCAGAGCCGGCGCTCTGCAACAAGAGAGGCCACTGCGATGGGAGGCCCACACAGGCCAAAGAACAAAGATGGAAATAAATAAAAAGACCAATAGAAGTGTCCCAAAAATATACACACATACACACACACACACACACACACACACATATACACAGAGGGAAGAATTTTAAGGGGGTATAGAAGAAAAAGTTTAATTTGGGGACATCTTAATTGCACACTACTTATAAGATCACTAAGTGATGGTGAACAGTAGCTATTTGATGATTTTAAAAAGGTAAGTCAGAGTTGTAGACAGGTTGGAATTCTATATGTTAATTTTGAGGTCAGGTTCTCTGGAAACCCTCTCTGTGCAGTGTTTTCAGGTTCAACCCCTCATATCCAAGAAATGGTGAAAGCAAGATGCTTGGATACAGTGGGGGGCAGGGTTTGAAATGTTCTGCTGTCGCAGCTGAAGCCTCACTGATCCTATAGGTGTCACTGGTGCCCTATGAGCCTGTGGAGTAATCCCAGATGGAAGGAAGGGCTCAGGACTTGCATGCCTGCATCATTGGATACAGGTTCTCCCTCCACTCTTCCAGGGAAGGGGTGTAACCCTGAGTAAGGCAGCTCCCTTCTGTACTTCCGTTCCCAGAGAGGGACTCAGCTTGTGAGCCATCAGCTGCCAACACTCCTAGCAGGTGGAGGAAGGAGTGGTTTGTTTGAAAGGGGGATGGGGCAGTGCAGCACAGCAACCCTGACAGTACAGAGACCATAGGAAGGAAGAGGGCAAGTGAACAACTCAACACTTGAGAAGTACAGAAAAAAGCAACAAATTTTAAGTCCATTAGCATTTCAACATATCTTTTGGGGAGCTATAAATTAATTCATAATAGATAATTTTGGCTTAGACGACTGGCTGAATATTGATGCTATTAGAAATATACAGAAGGGGCTTCCCTGGTATTCCCGTGGGTAAGGACACCGCCTTACACTGCAGGGGGCACCGCTTTGATCCCTGGCCAGGAGGATCCCCTGTGCCATGGAGCAGCTAGACCGATGTGTCCGACTACCGAACATGAGCTCTGGAGCATATGCGCCCAGAGCCGGCGCTCTGCAACAAGAGAGGCCACTGCGATGGGAGGCCCACACAGGCCAAAGAACAAAGATGGAAATAAATAAAAAGACCAATAGAAGTGTCCCAAAAATATACACACATACACACACACACACACACACACACACATATACACAGAGGGAAGAATTTTAAGGGGGTATAGAAGAAAAAGTTTAATTTGGGGACATCTTAATTGCACACTACTTATAAGATCACTAAGTGATGGTGAACAGTAGCTATTTGATGATTTTAAAAAGGTAAGTCAGAGTTGTAGACAGGTTGGAATTCTATATGTTAATTTTGAGGTCAGGTTCTCTGGAAACCCTCTCTGTGCAGTGTTTTCAGGTTCAACCCCTCATATCCAAGAAATGGTGAAAGCAAGATGCTTGGATACAGTGGGGGGCAGGGTTTGAAATGTTCTGCTGTCGCAGCTGAAGCCTCACTGATCCTATAGGTGTCACTGGTGCCCTATGAGCCTGTGGAGTAATCCCAGATGGAAGGAAGGGCTCAGGACTTGCATGCCTGCATCATTGGATACAGGTTCTCCCTCCACTCTTCCAGGGAAGGGGTGTAACCCTGAGTAAGGCAGCTCCCTTCTGTACTTCCGTTCCCAGAGAGGGACTCAGCTTGTGAGCCATCAGCTGCCAACACTCCTAGCAGGTGGAGGAAGGAGTGGTTTGTTTGAAAGGGGGATGGGGCAGTGCAGCACAGCAACCCTGACAGTACAGAGACCATAGGAAGGAAGAGGGCAAGTGAACAACTCAACACTTGAGAAGTGGACACGAAAGAAAGCAACAAAGAGACTGAGGAGAAAGTGTATCCCTTAGCCACTTCTTGTATGCTGTATAACTTTCCTCCTTACAATACCCAAGAAATATAGATATTAATCTATATTTACAGATGACTAAAATGCTAAAGTATTAAGAAATGGTGCTGGTGAGTCGCTGATGTTTCTGGAGTCATTTTAAATTTGAACTCCAAGTTTTACCCACTATAATTCATATCATTAAAAAGCAAAAGAGTGAGTATAATTATTTTGTGTTCTATCCCTATAATTTTGTAATTCAGGATCAAATTTTCTGTTATAATGGTACTGTGCATTTGCTGGTTCATGTTCAGTTTCTAATCCTCCTCAATGCTAATTTATTAGCTCGTAGTCGACCTCAATAATATGGCATACAGCAGAACAAAGCACATTCCATAAGAATAATAAAATAGAGTATTGAGGATGCATTAAGTAAGGGATTATATATAATATCGATTATATCAGGTTGAAGGCACATGAAAGGAGGTGGCGCCTAAGCTAGACCTTAAAGAATGGAGATCATTTTATTGTGTGAATCTGGTGGAGATGGAAACCCCAGGCAGAGGAACAAACATTTGTGCTATTCACCTGACTCACTCATTCATTTATCTATCCACCCATTCATCTATTCAGTATTCAATTTCTGCAATCCATCTTCCTTTGAGAAACTTTAAATGTGCATACTTTTTATTAAATTCATTTCTTTTATTGATTTGATATAAGGTTTAAATATTTGCAGTCATCAAAGTTGAATAGTTTATATATGTTTACTATATGATTATTTTAATTGCATTGTTACCAGGTTTGTCTTTCCTAAGATTTTGTGAAGTTTTTTTCCACAAAGGGGCAGTTGCAAGCATTTTAGATTTCTTTTCATTCTTTCATTTTAGAAAATAAAATAATCTTTTCCAGAAATGCATTTGATTTGTCAAGGTTCAATTATACCTATGAGTAAAGCTGTCATTTGATCCTATGTTGTATGCATAGATTCTTAAAAAGACAAAACAGAATACCCCTTTAGAATTTTGCTTTGATCATTTTATTTTTGCAGATTGGTTCTAAACTATTTGAAAGTTTTTTCATCTTTACTGGTTTTACTCATGTGTCTAAAAACAATGAAGTTTTGGTCTGACATTTAAGTCAATGTTTTGTAATTGCTATATTTTTATACATTTGAAAACATTCATTTCATGTAATGCTGGTTGAAATGTCAAAATTAAAACTAAACCAAGAAATGCTTTTTTAGAATATGCTTCAAGAACCACATACTGTCACGCCACTCCAATGTCAAGGATCACTTACTTCAAAATGTCTGTTAGGGCAAACAAAATGCAAAAGATTGCCTTTACAAATTAATCTCATCAACAACATAATAGTATAACTGGTTCATTATTTTAAGTTCTATGTTGAATGGTACTTACTTTTATTTCTGTGTCTTAAATATGTTGCTTTCGTTGAGCCTATAGCATGCATTGTCAAATATAACTAATTTCTACTTACAGGTATGTGACCTTAAACATTTAAAGCCATTGATTAAGCTATTCCATCATGCTACAGCCAGTACCTGACTTTCTTACTTCTCACAGGGGTAAAAACAAACTGGATCTATGAAGGATGCAGCTCTGTGCTTTTAACCAGACAGAGACATATGTGACCACTTTTATGCAGGTTACCTAAAAAAAAAATCATACATATGTATATGATATTTTTTTTCAGTGTCATGCATGCCATTCAGCTACAAAATTTCTCTGCCTGACCCATTGCAAGAAAGTAGAAAGACATAAAATTGTTGCATAGATAAACTGACATCACAGCATGCCACTGCGGCAATTCCATCATTTTTGTTTTTTTCTTAACGATTCTCTTGATATCTCTCATGTTCTTAAGTGATTTCAGGTGCATGAGCTATAGATTTTATTGGACAGATGATAAAAGTAAGGTATAGCATGTAACAGAAGCCACAAGCAGCATTTAATTTAAAAGCGATCAACTCCCCTCCTATTAAGCTATAGAGTTGTTCAATTATACCTATGAGTAAAGCTGTCATTTGATCCTATGTTGTATGCATAGATTCTTAAAAAGACAAAACAGAATACCCCTTTAGAATTTTGCTTTGATCATTTTATTTTTGCAGATTGGTTCTAAACTATTTGAAAGTTTTTTCATCTTTACTGGTTTTACTCATGTGTCTAAAAACAATGAAGTTTTGGTCTGACATTTAAGTCAATGTTTTGTAATTGCTATATTTTTATACATTTGAAAACATTCATTTCATGTAATGCTGGTTGAAATGTCAAAATTAAAACTAAACCAAGAAATGCTTTTTTAGAATATGCTTCAAGAACCACATACTGTCACGCCACTCCAATGTCAAGGATCACTTACTTCAAAATGTCTGTTAGGGCAAACAAAATGCAAAAGATTGCCTTTACAAATTAATCTCATCAACAACATAATAGTATAACTGGTTCATTATTTTAAGTTCTATGTTGAATGGTACTTACTTTTATTTCTGTGTCTTAAATATGTTGCTTTGCGTTGAGCCTATAGCATGCATTGTCAAATATAACTAATTTCTACTTACAGGTATGTGACCTTAAACATTTAAAGCCATTGATTAAGCTATTCCATCATGCTACAGCCAGTACCTGACTTTCTTACTTCTCACAGGGGTAAAAACAAACTGGATCTATGAAGGATGCAGCTCTGTGCTTTTAACCAGACAGAGACATATGTGACCACTTTTATGCAGGTTACCTAAAAAAAAAATCATACATATGTATATGATATTTTTTTTCAGTGTCATGCATGCCATTCAGCTACAAAATTTCTCTGCCTGACCCATTGCAAGAAAGTAGAAAGACATAAAATTGTTGCATAGATAAACTGACATCACAGCATGCCACTGCGGCAATTCCATCATTTTTGTTTTTTTCTTAACGATTCTCTTGATATCTCTCTCATGTTCTTAAGTGATTTCAGGTGCATGAGCTATAGATTTTTATTGGACAGATGATAAAAGTAAGGTATAGCATGTAACAGAAGCCACCGAAGCAGCATTTAATTTAAAAGCGTCTATCAACTCCCCCTCCTATTAAGCTATAGAGTTGACTCTTGAATAACAGGAGTTTCAACTGCACAGTTCCACTTATACAGGGACTTTTTTTCAATGATAAATAATACCGTACTACACAATCCAAGACTGATTGAATCCACAGTGTGGAACAGAGGATCGTGAGGAACTGTGAGTGTGGATGGCTAACTATAGGTTGTAAGCCGATGTTAGACTGCACAGGGGGTTGTGCCCTGGCCCTCACGATGTTCAAGGGTCAACTGTATATTTATAGATATATGTCATATTAACTTGGTTATTGTGGTAAGAGTAGAGTTTTAATAGTCTCACCATAAAAACAACAACAACAAAATGGTGATTATGTGAGATGAAGGATGTGTTAACTAACCGTATTGTGGTAAACATGCCACATGGTAATTTGATTATCATATTGTTTGCCTTAAACTTACACAACATTGTATGTCAATTCCATTTTGGTAATGCTGGGGGAAAGGTTAAAATTATCACAGTAAATTCAGTAAATTAAAACTTTATTAAGAAATAATTTTGTGAGAGGGAGTATTTCAGGTGTAAACATAAAAATCTTAGAGCAGCAAAGGACCATTCTAGTGCTTGTCTTGTATTCATAGGTTAAGGAAACGCAGGCTCATACAGTTTCTGAGTATCCGTTTAGAACGGTGAAGACAGAGACAGAGTACCCAGCTTCTAGGCCAAACTTTGACTATATTCTGAAATGATTTTAAGCACAGTGATAACTAGGAATTTGTTTCTTTAATTGATTCAGTAATTAACATTTTATTTTTATTTGATCATGTGTGAAATACATCAATTCATAATTTGCTGGGCTCTGCCTATGAATGAATGAGTTATAAATGCCTGGAATGATTGATTTGATTCCAGAAGCAATTTTACACTCTGATGAGAATCAGTTTCTGGTTATGCACATGTGGCCCTCTGTATCCATGGATTCTGCATGTGCAAATTTAATCAGCCAGGGAGCAAAAATATTTCCAGAAAGTTCTAAATAGCAAAATGTAAATTGTCTTCATGCCAGTAAGTATTTACATGCATTTGCATTGTATTTACCACTATTTACATAGCATTCACATTGTATTAGGTATCATCAGGAATATTGTGATGACTTAAAGTGTAAGAGAGAATGGAAGGATGTGCATAGGCTATATGCAAATACTACATCTTTTTGTATAAAGGACTAGAGCATTTGCAGATTTTGGTATCTGCTGGGGCCCTGGAACCAACCTCCTAGGATACTGAGGGATGATTGTGTGTGTCTGAGGAGGAGATAGATAAATAGAGTAGCTTAAAGAAGATAAGAGTTTCAATGGAACATACTATGAAGTAGACACGAAATCTGTCAATAACACAGAAAACACTTTCCCTAAAATTAGCAACATTAGTATGGATTGCTCTAAGTAATATATCTAACACATATAAAAGAAATGTATTACCCAAGTATGATAATCTTGTTTTAGTTTTAGTATGTTGATTGACTGAACTAGAAGGGGAAAAAATCCATGTTAATAAGAACCATGCTTTTTTAAAATATTTGATGGAGTTCATATTTTGAATTTCTCTGCCTCTGTTAGGATGTTTATATTATTGTTTTCCATTTGCAATGATGAAAGCAAAACTTCATCGTGAAGTTGATATACTCTAGAAATAGTAATGTTAAGAGTTTTAAGTTTTAAAAGAAACACATACTAATAATTGTTCTAGGTTATTTGCAGTTAATTCTACGGTCCTCCTAAGTAAAGGACATATTTTCTGTTTCCAGCTGATGATGATTTAGAGCCAGTATTGTCTTAGAAAATTATTTTATTCCAAAATGTAATCAATTTCCTCCCCCAGAACCTAAGTGAAAATGCATACATATACAATAGTATCTATAAATGTATAGGTAAAACACAGTTTTTGAAAAAATTGTATATATATATGTATATATATATACATATATGTGTGTGTGTGTGTTTATGTGCTTAATTCCTAAATTATTGCTCCTTTTTTTATTATTGAACGACTACTAGGAAACACATGGTGCATATTAAGAAGTGGTCATTATTCAGGTAAACAGAAGCTCAGTTGCAAAGAATGACTTGAAGTATCAATAATAATACTTCCCTGGCAGAAAATAAATGTAATTTTATCTGTGCCAAATTTTGTTTTGCACTGTGTTTCCAGTACTAGAAGCCCAGATATTTTAAACATTGGTAATTGCTCCATTCATTGGAATTTATCTTTCCTTTTCCTTCCTCCTTATGGGCAGGTAGTTTTAGGGAATAATATTAACCATTCAGAGGTACAGATAGTTTGTTTTGTTGTCATTTCTTTTTTATTAGTAGTAATATTTACTTGTCTTGAGTCACAGAGTACATGCTTTTTTACTTCACATTTTGCTGTTTGCCTGTGCTCCAGCCCTTATTTACCTGCTTTCAGTTTTCTAGCAGACCTCAAAAGTAGAACTATGTAAATGTTTGTTCCTCAAGTTTTTAAGGCATTCTTTCTGATTTGACCCACTGTATTCCTGCTATTTACATAACTACTCTCAGCAAATAGCAGTTCTGTGGTAGTGCACAAAACCCTTGAGTACCAATGGTGGCTTTACCTTTCAAGACCTTGAATGCCAAGTTGATACCACTTTCCATTAGAAAGAAGTGGCTGAGAAATCTGTAGCCAGTCCAGCCTTCTTGTATGACCAAACTTGATTGCATTTGTTTGTTTTTACATGCAAGAACTTATCTTTCTGCCATGTGAATTATCATGTTATTGGACAGTTATGACCCTAGGTAGAAGATTCTAGGAAAACTCAGAACTTTCAGTAAATTATTGGCTTTATTTTGAATTTCCCTGGTGGTGACTTGAGATTTTACATCACTATGTCTCATCTAAGACTCTCAACCATTTGACCGTGTGATGGAACATTTAAATGGATTTCCTGCTGAATGAACAGCTATTCTCCAAAGCCTGTACAGCTTCTCTAGTAATAATAAAGAAAACAGTAGGAAAACAAAAACTCTGTTTTCTTGCTTTTTATTTTTAAAAGTGCTGGTGTTTTAGCTTCCCTTAGTTCTGTTAAATAAAAGAATTTATTTTAACTAGTAAATAAACTATTTCCTGCTAGCCTAAATGGAAGTAAAATGAAAATTTAGATCACAGAGAGGAAAAAATATTTAATTTTTCATTGATGAATGATGCTTGGTATATTTTTTTTAACTTGGAGCATTACCTTTTCAAAATAATCTTGAGAGAAATCAGAATTCCAGAGACACCAGCAGAGGATGTGAGAGGCTCAAAAGCTAAACCATGTAAAGAAAATAAATATCATTACTCTCAAGATAACACACACACACACACACACATACAAACGGTAACATTATAGGTTATCTCTAGTTTTGAAAATTCTTATGAGGGTAGTGTTTGCATTTCTTCAGAAGGTGGGAAAAAAGGGCCTAACAATCACGGGAGAGGAAAGCATATTTTGGCTTTAAATTCAAATTGTCCCATTATATAATGGTAAACTTGGGAAACATGGGACTTCTAGTTACACAAAACATTGTAGCCATCTACAGAATTCATTTCTAGAAGTGCTTTAACTGTTATTATAAATTTTACCATTTTATTCCTCACTGTAGATTCAGAACCCTCATTATAAATCACTTGTAAAAGTAGGCTGTCAAGTTAAAAGATGGGTGATATTGATTTGAATCTAATAAAGTGTATCTTGCTTATTGATATACAGTGGAGCTTTTGTATCACTAATGTCTCCCATAGTTTTTGGCCTTTAAATGTCCAACCCTTCCTTTTGATTTGCTTCTCCTGACTTTCTTCCTATCTTTTGTGTTTCTTTGTTTTGATGCTCAGGTAAAATAAGTATTCTTTGCTCTTCTACTCAGAGAATGTCTTTCTTTTGTTGTGTGAAGCAAACAGCCTTATATTATGTACTTTAAATGTGACATCTTTGGAATGTTTTCAACATGAGCCATACCCTTTGAATAAGTCTTTTGTTGACTTCTATGTTTTCTACAGTGCTGCTATATGTTGATAGTGTTTTTGATTTTGAGTGCCAAATTATCAAGTTATTAGATAATCCTACCTCAGACCTCTCAAAATAAAATATGACTAGCTAACATTAATGACCATCCATACTAGAATGAAATACATTTATAATGTGAATGCCTATTTCAGGAAATTTCAGTTAAAAACTTGTAAATGGCCAGGACTTCCCTGGTGACTCAGAGGGTAAAGAATCTGCCTGCAATGCAGGAGACCTAGGTTCAGTCCTGGGTTGTGAAGATCCGCTGGAGAAGAGAATGGCAACCCACTCTAGTATTCTTGCTGGATAATTCCATGGACAGAGGAGCCTGCCTGGCAGGCTACCATCCATGGGTCGCAAAGTCCAACAGTACTGAGCCACTTTTACTTTCAGCCCAGGGAAGTTCTTCATATGACACCTGTATTTCACAGAATCTCTACTTAAATGCAAATTTGTAAGAAACACACCTTCAAGGCAATCAAAGGTAGACCCATGAAGAATAATTAAGCTTTGATTTGATCATGTTTTCAATAGTGAAATAGCTACATAAGTTTATAATCAAGATTAGAATGTTATAAACCTACTTTAGTATTTTATGGATACACATTAAAGAATATAGAAAAATATGTCAAACACATCTGAAGTATAATTATTACCTATTGGAAATAGAAATCAGGGAGAGAGTGAAGGAGACTTGTATTTTTCATCATATACTATTGTGCATTTGAAATTTTTGAGTCAGGTATATAGATTTTATTTAAGGGAAGAAAGAAAAAAGAAAGTGCCTGCAGTCAATACCTTATTATTTAATAAAAAGGCAGGAATGCTAGCTATAAAATATTTTTCTGCCCTATACCATACTGTTGTCCTATTTTTACACTTATTTCTCCTTCTTTGTAGAACACCAAAGATGAAAGATTATCTTTGTTGACAAACAAAGAAGTAATATGAAAAAAGTTCTTTTCACATTTTACTAAAAGTAAAATCGACATGAAGTTATAGAGTGACCAATTTATAAAACATAAAGAAAAAAATTTTCACATTGAAGTATTTATTTCACTGCTCTTAGTAATTTTTCTATTTCCAAAATCACCAGAAAAAAAAAACCAAATGATTGAGTTTATAGAAGTGAAAATAAGCATATAATTATTTTAAATGACACAAATGATTGACTTGATCTTCTCTGTCTAAATAAGCATTTTTAAAAGTAGTTAAATTTAGCAACAACTACTATGAAATTTGAAAAAAATTACCTTCAAGAGAAAACCTTTATTATAGAGGTTAGCCTTTCTATTTAAAGGCATCCTTTTTTGGACCTTGTTAAAGAAACTTCTGCTTTAGTAATTATTACATTGAAAAGCTGAATACATTAAAACTAAACTATATTGTTAGGACATGCACATAAAGTTTTTTGAAATTATATATGGTACTGAAAAAACTGCTTTGTGAGTACTTAGTACATTCCCAGGAAAGCACTGAATTCCTAAAAACATTCTAAACATTGAATTTTAAAGCCACAGGAATTTGACTTGTGATAGAAGCTATAGTTCATATTAAATACTTTGATAATTTCTGTTCCAGTAAGGAATAATTTTGAATAACTGTCATTTATGATATAAATCTGAGTCTAACTCAATTTCATTGACAAAAAAATTGCCATAAAAGTTATGAGGGGAAAAGACTTCAATGGCAAGATATACTTCATTTCTTAACTATTGCTTATGCATTTCATAAAATCATCTTGTAAATTTCTTAACTTTTACTTATAAATTTCATAAAATCATCTTAATTTTTGCTTATAAATTAACTTGGCATAAATCTGCCTTATTAATGCTCTTTTAAAGAGAGAGAGACCCAGATACTGAGGTTGAAGATGATTTCATTAGTTTAATCTACATCAGAACTCTGCAAATTTGAATCATTTTGTTTAAATGTTATTACTGGGTGAGAGAAATCATTATAACTATATCTGAGTGATCAGTTTTTTGACTAATAACAGAAAGGAATTTCTTTATTCAATCAGCTGTTTCACCTTCTGTTTTGTCTCAGAATCCAAGCCAGTAACTCTTTCTCAGGATGGAAGTATTTAATCTCAGTTCCATAGAATCATAGTGTCTTATCTTTCATTTCCCTAGTGATGGTTCACTTGCAGCTGAAAGGTCAAGAAGTGAGGACATCAAATAATTGTAGTCTTTGGATACAGTACTTAAAATTGGTTTTGGTGGTAGTTGGCACAATAGGGTATATTAGTAATTATAAATTTGTCCATTGTTTCCCAGAGAAATATATATTTTAAAACCTTAAGTCTTACAGAATATTGAATCTTAATTTGTGTTTGCTTTATTTTGAAGTAATTTTAGGTGAATTCAGTCAGTTTAAGTAACCTACTTTTTCAATAAAATTTTATATGTATACTAATAACTCATAATGTTTTAAAAGTTTTTGACCTTGTGGTAAAAATACTTATATGCTAATGTAGATTAGAAGTATTAATTTTAATAGAGTATTCACAGTTTTTAACTTCAGTTATACAAATAACTTTTGATTACATCATTCCTTATGTTCATTACTTTATCTTTCCCTTGTTTTACTGATGTTGAATACTGTGTGGAAGTAATAGCAATGAGAATATAATGTGGTACCCATAAAGCACACTTTCAGCTTCCAATTCATTTGCTAAAACTTAATAGTCTAGGCTGGGCCTATAATCTTGATGAGAATCGATAGGCTAAAGAGTCAATTTAAATGAAATGAGTATTTTTTCATTTTTAACACTTAAATTTTTTTGGAATTACTCTTACAAAATCAAGTAAAGCTGTAATCTTAAGAAGAGAAATGCACG
Source organism: Tragulus kanchil (assembly GCA_022376925.1). NCBI lineage: Eukaryota > Metazoa > Chordata > Mammalia > Artiodactyla > Tragulidae > Tragulus > Tragulus kanchil. Next base: position 261,640,296 of record JAIOJX010000026.1, on the reverse strand, counting down.
CTGTAGTAACTAGTAGTTTTCAATATTCACATGTCATTTAGCAAATGGGAATGAAAATTGAACTCTTCCATTGATGTGCTGCTCCCTTATAAAATAATATTAGGAAAATTTGACAGAGTGTTGCTACTATTGCTGTATGTATTTTTTCTAAAACTTTCTGTGTATCTCTGGGTGAGAGAAATCATTATAACTATATCTGAGTGATCAGTTTTTTGACTAATAACAGAAAGGAATTTCTTTATTCAATCAGCTGTTTCACCTTCTGTTTTGTCTCAGAATCCAAGCCAGTAACTCTTTCTCAGGATGGAAGTATTTAATCTCAGTTCCATAGAATCATAGTGTCTTATCTTTCATTTCCCTAGTGATGGTTCACTTGCAGCTGAAAGGTCAAGAAGTGAGGACATCAAATAATTGTAGTCTTTGGATACAGTACTTAAAATTGGTTTTGGTGGTAGTTGGCACAATAGGGTATATTAGTAATTATAAATTTGTCCATTGTTTCCCAGAGAAATATATATTTTAAAACCTTAAGTCTTACAGAATATTGAATCTTAATTTGTGTTTGCTTTATTTTGAAGTAATTTTAGGTGAATTCAGTCAGTTTAAGTAACCTACTTTTTCAATAAAATTTTATATGTATACTAATAACTCATAATGTTTTAAAAGTTTTTGACCTTGTGGTAAAAATACTTATATGCTAATGTAGATTAGAAGTATTAATTTTAATAGAGTATTCACAGTTTTTAACTTCAGTTATACAAATAACTTTTGATTACATCATTCCTTATGTTCATTACTTTATCTTTCCCTTGTTTTACTGATGTTGAATACTGTGTGGAAGTAATAGCAATGAGAATATAATGTGGTACCCATAAAGCACACTTTCAGCTTCCAATTCATTTGCTAAAACTTAATAGTCTAGGCTGGGCCTATAATCTTGATGAGAATCGATAGGCTAAAGAGTCAATTTAAATGAAATGAGTATTTTTTCATTTTTAACACTTAAATTTTTTTGGAATTACTCTTACAAAATCAAGTAAAGCTGTAATCTTAAGAAGAGAAATGCACGCTGTAGTAACTAGTAGTTTTCAATATTCACATGTCATTTAGCAAATGGGAATGAAAATTGAACTCTTCCATTGATGTGCTGCTCCCTTATAAAATAATATTAGGAAAATTTGACAGAGTGTTGCTACTATTGCTGTATGTATTTTTTCTAAAACTTTCTGTGTATCTCTGTGTGTGTAAACATTCTGTTTGATCACAAAGTTTTGGGTGGGAAAAACTTGTTTGTGTTATGATCAGTTTCATGGTCATAATGACAATGAGTTCCTTCCTCTTATGTGTTGGTCTGCCATGTTTGATTTCATGGAATCTTTGTTTCAGAGTTTGCATGTGGTGCTCACTTTATTACCACTATCTCTTGGTTATAAATAATGCTTATGATCTCTTCAACTGTGTCCTGAAATTCCATCACGAAGATAGGTGATGATGGATCAGATCATTGCTATAGACTTCTGACATTTTGATACCAATATAGTATTTGATATTTTTTTGTTTTGATGAAAGGCCTTCTATCTATATCATCCTGATACATATTCTTAAATCTAAGAAATGATAGAAAAAATGTTTGGATTTTATTTTACAATGATTTTACTCTTTTTAAAAATTTTAAATATCAACAAGGCTTTTCTGCCATTTGTCAGATTGGACCTTTCAGTTATCAAGTGTTTGACAATTTGACACTTGTATATTTTTGCTGAGAGAGTCTTGGTTCTTCTGTAATAGTAATTATTGAAGTATACAAACTTATATTAAACATAAACAAAATAAAAATGTGACCAATACTTTGAATATGTTATAAAAACAGTACCTTTAGGCTAATTCTGTCCCTAATAATTATTGACATGCTAAAAGTAATGAAATGTATGTTTCACAGGATGTGTAGATAGAAAGATCAAGCATAGATGCATTGTAAGGTGACCTGACCTCAATGTATATGTGTATGTTTTTATGGCCATCACGTTGTTAATCTTTTTTCATAACACTTTGCATGACTGATTTTCAAATATGTTTTTAACACAAGATTTGAATGAACCCTAAATGAACTCTCTGATGGGTTGCTAAATTTCTTTTTAGAGACTGAACCGAACGAGTTCCTCCGAGTGCAGCACAGTTGATAACCCTATGCCGGGAGAAGGCGAAGAGGCAGAGATTGAACTCTGCCATTGATGTGCTCCCTTATAAAATAATATTAGGAAAATTTGACAGAGTGTTGCTACTATTGCTGTATGTATTTTTTCTAAAACTTTCTGTGTATCTCTGTGTGTGTAAACATTCTGTTTGATCACAAAGTTTTGGGTGGGAAAAACTTGTTTGTGTTATGATCAGTTTCATGGTCATAATGACAATGAGTTCCTTCCTCTTATGTGTTGGTCTGCCATGTTTGATTTCATGGAATCTTTGTTTCAGAGTTTGCATGTGGTGCTCACTTTATTACCACTATCTCTTGGTTATAAATAATGCTTATGATCTCTTCAACTGTGTCCTGAAATTCCATCACGAAGATAGGTGATGATGGATCAGATCATTGCTATAGACTTCTGACATTTTGATACCAATATAGTATTTGATATTTTTTTGTTTTGATGAAAGGCCTTCTATCTATATCATCCTGATACATATTCTTAAATCTAAGAAATGATAGAAAAAATGTTTGGATTTTATTTTACAATGATTTTACTCTTTTTAAAAATTTTAAATATCAACAAGGCTTTTCTGCCATTTGTCAGATTGGACCTTTCAGTTATCAAGTGTTTGACAATTTGACACTTGTATATTTTTGCTGAGAGAGTCTTGGTTCTTCTGTAATAGTAATTATTGAAGTATACAAACTTATATTAAACATAAACAAAATAAAAATGTGACCAATACTTTGAATATGTTATAAAAACAGTACCTTTAGGCTAATTCTGTCCCTAATAATTATTGACATGCTAAAAGTAATGAAATGTATGTTTCACAGGATGTGTAGATAGAAAGATCAAGCATAGATGCATTGTAAGGTGACCTGACCTCAATGTATATGTGTATGTTTTTATGGCCATCACGTTGTTAATCTTTTTTCATAACACTTTGCATGACTGATTTTCAAATATGTTTTTAACACAAGATTTGAATGAACCCTAAATGAACTCTCTGATGGGTTGCTAAATTTCTTTTTAGAGACTGAACCGAACGAGTTCCTCCGAGTGCAGCACAGTTGATAACCCTATGCCGGGAGAAGGCGAAGAGGCAGAGGCTGAGCCCGTAAATTCCGATGAACCAGAGGCCTGTTTTACAGATGGTAAGAGAAAACTTGAGACCTCACTTAGCGTCCATTTGTTAATGTTTTGGCTTTGATCTTAAAACCTAATTGTAATGCTATGAGAAGCAAGTAAGTATGATGCCCAATTAATAGAAATTTGTGCTTGCTCAAATTAGTACTATAAGCAAAACACATGGTGTTTCCTTTAGAAGTATACATGTTAAAAGCATTTAAGGGTATCATCATAAATTTCAACATCAATAAAATTAAACTGACAAGCTCTATGCAAACTTAAATTTGTACAGATGCTACTAAGATTTCTTCTACACATTTTGTGAATGATTCCAGCTTAAAATTCTAAGATAATCAGAAAAAAGTTGGACCTATCAAACAATTTATAGCTTTATATTAGAAAAGGGCTTGAGAACAACTGAAATCCTTTGCTGAAAGTATCAATACTAAACTGTTTCAGACTGTAGGTGCTATCTTACTGAGATCAAACTTTACAAAGGCTATTTTAATCCTATAAAACACCAACAAGAATATATATATATATGTATATATATGTATATAGTGACTTTTAGATATTTATAACTTCTAATTTGAACCTAGTATATAAAAGATATTATAGAAACACATTTTCAATGAATTGTAGCCTTGACCACTGAAAATTTACTGAAAGCAAAAGTTTCAATTGTGTAAGACAAATGCATTCTAGAAATCTAATGGACAACAATATATTATATTGTTATTATATTAAAATACGTATTATAATATATACTATACTGTTATTATATTTGTTATATTATATATTATATTTATTATACTTGAAATTTGCTAAGAGGGTAGATCTTAAATGTTCTAAATTCCCCCCAAAAGAAGTTGGTAACTACATGAGGTGATGGCAGTTTAATTAGCTTGGTTGTGGTGATTATTTCACAGTGTAAACATAACATATCATCAAGCTGTAGACCTTAAGTATATCCAGTTTTTAATTGTCAGTTATCTCAATAAAGCTAGAAAAAATGTGAAAAATAAGAGAAGAATGCATGCTAAGTTGTTCAGTGTGTCCAACCATTTTTGACTCCATGGACTATAGTCCCCCAGGCTACTCTGTACATGGGATTCTCCTGGTAAGAACACTGGAGCAGGGCCTTTGGACTCGCTCTATGATGGCCCACACTCTGTGGAGTGTGTTTTCTCTGAATCTGAATAAATCCATTTCTTACTTAAAAAAAAAAAAAAAAGAATACTGGAGCGGGTTGCTGTGCCTTCCTGCAGGGGATCTTCCCAATCCAGGAATCAAGCCCCTCATCTCTTACATCTACCTGAGTTGGAAGGTGGGTTCTTTACCACTAGAGCCACTTGGGAAGCCCAGGAAAATAATAGGTAAAGCCAGTCTATGAAGGTAGATGTCAGACTAGTTATTGCTTTTAGGGGGTACAGGTTGGGACAGGGCATGAGGGTGATTTCTGGGTTCTTGAAAATGTTACATCATGCCCTGCATGGCTGTTACATTAGAATGTTGATCTATATACTTAGAATATGTATATTATACTGTATGTATGTTTTCCTAATAAAAGTTTAAATAAATAGATAAATATATATTTTTAATGACAAACAAACTCAAGAAAATCTATGAGCAAACACACATATCTGAGTCATATCACTTTGAGCAGTTATGTTGCACTAGAGACTTTATACTCAATGGACCTGCTGGGCTAAGAGGCTCAGTTTGGTGAATTAAAGAGGAAAGCCAATGTGCCAAGCCCTTCAGCCACTTAGCCACTTAATCATTCTTTTATCCACTCAACAAATAATCATTAAATACTTTTTACCAGGCCCAGGCCTGAGCACTACACAGAGACAGCGTAATGAAAAAAAATGTTTCTCGCCCAAATATATATATCAATATATAGTAGGTCAGATAACTGATATGTGCTATGGAGAAGTAAAGTGATAATGAGAATAACAAGGTTGAAGGGTAGAAGCCTACCACCATATGAATAGAGTGAACAGAGAAGGAATTTCTAAAAAGGTAACATTTGATCAGAGACCTAGAGGAAATTGAAGCAGATATGTGAAGGATGAGTATTTTAAACAGAGTAAGGAAAACATATGCCTTGAGGTGGGGTTATGCACATTTGAAAACAGTATGAGTAGGAGAGATTGAGAGGTGACAAGATTGGTAAAGTTGGGGCTTCCCCAGTGGTCCAGTGGGTAAGGACACCACCTTGCAGTACAAGGGGTGCCGGTTCAATCCCTGGCCTGGGAAGATCTCACGTGCCGTGGAGCGGCTGGACTGATGTGTCCAATGGCGAGCCAGTCCTATGGAGCGCATGCGCCCAGAGCCGGTGCTATGCGACAACAGAGGCCACTGCGATGGGAGGCCCAATCCAGGAATCAAGCCCCTCATCTCTTACATCTACCTGAGTTGGAAGGTGGGTTCTTTACCACTAGAGCCACTTGGGAAGCCCAGGAAAATAATAGGTAAAGCCAGTCTATGAAGGTAGATGTCAGACTAGTTATTGCTTTTAGGGGGTACAGGTTGGGACAGGGCATGAGGGTGATTTCTGGGTTCTTGAAAATGTTACATCATGCCCTGCATGGCTGTTACATTAGAATGTTGATCTATATACTTAGAATATGTATATTATACTGTATGTATGTTTTCCTAATAAAAGTTTAAATAAATAGATAAATATATATTTTTAATGACAAACAAACTCAAGAAAATCTATGAGCAAACACACATATCTGAGTCATATCACTTTGAGCAGTTATGTTGCACTAGAGACTTTATACTCAATGGACCTGCTGGGCTAAGAGGCTCAGTTTGGTGAATTAAAGAGGAAAGCCAATGTGCCAAGCCCTTCAGCCACTTAGCCACTTAATCATTCTTTTATCCACTCAACAAATAATCATTAAATACTTTTTACCAGGCCCAGGCCTGAGCACTACACAGAGACAGCGTAATGAAAAAAAATGTTTCTCGCCCAAATATATATATCAATATATAGTAGGTCAGATAACTGATATGTGCTATGGAGAAGTAAAGTGATAATGAGAATAACAAGGTTGAAGGGTAGAAGCCTACCACCATATGAATAGAGTGAACAGAGAAGGAATTTCTAAAAAGGTAACATTTGATCAGAGACCTAGAGGAAATTGAAGCAGATATGTGAAGGATGAGTATTTTAAACAGAGTAAGGAAAACATATGCCTTGAGGTGGGGTTATGCACATTTGAAAACAGTATGAGTAGGAGAGATTGAGAGGTGACAAGATTGGTAAAGTTGGGGCTTCCCCAGTGGTCCAGTGGGTAAGGACACCACCTTGCAGTACAAGGGGTGCCGGTTCAATCCCTGGCCTGGGAAGATCTCACGTGCCGTGGAGCGGCTGGACTGATGTGTCCAATTACCGAGCCAGAGCTCTGGAGTGCATGCGCCCAGAGCCGGTGCTATGCGACAACAGAGGCCACTGCGATGGGAAGCCCACATGGGCCAAAGAACAAAGATGGATGAAAATAGAGAAATGAAAGACCAATGGAAGTGGCCCACCTGCCCCTGCCCCGCCTCCCCAACCTGCCCCCCGCCCCCAAAAAAATAAAATAAAAAAATTAAAAAAAAAAAAGATTAGTAAAGTTGAGTTTAGAGACATAGTAGAGGCCAGATCCTAACAGAACTGAAAAACCTCAGAATCTCCTTTAGACATCTCACAATATACAATTTTGTGAGCAGATGGATGTATCTTCTGCAAGGGCAAAACCTGGGAAGCTCTCAGGTGTTCCTGCAGTAATCCTGGTAAGAGGTGCTTAAAACTAGTCTGGGAACATTGAGGGGCATGAGAGTATGAGCTTCTGAATATCTTTTGAAGATAAAGCCAAAGGAATTTGCTGATGAATTAGCTGCTGGGTGTTAAAGCTCTCTTCTCTTTAGAAGGGTCAGAGGTGACTCCAAGCTTGAGCCCTCAGAAACTGGAAATACATAGTTTCTACATGAAGAGTTAATGAGCAGGCTTGGACAGAATGGGAAGTCTGCAACTAGTTTACCTGTAGTAGAAATGACCCTTACCATGTTGTGATTGGTTGATAAGTATCGAGCTAGAACCAATGCCAATGTAAAGCAGAATTTGGCCTTCAGAGGTATTTGTTACCCGAAAGGCATGACTCTTTGGTTCTGCTTAGTTTTATACTGTACTCCTATTGGATTATACAGTTAGTAAATCACAAAATCAAGATTAGGGTGTTTAAGAAAGGATACACTCATTCCCTTAAAATAATGTATTTTCTATTAATTTGGTAGGAGGCACTAACTCAGCTCCCCCCATTAGATATTCTGAGTTCAACTTCCTAAAAAATAACTAATAACGAATTTTAATAACACAATCAGTAACTCTTTTGTGCCTATTTCTTGAAAGAAATTCGGACAAAATATCTGTTTTAAAGGATTAAGAAATGTTTAAGTGTGTTAAAAAGACACATTTTCTAATTAGTTTTTACATTAATTATACTATCATGCTGTTATATTTATATTAATGGATAAACTGTCTGTGGTTTCTTTTTTATTTGAAAGCATTAGTTTAACATGATGAAACCCAGTAGAGATTTTATGTAATAGCTCACAAGAGCAAATTAATGACACTACCCCCAAAGAAATAGCATTTACCCATGGGGACCCATTAAAATGTTTGAGAAGTTCTCTTATGTTTCCATTTAATTAATAGCCCTTTTTAAAAAGAAGGTATGATATTGTTGCTAACCAGCTAGGTTGGAAACCTCTTGGGATATGCCTTTGCATAATGGCCAGGTAGGCAGTGGTCTTACCCTGACTGCTGCCTCAAAATAAGAGAGAAACTCTGCAAGGTATAGTAAATCCTGGAGACAATATTTATGAACCTTCATCTCAGATAAAAAGTTTACCTACTTTTCCAGTTAGAATATCCAGTGCCTTCTCTTGCCTGAATCATAAGAATAATATTTCTCTTCAACTTGAAGACTGACAAAAATAAATCCTAAATGATAAGTTCTTCTTGGGGCTTCCCTGGTGGCTCAAAGTGGATAAAGAAACTGCCTGCCAATGCAGGAGACGTGGGTTCAGTCCCTGAGTCAGGAAGATTCCCTGGAGAAGGAAATGGCAAGCCACTCCAGAATTCTTGCCTGGAGAATTCCATGGACAGAGGAGCCTCGCAGGCTACAATCCATGGGGTCACAAAGAGTTGGACACGACATAGCAACTAAACAACAACAAAATCTTCTTAATCAAAAAAATAACTTTCTCCTCTGGTAATTATACTTGATGCAGATAGATTCTATTCTCAAGATCTTTGTTTTAAAGTATAGCATGAACTCTAAAGTCTCAAACATTAAGTTAATATTTAAAAATTCCATTTAAAATTTTCCACTCTATTTGTTGTTTTGCCCAAAACAAAAAGATTATTTGGATTCAGGTTTTGGCCTTACCTTTCACTATTTTTAACTATCACTTTATAAAATATTCTTTCTTTTCTAAATGCATTTGAGATATAAAGTAATTATTTCAGATACAGAGGATAAATTCTTTTAGATCAGAAGTCATGTAAACTGTAATTAACATTGGATCAATGAAGTCATGTGTATATTTTCCATTCATTCTGTTGGGTTTTATTTTTTTTTTCTATTTCCTCCAATCTTTGTGTAGATTCTAGAGGTTGCAAAGATATGACCCTTCATATTATAACTAATGTTCAGATGATTTTAGAGTTTTTTCTTTGGTGGTGGAGAGGTAAGGAGTGTATCTTTTAAGTCAACTATCCCAGCATATGAAGCTATGTAGAGGGATGTAGTTAAGTACTGTGAGGAGAAAAAAAAGGGACAGGCACAGTTTAGCCTTCTGGAAACTTAGAAGTTTCCAGAGAGAAAGGATAAGAACATATAACACATACATGTTAGCAGACACACCAGAGACTTAGGGAAAACATAGCTCACTACATTTCTATAAAGCTGAAAGTTAAGGTACCTTCTACGCACTAGCAGGGGCCTCCTACTAATTAAGGATCCGTGAACTAACTTCACTACAGAATTGTGAAAGAAGCCGTAATTAGACATAGTCTAAAAAGTGTATTTCTCAAGAGAATTCTAGCTGTGTTGTTTCAGGACACAGAGTTTATGATTATGTGAAGTTATTACTTGATAGGCTCAATATTTTAATGACATATATTATTCTGTAGACAAGGAAATTATCTTCAAGTGCCTAACTTGCAAACTTCTGAAACAAGTATCTGAAAAGTGCTCCTCATTCTTGCTCTCCCACCTTCTACTTTCCCTCCAAATGAAGTTTTACATCTAAGATTTTTAAGATTTCTAAGAATTCCCTGTAGTACCTCTTTTTAAATTCTTCCTTTGCTTTAATGTAATTTTGATTTGTTATCTTTTAAAAAAAAATTGGCCTCTTTTATTGGTTTATTTATTTATTTATTTTCATTCATCTTTTTATTTGTTGGCCTGTGTGGGCCTCCCATTGCAGTGGCCTCCCTCGTTGCAGAGCACTGGCTCCGGGCGCATGTGCTCCAGAGTGCTGGCTTGTAATTGGACACACTGGCCCAGCCACTCTGCCGCACCTGGAGTCCTCCCAGGCCAAAGGTTGAACCAGTGCCCCTTGCACTGCAAGGCAGACTCTACCCACTGGACCACGAGGGAAGCCTAATTTGTTATTCTTTAGTCAGCTTTAATTTTTTTTTTTTTTTAATTTTTATCTTTTGGTGAGTGGGGTGGGGAGGTAAGGGGACAGGCGGGCCACCTCTATTGGTCCTTCATTTGTCCATCTTCATCCGTCTTTGTTCTTTGGCCCATGTGGGCCTCCCATCGCAGTGACCTCTGTTGTCACAGAGCACCGGCTCTGGGCGCATGCGCTCCAGAGCCCTGGCTCGGCATTTGGACACATCGGTCCTGCCACTCTGCGGCACGTGGGATCTTCCAAGGCCAGGGATCAAACTGGCGCCCCCCTGCACTGCAAGGCAGTGTCCTTACCCACTGGACCACCAGGGGAAGCCCTTTACCCCCTCTCCCCCCGACCGCTGGCTTTTAATTTTTATTTATTTATTTATTTATTTGAGGGGGGTGGGATGGGGAGGGAGGGGAGCAGGCGGGCCACTTCTTTGGTCTTTCATTTGTTCATTTTCATCCATCTTTGTTCTTCGGCCCATGTAGGCCTCCCATCGCGGTGGCCTCTGTTGTCGCAGAGCACCGGCTCCGGGCGCATGCGCCTCAGAGCTCCGGCTCGATAATTGGACACATCGGTCCAGCCGCTCCGCGGCACGTGGGATCTTCCCAGGCCAGGGATCGAACCGGCGCCCCTTGCACTGCAAGGCGGTGACCTTACCCACTGGACCACCAGGGAAGCCCTGGCTTTTAATTTTTAAAGATTATCAATTATTACCTTTCTGAGTCTCTCTTAATTATAGCTCTGTTCACAGTCCTCAATAAACTTTTTTCCTGCCTGACTTTTCTTTTACTGCAGTCTCTGGTTTGTTTCCCCCATCCCTGAGTCTGTCACTTCCTTTAGGATTTTCTCTTCTTCCACCTGTCCCAGTGATGTACAGGAAAATACTTAACAACCAGCTGTCCAAGAAAAAGAAGATATACATACACCCATCCATTTACCATATATTTTCTTGACAGAAAGGATATGTGGTACAGTTTACAAATAATAATACAAACAACATCCTTCATTGAACGTTCCATATAGCTAATTGGTTCTCACAGAGTGCTTTGAATTTTGCCAAAATTTTGTATGTATAAACCAACAAGGATTTGCATTGAAGAACAAGTATAGTTTCAACCTGAAGGTTGCTTGGTATTTTGATTTACAGTAATCAATAACGTGAGAGTGAAAAAAAGAGCCTACCCTTGTTTCACATCACTGATGAATAAGTCAGAACTTGACTCATTCATCAGTGATGTGAACGAGTCTTGCTGAATCAGAAAATAGGATTTGAACAATGAAGGAATATTTCCTCAATTTTTTGTGCTATTTACAGTGTAATGGCTGCAAACATAATATACTTCTACTGTTTCATTAACATTTTCTCTATTACATTTTAAGTCTACTCTCGAAAATAAAGAAAGCCTTGATTGATAGCATTCAATGACTTGTAAAGATTCCCACCATGACTGATTTCTAACTACTGGCATGACTTTGCTGCATGTGGAGTTGGGAATAGACACACAATAGCCCAACAGTCTAACATTTCTACCAACCATATAGAATACATAAATATACTCAAGAGCACAGGTAATGGTAAAATGTAGCAAAAATATTAGAGTAACATGTCTAAGGAAGTTACAGTTTTAGGTATATACACTAATTTTGTTTGCTTGTTTGTTTGGCCACTTCTGTTGGTCTTTTATCATCCATCTTTGTTCTTTGGCGTGTGTGGGCCTCCCATCACAGTGGCCTCTCTCGCTGCAGAGCACTGGCTCCAGGCCCATGCGCTCCATAGCACTGGCTCAGTAATTGGACACATGGGTCCAGCCATTCTGTGGCACTTGGGATCTTCTCAGGCCAGGTGGTGTCTTTACCCACTGGACTACCAGGGAAGCTCTATACACTAATTTTTGATAACAGCTGCATTTAACAACTGCCTTTAACAACAGGCTAGCAAGATTTTCCTTACAATTTAACACTAAGTTGGTAAGGCCAATGTGAGTTACCTCCAGCACACCACTGAATTCTGTCTCTTAATGTTACTATTCCAGAATGTTCCAGACTTGACCTTTTTCTCTCTTCACCCTAAATACTTTTTTGTGTGACCTTAAAAGCTGTCCTGATCTCAACTGACATAGACATGCTGCTGATTCCTACACATTCTCTTCCAGCCCAGTCTTTTCCTCTAAGCTTTAGATTCACACCTCCAGATAAATACAGGACTTGTGTATTTAGAGGTTTCATTTTGATGTCTCAAAGTCATTACCACACCCAAAGCAGCTCCTGCTCCTGTGGTCTTCATTTCATTGCCTACTTCCTCCCAATTGTCTGGGCCTGTCCCTTCCTCTTACATCCCTTATCCATGCATGCATGCTAAGTCACTCAGTTGTATCCATCTCTTTGTGTCACTATGGACTGTAGCCCACCAGGCTCCTAGATCCATGGGATTCTCCAGGAAAGAATACTGGAGTAGGTAGCCATGCCTTTCTCCCAGGGGATCTTCCTGACCCAGGGATCGAACCTACAGCACTTACATCTCCTGCACTGGCAAGTGGGTTCTTTACAGCTAGTGCCACCTAGGAAACCCGTCCAGTCAGTCAGCAAGTCTACTGATTTTACCAAATATGTCTCGACAGTTATTGCTGTGTTATTACTCTAGTTCCTAAGTGGAGCTGCCGAAATCTATCCTTGTTGGGGATATTTAACCAGAGCCCTAAATGGTTTTCTAGCTGAGGGTTTTTCCCTTCTCTTCTCTCCCTTACAGTTTTAGGTATATACACTAATTTTGTTTGCTTGTTTGTTTGGCCACTTCTGTTGGTCTTTTATCATCCATCTTTGTTCTTTGGCGTGTGTGGGCCTCCCATCACAGTGGCCTCTCTCGCTGCAGAGCACTGGCTCCAGGCCCATGCGCTCCATAGCACTGGCTCAGTAATTGGACACATGGGTCCAGCCATTCTGTGGCACTTGGGATCTTCTCAGGCCAGGTGGTGTCTTTACCCACTGGACTACCAGGGAAGCTCTATACACTAATTTTTGATAACAGCTGCATTTAACAACTGCCTTTAACAACAGGCTAGCAAGATTTTCCTTACAATTTAACACTAAGTTGGTAAGGCCAATGTGAGTTACCTCCAGCACACCACTGAATTCTGTCTCTTAATGTTACTATTCCAGAATGTTCCAGACTTGACCTTTTTCTCTCTTCACCCTAAATACTTTTTTGTGTGACCTTAAAAGCTGTCCTGATCTCAACTGACATAGACATGCTGCTGATTCCTACACATTCTCTTCCAGCCCAGTCTTTTCCTCTAAGCTTTAGATTCACACCTCCAGATAAATACAGGACTTGTGTATTTAGAGGTTTCATTTTGATGTCTCAAAGTCATTACCACACCCAAAGCAGCTCCTGCTCCTGTGGTCTTCATTTCATTGCCTACTTCCTCCCAATTGTCTGGGCCTGTCCCTTCCTCTTACATCCCTTATCCATGCATGCATGCTAAGTCACTCAGTTGTATCCATCTCTTTGTGTCACTATGGACTGTAGCCCACCAGGCTCCTAGATCCATGGGATTCTCCAGGAAAGAATACTGGAGTAGGTAGCCATGCCTTTCTCCCAGGGGATCTTCCTGACCCAGGGATCGAACCTACAGCACTTACATCTCCTGCACTGGCAAGTGGGTTCTTTACAGCTAGTGCCACCTAGGAAACCCGTCCAGTCAGTCAGCAAGTCTACTGATTTTACCAAATATGTCTCGACAGTTATTGCTGTGTTATTACTCTAGTTCCTAAGTGGAGCTGCCGAAATCTATCCTTGTTGGGGATATTTAACCAGAGCCCTAAATGGTTTTCTAGCTCAGGGTCCTTCTTCCTCTTTACCCCTCTTTCTTCTTCTCTTCCAACTTCTCATCCGCAGTTATTGGAGATATCTATTTAAATTGCAGTCTTCCTATATAATTCTCTGCCTACACTTACTCCTCATTAAGATACTGAATATAGACTAAATTCCTTACAGTGGGGGAAGTGCTTTCTATAGTCTGTTTCTGTACCTCATCTCTCATCCATACTTCGTGTGTAATTTGGTTTTCATCTCAGTTCTGAACTGCTCGTAGCTCCTGTAGAGAAGAGGCCTGGAATTCCACCCAAACACTTCTTGATTAACACTTTGAATTAATACATCTCTTCCAGAAAACTTCCTCTGATCATACTTTCTCAACAAATTAAGCCATCTTAGATGACTGTCTTCCATGCTACTAAAAATAATCAAAGCGTATCTGTCATTTTAGTTGCCTTACCAGATATAGTCATTAAATTCTCTATCCAGCTGCCTAACTAAAAGCCAAAAGTAGATCCCATAAGAAGAAGAAACTATATACCCAGCTGAGTAAAAAGCTTACTCGATAAATATTTGATAGGGATATGGATGAATAAGCCTAAAGAATTTTATATTAAAAATTCCTCCTTTTTTTATAGAAGTGTATTTTACATCTGGGATTCCAAAGTCATATTGGTTTTTAACTTACATTATTTGAAAGTTTCACTTGCATCTTGTAATCAAGATCTCTTTCTTTGGAACTGAATTTTAGAACCATCCACTAATTTTTAGAATGTTACTTAGAATGCTGTTTCTGTTTCTCAAAGGTGACTTTTTTATAGAGGAGTTGAAGCAGCACAAAAGCCATAAAATGCATTTTTGTCTTGAGATTTTAGTTCCTTGATTCACGAATAATTATTTACTGCTCGTTATATATCAGGATTAGATTGCATTAAGACTGCAATAATAAAAAACAGTATGAGTTTTAAACACTGTAGACGAGATTGATGAGAAAATTGGAAAGCACAGAAAATGCAAGTACATCCAAGTCAGAAATTACTGACAAGTATTCAGAAAACGCCATGGAGAGTCAGGAGATGAGAAAACACAGCATCCACACTGAAACTATTTGGAACTTCAGGGATAAGTGTTAGAAATTATTTGGTGGAGTGCTTTTCCTTACATAATGCATCTTAAGTATTTTATTTATTTTGAATATTCATATTTTACCTGCATGTCTTTCTTGCCAGGTTGTGTACGGAGGTTCCCATGCTGCCAGGTTAGCATAGAATCAGGGAAAGGAAAGATCTGGTGGAACATCAGGAAAACCTGCTACAGGATAGTGGAGCACAGTTGGTTTGAAAGCTTCATTGTTCTCATGATCTTGCTCAGCAGCGGTGCTCTGGTAAGTGATCTGATATCTAGGCTTAAATTGACTGTCATTGTTTTTAATAAATGTGTTGGAAGTTAAAAATATCATGGCTGATTTCTTTACGTAAAAATTAATCCCTCTGATCAGAACTAAGGATAAAATTTTAGTTAACTCAGTAAATATTTACTACATGCCAGGCCTTATTCTTGCTACCTGGAATGCAGTGATAGTTAAGATCCAGGTACTTTTTTCAAGAAGCTCAGAGAGCTTTAGGGAAGGAAGAGGCCCAAGTGATAGAAAAGTGGGATATATTTGTAAGTGAAGTGTATGCACATTAAACCTCTGGAGCAAGAAGAGTTGTCTGCTTGGGAATTCAAAAAGGTAGATGAGCTTTTGCAGGATCTGCTGCTTCTTAGTCACTTCAGTTGTGTCCAACTCTGTGTGACCCCATGAAACCCAGGCTTCTCCGTCCATGGAATGCTCCAGGCGAGAGGTCTAGAAAGATGAATAAGAATTTTCAAGCCAGGAAGGCAGCTTGAGAGGAATGAAGCATAAAATAGCATGAGACATTTAGAGAATAAGAAGTTGTCAAACTGTAGAAAGCATCGTGGGAGGAAGAGCAAATCCAGGGAGAGAGGTGGTCATCAGAGATCCTGGGGCAGAGATGGACGAACTGCGATATGATAGAGAAAACATGTATGAGTTTTAAACACTGTAGACGAGATTGATGAGAAAATTGGAAAGCACAGAAAATGCAAGTACATCCAAGTCAGAAATTACTGACAAGTATTCAGAAAACGCCATGGAGAGTCAGGAGATGAGAAAACACAGCATCCACACTGAAACTATTTGGAACTTCAGGGATAAGTGTTAGAAATTATTTGGTGGAGTGCTTTTCCTTACATAATGCATCTTAAGTATTTTATTTATTTTGAATATTCATATTTTACCTGCATGTCTTTCTTGCCAGGTTGTGTACGGAGGTTCCCATGCTGCCAGGTTAGCATAGAATCAGGGAAAGGAAAGATCTGGTGGAACATCAGGAAAACCTGCTACAGGATAGTGGAGCACAGTTGGTTTGAAAGCTTCATTGTTCTCATGATCTTGCTCAGCAGCGGTGCTCTGGTAAGTGATCTGATATCTAGGCTTAAATTGACTGTCATTGTTTTTAATAAATGTGTTGGAAGTTAAAAATATCATGGCTGATTTCTTTACGTAAAAATTAATCCCTCTGATCAGAACTAAGGATAAAATTTTAGTTAACTCAGTAAATATTTACTACATGCCAGGCCTTATTCTTGCTACCTGGAATGCAGTGATAGTTAAGATCCAGGTACTTTTTTCAAGAAGCTCAGAGAGCTTTAGGGAAGGAAGAGGCCCAAGTGATAGAAAAGTGGGATATATTTGTAAGTGAAGTGTATGCACATTAAACCTCTGGAGCAAGAAGAGTTGTCTGCTTGGGAATTCAAAAAGGTAGATGAGCTTTTGCAGGATCTGCTGCTTCTTAGTCACTTCAGTTGTGTCCAACTCTGTGTGACCCCATGAAACCCAGGCTTCTCCGTCCATGGAATGCTCCAGGCGAGAGGTCTAGAAAGATGAATAAGAATTTTCAAGCCAGGAAGGCAGCTTGAGAGGAATGAAGCATAAAATAGCATGAGACATTTAGAGAATAAGAAGTTGTCAAACTGTAGAAAGCATCGTGGGAGGAAGAGCAAATCCAGGGAGAGAGGTGGTCATCAGAGATCCTGGGGCAGAGATGGACAGTGTCAGTTTATGAAGCTTGTTGCATTAGGGAAAATGCTGTACTTTTAGGGTGAGAATGAAATACATCTCTCATTCTTATACATGTGCTAAGGTCCTTAGTCACTCAGTAGTGTCTGACTCTTTGTGATCCCACTGGCTGCAGCCTGCCAGGCTCCTCTGTCCATGGGCTTCTCTCCACAAGAATACTGGAGGGGCTAGCCATTTCCTTCACTAGGGGATCTTCCCAATCCAGGTCTCCTGTGTTGCAGGCAGATTCCTTACCATCTGAGCCATCAGGAAAGTTGCCCTATACATGTGCTAAGCACCTTCTTTGAAGTTTTAAAGAGATCTAGGAGAGTTAGAAGCTCCCTGAGCCTTTTCTTGACTTAGAAGGGAAGCAAGAAAGTTCCATGGGCTAGACTTTAGTTCTTGTATCTCAGGTCCATTGTCTTTCATAAACTCTGCCAGCTACTCAAGTTTTCTCTCAGCATCTTAATAGGTCTGTCCATTTTCTGTATCCCAACTTCTTTGTTTTCCTCAATATTGACAATAACCTTTTGTAAAAAGGGCTAAGGATTATTTTTAAAGTATTGATAGAAAAACTTGGAATAAGAAGAATAAGAATGGCACAAGTCCAGGGAGACCAGGGTTAACCACTAAAGATGAAAGTCCTTTTGCTTTCATTTTCTCCAACAAGGTGAATATTGTTTAAACTTGAAAGAGAAAACTCTAATCCTTTAAACCTGTTTGGATCAACAGTCATTTTCAGTGACTTAAGTGAACTCAATTCTTTAAGCCCATTCAGACTGTTTCCCAAGGACCTTGTGACTGTAACTACAGTGTCACCATCTACCACTTACTGAAAGTTCTCAGAAAGTGTCAAAAGGTATCACATTAATGGAATGAATATAACAGAGATCTGTGGAGCTGAAGCTTTAAGTGAACAATTACATGTTGGCAAAAATTCAAAGAGATCATCTGTGCTCAATAGCCCTATTAAGCTAAAGCATTCACTTAGCAAACCTTTCCTGCTGTGTTCTTGACACCGTGCTAGGTGCTAGGAATGCACAAGCGTGTAAGAGCGGAAGGAGACACTCTAAATCCTACTGCTGGCTTGAAGAGAGCACAGGGTGAGACAGATTTATAGGAGGGGCTATAAATCATGGGGCCTAGAATCATGATTAAATTATTAGTACTTACCTAATCTGAAAGAGAATGCAGCTCTGTGAGATGAGTGAAAATCCTTGGATGTGTCATAGATTGTGGTTTTTCAGAGAACTTAAAGTCATTCTTTTATACCCTCTTCCTCTTGAACTCTGGTGACCAGCCACCTGTACTGGTGAGAACTAGGTTTTACACATACATGCGTGCATGCTAAGTCGCTTCAGTTGTGTCCAAGTCTTTACAACCCTGTGGACTGTAGCCTGCCAGGTTCCTCTGTCCGTGGGATTCTCCAGGCAGGAATACTGGAGTGTGTTGCTTTGCCCTCCTCTAGGATATTGCCAACTCAGGGATCACACTGGTGTCTCTTACCTCCCCTGTGTTAGCGGGCGTGTTGGTGGTACAGTGGTAAAAAAAAAAAATCTACCTGCAATACAGGAGACCCAAGTTCAATCCCTGAGTTAGGAAGATCCCTGGAGAAGGAATGGCAGCCCACTTCAGTATTCTTGCCTAAAAAATTTC
The DNA here is from genome assembly GCA_022376925.1 of Tragulus kanchil. Lineage (NCBI taxonomy): Eukaryota > Metazoa > Chordata > Mammalia > Artiodactyla > Tragulidae > Tragulus > Tragulus kanchil. The sequence continues at coordinate 261,621,698 of JAIOJX010000026.1, read as the reverse complement.
CCTGGACAGAGGAGCCTGACAGGCTACAATCATGGGGTCACAAAGAGTTGGACACAATTTAAGGACAGATTTTACTTTTTCCTTTACCACTACTACCACCTGGGAAGCCCATGTGTTACACAGTAACTGTAAATCAGAAGAAAGTCAGCAGGCCCATAGTAGTATTCTATCTTAGCGGTCTCTTTATCAGAATTTCATTTCCTGTTTTTGTCATGAATCATAACCTTTATATTATACACAAATTTAAATTTGAATATTGTTCTCACAGGCTTTTGAAGATATATATATTGAAAAGAAAAAGACCATTAAGATTATCCTGGAGTATGCTGACAAGATATTCACTTACATCTTCATTCTGGAAATGCTTCTAAAATGGATAGCATATGGTTATAAAACCTATTTCACCAATGCCTGGTGCTGGCTGGATATGCTTTTTTTTTAAGAGTGCTAGGAATGCACAAGCGTGTAAGAGCGGAAGGAGACACTCTAAATCCTACTGCTGGCTTGAAGAGAGCACAGGGTGAGACAGATTTATAGGAGGGCTATAAATCATGGGGCCTAGAATCATGATTAAATTATTAGTACTTACCTAATCTGAAAGAGAATGCAGCTCTGTGAGATGAGTGAAAATCCTTGGATGTGTCATAGATTGGGGTTTTTTCAGAGAACTTAAAGTCATTCTTTTATACCCTCTTCCTCTTGAACTCTGGTGACCAGCCACCTGTACTGGTGAGAACTAGGTTTTACACATACATGCGTGCATGCTAAGTCGCTTCAGTTGTGTCCAAGTCTTTACAACCCTGTGGACTGTAGCCTGCCAGGTTCCTCTGTCCGTGGGATTCTCCAGGCAGGAATACTGGAGTGTGTTGCTTTGCCCTCCTCTAGGATATTGCCAACTCAGGGATCACACTGGTGTCTCTTACCTCCCCTGTGTTAGCGGGCGTGTTGGTGGTACAGTGGTAAAAAAAAAAAAAAAAATCTACCTGCAATACAGGAGACCCAAGTTCAATCCCTGAGTTAGGAAGATCCCCTGGAGAAGGAATGGCAGCCCACTTCAGTATTCTTGCCTAAAAATTCCATGGACAGAGGAGCCTGACAGGCTACAATCATGGGGTCACAAAGAGTTGGACACAATTTAAGGACAGATTTTACTTTTTTTCCTTTACCACTACTACCACCTGGGAAGCCCATGTGTTACACAGTAACTGTAAATCAGAAGAAAGTCAGCAGGCCCATAGTAGTATTCTATCTTAGCGGTCTCTTTATCAGAATTTCATTTCCTGTTTTTGTCATGAATCATAACCTTTATATTATACACAAATTTAAATTTGAATATTGTTCTCACAGGCTTTTGAAGATATATATATTGAAAAGAAAAAGACCATTAAGATTATCCTGGAGTATGCTGACAAGATATTCACTTACATCTTCATTCTGGAAATGCTTCTAAAATGGATAGCATATGGTTATAAAACCTATTTCACCAATGCCTGGTGCTGGCTGGATTTCTTAATTGTTGATGTAGGTACTTTTGAGTAAATTTTAAAGGGGATTTATTCTTAAAAATAAGTGTTCTGAAAAATCTTCACTATGTTGTGTTTTAATCGTATTTAGATATGTAATGTGCGAAAAATTATTTTCCAAAGAATAGCTGTACGTTATAATCACCTGTGTGCTCTCAGACTTCCTTTGTGAAAAATTTAATTTTTGATACTTATTCATATTTAATTTTTTGATATACTTTTCTAATGTATACATTATATAATTATTGCCTAGGAAGATGAATGGTAAGGTGTATATTTTTGCAGTGTCATATTTTTAAAGAAAGGCTAACCCAAAATAAGAAGTAATGAAAGGAATATAGACCTTTTCTCTTAACCTGCAAATATGATTGTATCATATAAAATCTGTTATCAAATACTTAAGATATTCAAAAACTTTTAAAAATATTATCATAAACTTTGTTCATCTCTTGGATTAAGAAAAAAGTTTACAAGTAGAGTTGAATTTATTTTTATTAAGGGATATGGCTATTTAATAATGGAATTTTTTTTGCATTTGAAAATCTATAGTATGATTCTTAATACTTAGGGACATGTAATATGCAGGATTCAGGTAATTTATATAGTTTTACTTTGAAAGTTTTTAATATTTTGAAAAAACTAAATAACATATTTATAAATAGACATGTATGTATATGTGTGCATATATATAAAATATTTTTTGTGCAACAAATTGAGTAAAATTCCACTTAGCATTGTCAATATTCATGCAAATTTCAGCATGTAGATTGGGGAGGAACTGAGAGTCTTATATTTATCAAAGAAATTAGCAGTGACTGTATTCGAGTTTAGTCTTCTATGCTAGTGGTTTATCAGAATTTCATTTCCTGTTTTTGTAAATCAACTTTAAATTTTGAATATTGTTCTCACAGGCTTTTGAAGATATATATATTGAAAAGAAAAAGACCATTAAGATTATCCTGGAGTATGCTGACAAGATATTCACTTACATCTTCATTCTGGAAATGCTTCTAAAATGGATAGCATATGGTTATAAAACCTATTTCACCAATGCCTGGTGCTGGCTGGATTTCTTAATTGTTGATGTAGGTACTTTTGAGTAAATTTTAAAGGGGATTTATTCTTAAAAATAAGTGTTCTGAAAAATCTTCACTATGTTGTGTTTTAATCGTATTTAGATATGTAATGTGCGAAAAATTATTTTCCAAAGAATAGCTGTACGTTATAATCACCTGTGTGCTCTCAGACTTCCTTTGTGAAAAATTTAATTTTTGATACTTATTCATATTTAATTTTTTGATATACTTTTCTAATGTATACATTATATAATTATTGCCTAGGAAGATGAATGGTAAGGTGTATATTTTTGCAGTGTCATATTTTTAAAGAAAGGCTAACCCAAAATAAGAAGTAATGAAAGGAATATAGACCTTTTCTCTTAACCTGCAAATATGATTGTATCATATAAAATCTGTTATCAAATACTTAAGATATTCAAAAACTTTTAAAAATATTATCATAAACTTTGTTCATCTCTTGGATTAAGAAAAAAGTTTACAAGTAGAGTTGAATTTATTTTTATTAAGGGATATGGCTATTTAATAATGGAATTTTTTTTGCATTTGAAAATCTATAGTATGATTCTTAATACTTAGGGACATGTAATATGCAGGATTCAGGTAATTTATATAGTTTTACTTTGAAAGTTTTTAATATTTTGAAAAAACTAAATAACATATTTATAAATAGACATGTATGTATATGTGTGCATATATATAAAATATTTTTTGTGCAACAAATTGAGTAAAATTCCACTTAGCATTGTCAATATTCATGCAAATTTCAGCATGTAGATTGGGGAGGAACTGAGAGTCTTATATTTATCAAGAATTGAGAAATTTATCTATCTAGCACAGTGTGACTGTATTCGAGTTGCTCAGTCGTGTCTGACTTTTTGCAGCCCCATGAACTGCAGCACGCCTGGCATCCCTGTCTGTCACCATCTCCTTGAACTTGCTTACACTCATATCTGTTGAGCTGATAATGCTATCCAGGCATCTCCATTGTCCCCTTTTACTTCTGCCCTCTATTTTTTCCCAGCATCAGGGTCTTTTCCAATGAGTCAGGTATCAGGTGGCCAGAGTATTGGAGCTGCAGCTTCAGTATCAATCCTTCCAGTGAATATTCTGGGTTGATTTCCTTTAGGATTGACTGGTTTGATCTCCTTGTTGTCCAAGGGACTCTCAAGAATCTTCTCCAGCACCACAGTTTGAGGCACTCAGCCTTCTTTGGCACTCAGCCTTCTTTATGCTCCAACTCTCACATCTATACATGACTACCCAAAAACCCAAAGCTTTGACTATATGGATCTTTGTTGGCAAAGTGATGTCTCTGCTTTTTAGTATGCTGTCTAGGTTTGTCATAGCTTTCCTTCCAAGGAGCAAACATCTTTTAATTTCATGGCTGCAGTCACCATTTGCAGTGATTTGGGAGTCCAACAAAATAAAGTCTTATCACTGTTTCCATTGTTTCCCCATCTATTTGCCATGGAGTGATGGGACCAGATACCATGATCTTAGTTTCTTGAATGTTAAGTCTTAAGCCAGGCTTCCCCTGGTGGCCCAGTGGGTAAGGAAACCGCCTTGCAGTGCAAGGGGTGCTGGTTCGAGCCCTGGCCTGGGAAGATCCCACGTACCGCGGAGCGGCTGGACTGATGTGTCCAATCACCCAGCCGGAGCTCTGGAACTGGAGCTCTGGAGCGCATGCGCCCAGAGCAGGTGCTGTGCAACAACAGACACCACCGCGATGGGAGGCCCACAGGAGCCTAAGAACAAAGACGGGTGAAAAATAGAGAAATGAAAGACCAATAGAAGTGGCCCGCCCACTCCCCTCCCTCCCCAACCCGACCCCAGCCCAAAATTAAAAAAAAAGTCTTAAACCAGCTTTTTCACTCTCTTACACCTTCATCAAGAGACTTTTAGTTTCTCTTCACTTTCTGCCATATGAGTGGTATCATCTGCATATCTGATGTTACTGATATCTCCATGTCTCCTGGCAATCTTGATTTCAGCTTGTGTTCCATTCATCCCAGCATTTCACATAATATACTCTGCATATAAATAAGCAGGATGACAATATACAACCTTGACTTACTCCTTTCCCAATTTGAAACCAGTCTATTGTTCCATGTCCAGTTCTAACTGTTGCTTCTTATCCTGCATAAAGGTTTTGCAGAGGAGGTCTACTATTCCCATCTCTTTCAGAATTTTCCACAGTTTGTTGTGATCCACACAGTCAAAGACTTTAGTATAGTCAATGAAGCAGAAGTAGGTGTTCTGGTATTTTGTTGGTTTTTCTGTGACCCAGCATTTGTTGGCAATTTGATCTCTGGTTCCTCTACCTTTTCTAAATCCAGCCGGAAGTTCTCGGTTCACTTACTGTTTTAGCCTAGCTTGGAGGATTTTGAGCATGACCTTGGTAGCATGTGAAATGAGTGCAATTGTGTGGAATTTGGCATAAAGTTCTGCTTTTAGTATGCTGTCTAGGTTTGTCATTCCAAGGAGCAAACATCTTTTAATTTCATGACTGCAGTCACCATTTGCAGTGATTTGGGAGTCCAACAAAATAAAGTCTTATCACTGTTTCCATTGTTTCCCCATCTATTTGCCATGGAGTGATGGGACCAGATACCATGATCTTAGTTTCTTGAATGTTAAGTCTTAAGCCAGGCTTCCCCTGGTGGCCCAGTGGGTAAGGAAACCGCCTTGCAGTGCAAGGGGTGCTGGTTCGAGCCCTGGCCTGGGAAGATCCCACGTACCGCGGAGCGGCTGGACTGATGTGTCCAATCACCCAGCCGGAGCTCTGGAACTGGAGCTCTGGAGCGCATGCGCCCAGAGCAGGTGCTGTGCAACAACAGACACCACCGCGATGGGAGGCCCACAGGAGCCTAAGAACAAAGACGGGTGAAAAATAGAGAAATGAAAGACCAATAGAAGTGGCCCGCCCACTCCCCTCCCTCCCCAACCCGACCCCAGCCCAAAATTAAAAAAAAAGTCTTAAACCAGCTTTTTCACTCTCTTACACCTTCATCAAGAGACTTTTAGTTTCTCTTCACTTTCTGCCATATGAGTGGTATCATCTGCATATCTGATGTTACTGATATCTCCATGTCTCCTGGCAATCTTGATTTCAGCTTGTGTTCCATTCATCCCAGCATTTCACATAATATACTCTGCATATAAATAAGCAGGATGACAATATACAACCTTGACTTACTCCTTTCCCAATTTGAAACCAGTCTATTGTTCCATGTCCAGTTCTAACTGTTGCTTCTTATCCTGCATAAAGGTTTTGCAGAGGAGGTCTACTATTCCCATCTCTTTCAGAATTTTCCACAGTTTGTTGTGATCCACACAGTCAAAGACTTTAGTATAGTCAATGAAGCAGAAGTAGGTGTTCTGGTATTTTGTTGGTTTTTCTGTGACCCAGCATTTGTTGGCAATTTGATCTCTGGTTCCTCTACCTTTTCTAAATCCAGCCGGAAGTTCTCGGTTCACTTACTGTTTTAGCCTAGCTTGGAGGATTTTGAGCATGACCTTGGTAGCATGTGAAATGAGTGCAATTGTGTGGTAGTTTGAACATTCTTTGGCATAGCCCTTCTTTGGGACTGGAATGAAAACTGACTTTTTGTAGTCCTGTGGCCACTGCTGAGTTTTCCAAATATACTGGCATGTTGAGTGTAACATTTTAACAGTATCATCAAGGATTTGAAATAGCTCAGCTAGAATTCCATCACTTTCACTAGCTTTGTTTGTAGTGACGCTTCCTGACATCCACTTAACTTCACACTTCAGGACCCTAAATCAGATAGTCTGGTGTGGATACCTAGCAGAACTGTGGTAACAAACCCTCCAGATGATTCTTGTGCATATTCAGCTTTTAGAACCACTCATATGATTTGATATTCAGAGAATAGACTTGCTTGATTTCTGAAAGCTTCCTTATTGTTTGGAATTTGATTGATTGAGCATTATTCAGCAGAAAGTACATACATCATACTCATGACATGTATACATAAATAGACAAATAAATATGTGCATATATGTAGGTGTTTTCTTCTCAGTTACACTTAGTCTTCTCAATAACGTGCCTGTATTCAATATAATGGCATTCAGTTAACAGTGGTTTGGAGATCAGGTTAACCATTTCCGTAAGGTTATTCAAATTATAATAGACATTTTAAAACTTTTTTTCTTCTCAAACCATGAATTTTTATTATTCTAATTTAAAAATACACATATTTTTAAAGTATATTTATGTTGAACATAATGGACCTGAAAGACTGGGTGAATTTAGAAGTAATGTGAGGATTAGTTAGGAATGCTGGATACATAGCATGAGGACCTAAAAAGAAACAGTTAGATTATATTTATTGAGACATTTCTCTGAAGTAGGAAATAGCAACGCACTCCAGTATTCTTGCCTGGAAAATCCCATGGACTGAGGAACCTTGTAGACGGCAGTCCATGGGGTCGCAAATAGTCAGGTATGACTGAGCATGATTGTTGGTTTTTCTGTGACCCAGCATTTGTTGAGATCTCTGGTTCCTCTACCTTTTCTAAATCCAGCCGGAAGTTCTCGGTTCACTTACTGTTTTAGCCTAGCTTGGAGGATTTTGAGCATGACCTTGGTAGCATGTGAAATGAGTGCAATTGTGTGGTAGTTTGAACATTCTTTGGCATAGCCCTTCTTTGGGACTGGAATGAAAACTGACTTTTTGTAGTCCTGTGGCCACTGCTGAGTTTTCCAAATATACTGGCATGTTGAGTGTAACATTTTAACAGTATCATCAAGGATTTGAAATAGCTCAGCTAGAATTCCATCACTTTCACTAGCTTTGTTTGTAGTGACGCTTCCTGACATCCACTTAACTTCACACTTCAGGACCCTAAATCAGATAGTCTGGTGTGGATACCTAGCAGAACTGTGGTAACAAACCCTCCAGATGATTCTTGTGCATATTCAGCTTTTAGAACCACTCATATGATTTGATATTCAGAGAATAGACTTGCTTGATTTCTGAAAGCTTCCTTATTGTTTGGAATTTGATTGATTGAGCATTATTCAGCAGAAAGTACATACATCATACTCATGACATGTATACATAAATAGACAAATAAATATGTGCATATATGTAGGTGTTTTCTTCTCAGTTACACTTAGTCTTCTCAATAACGTGCCTGTATTCAATATAATGGCATTCAGTTAACAGTGGTTTGGAGATCAGGTTAACCATTTCCGTAAGGTTATTCAAATTATAATAGACATTTTAAAACTTTTTTTCTTCTCAAACCATGAATTTTTATTATTCTAATTTAAAAATACACATATTTTTAAAGTATATTTATGTTGAACATAATGGACCTGAAAGACTGGGTGAATTTAGAAGTAATGTGAGGATTAGTTAGGAATGCTGGATACATAGCATGAGGACCTAAAAAGAAACAGTTAGATTATATTTATTGAGACATTTCTCTGAAGTAGGAAATAGCAACGCACTCCAGTATTCTTGCCTGGAAAATCCCATGGACTGAGGAACCTTGTAGACGGCAGTCCATGGGGTCGCAAATAGTCAGGTATGACTGAGCAACTGAGCACACTGAGACATTTGGAAGTACAATAAGTATGTGAGAGCAAAACACTTCACCACATCCTGATTCAAAAATCAGTTCACTGTGTTTCGGATAGCAGTAATAGCAAACTTACAAGCAATAAATATTTCTGTTCCTTGAATAGTTACACATAAGGAAGCTGACTCTTCAGGAGCCCCTAATCATCCCTGTTTGCAAAGTGATAATGTCAGTTTTCTAATATGGTGTCTACGTTTGTCATAGCTTTCTTTCCAAGGAGCAAGTGTCTTCTCATTTCATGGCTACAGGCACCGTCCTCAGTGATTCAGGAGCCCAAGAAAATATCCTGGGCTTTTTTCCAATTATAATTTTGATAGTTGCTTTTATTAAATATTCAGAATTAATAAGCAAGTACAAACCCTATGAAAACTTGAAAAGCATGTGTGATTTAATTATTGAGATATAAGAAATGACCTGTTTTCCTTCTATTATTTCTTCTTTTTTTGGTTAACTTTCCTATAAATATATTTCCTTTAAAAAATCTTCTATTTTGTCCAGTTTTGAGACAGTTAATAGATAACTTCATATATAGATCATATTATTCTTGTTGAGTTGTTCTTAGTGATCTTTAAAATTGACTTGTTCTCTTCATGGTTTATTATTTCACTGAAACAATGAAAATTTTCTTTTTTCTGTAGGTTTCTTTGGTTACATTAGTTGCAAACACTCTTGGCTACTCAGATCTTGGTCCCATTAAATCCTTCGGACACTAAGAGCTTTGTGAGGTTTCTTTGGGTTTAATACACATGATATTTTAAAAATTATTCTAATTTAAAAATACACATGTTTTTAAAGTATATTTATGTTGAACATAATGGACCTGAAAGACTGGGTGAATTTAGAAGTAATGTGAGGATTAGTTAGGAATGCTGGATACATAGCATGAGGACCTAAAAAGAAACAGTTAGATTATATTTATTGAGACATTTCTCTGAAGTAGGAAATAGCAACGCACTCCAGTATTCTTGCCTGGAAAATCCCATGGACTGAGGAACCTTGTAGACGGCAGTCCATGGGGTCGCAAATAGTCAGGTATGACTGAGCAACTGAGCACACTGAGACATTTGGAAGTACAATAAGTATGTGAGAGCAAAACACTTCACCACATCCTGATTCAAAAATCAGTTCACTGTGTTTCGGATAGCAGTAATAGCAAACTTACAAGCAATAAATATTTCTGTTCCTTGAATAGTTACACATAAGGAAGCTGACTCTTCAGGAGCCCCTAATCATCCCTGTTTGCAAAGTGATAATGTCAGTTTTCTAATATGGTGTCTACGTTTGTCATAGCTTTCTTTCCAAGGAGCAAGTGTCTTCTCATTTCATGGCTACAGGCACCGTCCTCAGTGATTCAGGAGCCCAAGAAAATATCCTGGGCTTTTTTCCAATTATAATTTTGATAGTTGCTTTTATTAAATATTCAGAATTAATAAGCAAGTACAAACCCTATGAAAACTTGAAAAGCATGTGTGATTTAATTATTGAGATATAAGAAATGACCTGTTTTCCTTCTATTATTTCTTCTTTTTTTGGTTAACTTTCCTATAAATATATTTCCTTTAAAAAATCTTCTATTTTGTCCAGTTTTGAGACAGTTAATAGATAACTTCATATATAGATCATATTATTCTTGTTGAGTTGTTCTTAGTGATCTTTAAAATTGACTTGTTCTCTTCATGGTTTATTATTTCACTGAAACAATGAAAATTTTCTTTTTTCTGTAGGTTTCTTTGGTTACATTAGTTGCAAACACTCTTGGCTACTCAGATCTTGGTCCCATTAAATCCCTTCGGACACTAAGAGCTTTAAGACCTCTGAGAGCTTTATCTAGATTTGAAGGAATGAGGGTAAGAAAATACTTACTTCCTAATATAATTTTCATATTTATTACTTGAATATAAAATAGGAAAAGACGGGTATGTAGGAATTATGTACTGTTTATATTTGTATAGATGTGCATATATATACATATGTATGTGCTGTGTGCATAAATATGTGTGCATGTGTATATAGACACAGTGCTTCAGTGTATATTGTTTAACAAAGAGTAAATGAAATATTCATAATGCCTCCTTCATATTATAGCGTTTGGCAGTGATTCAAATAAGTTACTTTACCTTTCTTAAATGAAAATCTTTCCTATGCTAGGAAATATAAGCAAAGGGGATACTTTTAGTCCTGAAAGCATCTCTCATATACAAATCATGAAGAACTTGCCTGTATCAGGTGCTTAAATAATATTTTTTAAGAAATCGCCCTGGGTATGGAGCAAAAGACAGAGAAGCAAAGTAGCATTAGGCATCACTTTAAATTTCATTCTTGAAATATATGGTTCAGTGAAAACGGAAATATCTCCAAATTATATTTGAGAAAATGGAAGCTCTGAGTTGATTTAATTTGCATTAGGTTGCGTAGTGCCTGAAAACTGATTCATTTTGCAGAAACAAACAAGGTGAGATAAACAATGACTTCAGCAGCCTAGCTTTAGGGCTGTATTAAAGCAGCAACTTCTTTATAAAATACACAGAAGACAAGAGAACAGTGACTTTATTTCCTCTAATGAGTCCATGTCCTCATTTGTTGCTGCTCTCCTCAAATTTCTTCTTCTCTAGATATATTCGTGCTTTCTCATGCCTCCATTCTCTTGGCTGGGAATACTTCTCTCTGCCCTGTCTCAGCCCTTACTCACCAATATAGCAACTATCTACCCATCCTTTAGACCTCAATTTAAATGTGCCTTGTCTGTGCACCATCCAGTATAATGGCATCCTTCCTACGTGTTCAGACACATAAAACCCTTGCATACATATTTATCTGACTGCCTCTCTATAGTCTCTGAACAATTTAGCGTGAAGATTAGTCTAGCTCACTGCTTCTCTAAATGTAGTCAGCATCATTTGAAAACTTACTAGAAATGCAGATTACCATGTTCCACCCCAGATCTACTGAAATATAAACTCTGGAGTGGGGTTCAGAAATCTGAAGCCTCAGGTCAGTGTTAGACATGTTTTAGTATACCAGATCTTCATTGTTATCCCTGTTAACCTAATCATGACTATAACATCTACTAGTTAGTGTATCCAGTGTACATTGTTCCCATGTGTTGAGATCATGATTACACAAAAAAAAATTTTCATAAGTAAAAGTCAAGTCCTTCTTGTAATGTAGGAACTGAAAAATTACAAGTTTCAGTTTATACAGAAAGGTGATCCTGGAATTGACATTTATTTTGCTTTTTGAGCATTGGTATATAGAATGTTGCCATCGTAACTTATAACTGATCCTTGGACACAAGCAGAGCATGTATGACATTTTCATGATCAAGGAATATACTTTCACCAACAAAACTACTTCCCTTAGTGATTAAGCCACTCCGTTGTTTTACCCTGTTTGTTCTTCATCTGTAATATAGGTGAACTGGATGAAGGAGAATGTTTTAATATATTTGGAGAGACAAATGTATCTATTTAGTTATGTTTATTAGCCATGCCAAACAGAGATGTCTTTTCACATTGCAGGGTCATTTTGGAGAACAAATTAAATATGAATGGAAACATTTTATAGTTAGCTTCCTTTGAAAAGACTTGAGGTTCTTGAACTTATTGACTTTTCCAAATGGCTTCTCATCAGAATGACATGTCTGTCTCCCTCAGAGACTCATCACTAAGCTTTCACTATATTTTTACTTGTCACATTCTTTCAGCAGACATTATCAATGCCAACTATGTATCAAGTTTTGTACTATAAAAGAAGCACAATGGTAAATAGACCACAGCCCTCTAGAAGGGAGTCAGGACAATGTCCATGGAGAGTCAGAGAAGGGAATATTAGTTGTCTTGTGACATCTGCTTTAAACACTAAGCACCCAGTGCTGCGGAAGTAGAGATGAAAGTGGCTACCTGGGGAGACCCCGGAGGGGCTTCACATGGAGGTGACCTTGGAGCCATGACTGAAAGAATGGGCCCCAGCTCACAGGAAGGTGGGCGTTCCAGGTAGAGGTGCCACTTTCTAGAGATGGACAGAGTTGACTAGGCAAGGTGTGTTTGAGCAATGACTAGAAGGATCAACGTGCCTAGGTGATAAGGGGAAGGTAACAGGAAATGAGGATGAAAATGTAAGCTTGAATAAAAGCTGGCTGCTTTGAACTCTCTAATCCTATTCTTCCTAACCCTTTGAGGGTGATGTACACTATACGACTCTTATGAAAGTATAAATCATCTCTCTATAAACAAAGCATGCCCATAATATTTTTCATATAATTTCACGCCCCCATGGACCTCTATGGGCCCGTGTATCTCAGGTTAATAACTGTTCTTCTGAACCGAGAGTCAACAACCAAAGTCCACACGCTGGATGCCTGTTTTATTAAGGAAGCTTCACTGGGTCACATTGCATTCTTCAGTCACTAATTCGTTTCTTACTCATTGTGACCCCAAGGACTATAGCCCATCAGGTTCCTCTGTCCATGGGGTTTTTCCAGGCAAGAATACTGGAATGGTTTGCCATATCCATCTCAAGGGGATCTTCCCAACCCTGGAATCATACCCACGACTCCTGCACTGGCAGGCAGATTCTTTACCACTGAGCCATATGGGAAGCCCCATTGGAATGTAATAGTGGCAACAGAGATCATGTAACCCACAAAACCTAAAAATCCTACTTTAGACAGTCTCCAAAGTAGTCAGGGATCCTTAAAGTCTTCCCTTTTGTAAATGTCTTAAGAGCCTGCCTGATGTATTGCAAAAAAGAGGGAGCACACGCTACTAACTTAACAAGTTATTCTTTAACACATTTGTAGTCAAATGCATAGTAGAGCTTAACTGTAAGAAGAGAGTAAGTTTGGAAAGATGAGAAGGTAATTAAGAAAACCTAGAGAGTGATAAATGCTACAGGAGTTGCCATACAAGAACACTGAGCGGCACGAGACATTGTGATCAGTAGTAGTAGAAATGACTGAAATGCAGAAATAAAAGGAGCATTAAAAAAATAAATAAATAAAACTAAATTTTTGTTTTAACTGAGACCAGCACTATCTATATTTAGCTAAGAGCTTATGTGTAAAGTGTTTTTAGAGTTAGAGTAATCAATTTGAGAAAATTGCCCTCCATTTTACAGATAAGGAAACAGAGGTTCTAAGGTCTAAACTAAGTTTACATATCACATAATGAGTATGTGTGCTAAATCACTTCAGTCGTGTCCATCTCTTTGCAACCCTGTGGACTGTAGCCTGCCAGGCTCCTCTGCCCATGGAATTTTCCAGGCAAGAATACTGGAGTGAGTTGTCATGCCCTCTTCCAGAGAATCTTTCTGACCCAGGGATCAAACCCACGTCTCTTAGGTCTTCTACATTGGCAGGTGGGTTCTTTACCACTAGTGCCACCTAGGAAGCCCCCTCACATAGCTAGCAGAACCAGTTAAATCTAAGGGGTTCAAACCCATGAAAATATTCCCAGTCTTAATTGTAGCTGGTATATAGTGGTGCTTTATGTGGGAAAATTGTTAAGCACTGGTAATTCTAGGTCTGTGAACCTTTAAATGTACCTTTTACTTATTTTAATCATTTATTTTATAAATTTCTTTCTTTTCTAGAGCATGCAGAGTTTATGACTTCACCTTACATAAATCAGGTTTTTGGTTTATCCTTTTTATTTATTTTCTTTTTTTAAGCTGTCATATAATCTTAGTGATTTGTTTTATATTGTTACTAATAGTTTCACTGTGTGATCCTCATGCATTTTTGTAAACTCATTGATCACGGGGCTCCTGTCTCATTTTGTCCTGCTTAGCATACTGTTCAGCATATAGTAGGCATTCAATAAGTACGTGTTAGTTGGATGATTTGCATCTTAAACATGTAAGAGTAGCTTTTCTAACTTCTTTATTTCTGCATTATGTTTCAATAACGTTGTTGATTTAACATTTGGATTGCTCCTAATCATTCTTTTCTTTCTTCTGAATGCTAGGTGGTCGTGAATGCACTCATAGGTGCAATTCCTTCGATCATGAATGTGCTACTTGTGTGTCTCATATTCTGGCTGATATTTAGCATCATGGGAGTCAATTTGTTTGCTGGCAAGTTCTATGAGTGTATTAACACCACAGATGGGTCACGGTTTCCTACAAATCAAGTTGAAAATCGTTCTGCGTGTTTTGCACTTATGAATGTTAGTCAGAACGCGATGGAAAAACCTGAAAGTAAACTTTGATAATGTTGGACTTGGTTACCTGTCTCTGCTTCAAGTTGTAAGTGACTGATTTTATGAATAGTTTATATTTTAGTGCACATTGAATGGAGGATCTGTCGTTATTTGTGTAACTGTTAACTAAAAATTAAAGTGCTCTGTTAATTTTTTCAGAACCATGGGCCCATGGAATTTTCCAGGCAAGAATACTGGAGTGAGTTGTCATGCCCTCTTCCAGAGAATCTTTCTGACCCAGGGATCAAACCCACGTCTCTTAGGTCTTCTACATTGGCAGGTGGGTTCTTTACCACTAGTGCCACCTAGGAAGCCCCCTCACATAGCTAGCAGAACCAGTTAAATCTAAGGGGTTCAAACCCATGAAAATATTCCCAGTCTTAATTGTAGCTGGTATATAGTGGTGCTTTATGTGGGAAAATTGTTAAGCACTGGTAATTCTAGGTCTGTGAACCTTTAAATGTACCTTTTACTTATTTTAATCATTTATTTTATAAATTTCTTTCTTTTCTAGAGCATGCAGAGTTTATGACTTCACCTTACATAAATCAGGTTTTTGGTTTATCCTTTTTATTTATTTTCTTTTTTTAAGCTGTCATATAATCTTAGTGATTTGTTTTATATTGTTACTAATAGTTTCACTGTGTGATCCTCATGCATTTTTGTAAACTCATTGATCACGGGGCTCCTGTCTCATTTTGTCCTGCTTAGCATACTGTTCAGCATATAGTAGGCATTCAATAAGTACGTGTTAGTTGGATGATTTGCATCTTAAACATGTAAGAGTAGCTTTTCTAACTTCTTTATTTCTGCATTATGTTTCAATAACGTTGTTGATTTAACATTTGGATTGCTCCTAATCATTCTTTTCTTTCTTCTGAATGCTAGGTGGTCGTGAATGCACTCATAGGTGCAATTCCTTCGATCATGAATGTGCTACTTGTGTGTCTCATATTCTGGCTGATATTTAGCATCATGGGAGTCAATTTGTTTGCTGGCAAGTTCTATGAGTGTATTAACACCACAGATGGGTCACGGTTTCCTACAAATCAAGTTGAAAATCGTTCTGCGTGTTTTGCACTTATGAATGTTAGTCAGAACGTGCGATGGAAAAACCTGAAAGTAAACTTTGATAATGTTGGACTTGGTTACCTGTCTCTGCTTCAAGTTGTAAGTGACTGATTTTATGAATAGTTTATATTTTAGTGCACATTGAATGGAGGATCTGTCGTTATTTGTGTAACTGTTAACTAAAAATTAAAGTGCTCTGTGACTGTAAGGACAGTGGTGGTCTTTCTCAGAACCATGGGCCTGTAAACATGAGCTAACAAGCTAAGGTTTTGTTGCAGTGCTCTCCTGGTGGTTAATCCCTAGTCACCTTTTTGGGGTCATCTGATCCCCTGCCATTGTGCCTCTGACTATTCCTCTAAAAATAGAGTCGCGTGTTTTTGGACTAGTACTTTTACACCACAAAGAAGTGAGAAGGGCTTCCTGCTGGTACAAAGAATCCTTGAGATATGGAGAAAAATTATTTCCTTCTTTATTCATAAAATTCTCCACCTCCTTTAGAAAAATAAAAGTTCGTGTACAGAACTCACAGGCATTCTAACAACCTGGAAATTGTTAACTAGGACTAAGATACAGAATGTGACTTGGCAATGTGTCCAACTCTCCCCACTTTTTTTCTTGAAACATCTTTATACTGAACTGATATCTTGGAATATCATGGGCTCTCCTTATCCATGGTTTTGCATCTGCCTAATCCAAGGGACCTGCACATGGGCAGATTTTGGTATCCTCAGGGGATTCCCGGAACCAAGCCCCTGCAGATACCAAGGGATGACTATATAGCACACTAACTTAATATTACTTAATAAATGTGAAGTGAAGTGTTACATGTTAGTTGCTCAGCTGTGTCTGACTCTTTGTGACCCCATGGACTATAGTCCAGCAGCTTCTCTGTCCATGGTCAACAGGCTTCTCTGTCCATGGGATCTCCCAGGAACGAATATTGGAGTGGGTTGCCATTTCCTTCTCTAGGGGATCTTCCCATCCTAGGAATCAAGCCCTGGTCTGCATTATAGATGGATTCTGTACCATCTGAGCCCCCAGGATAACCCAACTTAATGAATGTTGTGTCATTAAATACACTGACTCATTTGTGGCTATTTTAGAATATGAACTTCACATTTAGACTCTATAAATGTTATATTTACAGGCAACATTTAAGGGATGGATGGATATCATGTATGCAGCAGTTGATTCTGTTAACGTAAGTACTGGTAAACAGAAACATCAGACTCTGTATGTTTGAAAAACTTCTTCGTTTAGTTAGGCTGTTTTCTAGCAGTAGCTCCAAGGAACCCTAGGTACTTACACACACACAAGAACATCCACCTTCTGATAGCCTAGAAGGTTACCAGTATGGCATTTGGAAACAGCTTGACTTCAATTCTGTGGCTCTTGTATATCAGACAAGCTTACATCTGACTTGCAGTAAATCAGTTTATCTCTCTGAGCCTGTTTATTGATCTTAACCCCCTCCCTTATGGGGTTGTTCTGTAGATCCAACTAGAAAATGGAAATAGAGAACTTAGATCAGCCCTTCAGTGAAGTGTTCATTAAATGTATGTTCATCAAAATGAAAATGAAATAACATGTTTTATTCATAGTTCTTCCGGCTTTAAATTTTAAAGTGCCTTAGATGAGTTTATGTGAAATAAGTCTCACACTAAGAAAGTGTGAAGACTACTGACTAGTTCATATTGTCATAAAAAGCCAGTGAAAATGTTTCTATAATCAAATTAAAAAAAGGTAAAATTTATATAAATCTATCTCTTTTACTGTTTTACCTGGCACTGCCATTGACTAAATTGTCCTACAATCCGAGGACAAGTACTACAATGGATAAGCCCTTCGTAGTTATTTGAAAATTCTATTTAGCATAGAATAAATCTCTAAGAATAATTATATGGAACTTTGACAACACTATGGTTTCTGAAAAACCACATTTACCTAGGATAGTGCCATTTGAATTACCTTGTCCAACCGTGGGAAGAGGAAAATCCAAGAGTTATGTTGTCAACATACTGTTAACTTTTGTTAATTTTATAGGTAGACAAGCAGCCCATTTATGAATATAGCCTCTACATGTATATATATTTTGTCATCTTCATCATCTTTGGGTCCTTCTTCACTTTGAACTTGTTCATTGGTGTCATCATAGATAATTTCAACCAGCAGAAAAAGAAGATAAGTATTTCAAGTTTTTGTCATTGCCCTGAGAGAAATAAATAATTTTTCCGCAAAAATACAATGTGAAATTTAATGTCAATTCATTCATTAGGATCTCATTAATTTTCTAAGTAGTTGCTCAGTATATAATGATGAGTATGAGTATGCTTTTTCTCAAAGTCATAAGTATTTTTAAGCAATACATCAACTATGCAATGTTTTTCTGTGGTTCCCTGTAGAAAATTGATTAAGAAAACTCAGTGCATGAAGTATTTATTCAAAATACTTTTCATAAGTAGTTAATACATTCTTTTCTGAGCCACTATTCTGGATGATGTATATTGGGCTGGTACTTAAAGGTTAACAATATAAGATACTTCCCTGAGCTCATGCAGTTTGTATTATAGCAGAATAAATAATACAGAAAGATCCACAAGTCAGACATGCCCCGGAGATTTTTGTTTCATTAGTGTTCACATTAATTGTGTCAGTTCTCAGCCTGTCCTAACAAAATCCCACAAACTAGGTGGTTTTGAACATAAGGAGTTGATTCCTTCACAGTTCTGGAGGCTAGTGGTCCAAAATCCCAAGTGTTGGTAAGGCCATGCTTCACAGTGGCTAGAGGAAGATCCTTCTTGCATCTTCCAACCACTGGTAGCTCGAGTGTTCTTTGGCTTAAGACAATGTAACTTCAGTCCTAGCCTCTGTGGTCACATGACATTCTCTCCTTTCTTTTGTTTTCTTCTCTTTATAGGGGTGCCAGTCATATTGAATTAACGGCTGACCCTACTCCAGTATGACTTCATTTTTATTTAATTACATATGCTGCATTTACTCTTCATTGCTAAGTCCTCTCCAACCCTTTGTGACCCCATGGACTGTTGCCTGCCGGGCTCCTCTGTCCATGGAATTCTCCAGGCAAGAGTCCTGGAATGGGTTGCCATTTCCAGGGAATCGTCCTGGCCTGTGGCTCCTGTATTGGCAGGTGGATTCTTTACTGCTGAGCCACCCTAGAACCCCCTTAATTATGTATGCAGTGACACTATTCCCAAATAAAGCCATTCTGAGTACTGGGGGTTAGGACTTGAAAATCTCTCTCTTTTTGCGGCCATGGCATCAGAGGGAGGAAGGTTGACATAGATCAGTCCCTAATATCAACCATAAGAGGAATTATTATTATAGACTTTGTCTCTTGAATGAGGAGAGGGGCATAGATTTTGAGTAATTTACCCAAGATTATGCACCTGGTAAGTAATAGGGTTTTAATAGTCAGTAGTTGATCCCATGTACCTTGTATATTTTTTAGGCACCTTTCTATTACCCAAATATTGTAGTATAGCATAGTGATCAGTGAAATAAGAAAGTAACAAGAAATATAGCTGGGCAGTTAGAGGAAAACTAGATACAGCTATAAAAAGTTTTATGAGGTATGTGACAGTTGAGCAGGCCTTGGAAGATGGAGGAAAAGACACATAGTTTCTGGGAGGCAAAAGGAGAAGTAATCCACACAGAGGATCAGAGATTTGTGTGAGTTACATGAGCAGTGCTGATAAAGGAGGCAGCCATCAGGAGAAGTACCAATCCATCCAGTTGGGATGGAGTTTTGAGAAAAGAAATAATAAAGATGGGGTCCTGACTTACTCAAGCAGGATCTGAAAAGCCATATCAGATATTTTTGAATAGGAGCTAACGTGTCATTGAGGCATTTTGAGCAAGGAGGATCATATAAGCAGGGCACAGACATGTATTATGATTTGATGACATGTCTAATCCTGTATAAAGTACTTTGCATAGTAAATTTCCTCACATTCTATAAGTATAGAGGACAGAGTATCCCCATTTCATCTCTCAGAAGGGTTATGTGACTTGCACATGGTCTGAGAGCTCATGGTCTGATAGCTTCTTCATAGATCCAGCTCTGAAGTGTCTTTTCCCACAGTTCATGAAAATTCAGCTCTAAGTAAAAGGTCAATTTAGCAATAATGCAGAGAATGACTGGAGACCAAAGTCTCCAGGCAGTGGGGGCCATTTCCAGGAATCGCCTGGCCTGTGGCTCCTGTATTGGCAGGTGGATTCTTTACTGCTGAGCCACCCTAGAACCCCCTTAATTATGTATGCAGTGACACTATTCCCAAATACAGCCATTCTGAGTACTGGGGGTTAGGACTTGAAAATCTCTCTCTTTTGCCCATGGCATCAGAGGGAGGAAGGTTGACATAGATCAGTCCCTAATATCAACCATAAGAGGAATTATTATTATAGACTTTGTCTCTTGAATGAGGAGAGGGGCATAGATTTTGAGTAATTTACCCAAGATTATGCACCTGGTAAGTAATAGGGTTTTAATAGTCAGTAGTTGATCCCATGTACCTTGTATATTTTTTAGGCACCTTTCTATTACCCAAATATTGTAGTATAGCATAGTGATCAGTGAAATAAGAAAGTAACAAGAAATATAGCTGGGCAGTTAGAGGAAAACTAGATACAGCTATAAAAAGTTTTATGAGGTATGTGACAGTTGAGCAGGCCTTGGAAGATGGAGGAAAAGACACATAGTTTCTGGGAGGCAAAAGGAGAAGTAATCCACACAGAGGATCAGAGATTTGTGTGAGTTACATGAGCAGTGCTGATAAAGGAGGCAGCCATCAGGAGAAGTACCAATCCATCCAGTTGGGATGGAGTTTTGAGAAAAGAAATAATAAAGATGGGGTCCTGACTTACTCAAGCAGGATCTGAAAAGCCATATCAGATATTTTTGAATAGGAGCTAACGTGTCATTGAGGCATTTTGAGCAAGGAGGATCATATAAGCAGGGCACAGACATGTATTATGATTTGATGACATGTCTAATCCTGTATAAAGTACTTTGCATAGTAAATTTCCTCACATTCTATAAGTATAGAGGACAGAGTATCCCCATTTCATCTCTCAGAAGGGTTATGTGACTTGCACATGGTCTGAGAGCTCATGGTCTGATAGCTTCTTCATAGATCCAGCTCTGAAGTGTCTTTTCCCACAGTTCATGAAAATTCAGCTCTAAGTAAAAGGTCAATTTAGCAATAATGCAGAGAATGACTGGAGACCAAAGACTATGCTAGACTCTGCTTTACCTACCACCTAGACCACCCTTCGTTCTCCAAGTTAGTTATTTGTAGCACTAGAGAATGTGTGTGTGTGTGTGTGTGTGTGTGTGTGTGTGTGTGTGTGTGTACTAAATTGCTTCAGTTGTGTCTGACTCTTCACAACCCCATGAACTGCAGCCCCCCAGGCTCTTCTGTCCTTGGGATTCTCCGGGAAAGAATACTAGACTGGTTTGCCACGCCCTCCTCTAGGGGATCTTCCCACCCAGGGATCAAACCCCATCTCTTAGGTCTTCGGCATTGGCAGGCAGGTTCTCTACCACTGCTAGCACCACCTAGGAATCCCACTAGAGAAGAGCAAATACATTTATTTAAGAGATTTTAGGGGTTAGGGTCTACAGTATAGTTTGTGGTTTGCAGTAGGAAAAAAAATGTCTTAAGAAATCTCAGTTTTTCCAGAGTAAACTGACTTACTACGGCAGTAGCCCCACCCACAGGAAAAGAGACTTTGGAAGGATGAGGGACAGAATAACTAGAGGAAGTAATTTCAGCTACTGGTTTAGTGTCTAAGAAAAGGCAGATGCAATGAAATGTCCTCAGTGGCCATGCTTGACTATTCATGAGTGAAGAAAAATATAGCAAGTATTAAGTGTTATTTATGCTTACATTCTGAATACATCTTAAAAATTTCAAAGAATTTTTTAAATTCCATGTTCCATTCTAAAGTTTTATACCTGACAGTCCAACTTAGCTAGTGAAGAAAAATATTCAAAAAAATAGATATTTTTAATTTCATTCTAAATAGCAAGGAGGATTATATAAGCAAGGCACAGACATGTATTATGATTTGATGACATGTCTAATCCTGTATAAAGTACTTTGCATAGTAAATTTCCTCACATTCTATAAGTATAGAGGACAGAGTATCCCCATTTCATCTCTCAGAAGGGTTATGTGACTTGCACATGGTCTGAGAGCTCATGGTCTGATAGCTTCTTCATAGATCCAGCTCTGAAGTGTCTTTTCCCACAGTTCATGAAAATTCAGCTCTAAGTAAAAGGTCAATTTAGCAATAATGCAGAGAATGACTGGAGACCAAAGACTATGCTAGACTCTGCTTTACCTACCACCTAGACCACCCTTCGTTCTCCAAGTTAGTTATTTGTAGCACTAGAGAATGTGTGTGTGTGTGTGTGTGTGTGTGTGTGTGTGTGTGTGTGTGTACTAAATTGCTTCAGTTGTGTCTGACTCTTCACAACCCCATGAACTGCAGCCCCCCAGGCTCTTCTGTCCTTGGGATTCTCCGGGAAAGAATACTAGACTGGTTTGCCACGCCCTCCTCTAGGGGATCTTCCCACCCAGGGATCAAACCCCATCTCTTAGGTCTTCGGCATTGGCAGGCAGGTTCTCTACCACTGCTAGCACCACCTAGGAATCCCACTAGAGAAGAGCAAATACATTTATTTAAGAGATTTTAGGGGTTAGGGTCTACAGTATAGTTTGTGGTTTGCAGTAGGAAAAAAAATGTCTTAAGAAATCTCAGTTTTTCCAGAGTAAACTGACTTACTACGGCAGTAGCCCCACCCACAGGAAAAGAGACTTTGGAAGGATGAGGGACAGAATAACTAGAGGAAGTAATTTCAGCTACTGGTTTAGTGTCTAAGAAAAGGCAGATGCAATGAAATGTCCTCAGTGGCCATGCTTGACTATTCATGAGTGAAGAAAAATATAGCAAGTATTAAGTGTTATTTATGCTTACATTCTGAATACATCTTAAAAATTTCAAAGAATTTTTTAAATTCCATGTTCCATTCTAAAGTTTTATACCTGACAGTCCAACTTAGCTAGTATTATATATTCATGTTATTAGGCAGAGATTCTTGAATAGTTCATGATCTTAAAAATCATTTCATAAATTATACCTTCATTTTCATTTTAGTTATTTTTCCTACTTCAGTCCTTAGGTATGTGTGCATGTGGTATAGAAGCATGCACATATGGTTCTGCAGCATGTCTTGTGTAGGATGAAATATACGTGTTCTAGAAAGGGCAGTACGACAGGATAGCCTCAGCCCTAACTACTTTAGTCCCCGTCCTTGGCAATTCTTCCAACAAGAATCGCCATTGCAGGAAGAGGGGCAGAATTACTCATTTCATAGCACTGACAGCTCCTCTTATCCCCGACCATTTTTCTAGTGTTTCATTTGCATTTTAAGTGTGCTGTTTGCTTTTTATCTTCTACCCCTTTCTGAATGGTTTAGGGTTTCTTCCAACCTACTAAAAAGTGAAAGAAGACAGGACAAACCTGTAACCTACTACATAGGAGGCCTCCTTCTAGAGGCCTCTCTGCCAAGTATATATGAGTTCATCTAACCTACAGAACAAACAAATGAAAGTGGTACCTTTATGCATGTATATAAACTGAAGCCTAGAGTAAATAAAATAACTTGTTTCAAATCCAGCAATGGGTCTTTGGCAGTCAGGAACTAATTTTCTTTTTACCTGCAAAACCCATTTTGTCCAAAATGCAGTGTTGCTTCTTAGTGCTTTTTAATTTCAGCACTTTGATCTGCTGCTTCTACTGTTTAGTCATTGTCGTGTCCATCTCTTTGGAACCCCATGGACTCTAGCCAACCAGGCTCTTCTGTCCATGAAGTTTCCCAGGCACGGATACTAGAGTGGGTTGCCATTTCCTTCTGCGGGGATTCTTTCGGACCCAGGGATCGAACCCACATCTCCTATTAGGAAGGCCATTTTTTTTTGCCACTGAACCACCTGTGAAGGCCACCAAAGACCCATACCTCTTTCTAATAGCCAACACCACATTACTAGTTTTCCACTTGTCCATAATTCTTATAAATACTGTTTTCATCTTTAAAAATCTATGTGATAATGAGGCTTTAATAGTTAATCAGAAAATATACTTCTAAAAATTAGAACCTAAGTTATTAAAGAGTTCAAGTTATGACAGGGAAATGTATGCAATGTATTTACACAAATGACTAGTACAGACCTGGGTACATATGAGTAAATACTAACTAACATCAGCCCTTTTCAGTAACAGTAACCTTATTTGGTAGGTTAAATAATACCTACAGGAGTTATAAATAATTCTTGAGTGTTTGGAATACAGTATCTTAATTGATCCTCACTACAAACCAATGAGGTAGTTATTCTTGTAGTGATGAGATGATTTAACCTTAAAAAGATATTAAAACTTTCTGAAGGGCAACAGAGATGGGGATTGAACAAAGATAATCTTGCACCAGAACTGGGTTCTTAACTACTGTGTAATACATGCTTGACAGAGCATGTAAATACAAGCCTGACTTACAGAATGTCTGCTACCTACCTTTTAAAGGGATGCACTTTACAAGGTCTTGATAATCTACAGTTAAATCAGATGACAGCACAGGTTTCTCTACCGGATCATTTTGTAATCTCCTCTCAGCTTCATCTCGCCCTATTGACAGCCAGGGTATCATCAAGGAAAGACAAAAGCTGTACTTTTAAGTTCCTGACAGGCTACAATATTCAACCCTCATCACAGAGCCATAGAGCGTTTGGATTTCTCTTGACATCAACATGAATGTTCTCTATTGTACATCAATAAATCAGATGAATACTAAAATTACACAAAGACTGCATATCAGTTAGAGGAGATGTAAATTAAAACATAAGAGAGAAAGGAAAACCTGGTTTTCATTAGGTATTTGATAGATAATGAAATGCAATCCAGGAAAACCAAAGAGAAACTGTCCAGATCACCTTTAACTCCAGGATGCTACATGTTAAGTAAGAATTTCAGAACTATAAATCTCCCCCCAATTCCAAGTTACATGGATTGTACTAATTTATGCCATAACTAAAATTTTATATTGCAGACCAATGAGGAATGTGCATGAACCTGTATAAATTATACATAATTTTAAGAAATTACCAGAGTTCAAAAGAATAGGCAAAGCTTCTAGGTCTCCTGTGTGAGCTTTAGATTTGTGTGGTGTAGAAAGGATCAAAAACGTTGTTTAGATGTTACTTTATTTACTGTTGAATCTTAAATGTTGTATTTCAATCAGAAAGTCCTTCAAGTCAGAAACTCTGGATTGTTGGAAATTTTCTCGACTTCTAAAACTTTATTATGTGTAATGTTTACACCCAATAAAGTGTTTATGTAAAAATTCCTTTATTTTGAATTCAAGAGGTATCAAAAGAGTTTTTTTAATGAATAAGTAAATGTATCATGTGTATACCAAATTTGCAGGTGTATAAACACCTTATCAAGGTGTTATATATAAATGTAGTATATTCATTTTTCCTGCTAAAGGAATATGGTTTATTAAAATGAATACTAGTGAATACAAAAGTAATACTCTTCTCGCTATCATTTTTGCCCCTACACTTTATGAATCAGTGTGGCTAACCAGTAAACATTAGCCAATTTATTATTTACTACTTTTATTTCTTATAATCCTTCCCTGGTATAGTTGTTATTTAGCAATGAAATGCCTGATGAAACAAGTAGCAGATGAAATGAGATACCAGCACATCATTTAAAACCAAACAGGTTAGGCTACAAAAAAATTAATGAGGCAATCATAATTACTTGGAATCCATATATATTTTATGTATTATGCACATTACATTGCATAAGGAGAGTAATGTGCTTATGTGTAGCTAATCCTTTAAGTTACATTTGATATATAGCTACCTTGCACATAATAAAATGCATTTCATTTTATTAAATTGAAGTGTGACTGACATATAACAATTTGCATACATTGTGAAATGATTACCATAAAAGTTTAGTTACACAGGTCACCATCTGTCATCAGAAGTACAGAACACTTCACAAATTTGTAAGTCATCCTTGATCTGGTGCTATGCTGATCTCTGTATGGTTCCAGTTTTAGTATACATGTTACTGATGCAAGAACACATTTGATTTCTCTATGAATACATTTTTAACCTAAATAATGAGATGAAGGACAATCTAGAGAATGATTCTGGTTTTAACTAGATTTATTTTTTATTTCTTTACCTTGGAGGTCAAGATATCTTCATGACAGAAGAACAGAAGAAATATTATAATGCAATGAAAAAGCTGGGATCCAAAAAACCACAAAAGCCAATACCTCGGCCAGGGGTAAAAAAAAATTGTATTTAACTTGTAAATTGTAAAATGATTTTAATTCATCTTTAATATACAATTATTTCTTAAGCATGAATGCATATATTTTAATAATTTGAAGAAAAGCCCTTGTAAAACTGAATATGTCTATTTTGAACATTATCACAGCTCTTAGTATTTGTTCATAGGTTTTCTTTTTCTATAAAAATGAAAGAGTTATTATATATACTTTTACCTCTACATTAGCTGTACATCTTACTATTAGTACAAATGGCCTGTAGAGAATCAAAGTAAAATGTACTTTTGATCGCAGTTTGATTATGTTGATGACTTTATGATGTAGTGATAGCTATCAGTCATGCAAAATCAACCTTGTAGACCTTTGATATTATGACAAATAGACCACCAGAGAAGGAGTTGGACTAGTCATGAATTTAAATTTTATCTTACCATAAGATCAAATACCAGAATAGGCTCAGATGTAAATGGTAAGCCTTAGCATTTAAACAGTTTTGTATTTCTCTAATAGTTAAAATCATTTTAAATACATTACATGTATCTCATTTTCTATTCAATGTAACACACCTTACCAAAGTCATGGATGAAGACAGAGCATCCTAAAGGTGGGAATACTCTTAGTCACAGCTGGCTACATGAGGACTACCCAGCTCTTTATAAATGGACACATGGCCAGGTTTCACCCAGACGTACTGAAGCATAATCTGTGAATTTAAAGCTCTAGTATTTAATTTTTTCAGGACCGTTCTTGAGATAGTGACTTAAAACTTGCCTATGCAGCTAATAAAGTGATTTGAAATTGAGTTTCCAGGAAAATACAGTATTGTTCAGTGAGAAGAAAAGTGGTAGGTTAAGTAAGGATTTATTTGAAAGTATATATTCTGTACATGGAAGAGATAGGAAAATACGGATCTATGATATTATAGCAGTTATATAAGACAAGGCCAGCCCATTAGTCAAAATAGCATGACAAAGTAGAAATTTGGAGATGACCTTTTATTACCTTGAAATACTCTTAAGGTGGAGCTGAGATTTTCTTTTTTTGTTTAAAGTGAGGTTTTCTTTTTTTTTTTTTTAATTTTTTAAAAGATTATTTATTTATTTTGGTGGGGGTGGGGTGGGGAGGGAGGGGAGCAGGTGGGCCACTTCTATTGGTCTTTCATTTATCTAGTTTCATCCATCTTTGTTCTTTGGCCCGTGTGGGCCTCCCATCGCGGTGGCCTCTGTTGTCGCAGAGCACTGGCTCTGGGCGCATGCACTCCAGAGCTCCGGCTCGGTAATTGGACACATCGGTCCAGCCGCACCGCGGCACGTGGGATCTTCCCAGGCCAGGGATCGAACCGGCGTCCCTTGCACTGCAAGGCGGTGTCCTTACCCACTGGACCACCAGGGAAGCCCAAAAGTGAGGTTTTCTTAGTAAAAAATGGCCTTGTAATCCTGGCAGTTCCTTTATGACATACTAGAGTGGACACATTTAAAAAGCAAATGTTAGTTTAAAAGTTAACTGAAGACTTGGTACACTGAAAGTCAACAACAACAAAAGGTTTTCACGTACTTTGACTTAGATTGAGCCCATTCATATTTCTTATACAAAGCAAGAACTTATAACCAAGGATAATTTATGCAAGTTTTGAAGACAGATACCTTTTAAAAATTGTTTTACTAGTCTAGTGATTTACGGATACTCCTTACAAAATTTGCTGTACAATTTCTATTATTTTTGTTTCTTCACAGAACAAATTCCAAGGATGTATCTTTGACCTAGTAACAAACCAAGCTTTTGATATTGCCATCATGGTTCTGATCTGCCTCAACATGGTAACCATGATGGTAGAAAAAGAGGGACAGAGTGAATACATGACTGATGTTTTGTATTGGATCAATGTGGTTTTATTATCCTATTCAGTGAGAAGAAAAGTGGTAGGTTAAGTAAGGATTTATTTGAAAGTATATATTCTGTACATGGAAGAGATAGGAAAATACGGATCTATGATATTATAGCAGTTATATAAGACAAGGCCAGCCCATTAGTCAAAATAGCATGACAAAGTAGAAATTTGGAGATGACCTTTTATTACCTTGAAATACTCTTAAGGTGGAGCTGAGATTTTCTTTTTTTGTTTAAAGTGAGGTTTTCTTTTTTTTTTTTTTAATTTTTTAAAAAATTTTTTTTTTTTTTTGGGGGGGGGGGGGGGGGGGGGGGGGGGAGCAGGTGGGCCACTTCTATTGGTCTTTCATTTATCTAGTTTCATCCATCTTTGTTCTTTGGCCCGTGTGGGCCTCCCATCGCGGTGGCCTCTGTTGTCGCAGAGCACTGGCTCTGGGCGCATGCACTCCAGAGCTCCGGCTCGGTAATTGGACACATCGGTCCAGCCGCACCGCGGCACGTGGGATCTTCCCAGGCCAGGGATCGAACCGGCGTCCCTTGCACTGCAAGGCGGTGTCCTTACCCACTGGACCACCAGGGAAGCCCAAAAGTGAGGTTTTCTTAGTAAAAAATGGCCTTGTAATCCTGGCAGTTCCTTTATGACATACTAGAGTGGACACATTTAAAAAGCAAATGTTAGTTTAAAAGTTAACTGAAGACTTGGTACACTGAAAGTCAACAACAACAAAAGGTTTTCACGTACTTTGACTTAGATTGAGCCCATTCATATTTCTTATACAAAGCAAGAACTTATAACCAAGGATAATTTATGCAAGTTTTGAAGACAGATACCTTTTAAAAATTGTTTTACTAGTCTAGTGATTTACGGATACTCCTTACAAAATTTGCTGTACAATTTCTATTATTTTTGTTTCTTCACAGAACAAATTCCAAGGATGTATCTTTGACCTAGTAACAAACCAAGCTTTTGATATTGCCATCATGGTTCTGATCTGCCTCAACATGGTAACCATGATGGTAGAAAAAGAGGGACAGAGTGAATACATGACTGATGTTTTGTATTGGATCAATGTGGTTTTTATTATCCTATTCAGTGGAGAATTTGCGCTGAAACTGATCGCCCTCAGGTGCTACTACTTCACTATAGGATGGAACATTTTTGACTTTGTGGTGGTAATACTCTCCATTGTAGGTAAGACCATTTAGTAATACCAGATTTTAATTCGAATCAAACTATACATTATACATGCTCAGAGAAGTTTCTGAATTCTTGAAAGTATACTTATTTTCTAGTGAGTAACACTGAAAGAATAAAGGAACCTTAAAAAAACTACACAAAACAAAAACATCTATGTCAGAATTCCTAGATTCTTACTACAAGCCTCAAAGACACATTTTCTGTTTGTTGGAAGCACATAATAATTGTTGATACTTGATTTCTAAGATTACCCTTCACAAACATAGCAACTGTGTTGATAGGTAGGTATGTCTTAGAAGATGAATGTGGAATCTGAAATCATTCCTAGATATTATCATTATCTAGATTAATGATAATATCAATAGCCAGAATATCAGCAACTATGAAAATTGTTCCTGAACTCAAAGTGAAGTTATGGTATGAAGAAATGCCAGCTTCATTATTTACGACTTTGTACTTGTTAAGTCTATAATCCTTCTTCAGCCAACCGCAGTCCTGTCTGTGAATCACAATATTTGACTTTATACCCTTGTTTAGTATCATAGCGATTTTTCTGTCATCTTCTTTTTCAGTATTTGTACATGCCTTGCCCCATTGTTTAGAATTGCATTTATTTTTATAATTATAAATTCTAGACAGGAAGAGAATGTGGAGATTATTTAATACAAAGTCAATTAGAGGTGATGAAACAAGGAGACTCAGAAAGGTTAAAAGTCATGTAACTAAAAACTGCCGTATTAAGTACTATATCTTAGAAAGGCATTCAAAATTAATTTTTGTTTCTTCACAGAACAAATTCCAAGGATGTATCTTTGACCTAGTAACAAACCAAGCTTTTGATATTGCCATCATGGTTCTGATCTGCCTCAACATGGTAACCATGATGGTAGAAAAAGAGGGACAGAGTGAATACATGACTGATGTTTTGTATTGGATCAATGTGGTTTTTATTATCCTATTCAGTGGAGAATTTGCGCTGAAACTGATCGCCCTCAGGTGCTACTACTTCACTATAGGATGGAACATTTTTGACTTTGTGGTGGTAATACTCTCCATTGTAGGTAAGACCATTTAGTAATACCAGATTTTAATTCGAATCAAACTATACATTATACATGCTCAGAGAAGTTTCTGAATTCTTGAAAGTATACTTATTTTCTAGTGAGTAACACTGAAAGAATAAAGGAACCTTAAAAAAACTACACAAAACAAAAACATCTATGTCAGAATTCCTAGATTCTTACTACAAGCCTCAAAGACACATTTTCTGTTTGTTGGAAGCACATAATAATTGTTGATACTTGATTTCTAAGATTACCCTTCACAAACATAGCAACTGTGTTGATAGGTAGGTATGTCTTAGAAGATGAATGTGGAATCTGAAATCATTCCTAGATATTATCATTATCTAGATTAATGATAATATCAATAGCCAGAATATCAGCAACTATGAAAATTGTTCCTGAACTCAAAGTGA
The DNA here is from genome assembly GCA_022376925.1 of Tragulus kanchil. NCBI lineage: Eukaryota > Metazoa > Chordata > Mammalia > Artiodactyla > Tragulidae > Tragulus > Tragulus kanchil. The sequence continues at coordinate 261,591,266 of JAIOJX010000026.1, read as the reverse complement.
AGTTATGGTATGAAGAAATGCCAGCTTCATTATTTACGACTTTGTACTTGTTAAGTCTATAATCCTTCTTCAGCCAACCGCAGTCCTGTCTGTGAATCACAATATTTGACTTTATACCCTTGTTTAGTATCATAGCGATTTTTCTGTCATCTTCTTTTTCAGTATTTGTACATGCCTTGCCCCATTGTTTAGAATTGCATTTATTTTTATAATTATAAATTCTAGACAGGAAGAGAATGTGGAGATTATTTAATACAAAGTCAATTAGAGGTGATGAAACAAGGAGACTCAGAAAGGTTAAAAGTCATGTAACTAAAAACTGCCGTATTAAGTACTATATCTTAGAATAGGCATTCAAAATTAATTTTTGAAAAAAATATAGGAAAACATTAAAATTTAGGTAGCAATCATACATTAACAACAGGTAAAATAGTGGAAGTGTTCCAATTAATTTAGGAAGAAGGAAAGAGTGTCCCTCTATCAACTCTGTAATAGCATTGCTTGATGCAACTAAATAAGAAAACAAAGAGGTACATATATTTAAACAATGGAACAGACTATCACTTTTACATCTTATTGTAGCCCTCTAAAAATGCAGGCGGAACGACTGAAAAAAAAAATGGATTCAGTTAGAGTGCAGAAGGTGCAAATTTTAGGTTTCATGATCAATGTTAGTAATTGTTTTACATGTGAACCAAAAAAAAATAGAAAATATATCTAAAGAAACCTCATTCAGTTTCAAAAAAATAAAGTAAAATGCCTAGTAAATTGCTGTAATAAGAATGTACAAGGCTTCTATGAGGAAAACTAACAAAAGTTAGTTTCTTTTTCTTTCCTTCTGTGAGAAAGCAGAAAATTTAAATAATAAATCCAGTGTTATACCAATGAGAATATGAGTCTCTTTTGTGTAGTGGTGTAATAAATTGTCAGTATAAATCTAAATGATTCTAAAATTCATCTAGAGAAAAAATTAGAGTAATAAGGGGTGATTTACATTGCCAGATATTAAAATTATTATTATACTGATGAAGTAGTAGATTCAAATAAATAATCCAAAATTAAGCTTCAGTATATAGAGAATTACTAAATTACTCAATTAAAAGATCTCATGTATCAAGATTACTCAACTGATGGGTAAAAATGTATTCTACTATAAATAGTTTCATAAGAGTGAGCTTGAATAGTCCTTTCTCTTCATGACAAAGTTGACTCTATTAAAAAAAAAATCAGTATAACCACATAAAATATTTTATAGAGGAAAACTCACACATTACCAAATTTAAAAAGATGAAAAATATATTAAAAACAGGGAAATTATTAATATAACATATAAGGCCAACAAAGGATTAATACTTGTAATAGAAGAATATTCTTCATAAATCAATAAGAAAATAGTAAATCTCCCAACAGAAGAATGGTCAGAGGACTAGACTAGGCCAAAAGATGAAATTGAAAATAGTCAACAAGCATATAAAGTGTCCAATAAATAATTTCTTATATGTGGATTATTTTTTTCCCAAAGAAATGCTACAATGCTGAGATGTTTTAAACATCACAAAGGTTTTTTTTTTTTTTTTTCCTTTGGTAAAATTATGAAGGAGAATGACAGCACTGGTGAGCATGTGAGTGTGAGTACCTTCATAGACCATCCTCAGGAACGTTGGTTTGTACAAACTTTCTGGAGATAGATTTGCAATATATAACAGTTTTAAAATACACTCTTTTACCTACCTTCTGTTATTATCAAAAAATGCTCATTCAACTAGAAAAAAATATATACCTGCTTGGATATTCATTTCAGGCAAAACAATTGGAAACAATGTAAAATTCTTCAATATATGATGATTTTGACAGACTGTTATACAGCTATCAGGAATTGTTCTGTTGTCATTTATATGGAAATATCTCCATGACATATTGAGGTAACTAAACAGATGACAAAAAAGCTTTGGTATCATGGTTAACATTTGTATATGTTTGTGTGTTTGCATAGAAAAATGGAGTGGTCCTCAATAAATATTAATAAGAGTTAATGATTGGTTGATATTTCAGGTGATATATATTTTCCTTTTAGCATTTGATTGCATTGCTTGAATTTTTCTACCCTTACAATTTTAAAAATTGTGGAAAAAAAAAATAAGGTCCACATACTAGCAAAGGAGAAAAAAATTTTGCAATGGTTATTTTAGGCATTTTCCTATGGGATTGCTCAATCCTTGGATTGTTATAAAATTGTCTTCATATAAAATGAAAATCCTTAAATCATAAGAGATAAGATGGCATATAAACTAGAGTCATGATTTTCTGTAGCATGGATATTTAAGGTTTTTTTTTCTTATTTTTTCACTCTTCACTAGGTATGTTTCTAGCAGATATTATAGAAAGGTATTTTGTGTCCCCTACCCTGTTCCGAGTGATCCGTCTTGCCAGAATTGGCCGAATCCTACGTCTGATCAAAGGGGCCAAGGGGATCCGCACGCTGCTCTTTGCTTTGATGATGTCCCTTCCTGCATTGTTTAACATTGGCCTCCTGCTCTTCCTGGTCATGTTCATCTACGCCATCTTTGGAATGTCCAACTTCGCCTACGTTAAGAAAGAAGCTGGAATTAATGACATGTTCAACTTTGAGACCTTTGGCAACAGCATGATCTGCCTCTTCCAGATTACCACTTCTGCTGGCTGGGATGGATTGCTGGCACCTATCCTCAACAGTGCACCACCAGACTGTGATCCCAAAAAAGTTCATCCTGGAAGCTCAGTTGAAGGAGACTGTGGGAACCCATCTGTTGGGATATTCTATTTTGTCAGTTACATCATCATATCATTTCTGGTTGTGGTGAACATGTACATTGCTGTCATTCTAGAGAACTTCAGTGTTGCTACTGAAGAAAGTACTGAGCCCTTGAGTGAGGATGACTTTGAGATGTTCTACGAGGTCTGGGAGAAGTTTGATCCAGATGCCACCCAATTTATAGAATATAGCAAACTCTCTGATTTTGCAGCTGCCCTGGATCCTCCTCTTCTCATAGCAAAACCAAACAAAGTCCAGCTCATTGCCATGGACTTGCCCATGGTCAGTGGGGACAGGATCCACTGCCTTGACATCTTATTTGCTTTTACAAAGCGTGTTTTGGGTGAAGGTGGAGAGATGGACTCTCTTCGTTCCCAGATGGAAGAAAGATTCATGTCTGCAAATCCTTCTAAAGTGTCTTATGAGCCCATCACAACTACACTAAAAAGAAAACAAGAGGATGTGTCTGCTACTATCATTCAGCGTGCTTACAGACGTTACCGTTTATGTCAAAATGTCAAAAACATATCAAGTATCTACATCAAAGATGGTGACAGAGATGATGATTTGCCCAATAAAGAAGATATGGTTTTTGATAATGCTAATGAGAACTCAAGTACAGAAAAAACAGATGCAACCCCATCCACTGTCTCTCCACCTTCATATGATAGTGTAACAAAACCAGACAAAGAGAAATATGAAAAAGACAAAACAGAAAAGGAAGACAAAGGGAAAGATGGCAAGGAAGGCAAAAAATAGAGCTTCATTTTTGACATATTGTTTACAGCCTGTGAAGGTAATATATTTGTGTTAATAAGACTCTTTTGAGGAGGTCTTTGCCAAAACTCTTTTCATCTATATATTCTCAAAGTCAGTGCAGTTGCTAGCTCTGATTCTCTGACATAGGTGGGCAGCATTAGCAGATGGCTATTCTTGCATTGGTAAATGAATCTGTTAAGAATTGTTCTGAATGACTGTACAGGGATTATTGATGACAGCAAACAAAGGTGATTGAATTTTATTTACTTCTAATAAGTTACAAAACCATGTAGAAAATATTCACATATGCCTTGTCATCTTTGCACAAGATTGTAAACATTCATGTTTTCCATGCAAATACCACACACACACCCACACACCCCAATACCTATCATTTGGTTAACAACTAAAGTATTTTGCCCTGGCTTTACGGTGAAGTGCTCTGATAAAAAGGTACTAGTACTAGTAATGAACATTTAATTAAAATACTTTGTTATGACGGGAGGAGCAGGACTCTTTTATCCGTACACTGATGTCATTCTATATTTTGTGGTGCTTTTGCAAAACCAAACAAAGTCCAGCTCATTGCCATGGACTTGCCCATGGTCAGTGGGGACAGGATCCACTGCCTTGACATCTTATTTGCTTTTACAAAGCGTGTTTTGGGTGAAGGTGGAGAGATGGACTCTCTTGTTCCCAGATGGAAGAAAGATTCATGTCTGCAAATCCTTCTAAAGTGTCTTATGAGCCCATCACAACTACACTAAAAAGAAAACAAGAGGATGTGTCTGCTACTATCATTCAGCGTGCTTACAGACGTTACCGTTTATGTCAAAATGTCAAAAACATATCAAGTATCTACATCAAAGATGGTGACAGAGATGATGATTTGCCCAATAAAGAAGATATGGTTTTTGATAATGCTAATGAGAACTCAAGTACAGAAAAAACAGATGCAACCCCATCCACTGTCTCTCCACCTTCATATGATAGTGTAACAAAACCAGACAAAGAGAAATATGAAAAAGACAAAACAGAAAAGGAAGACAAAGGGAAAGATGGCAAGGAAGGCAAAAAATAGAGCTTCATTTTTGACATATTGTTTACAGCCTGTGAAGGTAATATATTTGTGTTAATAAGACTCTTTTGAGGAGGTCTTTGCCAAAACTCTTTTCATCTATATATTCTCAAAGTCAGTGCAGTTGCTAGCTCTGATTCTCTGACATAGGTGGGCAGCATTAGCAGATGGCTATTCTTGCATTGGTAAATGAATCTGTTAAGAATTGTTCTGAATGACTGTACAGGGATTATTGATGACAGCAAACAAAGGTGATTGAATTTTATTTACTTCTAATAAGTTACAAAACCATGTAGAAAATATTCACATATGCCTTGTCATCTTTGCACAAGATTGTAAACATTCATGTTTTCCATGCAAATACCCACACACACACCCACACACACCCCAATACCTATCATTTGGTTAACAACTAAAGTATTTTGCCCTGGCTTTACGGTGAAGTGCTCTGATAAAAAGGTACTAGTACTAGTAATGAACATTTAATTAAAATACTTTGTTATGACGGGAGGAGCAGGACTCTTTTATCCGTACACTGATGTCATTCTATATTTTGTGGTGCTTAAATTTATTCATATTGCATCAAAACCAATTTATATGTGCCCATTAAATGCCGTGGTAATGTGGGCTAGTCAGTTCTACTAATGCTTTTAATTTATCATGATTCATATACTGAATAGAGTAAGTTGCCTTTAGAATATTGTGTTTCATTGACTGCCTTTTTCTATATCTATCTTTGTTTATACAATAAGCATAAAACCTAAGTACATATAACATTCCTTGAAAGAAAAAAATCAAGGTAATTGAGAAAAGAAGCAATTAAAGAAAGCATTATTCACTTTGACTTATACACTGTAATGCTGGACTATGATGCCCCCCCAAATACCAATAATGGCCCAACTCTTAGTCATTTTTCTCACAGTTTTCTGCTTTCTCATGCAGTATTGTTGAATCATACTTTGGCACTAAGCAAAGCTTATATTTCTCTTCAGTGGAGCACTTTCAGATATACAGAAAGATACTTGATACCGTGGTGCATGTTGAGTAGATAATGACTTGGGCACAGTATTTACTGTATCACCTGCATACTATCTTGAATATGTATGGCAGGCTTTCAAGTTATAATACATGGCAGGCTTTCAACATAGACTTGTGTGTAGTAAGAATGAAATACCATTCAACCAAGTTTCTTGCCAACTTATTTGCCTAATTGGTACTAGTAATTCTCTTGAACCTCTGTTCTTTCATCTACAAAATGAGGAGAATGTGTCACTTTCTCCTTTAAATTTCTATGACTAAGAGATATATTATGTATCCATCAATAACATACCCTGAGCTTATTGTTTACCAAACACACATTCATTTTGCTTTAGCTGTTGTTCTTCTATCAAGGATTATACATCTAGGTTTAAGAAGAAAAAAAAAAACTTGTTAAGAGTGGCTTGAAAAGAAATAGTCATGATGCATTTTTTATGAGTTTATTCCAGGAATATGAGATCATTCTTCTATTAAGTTATTCATGCACAGGCAAAAAATTGAGTTACATAAGTAGTAAGTAATTTTATTTAGAAGATTTTGTGGGAGATTTCAAAGCAAATATATACAACCATATTTCATTCATTTGCTTTCCTAAATGACAAAAGAACATAAACTGTATTTCTATATTAAGTACTTAAAACATTTCAGTTGTTGTTTTGGCTGGTTAAAAATAAAGGAGATTTAAACATATCTATAGAGATGAGTAAGTATGGATAGAGAATGAGAAGCAAAGGGCAAAAGACACAGAAATGAGAGAGACAAAAACAAAGAAAGTGACATATCTACAGAACTTCTTGCCTAGAATGTTTTAAAATTGTGATATATTTTACAGAGTCTCTAAAGAAGATTATCATATCTAGATATTTGCCCTAAAGCATGTAGGAAATTAAACCTGGGGCCAAAGATTCTTTACACCTAGGTTCAATCATCCATCGTACATTATTTGAGCCTCTCTTTTATTTAATATATAAGATACCGTGGAGTGTTTTCCTAGCTTACATAGAGCATTGCATCACCTCCCTGCTAAGTCTGTTGAAAATAGGTGTTGACAATTGAGAGAACCATGCAAAATATATTACCTTTATAAGATTTTTTAATCCACAAAATTAAGTAATAAATATTACCTTAAATGTGAATGCAGTTTATCCTCATCACTTTCAATCCATATAAATATAACTGTACTTTGCATATTTATATGATACAGTGGGAAAAGGTGTATAGTGGGAAGGTTTATGTATGATTTACTGTTAATGTTTTTACACTGCCTGATTTCTATTTGCAAAAAAATGTTAGCAACAGAATTTATTCTTAGCCTTTTAAAAAAATTTAAAAATTACAAAGTCACATTTCTATTTCATGCTGTACCTATTTCATGCTGAACTATAGTTTTTTTAATGTAACATGGTTAAGTTTTATATGTATATATATGTATATATCTGTATGTTTTCCCAGGAATGTCTGATTATGACTTTTTATCAATTAATAACAATATTTGGAGCCAAGTGCACATTTAATACATTACAAGCTTAAAGAAAAATTAGACTTCTCTTTTCATAGAGATCACTGCTTGGCACTGATACCGTTCTTAGTGCTGCCATACTACTATTTAAGTCACACAATCACTGAACACATTCAACCTAAAAGAATTACAGTTACACTGTACAATGGAAATTGGAATGAACAGCAGTGAACAAATTTGAACACAAATTCATTCATACAAGGCAGATTAAAGTGGGAGAATCTCATTTTACCTATTTGACTGTTACGTATGTAGTTTGCAAAAGATGCAGGTGACTTGTGGGCTATTGATACATGCCGACTGTTGAAAATGTAAACCCCAAAGGTTCAGCATGATTTTATAGAATTTTGATAGCTTTATTCAAGTTAAAATGAAATGCACATGTAAATAAAGCAGTTCTAAATAGCAATTTCAGAGAAATGTTAATGGGAGTGATGAAAGTGGGCTAAATTAGAATGACCAAGTAACTGGCTTGGGTTTAGGACCTATGTATAGAGGCCACCAATTTCTGTTAATAACTGTGGCTTGTTATGTTACCTTCTTGAGGAAAACAATCAAGAATCACTTCGTAAAAATAAATGGATAGCCATGAATATAACAATGCTGTTTACATAGAATTCTTTACAAGTTTCATACATCTATGAATGCTCAAAATGCTTCAGTTTGTCATAAATATATTGTCATTAAACTTGAGGCCTACACATTGTAATAGAATCTAAAAATAAAAGCCATCAGAAAATAAAATCATGTTTGCATGTATTTTCTGTTTTTGTGAGAATACCCTTTAACATTCATTATACCATCATCCAGGCCAAAGGAGCTGCAGAGTACACGGTCATAATCTCTCTCAAGAAGGGGAAGGTTGCCAGTGATTAGAGCAGAGGGGGCCTTTGCTGCAGCAGGGGTTGATGTACACAGGATGAGAAACATGCATAATAGAGAGCTGCAAACATGCTATACTTCACTCCCGATTATTCTGAAAGTTGTGTAATTAGATACCCATGTTGACAATCTTTCCCCCCCCAAAAAAGCCAATTTTAAGAAATATGGAGGTTTGTGTCATGTCTATATCATGTGCTTTAGCTTGACTCTCAAATTTATTTTTCATAAGTTATTGAAATGCAAAGAAAAACCCATGAATAAAGCTATAGGTAATAAGTATATATAAAAGATTCAGAGCTTATTAACGTTTTGCATTCTTGTAAATGTTAAAGATAGCCTTGAGGAAAAATGATTCCTCTTACAGATACAATATTTGCTGGCATGTGCTACTTCTGACTGTATTTTGTACAAGACACTGTGAATTCTGTTTTGTTAATTTCCACTTGGTGACTAGCAACACCTTGGGATGTCTTTATGAGCCTATCAGAATAAGAAAAACTAAAACAAACCATATTACTGTGTGAAAGAAACCAGTCTATAAAGGCTACGTATTGTACAAACTAGCAGGTGGCACTCCTGGAAATATTTTTACTCAGGCAGAACATACCGAGATTTCATAACCTTAGAGAATTTTAAAAAGAATTGACTTTAACTGCATTAAACCCTTGGAAGAATTCAGAACTGTGGAAGAAAACCACTGTAATTTATTGAGGGGAAAGAATGCAACTCAAAGTCTAGGACTCCTGATAAATTGAGACTATTAGATACATGACCTTTTCCAACCTTCCCAAAAAGTCACCCAAGCCCCATCTACTTTTGGTCTTTCTGCAGAGATTTAGAGCTGCCGACACCTGACTACCATGAAAGACAAACATGATGACATCTGAATGATTATAAATATCAGAGTAAGATTATATTGATTTATCATTCATTATAAATCATGTATCAATGTGTTATATTTTACTGTTTCTTCTATAGACTGTTTTCTTCTATGATACTTTGAAACACAGTATCAGGATGCTCCACTCTCAAAAGCTTCATAATTTTAGGTCATAACTTAAAAATAGTGATGAGGTTGTACAGATTCTTCTACTGCGAGTCTGCCAGGCCCAGTTTCTTTAGCTTAGTTCTGCTTTGTTTTCCTGTAGAAACATCGACCTCTTTAGACCAAGCTATTATGTCCCCAGTAGCTCTAGGCGTGAGAGTTAGAGTTTTAACTTTATCTCAAAGGAAAAATTTAAAATATGCTTCCTCACATTCACTTCTTGCCTGCAGTTATTCTTCAGATTTCTCCTGTCAGCTGTGGTTTATTAACATGAGCTAAAGTAGATCATTTTGTTTCTCTTGTTCTCCCTGGCTTCCTTCCAGATCCCTTTCTGCCTATAGCTCAGCTCTAAGTGGTATTCTGACTGAGGTTTTATAGGAGGCAGATGCGTTTACCTCTCAAATAAATGGACAATGTGTGATTCTTTAGAGATAAGCATCTTCTCTTAGTTGCAAGTGTCAGAGCCAAATTAGGTGACTCTAAAGCAGTTTTCAAGCTTTGTTCTGAATTTAGGGTTGAGATGAGGTGGTTAGGGCAAGATGAATATATAAAAGAAAGTAAGCCAGCCAGAAAAACAAAGCATGGAGAAATTCTTCTCCCACTTCTGTTTCCTCCATTCTTCTCTTAACAGAGTTATTTTATTGAAAATCATCGACTAGAACCATTAATCAAGACAGGCTGAGTTTTTTAAGGAGATTACAAGAAAATTCTGTCTTTACTAATTTCTTAGAGGGAGTCAAATGGAGATACTGATATTTAGGAGTTTGATAGTTGTGAGTTTCACGAAATTAAGAAAACGAATGTTTTCTGTGGAGTTTTGATAGTTATTTCTCATTCATCATATTTTACTACAAAATTAGTTGTCAGTTTCCAGGATTGAGACCACTTCAACGACAATCATTCTGGCAGCTTAAAATGACAGCTGTTGGCATTTTTCCTATTGGCATTTCTTCCTGTTTGGTTATTCAAAAAACTCTGGCCAGCTTAAAAAACTACAAGATCAATACAGAAACATTTACGTATCTTTTTTTCATAGACTGTTTTCTTCTATGATACTTTGAAACACAGTATCAGGATGCTCCACTCTCAAAAGCTTCATAATTTTAGGTCATAACTTAAAAATAGTGATGAGGTTGTACAGATTCTTCTACTGCGAGTCTGCCAGGCCCAGTTTCTTTAGCTTAGTTCTGCTTTGTTTTCCTGTAGAAACATCGACCTCTTTAGACCAAGCTATTATGTCCCCAGTAGCTCTAGGCGTGAGAGTTAGAGTTTTAACTTTATCTCAAAGGAAAAATTTAAAATATGCTTCCTCACATTCACTTCTTGCCTGCAGTTATTCTTCAGATTTCTCCTGTCAGCTGTGGTTTATTAACATGAGCTAAAGTAGATCATTTTGTTTCTCTTGTTCTCCCTGGCTTCCTTCCAGATCCCTTTCTGCCTATAGCTCAGCTCTAAGTGGTATTCTGACTGAGGTTTTATAGGAGGCAGATGCGTTTACCTCTCAAATAAATGGACAATGTGTGATTCTTTAGAGATAAGCATCTTCTCTTAGTTGCAAGTGTCAGAGCCAAATTAGGTGACTCTAAAGCAGTTTTCAAGCTTTGTTCTGAATTTAGGGTTGAGATGAGGTGGTTAGGGCAAGATGAATATATAAAAGAAAGTAAGCCAGCCATAAAAACAAAGCATGGAGAAATTCTTCTCCCACTTCTGTTTCCTCCATTCTTCTCTTAACAGAGTTATTTTATTGAAAATCATCGACTAGAACCATTAATCAAGACAGGCTGAGTTTTTTAAGGAGATTACAAGAAAATTCTGTCTTTACTAATTTCTTAGAGGGAGTCAAATGGAGATACTGATATTTAGGAGTTTGATAGTTGTGAGTTTCACGAAATTAAGAAAACGAATGTTTTCTGTGGAGTTTTGATAGTTATTTCTCATTCATCATATTTTACTACAAAATTAGTTGTCAGTTTCCAGGATTGAGACCACTTCAACGACAATCATTCTGGCAGCTTAAAATGACAGCTGTTGGCATTTTTCCTATTGGCATTTCTTCCTGTTTGGTTATCTCCTCCAAGAATAAGAGGACTCTTGTTTACTCCCTTAAATCTGTCCTCTTTGGAGCTAAAACTAACGAAAACAAATCTCCTCCTCTTTACAAGATCAATACAGAAAATTAGACATGACATTGAAAGCACTTAAAAGTAATCTAAGCTCTCCATTTCAGAGTCCAATACCATCTAATGCCTTTAAGAATTGTCAAAAAAAAAAAAAAGTAAATATCTTCCCATACACACAGAAGCAGCATATTGCATAATATCATGAATTTAAATCTCTGCAGTAACAGTTTGACTATAAACCTGAACAATGTACTCTTACATAATGTTGCAAATTATCGTACAAATGAAAGTATTGGTCATTTAGTGCAAGAAAAATTTGAGGAATAGTACAAGAAAAAGCTATGTTGCACAATTCAATGAAAAGTATGGTAGGATTTAATATGACCCACTTGTCATAAAATTCAGCTTTCCAGCATATAGATATTATAAAAATGGAGTCTTAATGAGCCAAATTGGGCATCCTCTTTCATGAAATATATGCTTGCATTTTCTACCTATTTTTAAATTGAGCCTTCAAGACATGAATGGATATGTCAGAGTAAGGACTTCTGAAAATTCACTTCTCCATAAATGTATAGGAGCAATGGTAAAATTGTCAAAACTAATTTTTTCAGAACTTTGCAAATTAACCAAAGGAACATTTATTCAAGAAAAATAGTTGTCTCAATAAGAACAGCAAACCTCATAGTAGCCTTGAAAACCAACAGTCCTACAATCACAGTGACAACCTACAGCCTAGAAGTAGTGGAGGGGACAGGATAGATTTGGAACTCCCCAAAAGCCATTATCAGAAAATTGTGGGCAGAGGAGCCTGGTGGACTACAGTGCATGGGGCTGCAAAGAGTCAGACACGACTGAGCGACTAAGCGCAGCATCCCAGTAAACCCATTTGCAAAGCTGTCTTATTTGACCTGCCTCGGAACTTTACCCTGGGGTTGTTTGCCATTATTTAACCCGTGCCTGCCCAAAGCAGTGATAATAGTTGTAGTGAACAAAAATTTTAATGGAAAAGCAAAATGTATGCAAGTAGCTTTGCTCTTACTTGGGTGGGCCTTTCATCTCCTCCAAGAATAAGAGGACTCTTGTTTACTCCCTTAAATCTGTCCTCTTTGGAGCTAAAACTAACGAAAACAAATCTCCTCCTCTTTACAAGATCAATACAGAAAATTAGACATGACATTGAAAGCACTTAAAAGTAATCTAAGCTCTCCATTTCAGAGTCCAATACCATCTAATGCCTTTAAGAATTGTCAAAAAAAAAAGTAAATATCTTCCCATACACACAGAAGCAGCATATTGCATAATATCATGAATTTAAATCTCTGCAGTAACAGTTTGACTATAAACCTGAACAATGTACTCTTACATAATGTTGCAAATTATCGTACAAATGAAAGTATTGGTCATTTAGTGCAAGAAAAATTTGAGGAATAGTACAAAAAAAAGCTATGTTGCACAATTCAATGAAAAGTATGGTAGGATTTAATATGACCCACTTGTCATAAAATTCAGCTTTCCAGCATATAGATATTATAAAAATGGAGTCTTAATGAGCCAAATTGGGCATCCTCTTTCATGAAATATATGCTTGCATTTTCTACCTATTTTTAAATTGAGCCTTCAAGACATGAATGGATATGTCAGAGTAAGGACTTCTGAAAATTCACTTCTCCATAAATGTATAGGAGCAATGGTAAAATTGTCAAAACTAATTTTTTCAGAACTTTGCAAATTAACCAAAGGAACATTTATTCAAGAAAAATAGTTGTCTCAATAAGAACAGCAAACCTCATAGTAGCCTTGAAAACCAACAGTCCTACAATCACAGTGACAACCTACAGCCTAGAAGTAGTGGAGGGGACAGGATAGATTTGGAACTCCCCAAAAGCCATTATCAGAAAATTGTGGGCAGAGGAGCCTGGTGGACTACAGTGCATGGGGCTGCAAAGAGTCAGACACGACTGAGCGACTAAGCGCAGCATCCCAGTAAACCCATTTGCAAAGCTGTCTTATTTGACCTGCCTCGGAACTTTACCCTGGGGTTGTTTGCCATTATTTAACCCCGTGCCTGCCCAAAGCAGTGATAATAGTTGTAGTGAACAAAAAATTTTAATGGAAAAGCTGGGGAATGAGATGTCCATAACGGACTTTGTAAAGCTCAGTCATATTTTGAGACTCTTCGACCCACATTAATGTACAGAGCTGCAAGCATCCCAGGGTTATGTCCTATGTTCCTATGCCCTGAGCTCTCACCTGTGCTTGACCTTGAGGCTTTGAATGAGCAGGAAATGACAATTAGAGCAGATTTGTAAATGATCTTAAAGGTGTGTCCTAATAAGCAAGCAGAGGCCTTGAGCAAAGATTGCGAGATTTAATGGTCCAAGGCATCTAAAGAAATTTCTATGTCTATTCATTAGCTAACCACTAAGCTAACTGACTAGAAACTTCAGTGTTCACACCTAACAAAGCATACAGACTTCACTGATTTTGTCCAGAAAAGTCACTAAACAAACAAGCTGCAGAACCAATGATTACCACCACCACAAAAAGTAACAGTGACAAATCGAAGGGAGAGGGGAGAATTTGACTTTAATAAAATTAACAGGCAATTTCTTAATAGAAATCATGAAGAGCAGAGGCAGTGGGATGATATAGTCAAAGTACAGAAAAAGAAGACTATGAACCAAGAATTCTATATTCAGAAAAAGTAGTTTTCAAAAATGAAGATGTTAAGACATTCTAAGATAAACTAAAATGTAGAGTTTTTGTTTATTTTATCCTACATAAAATACTAAAGAAAGTGCTTAGACTAAAATGAAAGAAACACTAGATAGTATTTCAAATCCATATTCAAAAAAAGAGCACCAATAAAGATAACCAAATTAGTAAACATAAAATGTACGTTTTGTTTGTAATTCCTTTCTTTTTTTTCTGTACGATTTGAGACAGCTGTGTAAAGCAATGAGGGCATATAATGTGTAAGGATGTGATTTTTATGACATAATAGCACAAGGAATGGAGATGGAAAGGAGATATTCTAAATAGGGTATTTTATATAACATTGAAAATAAATTGATGTTTACCTAAACTGGATTGTTATTAAAATGCTAATTGTATTCCCCAGGACAATCGACAAGGTAAATTTAAAAAGTATATAAAAACAAATTAAAATAGAACACCGGAAAATTTTAAAACAGATTTTGGGTTATTTGCTGCAAAGCAGTGATAATAGTTGTAGTGAACAAAAAATTTTAATGGAAAAGCTGGGGAATGAGATGTCCATAACGGACTTTGTAAAGCTCAGTCATATTTTGAGACTCTTCGACCCACATTAATGTACAGAGCTGCAAGCATCCCAGGGTTATGTCCTATGTTCCTATGCCCTGAGCTCTCACCTGTGCTTGACCTTGAGGCTTTGAATGAGCAGGAAATGACAATTAGAGCAGATTTGTAAATGATCTTAAAGGTGTGTCCTAATAAGCAAGCAGAGGCCTTGAGCAAAGATTGCGAGATTTAATGGTCCAAGGCATCTAAAGAAATTTCTATGTCTATTCATTAGCTAACCACTAAGCTAACTGACTAGAAACTTCAGTGTTCACACCTAACAAAGCATACAGACTTCACTGATTTTGTCCAGAAAAGTCACTAAACAAACAAGCTGCAGAACCAATGATTACCACCACCACAAAAAGTAACAGTGACAAATCGAAGGGAGAGGGGAGAATTTGACTTTAATAAAATTAACAGGCAATTTCTTAATAGAAATCATGAAGAGCAGAGGCAGTGGGATGATATAGTCAAAGTACAGAAAAAGAAGACTATGAACCAAGAATTCTATATTCAGAAAAAGTAGTTTTCAAAAATGAAGATGTTAAGACATTCTAAGATAAACTAAAATGTAGAGTTTTTGTTTATTTTATCCTACATAAAATACTAAAGAAAGTGCTTAGACTAAAATGAAAGAAACACTAGATAGTATTTCAAATCCATATTCAAAAAAAGAGCACCAATAAAGATAACCAAATTAGTAAACATAAAATGTACGTTTTGTTTGTAATTCCTTTCTTTTTTTTCTGTACGATTTGAGACAGCTGTGTAAAGCAATGAGGGCATATAATGTGTAAGGATGTGATTTTTATGACATAATAGCACAAGGAATGGAGATGGAAAGGAGATATTCTAAATAGGGTATTTTATATAACATTGAAAATAAATTGATGTTTACCTAAACTGGATTGTTATTAAAATGCTAATTGTATTCCCCAGGACAATCGACAAGAAAGTAATTTAAAAAGTATAATAAAAGAAATGGCAAATGAATTAAAATAGAACACCGGAAAATATCTATTTAAAACAGAAGTCGGGCTTCCCTGGTGGTCCAGTGGGTAAGGACACCGCCTTGCAGTGCAAGGGGTGCCTGTTCGATCCCTGGCCTGGAAAGATCACACGTGCCGCGGAGCAGCTGGACCCATGTGTCCAATTACCAAGCCGGAGCTCTGGAGCGCATGCGCCCAGAGCCTGCGCTCTGCAACGACAGACGCCACCGCGTTGGGAGGCCCACAGGAGCCAAAGAACAAAGACGGATGAAAATGGAGAAATGAAAGACCAATAGAAGTGGCCCGCCCGCTCCCCTCCCTCCCCAACCTGACCCCCGCCAAAATAAATAAATAAATAAATAAATAAATAAACCTTTAAAAAAAAAAAAAAACAGAAGTCACTAAGGGAAGGATATAGGGAGAAAAGAAAACACAGAAAACATAAAAAATACATTGCAAAATATCAGTATTTTTCTTTTTTTGTTTCAAGTTATTTATCAAACAAAAATTAAGACAACCATGAGATATCACTAGACCATCACCAAAATGACTACATTTGAAAGACAGATAATAACAAATCCTGTTAAAAATTTGAAGCATGTGAAGCAAAAATTAGGGAAGAAAAAGAGTGGATATATGTATATATACAGATTTCCCTGGTGGGTCAGTGGTAAAGAATCTGCCTGCCAATCCAGGAGACACAGGTTTGATCCCTGCATCAGGGAGATCTCCTGGAGAAAGATATGGCAACTCACTCCAGTATTCTTGCTTGGAAAATCCCATGGACAGAGGAACCCTGTGGGCTATAGTCCATGGGGTCATGAAGAGTTGGAGATAACTTTGTGACTGAGCACACACATGCATATGCATAACTGATTCACTTTGCTGTATTCAAAAAGAGCACCAATAAAGATAACCAAATTAGTAAACATAAAATGTACGTTTTGTTTGTAAGAAAATGGAAAGGAGATGTGTAAGGATGTGATTTTTATGACATAATAGCACAAGGAATGGAGATGGAAAGGAGATATTCTAAATAGGGTATTTTATATAACATTGAAAATAAATTGATGTTTACCTAAACTGGATTGTTATTAAAATGCTAATTGTATTCCCCAGGACAATCGACAAGAAAGTAATTTAAAAAGTATAATAAAAGAAATGGCAAATGAATTAAAATAGAACACCGGAAAATATCTATTTAAAACAGAAGTCGGGCTTCCCTGGTGGTCCGGTGGGTAAAGAGTCCGCCTTGCAGTGCAAGGGGTGCCTGTTCGATCCCTGGCCTGGGAGGATCCCACGTGCCACGTGGAGCGGCTGGACACATGTGTCCAACTACCTAGCAGGAGCTCTGGAGTGCATGCGCCCAGAGCTCTGCAACGACAGACGCCACCGCGATGGGAGGCCCACAGGAGCCAAAGAACAAATACGGATGAAAATAGAGAAATGAAAGACCAACAGAAGTGGCCTGCCCGCTCCCCTCCCTCCCCAACCCGACTCTCGTCCAAAATAAATAAATAAATAAATAAATAAATAAACCTTTAAAAAAAAAAAAAAACAGAAGTCACTAAGGGAAGGATATAGGGAGAAAAGAAAACACAGAAAACATAAAAAATACATTGCAAAATATCAGTATTTTTCTTTTTTTGTTTCAAGTTATTTATCAAACAAAAATTAAGACAACCATGAGATATCACTAGACCATCACCAAAATGACTACATTTGAAAGACAGATAATAACAAATCCTGTTAAAAATTTGAAGCATGTGAAGCAAAAATTAGGGAAGAAAAAGAGTGGATATATGTATATATACAGATTTCCCTGGTGGGTCAGTGGTAAAGAATCTGCCTGCCAATCCAGGAGACACAGGTTTGATCCCTGCATCAGGGAGATCTCCTGGAGAAAGATATGGCAACTCACTCCAGTATTCTTGCTTGGAAAATCCCATGGACAGAGGAACCCTGTGGGCTATAGTCCATGGGGTCATGAAGAGTTGGAGATAACTTTGTGACTGAGCACACACATGCATATGCATAACTGATTCACTTTGCTGTACAGCAGAAGTTCACAATACTGTAAACCAACTACACTCCAATAATTTTTTTTTAATGTGAAGCAAAAGAAATTCTCATATGTTGCGAGTAAGAATATAAATTTGGGTCAGGGATATACACATGACTAATCTGGGATTATAAATATCTGTGAACAACAGAACTCTGTAAAAGCCAAATTTAAAATAAAAATATTTATTAAATATATATATATATAAGAATAAAAAAATTAAAAAAGAATACAAATTTGAACAATTACTTTGAAAATATGTTTCTCATTATCTGTTAATGCTAAACATATGTGTATTCTATAACTAGGAATTTTGTTTATTTTGTTTTATGTGTATTCTATGCCTGGCATTTATACACTAAAATGAGTGTTTATAATTATCAAAACATATTTTTATGACAATTCAGAAATGCAGATTCAGTATTCCTATCAGAAATGATATTGTAGTAAAATATACAACAAAATGCTATACACTGCAGGAAAGGACAGCTAACTGACATGCAATGTCATAGAGAATCTCACTAACAAACTAATGAGCTTAAGAAGCAAGACTAAACATTATACATTGTATAAGTTTAATTTATAAAGTTTAATAACAGGCAAAATTAATTTCTGATAATAGAAGTCAAAAGAGTAACAACCTTTTGGGGGGTTACTGGCTTGGGCATCAGGGAGAATTACAGAATACAGGAAATATTTTATATCTTAAGCTGGGTGGCATTTACATAAGAGCATAAATATGTATATTAAAATGATATAATTTTTCCCTTGCTATGTATTTATTATATAGTAAATAAAGTAATACTTCACAACAGCAAAGGACTCCCAAGTTAGAGACCAGCCACCAGCTCCAAGACAGCTTGGCTGCAGTGTGTTCTCTTTTGTTTCTTCTGCTTCTTTTCTTTGTTTTTTGTTTTTTTTTGTTGTTGTTATTTTTGCTTCTTTTCTTTGAGTTCTTGGGAATTTCCTTTCATCTCTTACAAGCTTCATCTTGTATTCAAAAATACACTTATTAAGTTTTACCCAACAAATTTCTTATATCAGGATTTTTTGGGATATCTGCTCATCTAATCATTGTGCGTTAAATGGACACAAAACAATCTCCCCTCTAGGAATTTCCTGTAATGTTGTCTGAGAGTTATAAAAACTAAGGTCATCCTAATGAAACTTTGACTCCCAAGGGAATTTTTTTCTCCATTTCTAAAGCCTCCCAGAGCAAACCTAGAAACAGCTTTTAAAATGTAGTAGGAAAATGGGGGGAAATAATTTACTCAAAGAGATTCATTAATCCTTAAGTTTGTAAATTTACATAATGTCTTAATTCTTTTAGAGGAGCGTATTTATTTGGTGACCTGACTGAAACATCATTTTGCTGCTGCTTTGTAATTGCATTTCACTAACAACACAAAGCTATCTGAGAATTTGGAGGGACCATAAACACATTCATTATTTATCTTCGGAGGAACGGCTTGAAGTAAAGGAAGCAATATGAACAGCTTTCTTTTCTCCAGCTTGCAGTGTCTGAAAGTGCTTTCTTTTCTTCATTATTTAGACTGCACATTCTTTTTTAAACTGACCTCAGACTAGAAATTAGCCAATAGGCATAATATCTAGAAATAAAAAAACTCAGCCCCCCAATAATGTATAAGTTTAATTTATAAAGTTTAATAACAGGCAAAATTAATTTCTGATAATAGAAGTCAAAAGAGTAACAACCTTTTGGGGTTACTGGCTTGGGCATCAGGGAGAATTACAGAATACAGGAAATATTTTATATCTTAAGCTGGGTGGCATTTACATAAGAGCATAAATATGTATATTAAAATGATATAATTTTTCCCTTGCTATGTATTTATTATATAGTAAATAAAGTAATACTTCACAACAGCAAAGGACTCCCAAGTTAGAGACCAGCCACCAGCTCCAAGACAGCTTGGCTGCAGTGTGTTCTCTTTTGTTTCTTCTGCTTCTTTTCTTTGTTTTTTGTTTTTTTTTGTTGTTGTTATTTTTGCTTCTTTTCTTTGAGTTCTTGGGAATTTCCTTTCATCTCTTACAAGCTTCATCTTGTATTCAAAAATACACTTATTAAGTTTTACCCAACAAATTTCTTATATCAGGATTTTTTGGGATATCTGCTCATCTAATCATTGTGCGTTAAATGGACACAAAACAATCTCCCCTCTAGGAATTTCCTGTAATGTTGTCTGAGAGTTATAAAAACTAAGGTCATCCTAATGAAACTTTGACTCCCAAGGGATTTTTTTCTCCATTTCTAAAGCCTCCCAGAGCAAACCTAGAAACAGCTTTTAAAATGTAGTAGGAAAATGGGGGGAAATAATTTACTCAAAGAGATTCATTAATCCTTAAGTTTGTAAATTTACATAATGTCTTAATTCTTTTAGAGGAGCGTATTTATTTGGTGACCTGACTGAAACATCATTTTGCTGCTGCTTTGTAATTGCATTTCACTAACAACACAAAGCTATCTGAGAATTTGGAGGGACCATAAACACATTCATTATTTATCTTCGGAGGAACGGCTTGAAGTAAAGGAAGCAATATGAACAGCTTTCTTTTCTCCAGCTTGCAGTGTCTGAAAGTGCTTTCTTTTCTTCATTATTTAGACTGCACATTCTTTTTTAAACTGACCTCAGACTAGAAATTAGCCAATAGGCATAATATCTACCCCGTTCCTCAAATTAAAAACAACAAAACTCAGATCATTCTTATTTCCTTTCCTTATATACACATCCAACCCATCAACAAATTTGCTGTTGGTTCAAGTTATAAAATATATGTCAAAGCTGCCCGTTTTTCTTTATCTCTATCACCTTACCTATAGGTCTGAATCACTGTTATTTTTGGCTTGATCTGTTCTAGTAGCCACTTTATTGGACTTTTGGTTTCACTTTTGATTTCCTACAATCTGTTGTCCACAGAACAAACAGAGCAATCCTTTGAAACCCTAATTTACACAGCCATTCCTCCCTTGTAGATCAGATGTAAAGAATCTGCCTGTAATGCAGGAGACTCAGGTTCGATCCCTGAGTAGGGAAGATCTGCTGGAGAAGGGAATGGCAACCCATTCCAGTGTTCTTGCCTGGGGAAATCCCATGGAGAGAGGAGCCTGGTGGGCTACAGTCCATGAGGTCACAAACAGTCGGACATGCCTGAGCAACTAACACACACACACACACATACACATTCTCCCTGTTGCTAATTCCTCTTAAAGTTCCCCAGAGCTTCCTCTTCCACTTAGCATGAGGGGCAGATGTCTTAGCATTAAAGGCCCTGGTAGACCTGGGCCCTGCTTAACTTCATGACCCCCCTGCCATTCTACCCACTTCTAAAACTTACAAACTTTAGCTCCCCTATTCTTTGACTGTTCTTTGACTCAATAAGTCCACTCTTGCCTCAGCTCCCTTGCATTTGCTCTTCTTCCCTTAGAATGCATGTCCGATTCAGAACACAGCTGCACCCACTTAGATTTTAGCTCAGGTGTTTTCTCTTTAGAGAGCCCTTGCCTCACAGTCTATATAAGGTGACCCCATGGCGCTAGCTGCTCTTTAGCAGGTTAAACTTCCATCTTTGTCTCACTATTTGCTATTATCTAAAACGGTTATGATTTTCTCTATTGACTTGTCTCCTCTCAGTTGATAAGTAGAACTGTGTGAGGTACAGACCCTCTTTATTTTAACCTTCTCTAGCCCTAGAAGGCCTGACATCCAACAGAGGCTCAGTGAAGTTTAGTTCAATGGATTCTTTCTGAGGCTGAACTCCGTCAGTTTGGCTTGAAAAAGGAAAAGCTCCGATGGACTCCCACCATGAAAAGGTCAGTGTCTGCTCATAGTGTTGCCTTTTCAATGGGTCTGTGAATTTACCAGAGAAATCCTGGGAATATATGGTGGGAAAAGCGGGGCAAGGAAGGGATTTCCTAAAATCCTCCCACACTTCTCGCATATTTGGGTTATGTTTGGTTACTCTGTTTCATAAGAGAAAAGCAAACCGCCTCTCCTCAGGAGTAAATAACCATGAAATGAATGCCTAACAGTGATATGTTGGCAAATGTTTAATAATACTTGGCTCTCTGGGAATAAAAAGCTCTTATTTGTATGTACCTTTTGTCAAATTCTGTAGTATAAATACTCCTACAACGACGACGTCAGAATGAAGCATTGGGAGGAGGTGAGCTCCACAGGCCTCTCCAGCCGGCCCAGACTGGCTCCAGCACACCGCTGCTGGAACAGGGTGGGAATTTCATATTCAGTCTCTCCTGTTTTAGAGCAACCCGTAAGTGGAGAGGCAAATGTCAGAGAAGAGGACAGAAACTTAGGTAACTAGCTCATGGATACACATTTGGGAAGGGGTAAAACCAGGCCTCAAATTCAGGCCATTCTGACTTCAGAGACAGTAGCTTTTGTTTGTATCAGGGAGTAGTGAGTGGTCAAAAAAGCCACCCCAAATCTCAGCAACCAACAGGAGTTTGGTTCAGTGGAGCAGCTTCTTAAGAGCCTGCCAGTCAGTGTGAATCGCTTCAGTTGTTTGCGACCCCATAGACTCTAGTGCACTGGGCTCCTGGGTTCATGGGATTCTCCGGGTGAGAATTCCGGAGTGGGTTGCCATACCCTCCTCCAGGGTTTCTTTCCAACCTAGGGGTTGTATCCTGACTTCCTGCATTAAAGGCAGATTCTTTTCTGCTGAGCCACTGAGGAAGAAGATCCAGAGTGGGGCCCCAAATTTGCATTTCTAACAAGTTCCCGGACAGGTAATGCTGAGGCTTTTCATCCAGTAATTGCACTTAGCCCAGTAATTTGTGTACCTATTGTAAATGGAAAAGCACTAATCAAGCCCTGTGTTTCTCAAACTTCACTGCACGTTATAATCACCAGGGACTTTAAAACAAATGCCTGGGTCCAAACCCAGAGATTCTGCTGTTAATTAATCTCAAGTGCAGCCTGGATGTTGCGGAAATGTGAAGAACTGCACAGGTGATTCTAATGTGCAGCCAAGTTTGAAAATCAACAGATGTCGCTCTGGGTTTTAATCCATAGATGCCATGTTCTTTGTACACAGCTCTCAGTGTTTCCTCCTAAAACTGACCCGTGAGAGAAGCACTCATGCCCTCCACGTCCTGGTTTTTTACAAGAGTGTATTGAACGGTATAAACTGGAGTGATGGTTTAGGAGGTCCAGTAGACTGCCTGAACTATGAGTGAGGAAGCTCCCCTTTGGGTCTCAGTCTCTGCTGTCTACTGAGTGTGTGACCTTACTTAGCTGAATTGTGTGTTCAGTCGCTCAGTTGTGTCCACCTCTTTGTGACACCATGGACTGTAGCCTGCCATGCTCCTCTGTGCGTGGAATTCTCCAGGCAGGAATATTGAGCAGGTTGTCTTTTCCTTCTCTGGAGGGTCTTCCAAACCCAGGGATGGAACCAAGGTCTTCTAGATTGGCAGGCAGATTCTTTATCACTAGTGCCACCTGGGAAATGGTTAGTTGAAAATACCTTTTAATTTCTCTGTTTTGTCTCTAGTTCTTAAGTATGCATATTAGTGAGCAGTATACTAAAAAAAAAATTGAAAAATAATATAATTATTTCACTGTATATGTGAGTTTAAAACATGTTGCATCCTTTCCATTGTTAAAAAAAAAAATAAGCCTACTCAGACTCCATAAACAGATTTAAAATAATACAGTAAAGAGAAAAACTGGTTCCATTTTGGCTTGCAAGTTTTAAAAATTCTTTATATAATGGCTCCATCTTCTGGTCAGCGAAATAAAGAGTTTTCAGGCTCGAAAATGCAGTTGTGTGTCATGCTCCACAAATTAACTAGTCTACTCGAGTCAGGAAGAGAATAAGATGACTTCTTATTCACAAAGATGCTACAAATATGACATAATTTCTTCCTTGAGAATTTGACTTTATTCTTTGAAACAAGTTCAGTCTCTGTAATACTGCCATGTGAAAGCAGATGGTGCTGTATTTGCCTTGTTACCTCTGACTTCTTAATTATTCCCTTCTTCTTGCTTTCACTGAACCTTTGTGCTCAGAGTCCTGCTTGCTACCCTGAAACTTCAAGAAGGCTTGATACTTCACACTCTACACTAACCTTTCCTTCTAATTTGTAAGAAACTTTATGAAAGTTATATTAAACTAGCAATGAGGAAGTATGGATAACTGACCCATGTTCAAAGTTTGGTTCCTAGAGATGAACTGTCTAGTAGAAAGACTCAATAATAGATCTAGACCCAGTGAGTAGATGAGGGTTTTGGTGGCTTATGGGTTTAGCTTCATAGGAATGAAGACCTATTGAAAAGTAAAGCTCATTTTAAGTATCAATAAGTAGAAAAGTTGTGTAGTTGAATGAAAAAAAAAACCCAACTATGAGCCCACTTACTGTTGGGATATAAATCTCATGGCAATGTTTTACTCTCTATCAGTGTATCTAATAGTAAATAAAATACAAGTTACTCATTATTTTTAGTTCATACAACACAGTAAAATAGTAGACCATTTTTAAACTATATTTCAATGTCTATTTAAGCCTTTGCAAATGTAACTTATCAGTTCAATGGAGCTGAATATTAATATACACAGCTAGTATATACCTGTTATTTTGCTTCTTATAAAGAGCAGCACAATCTTTTCTTAGAATAGGAAGATAGTGAAATACTTAAGTAGAAATTATATTTTTATACTTTCTATTTATTCATGGAAATTGTGATTTATTTTTACAAGCATTGGTATATTCTGGGCCACTTTGAAGATATTGCTCATATCAAGACATGTTGTTCAGACATCCCTGAGCCGACTTAATTTTCTCAGGATTTTGCTTTATGCAGTATTTATATTTACTTTGGGATATTGCGAAATAAAGAGTTTTCAGGCTCGAAAATGCAGTTGTGTGTCATGCTCCACAAATTAACTAGTCTACTCGAGTCAGGAAGAGAATAAGATGACTTCTTATTCACAAAGATGCTACAAATATGACATAATTTCTTCCTTGAGAATTTGACTTTATTCTTTGAAACAAGTTCAGTCTCTGTAATACTGCCATGTGAAAGCAGATGGTGCTGTATTTGCCTTGTTACCTCTGACTTCTTAATTATTCCCTTCTTCTTGCTTTCACTGAACCTTTGTGCTCAGAGTCCTGCTTGCTACCCTGAAACTTCAAGAAGGCTTGATACTTCACACTCTACACTAACCTTTCCTTCTAATTTGTAAGAAACTTTATGAAAGTTATATTAAACTAGCAATGAGGAAGTATGGATAACTGACCCATGTTCAAAGTTTGGTTCCTAGAGATGAACTGTCTAGTAGAAAGACTCAATAATAGATCTAGACCCAGTGAGTAGATGAGGGTTTTGGTGGCTTATGGGTTTAGCTTCATAGGAATGAAGACCTATTGAAAAGTAAAGCTCATTTTAAGTATCAATAAGTAGAAAAGTTGTGTAGTTGAATGAAAAAAAAAACCCAACTATGAGCCCACTTACTGTTGGGATATAAATCTCATGGCAATGTTTTACTCTCTATCAGTGTATCTAATAGTAAATAAAATACAAGTTACTCATTATTTTTAGTTCATACAACACAGTAAAATAGTAGACCATTTTTAAACTATATTTCAATGTCTATTTAAGCCTTTGCAAATGTAACTTATCAGTTCAATGGAGCTGAATATTAATATACACAGCTAGTATATACCTGTTATTTTGCTTCTTATAAAGAGCAGCACAATCTTTTCTTAGAATAGGAAGATAGTGAAATACTTAAGTAGAAATTATATTTTTATACTTTCTATTTATTCATGGAAATTGTGATTTATTTTTACAAGCATTGGTATATTCTGGGCCACTTTGAAGATATTGCTCATATCAAGACATGTTGTTCAGACAGCCCTGAGCCGTACTTAATTTTCTCAGGATTTTGCTTTATGCAGTATTTATATTTACTGGGATCTACACTTAAAATTGGCCTCTTCATCACAGTCCCACTTAAATGGCCTGAAGAGTCAAGAGAACTAAGCGAAGTAAGATGTGGACCAAGCAAGCTAAAGCAGTGAAGACAAACAAGTCAAGAATATCTCTGACTACTACAGGTTGCTACCACTGTAAAAGGGCCCCCTGTGAGGATAGCAGTAAGAAATGGATCTAGAAAGTGAATTTGTGAACAGCAAGGTGTGCCCTCTTTGGCAATGAAAGTGTAGGTCCTAGTTGCTCAGCCATGTCTCTTTTGTGACCCCATGAAGTGTATCCTGCCAGGTTCCTCAGTCCATGGGATTTCCCAGGCAAGAATACTGGAGTTCCTACTCCTTTCTCCAGGGGATCTTTCCAACCCAGGGATCTAACCCTGGTCTCCTGCATGGCAGGCAGATTCTTTACCATCTGAGCCACTAGGGAAGCCCATTAGGTAGTAGGTAACTCTTATATTGTGACATGACCTCCAAAGATAGGAAAGGCAAACAGCCTAGAGCTCTAGATTCCCACGACCTTGTTGCTTGCTCACTCTGCTTATAGCTAGCTCTCTTTGGGTGTCCCTCCAAAAGGGAGGAGAGCTCTGGGGAGCTGCATCCACTTTACTCATTTGTGTCTGTATCTGGTTTTTAAATCTTTACATTGCTCATTGCTGGTTTGGTATAAAGTGACAGCAACCATGAACATAATCTCAGCACATACACACTAGTCACTAATCACAGACACCAACTCTGCGAAGTCTGGCCAGTGCAAATAGGCTGCTTGACTACATTTCACCAGGCTGTACACTTCAAAGGGACCCATGTCACCTGATGGATTGGGGAAACACATTGAACTGTAGAAACATTTAGTTCCTTAAAATCTAGGATGCATTCTTCAGATTGCAAAAGAAACATGTTCTTTGTAGAAAGTGCAAAAACACAGAAACCCAAAAGGAAGAAAAAGTAAAGGTCACAGTATCTCAAGATAAACAGCTATTGACAAATGTTCATAGCAGCATTATTTATAATACTCAAATTGTTCATCCAACTATGGATGAATAAACAAAATACAGTATATCCATTCAAAAGGACGGGCTTTGCTGGTGGTTCAGATAGTAAATAATATGCCTGCAGTGCAGGAGACCCAGGTTCGTTCCCTGAGTGGGGAAGATCCCCTAGAGAAAGAAAAGGCAACTCACTCCAGTATTCTTGCCTCGGAAATCCCATGGGCAGAGGAGCCTGGCAGGGTACAATCCATGGGATCGCGAAGAATCAGACACAACTGAGCAACTAACACACAAACACATTCAAAAGGACAAACAGGAATAAATCACCATAACAATAACAACAACAACAAAACAGATATAGTACTGATACATTCTAAAACCTGGGTGAACCCTGAAAACATTATGCTAAGAAAAAAGAGACAGTCACAAAACACCACATAGTGCATGATTCCATTTATATAATGTCTCCAGAAAAAGCAAATTCAATAGAGACAGAAAGTAAATTGGTGGTTGCCCAGTGCTAGAGAAGGGAAACCTGTGGAGTGACTGACTGCTAATAGGACTATGCTTCTTTCTGGGGTGATTCAAATGTTCTGGAATTAAAGAGTGGTAGTGGTTACAAAACTGGTGAATATAGTAAAAATCATTGAATTGTATACTTTTGAAAGATGGATTTTATGACAGTGGATTACATTTCAAAAAAAGTAGGAGTATTTTCTAATATTAAAACTGCAAACCTATATAATGTACATCTTATTTACAATGACACTGAAAATATGCTCTTCCAAATGTGTAGTTTCTTGCTAAATCAATGTCTATGTCCTATAATGGGAAGAGGTGCACCCTAATCCCATCAATACCTTCAGAGCTTAACATGGTACATCTATATGTGTGAATGGATAAAAATAATAAAGAAAAATAACACACTGAAAAAAAAAAAAAAACCAGCTATTGACTTTTGATGCATTTCTTCCCATTTGTTCTATGTTGGTAGGGTTGATTTTTGTGTTTCTATGTATTCTGGGTAGGGTCATGGTGTTACAGAGTAACCTAAGATCATTTGTTTCTTAAAACTGTCAGCTGAGAGCTATGTTAGGTTCATTTTACAGAGCTTTCTCTGATTTGCTCGCTCGCTCTCTCTCGCTTTCTCGCTTTCTCTCTCTCTCTCTGTCTGTCTCTCTGTCTCTCTCTGTCTCTATCTGTCTCTCTGTCTCTCTGTCTCTGTCTCTCTCTCTCTGTCCATGTCTCTCCATGTCTCTCTCTTTGCCTCAGCAGCAGAAGGCACTAATGCTGGTAAAAGTTCCACTCCTTCATATGGAGGCTATATTATTGATTGACTTGACTCCAGTGAACAGGGAAATGAAGCCGGGTTGGTGTGCTGCTGCTTTGTTGTGGCAAAGACAAAATCATCAACCGCCAGGCTTGCTTCCAAGTATTATCCTTGTAGGGGGCACTTTTAAATAAAATGTGTGTAGAAACCCTCAGTTACAAAGGTGAAGACAACCTGCGGTCTGGGGCAGGCTCCCATGAGATTCAAAGCTTCATCACAAGCAGCCTCTCATATCTCACATGGTGTTCCTATCAGGACAATTGGAAAGGATATATGTACATGCATTTGAGAATGGCTCAATAGACAGAAAGTAAATTGGTGGTTGCCCAGTGCTAGAGAAGGAAACCTGTGGAGTGACTGACTGCTAATAGGACTATGCTTCTTTCTGGGGTGATTCAAATGTTCTGGAATTAAAGAGTGGTAGTGGTTACAAAACTGGTGAATATAGTAAAAATCATTGAATTGTATACTTTTGAAAGATGGATTTTATGACAGTGGATTACATTTCAAAAAAAGTAGGAGTATTTTCTAATATTAAAACTGCAAACCTATATAATGTACATCTTATTTACAATGACACTGAAAATATGCTCTTCCAAATGTGTAGTTTCTTGCTAAATCAATGTCTATGTCCTATAATGGGAAGAGGTGCACCCTAATCCCATCAATACCTTCAGAGCTTAACATGGTACATCTATATGTGTGAATGGATAAAAATAATAAAGAAAAATAACACACTGAAAAAAAAAAAAAAACCAGCTATTGACTTTTGATGCATTTCTTCCCATTTGTTCTATGTTGGTAGGGTTGATTTTTGTGTTTCTATGTATTCTGGGTAGGGTCATGGTGTTACAGAGTAACCTAAGATCATTTGTTTCTTAAAACTGTCAGCTGAGAGCTATGTTAGGTTCATTTTACAGAGCTTTCTCTGATTTGCTCGCTCGCTCTCTCTCGCTTTCTCGCTTTCTCTCTCTCTCTGTCTGTCTCTCTGTCTCTCTCTGTCTCTATCTGTCTCTCTGTCTCTCTGTCTCTGTCTCTCTCTCTCTGTCCATGTCTCTCCATGTCTCTCTCTTTGCCTCAGCAGCAGAAGGCACTAATGCTGGTAAAAGTTCCACTCCTTCATATGGAGGCTATATTATTGATTGACTTGACTCCAGTGAACAGGGAAATGAAGCCGGGTTGGTGTGCTGCTGCTTTGTTGTGGCAAAGACAAAATCATCAACCGCCAGGCTTGCTTCCAAGTATTATCCTTGTAGGGGGCACTTTTAAATAAAATGTGTGTAGAAACCCTCAGTTACAAAGGTGAAGACAACCTGCGGTCTGGGGCAGGCTCCCATGAGATTCAAAGCTTCATCACAAGCAGCCTCTCATATCTCACATGGTGTTCCTATCAGGACAATTGGAAAGGATATATGTACATGCATTTGAGAATCTGTGCTGAAGATTGGAATGTGTTTGAAAATACTTCTGTTTAACATTTTCCAACTCTTTAAAACTTTTATAAGTTCATGTGTCTCTAAGTTCATGAAAATGTGTAGAGGCACATATGTCAAACACTAAATCTCTAGGTGGTGATAGTTGGGAGTGTTTTCTGAGTTTTTGTAGTTTTATGAATTTCATCTTTAGCCTGAATTTTTAAAAAATGAAATGTGAGTTACTTTTATCAACAGAAATGAGATATCTTCTAGTTTATTTTTTAAATTATAAAGTTTTAAGTGACGAATTCAGCAAAGCACCTGCCCTGGTCGTATCTGTGTTGATGCACCAGAAAGTGGGCAGTGGAGGAGGGTGATACCAGCAGAGAGCAACTCAGGCTTCTCTTTGGAGTAAGTATTTGCCATGTGTCCTCTGCTCAGAAACAGTTGAAATGATTCCTAGAAAACGATATGGCATTTGTCTTTCTGAATATGGCAGCCACATGAACAATATCTTTTTTCCAAGGCTCACTTCAGTGACTTATGTGTTTCCCTTGCCGCCATCAATGGACCTTGAAAACCTTTCATCAAAACAACAATGTAGGGGCTTCCCTGGTAGTCTAGTGGGTAAAGAGTCCGCCTTGCAGTGCAGAGGGCACCAGTTTGATCCTTGGCCTAGGAAGATCCCACATACTGCGGAGCAACTGAACTAGTGTGTCCAATTATAAGCCAGCACTCTGGAGCACATGTGCCCAGAGCTGGTGCTCTGCAGTGAGAGAGGCCACTGCAGTGGGAGGCCCACACAGGCCAAAGAATAAAGATGGATGAAAATAAATTAAAAAAAAAAAAGGCAATAAAAGAGGCCAAAATTTTAAAAACTGCAATGTGACTAAATAAATAGCATCCTACCTGATTTATATCACATTTATGAAGATACTTGAAGACTATGTATTCTTTTCTCTTTTTTTGTCTTTATTTTTTTATTATTATTCTTTATTTTAAAGGTTTTACAGAGTTTTGCTGTTCACAGACATGTATGTTCCCAGATCAGTCATATGCATATCCCTGGTCTCCACCCCCCGAATTCCCCTCATCTCACCCCTCCGGACCATCGCCCCATGCCATTGTAAGCACTCCTATTCCCTTAGCACAATGACAATAGCTATCTTTTCCACACATGACAGTATAGGTTTCCATGTTACTCCCTCCATGCCTCCCCCTCCCTATTTCTTCCCCACAATGTCCCTATGTCTATGCTCTGTGTATTTCTTTTTTTTTTTTTAAATTCTTTATTTTAAAGGTTTTACAGAGTTTTGTAGTTCACAGACATACATGTTCCCAGATCAGTCATATGCATATCTATGGTTCCCACCCGCCTAGTTCCCCCCATCCCACCCCTCCAGACCTTCGCCCCAAGCCATTGTAAGCACTCCTATTCCCTTAGCTCTATGACACTAGCTATCTTTTCCACACATAACAGTATACGTTTCCATGTTACTCCCTCCATGCTTCCCCCTCCCTATTTCTTCCCCACAATGTCCCTATGTCTATGCTCTGTCTGTTTTTCCATGAGTTCCCACCGTGTGTTATCAAGACCGTCCTACTAGATTCCATATATGTGTGTTAGTATACTGTATTTGTCTTTCTCTTTTTGACTTACTTCACTTTTTATGATAGGTTCTAGAGTTAGCCACCTCATTAGGACTGAGTCTTCTGCATTTCTTTTAACAGCTGAGTAGTATTCCATTGTATATATGTGCCAGAGCTTCTGGATCCATTCATTCGTCGATGGACATCTAGGTTGCTTCCAAGTTCTGACTATTGTATAGAGAGCTGCAATGAACATTGGGGTACAGGTACTTCTTTCAGTTTTGATTTCATCAGGATATAAGCCTAGTAGTGGAATTGCTGGGTCGTAGGGTGCTTCTATTTTTAGTTTTTAAGAAATCTCCATACTGTCTTCCATAGAGGCTGTATCAAGTGACATTCCTACCAGCAATGCAAGAGGGTTCCCTTTTCTCTGTACCCTCTCCAGCATTTATTATCTGTCGATTTCTTGATGATGGCCATTCTGACGAGTGTGAGGTGGTATCTCATTGTAGTTTTAATTTGCGTTTCTCTAATAATAAGCGAGGTTGAGCATCGTTTCATGTGCTTTTGGGCCATCTGTATGTCCTCTTTGGAGAGGCGTCTCTAGATCTTTTTCCCATTTTTTCATTGGGTTGTTCGTTTTTCTGGTGCTGAGTTGTCTGAGTTGCTTGTAGATTTTGGAGATTAATTCTTTGTCTGTTGTTTCATTTGCTATGATTTTCTCCCACTCTGTGGGCTGTCTGTTCAGCTTTTTTGTGATTTCTTTTGCTGTACAGAAGCTTTTAAGTTTCATGAGGTCCCACATGTTCAATTTTCTTTTCAGCTCTGCTATTTTAGTTGGTGGGTCAGAGAAGATCTTGCTTTGATTGATGTCCTTGAGGGTTTTGCCTATATTCTCCTCTAAGAGTTTGATGGTTTCTGGTCTTACATTTAGGTCTTTAATCCATTTTGAGTTGATCTTAGTGTATGGTGTCAGGGAATGTTCTAACTTCATTTTTTTGCATGTAGCTGTGCAATTCTCCCAGCACCACTTGTTGAAGAGGCTGTCTTTGTCCCATTTTATAGTTTTTCCTTCTTTGTCAAAAATAAAGTACCCATAGGTGCATGGGTTTATCTCTGTTTCTCTATCTTGTTCCATTGATCTATAGTTCTGTTTTATGCCAGTACCATACTGTCTTGATGACTGTTGCTTTGTAGTAGAGTCTGAAGTTAGGGAGGCTGATTCCTCCAGCTCCGTTTTTCTCTCTCAGGATTGCTTTGGCTATTCGAGGTCTTTTGTGTTTCCATATGAACTGTGTTCTTCTTTGGTCTAGTTCTGTGAAAAATGTCAATGGTAGTTGGATAGGTATTGCATTGAATCTGTAGATGATATTTGGTAATATGGTCATTTTCACAATATTGATTCTTCTGACCCAGGAACAAGGAATATCTCTCCATCTGTTTAAGTCTTCTTTAATTTCTTTCATGAGTGCCTTGTAATTTTCTGTGTACAGTTCTTTTGTTTCTTTGGGTAGGTTTATTCCTAGATATTTGATTCTTTTGGTTGCAATGGTGAAGGGGACTGCCTTTTTGATTTTGTTTTCTGATTTTTCATTGTTTGTGTATAGGAATGCCAGTGATTTCTGTGTGTTGACTTTGTATCCTACAACTTTGCTGAATTCCTTGATTAGCTCTAGTAGCTTTGTAATAGAGTCTTTGGGATTTTCTATGTATAATATCATGTCATCTGCAAAAAGAGAGAGCTTGACTTCTTCCTTTCCAATCTGGATTCCTTTGATTTCTTTCTCTTCTCTTATTGCTGTTGCTAGAACTTCCAGGACTATGTTGAATAAGAATGGTGAAAGTGGACACCCCTGTCTTGTTCCTGATCTTAGAGGGAATGCTTTCAGTTTTTCACCATTGAGGATAATGTTCGCTGTGGGCTTCTCATATATGGCTTTCACTATATTGAGATAGGTTCCTTCTATGCCCATTCTCTGAAGAGTTTTTATCATAAATGGATGCTGTACTTTGTCAAAGGCTTTTTCTGCATCTATTGAGATGATCATGTGATTTTTGTCTCTCAGTTTGTTGATATGGTGTATCACATTGATTGATTTGCGGATGTTGAAGAATCCTTGCATGCCTGGGATGAACCTGACTTGATCATGGTGTATGAGTTTTTTGATGTGTTGTTGAATTCTGTTTGCTAGGATTTTGTTGAGGATCTTGGCATCTAAGTTCACCAGGGAAATTGGTCTGTAATTTTCCTTTTTTGTGTTGTCTTTGCCTGGTTTGGGTATCAGGGTGATGGTGGCCTCGTAGAATGTGTTTGGAAGTTTTCCTTCCTGTGCGATTTTTTGAAATAGTTTTAGAAGGACAGGCATTAGTTCTTCTTTAAATGCTTGGTAGAATTCGGCTGTGAAGCCATCTGGCCCTGGGCTTTTATTTTTGGGTAGATTTTTGATCACAGATTCGATTTCTGAGCTTGTGATTGGGTTGTTCAAAGTTTCTGTTTCTTCCTGGCTCTGTCTTGGGAGATTGATCTTCCCCAAGAAACTGTCCATTTCTTCCAGGCTGTCCAGTTTGTTGCCATAGAGTTGCTCATAATAGTCTCTTAGAATCCTTTGAATTTCTGCATTATCTGTTGTAATCTCTCCTTTTTCATTTTTTATTTTGTTGATCAGGTTCTTCTCTCTCTTTCTTTTGATGAGTCTGGCCAGAGGCTTGTCAATTTTGTTTACCTTTTCAAAGAACCAGCTTTTTGTTTTATTTATCCATACTATAGTTTCTTTCATTTCTTTCTGATTTATTTCTGCTCTAGTCTTTATAATTTCTCGTCTTCTGCTGGCTTTGGGATGTTTTTGTTCTTCTTTTTCCAATTGTTTTAAGTGGAGGGTTAAGTCATCTGCTTCATATTTTCCTAGTTTCTTGAGGTGGGATTGTATTGCTATAAATTTCCCTCTTAGAACTGCTTTTGCAGTATCCCATAGGTTTTGCACAGTCAAATGTTCATTGTCATTTTCTTCTAGGAATTTTTAAATTTCTCCTTTGATTTCCTCAGTAATCAGTTGTTTTTTTATGTTGTTTAATCGCCATGTGTTTGTATTTTTAGCGGTTTTTTTCCTGTAGTTGATCTCTAGTCTCATTGCATTGTGATCCGAGAAGATGGTTGATATAATTTCAGTTTTCTTGAATTGACTGAGGTTAGATTTGTGGCCCAAGATGTGGTCTATCCTGGAGAATGTTCCGTGAGCACTTGAGAAGAAAGTGTATTCTTCTGCTTTTGGGTGAAACATCCTAAAGATATCGATGAGGTCCATCTTTTCTAGTGTGGCATTTAAGGCTTGTGTTTCTTTATTAATTTTCTGTCTGGATGATCTATCCATTGGTGTGAGAAGAGTGTTAAAGTCTCCTACAATTATTATGTCATTATTGATTTCTTCTTTTAAGTCTGAAAGTATCTGTCTTATGTATTGAGGTGTCCCTGTGTTGGGTGCGTAGATATTCATGACTGTTATGTCTTCCTCTTGGGTGGATCCCTTAATCATGATGTAGTGACCTGCCTTGTCTCTTAGAATCTTCTTTATTTTAAAATCTATTTTGTCTGATATGAGGATTGCTACTCCAGCTTTCTTTTGATTTCCATTTGCATGGAATATCTTTTTCCAGCCTCTTACTTTCAGTCTATGGGTGTCTCTAGGTCTGAAGTGGGTCTCTTGTAAACAGCATATATATGGGTCATGTTTCTGGATCCATTCAGCCAGCCTGTGTCATTTGGTTGGAGCATTTAATCCATTTACATTCAAAGTAATTATTGATACAAATGTTCCTATTGTCATCTTCTTAGAAGTTTGGGGTTTGATTTGTAGGACTTCTTCTACTCTTGTATTTCTTGGCTATATCAGGCCCTTTAACACTTGTTGTAGGGCTGGTTTTGTGGTACAGAATTCTTTTAGTTTTTGTCTGTCTGAGAAGTTTTTGACTTCACCATCGATTCTGAATGAGATTCTTGCTGTGTAGAGAATTCTTGGTTGGAGGTTATTCTGTTTTAGCCATTTGAATGTGTCCTGCCATTCTCTTCTGGCCTACAGGGTTTCTGTTGAGAGATCCAGTTAGGCGTATGGGGTTTCCTTTATATGATATTTGTTGTTTGCTGCTAGCTGCTTTTAGTAATCTGTCTTTATATTTAGTCAAATGTTCATTGTCATTTTCTTCTAGGAATTTTTAAATTTCTCCTTTGATTTCCTCAGTAATCAGTTGTTTTTTTATGTTGTTTAATCGCCATGTGTTTGTATTTTTAGCGGTTTTTTTCCTGTAGTTGATCTCTAGTCTCATTGCATTGTGATCCGAGAAGATGGTTGATATAATTTCAGTTTTCTTGAATTGACTGAGGTTAGATTTGTGGCCCAAGATGTGGTCTATCCTGGAGAATGTTCCGTGAGCACTTGAGAAGAAAGTGTATTCTTCTGCTTTTGGGTGAAACATCCTAAAGATATCGATGAGGTCCATCTTTTCTAGTGTGGCATTTAAGGCTTGTGTTTCTTTATTAATTTTCTGTCTGGATGATCTATCCATTGGTGTGAGAAGAGTGTTAAAGTCTCCTACAATTATTATGTCATTATTGATTTCTTCTTTTAAGTCTGAAAGTATCTGTCTTATGTATTGAGGTGTCCCTGTGTTGGGTGCGTAGATATTCATGACTGTTATGTCTTCCTCTTGGGTGGATCCCTTAATCATGATGTAGTGACCTGCCTTGTCTCTTAGAATCTTCTTTATTTTAAAATCTATTTTGTCTGATATGAGGATTGCTACTCCAGCTTTCTTTTGATTTCCATTTGCATGGAATATCTTTTTCCAGCCTCTTACTTTCAGTCTATGGGTGTCTCTAGGTCTGAAGTGGGTCTCTTGTAAACAGCATATATATGGGTCATGTTTCTGGATCCATTCAGCCAGCCTGTGTCATTTGGTTGGAGCATTTAATCCATTTACATTCAAAGTAATTATTGATACAAATGTTCCTATTGTCATCTTCTTAGAAGTTTGGGGTTTGATTTGTAGGACTTCTTCTACTCTTGTATTTCTTGGCTATATCAGGCCCTTTAACACTTGTTGTAGGGCTGGTTTTGTGGTACAGAATTCTTTTAGTTTTTGTCTGTCTGAGAAGTTTTTGACTTCACCATCGATTCTGAATGAGATTCTTGCTGTGTAGAGAATTCTTGGTTGGAGGTTATTCTGTTTTAGCCATTTGAATGTGTCCTGCCATTCTCTTCTGGCCTACAGGGTTTCTGTTGAGAGATCCGCAGTTAGACGTATGGGGTTTCCTTTATATGTTATTTGTTGTTTGCTTCTAGCTGCTTTTAGTAATCTGTCTTTATATTTAGTCTGCATTAGCTTGATTAGAATGTGCCTTGGTGTGTTTCTTCTGGGGTTTATCCTGTATGAAACTCTTTGTGCTTCTTGGACGTGGTTTACTATTTCCTTTCCCATGCTGGGGAAGTTTTCTACTATAACCTCTTCAAGAATTTTTTCATAACCTTTCTTTCCTTCCTCTTCCTCTGGAACTCCTATAATTCTAATGTTGGTGCATTTGATATTGTCCCATAGGTGTCTGAGGCTATCCTCAGTTCTTTTAATTCTTTCAGCTTTGTTCTGTTTCTCACCAGTTATTTCCACCAGTTTATCTTCCAGCTCGCTTATCCGTTTTTCAGCCTCCGATACTATACTGTTGAGGCCTTCTGTGGTATTTCTGAGTTCAGCAATTGAGTTGGTGGTCTCTATTTGCTTATTTTTCTTTTCCTGCATGTCTTTTCTCAATGCACTAATTTCCTCTAATATTCTGTTTTCAGTGTTTTGCATCCTCATTAGTATAGTTTTTCTGAATTCTCTTTCAGATAATTTGTCTATCTCCTCCTCTGTCATTTGAAGCTGTGATTCTCTAGCTTGGTCCTTCATTTGTGCAGTGTTTCTCTGTCGTTTCATTATTAGGTTAATTTTTGTTTCTTTGTGGGTGTCTGTGTGTATGGAGTTCTTTTCCCCACCAGGCTTCTTGGTTGAATTCTCCCTTCCTTTGGGTTTCTGTCCTTCTAGAAGGGTTCAATGGTTTGTGTCTTGGGTGGTGTTAGGTCTTGTTTACAGGTGAACAATCTCTAGTGTTGTATGTTCTTTGATAGTGTGAGGTCTTGGAATCAGGGCTTCTAGTCCGAGGATCCTTGGTTTGATGATTGGTCAGGGGGTATAGTCTCTATGTCTGTTTTAGCCATTTGAATGTGTCCTGCCATTCTCTTCTGGCCTACAGGGTTTCTGTTGAGAGATCCGCAGTTAGACGTATGGGGTTTCCTTTATATGTTATTTGTTGTTTGCTTCTAGCTGCTTTTAGTAATCTGTCTTTATATTTAGTCTGCATTAGCTTGATTAGAATGTGCCTTGGTGTGTTTCTTCTGGGGTTTATCCTGTATGAAACTCTTTGTGCTTCTTGGACGTGGTTTACTATTTCCTTTCCCATGCTGGGGAAGTTTTCTACTATAACCTCTTCAAGAATTTTTTCATAACCTTTCTTTCCTTCCTCTTCCT
The DNA here is from genome assembly GCA_022376925.1 of Tragulus kanchil. Lineage (NCBI taxonomy): Eukaryota > Metazoa > Chordata > Mammalia > Artiodactyla > Tragulidae > Tragulus > Tragulus kanchil. The sequence continues at coordinate 261,553,811 of JAIOJX010000026.1, read as the reverse complement.
CTGGAACTCCTATAATTCTAATGTTGGTGCATTTGATATTGTCCCATAGGTGTCTGAGGCTATCCTCAGTTCTTTTAATTCTTTCAGCTTTGTTCTGTTTCTCACCAGTTATTTCCACCAGTTTATCTTCCAGCTCGCTTATCCGTTTTTCAGCCTCCGATACTATACTGTTGAGGCCTTCTGTAGTATTTTTGAGTTCAGCAATTGAGTTGGTGGTCTCTATTTGCTTATTTTTCTTTTCCTGCATGTCTTTTCTCAATGCACTAATTTCCTCTAATATTCTGTTTTCAGTGTTTTGCATCCTCATTAGTATAGTTTTTCTGAATTCTCTTTCAGATAATTTGTCTATCTCCTCCTCTGTCATTTGAAGCTGTGATTCTCTAGCTTGGTCCTTCATTTGTGCAGTGTTTCTCTGTCGTTTCATTATTAGGTTAATTTTTGTTTCTTTGTGGGTGTCTGTGTGTATGGAGTTCTTTTCCCCACCAGGCTTCTTGGTTGAATTCTCCCTTCCTTTGGGTTTCTGTCCTTCTAGAAGGGTTCAATGGTTTGTGTCTTGGGTGGTGTTAGGTCTTGTTTACAGGTGAACAATCTCTAGTGTTGTATGTTCTTTGATAGTGTGAGGTCTTGGAATCAGGGCTTCTAGTCCGAGGATCCTTGGTTTGATGATTGGTCAGGGGGTATAGTCTCTATGTCTGGTTTACTATGGTGTTCCATGATATTAGTTCAAATACTAGCATCTGAGGAGCAAGAGGTGTGTCCCTAATGGGTGACAGTCATAAAAGCATGCAGATGTTTTCTAACATAGTCATAAGATATACATACATACACAGCAATAACCACATCTAACCAGTATTACAGTGACAAAGCATAGGAAATTTTTCTAGCAAACGACACGATCAAAGATGGTACTTGCCCGTTAAGCTCTGAATTAATTAAAATAGTGCCTGGAAAAATAGATCTTTGGTAAGGTCCTGGCTTGGATTATTTCAATGAAAGCAATTTTTAACTAAGACATGTGTTGGGGGTGAGGAGGTGGAGAGTGTGTGGGTAATGAGAAGGAATAGATTCGACTTGGGAGGATTTTATACGGTTATGTAGCCAAGATTAGTGTGTTGTATTGTTTAGTGCAGCTGGAAGAGAATAGTGGAGACAGAAAGGTAGGAATATTTATCTAGGGGGTAGTGGTAGATAGGAGAAAGTTTTAGATTTAGAACATCAAGGGAGGAAGGAGTGGGAAAGTGGAAAGAAAATTAGAAGTTCAAGAATTTAATTTAAAAAAAAATTAAGAATTAAAAATAAAAAAAAAAGAAATTAAACATTAAAAAAGGGAAGAGAAACTTAATAAGAAGAGACAAAAGAGAAAAAAGAATAAAACAAAACCCCAAACCTGACCGATCAAATGAATAAACAGAACCGTCTGCAATGGATAAGCAAAAAGCTAAATACTGTCTCTGGTTTTTATCCTCTCATCTGTCTGGTGGAAGCCAGTCTGCTCTCGATGGTGTTGTCTTGATGATGTAGCCTTTCCCTTATGGCACCAGTCTGCAAGCTCAGGTGCTGGCCGGGACGGCGGGCAGATCCCAGTCCGTCGGGTGGGGGGCCACGGCGCGCGCGCAATCCCGTGTTTTGCCGGGGGCGTCCTGGCTCTGCCTCGCACCCACCAGTAGCCTCTGATACCTGCCCTTTTCCCGGCTTCCTCCACTGCAGTGTGTATCTACGTAAATTTTTTATGTTCTTTGATAGTGTGAGGTCTTGGAATCAGGGCTTCTAGTCCGAGGATCCTTGGTTTGATGATTGGTCAGGGGGTATAGTCTCTATGTCTGGTTTACTATGGTGTTCCATGATATTAGTTCAAATACTAGCATCTGAGGAGCAAGAGGTGTGTCCCTAATGGGTGACAGTCATAAAAGCATGCAGATGTTTTCTAACATAGTCATAAGATATACATACATACACAGCAATAACCACATCTAACCAGTATTACAGTGACAAAGCATAGGAAATTTTTCTAGCAAACGACACGATCAAAGATGGTACTTGCCCGTTAAGCTCTGAATTAATTAAAATAGTGCCTGGAAAAATAGATCTTTGGTAAGGTCCTGGCTTGGATTATTTCAATGAAAGCAATTTTTAACTAAGACATGTGTTGGGGGTGAGGAGGTGGAGAGTGTGTGGGTAATGAGAAGGAATAGATTCGACTTGGGAGGATTTTATACGGTTATGTAGCCAAGATTAGTGTGTTGTATTGTTTAGTGCAGCTGGAAGAGAATAGTGGAGACAGAAAGGTAGGAATATTTATCTAGGGGGTAGTGGTAGATAGGAGAAAGTTTTAGATTTAGAACATCAAGGGAGGAAGGAGTGGGAAAGTGGAAAGAAAATTAGAAGTTCAAGAATTTAATTTAAAAAAAAATTAAGAATTAAAAATAAAAAAAAAAGAAATTAAACATTAAAAAAGGGAAGAGAAACTTAATAAGAAGAGACAAAAGAGAAAAAAAGAAAAAGAAAAAAAACCCCAAACCTGACCGATCAAATGAATAAACAGAACCGTCTGCAATGGATAAGCAAAAAGCTAAATACTGTCTCTGGTTTTTATCCTCTCATCTGTCTGGTGGAAGCCAGTCTGCTCTCGATGGTGTTGTCTTGATGATGTAGCCTTTCCCTTATGGCACCAGTCTGCAAGCTCAGGTGCTGGCCGGGACGGCGGGCAGATCCCAGTCCGTCGGGTGGGGGGCCACGGCGCGCGCGCAATCCCGTGTTTTGCCGGGGGCGTCCTGGCTCTGCCTCGCACCCACCAGTAGCCTCTGATACCTGCCCTTTTCCCGGCTTCCTCCACTGCAGGTGTAGCTATGGGGGTGCACGGGCTCCTCTGCCACTGGCGCGCGCGCACTGCCGGTTTCGCCTCCAAGTCCCAAAGGCAGGCACAAGCTTCCCCGTCTGGCTCGAGCCCGGTCCCTGGTCAGCAATCTGTGGGCAACTTCCCCTTCAGCCAGTCCCCCACTAGGAGTGTTTGAACTTTCCCGGGTGCCAGGCGGAAAGTCGCGATTTTCGCCCGGCTGAGCTGCGCGATCCTCACACTGGGCGCTCCCTCCAGCCTCCCGGTCGGTCTCTAGGCAGCGCTCTCCGCGTTCCGTCCGGCCACAGGTCGCTAGGCAGCAAGCGCGTTCTGCTCAGCCCTGCTCCGGTATCCTATCTTCGCAGTGTCTTAATTTCTGCCGGCGATCCGGGCGGATTCGTGGAGTTTTCACGCTGAGCTCTGCCCTCTCTCCCCCGAGGCTCTGCTTAGGCCCTCTTTTAGGGCACTTGCTGGCGCGCTCTCTGTTGGTGCAGTCCAGCGTGGGGGTTAGGATAGAGGATTCTTAGAACCCTAGCTCCGGGAAATTTCTGGCTGTTCACTCTTCTACTCTCGCGGACCTATGGAATTCTTCTGTCGTCTAGCGGCTGGTTTGTTGGTGGTGGTTCTTTTCTTGATTAGTTCTGGTGATTCTGTTGGGGAGCTGGTGAAATCTTCCCCTCGTTCCTCCGCCACCTTGGCTCCCTCCTGTATTTCTTAATAATTAAAAAACAAAGCCAATATGCCCTCTACAGAGGCCAACGCACAAGTTCAAAATATATTAAAATTGGCCACCTTGGCTTTATTTTCCCGTACTTATTATTACCGATCAAATGAATAAACAGAACCGTCTGCAATGGATAAGCAAAAAGCTAAATACTGTCTCTGGTTTTTATCCTCTCATCTGTCTGGTGGAAGCCAGTCTGCTCTCGATGGTGTTGTCTTGATGATGTAGCCTTTCCCTTATGGCACCAGTCTGCAAGCTCAGGTGCTGGCCGGGACGGCGGGCAGATCCCAGTCCGTCGGGTGGGGGGCCACGGCGCGCGCGCAATCCCGTGTTTTGCCGGGGGCGTCCTGGCTCTGCCTCGCACCCACCAGTAGCCTCTGATACCTGCCCTTTTCCCGGCTTCCTCCACTGCAGGTGTAGCTATGGGGGTGCACGGGCTCCTCTGCCACTGGCGCGCGCGCACTGCCGGTTTCGCCTCCAAGTCCCAAAGGCAGGCACAAGCTTCCCCGTCTGGCTCGAGCCCGGTCCCTGGTCAGCAATCTGTGGGCAACTTCCCCTTCAGCCAGTCCCCCACTAGGAGTGTTTGAACTTTCCCGGGTGCCAGGCGGAAAGTCGCGATTTTCGCCCGGCTGAGCTGCGCGATCCTCACACTGGGCGCTCCCTCCAGCCTCCCGGTCGGTCTCTAGGCAGCGCTCTCCGCGTTCCGTCCGGCCACAGGTCGCTAGGCAGCAAGCGCGTTCTGCTCAGCCCTGCTCCGGTATCCTATCTTCGCAGTGTCTTAATTTCTGCCGGCGATCCGGGCGGATTCGTGGAGTTTTCACGCTGAGCTCTGCCCTCTCTCCCCCGAGGCTCTGCTTAGGCCCTCTTTTAGGGCACTTGCTGGCGCGCTCTCTGTTGGTGCAGTCCAGCGTGGGGGTTAGGATAGAGGATTCTTAGAACCCTAGCTCCGGGAAATTTCTGGCTGTTCACTCTTCTACTCTCGCGGACCTATGGAATTCTTCTGTCGTCTAGCGGCTGGTTTGTTGGTGGTGGTTCTTTTCTTGATTAGTTCTGGTGATTCTGTTGGGGAGCTGGTGAAATCTTCCCCTCGTTCCTCCGCCACCTTGGCTCCCTCCTGTATTTCTTAATAATTAAAAAACAAAGCCAATATGCCCTCTACAGAGGCCAACGCATACAAGTAATGCTTAAAACTATATTAAAATTGGAGAAAATATCCCTGTTTAGGGGAAACCTTCTTCAAAAAGGCTTTAGAATGTGAGTTACTATAATATTGCAGTACTTATTATTCATTTTTCTTAGCTCTGTTAAAATACACTTGACCTATAACAATGCAAAAATGTATGCAATGTGGCAATTTGATACAGATTGAGAGCAGGAAAGAGCAGGAGGCAACAGAGAACAAGATGGTTGGGTGGCATCACTCAATTAATGGACATGAGTTAAAGCAAACTATAGAAGATAGTGAAGGACGGGGAAGCCTGATACACTGCAGTCCCTGGGGTCACACAGTTGGACATGACTGAAGCAACTTACACATATGGGAGTTCTGTTCTTAAGTTTTTGAGAAACCTTTCAACTGTTTTCCAGAGGGTCTGTACCAATTTGCATTCTCACAAGAAAGGCAGCAGTGCTCCTGCTTCTCCTATACTCAGAGTTTAGTTTTCTTCTCTTTTTGATAACAGCCATTAACAGTTACGAGGTGATAACTTACTGTGGTTTACATTTGCATTTTCCTAATTATTAGTGATATTAAACAATTTTTCACATACTTCCATTTATATATATTTTTAGCAAACCCATTTTCAAATCAGATTGTTTTGGAATATTTTTGCCATTGAATTTTGAGTGCCTTAACTATTTTGGATATTAAGTCTTTATGAGATATATAGTTTGTACATATTTCTTCTCATTCTGTAGGTTGCCTTTGCATTTTGCTGATCGTTTCTTGTGCTGTGCAGAAGTCTTTTAGTTTGCTATATTCCTCGTTTCCGATTCATGAGTCTGCTGCTTGTGCTTTCAGTGTCATGTCCAAAAAATTATTATCAAAACCTGTGTCAAATGGCTTACCTCTTACATTTTCTTAGGATTTCTATGGCTACAGGTCTTATGTTTAAGTCCTTAATTCATTTCAAGATAACTATGTAAGTCAGGTAAGATAGGGGTTCAGTTTCATTCTTTTACAAATAAATATTCAGCTTTCTTAGCACCATTCAATGAAGAGACTATCCCTTTTGGCTCCATTGTCAAATGTTAGTTGACCATATATGTCCGTAGGCTTCTTTCTAGGCTCTCCATTCTGTTCCATTATTCAATGTATCTTTTTATGCCAATATGATTATCTTTTGTGACTATAATTTTATAATACAGTGGTGCCTCCAGGTTTGCTCATTCTTTTTTTTTTTTAAAGATTTATTTATTTATTTACTTTGGGCGGGGGTCGGGTTGGGGAGGGAGGGGAGTGGGCGGGCCACTTCTATTGGTCCTTCATTTCTCTATTTTCATTTGTCTTAGTTCTTTGGCTCCTGTGGGCCTCCCATCGTGGTGGCGTCTATTGTTACAGAGCGCCGGCTCTGGGCGCATGTGCTCCAGAGCTCCGGCTCTGTAATTGGACACATCAGTTTAGCCGCTCCGCAGCACGTGGGATCTTCCCAGGCCAGGGCTCGAACTGGCGCCCCTTGCACTGCAAGGCAGTGTCCTTACCCACTGGACCACCAAGGGAAGCCCTAGGTTTGCTCATTCTTAAGATTGTTGTGTCAAATGGGGATCTTTGGTTCCATATGAATTTCAGGATTATTTTTTTCTATTTCTGTAAAAAATGCCTTTGGAATTTTGATGGAAATGCATTGAATCTGCAGATGGCCTTGAGAAGTATGGACATTTTAATAACTCTTTTAATCCATGAATGTGCTATCTTTCTATTTACTGGTTCCATTTCTTTTTTTAATTGGAATATAATTGCTTTACAATATTGTATTAGTTTTTGCTGTACAACAAAGTGAATCAGTTCTATGCACACATGAATTCCCTCTTCTTTGAGTCGCCCTCCCACCCTGCATCCAACCCTCTAGGTCATCACAGAGCACCAACTGAATGAATGTCTTACTTGTTACTGTTCTATTCAGATTTTCTCTTTCTTCATAATTCAGACTTGGTAGGTTGTATGTTTCTGGGCATTTATCCATGTCTTACAAGCTGTGCAGTTTGTTGGCATGTAATATTCTTTGTGCTTTTGTGTATGTGCATAGTACAGTTGTAATGTCTATTTTTGACATTATCTTTTCTCCTTTTTTTAAGCTAAAGATTTGTCCATTTTTGTTTCTTTCCAAAACACAACTTAGTTTTGTTGATCTTTCCTATTGTTTTCCTGTTCTAGATTTCATTTATTTCTACCCTGATCTTTGTTATATCCCTCCTTCTACTAATTTTGAGCTAAGTTTCCATTTTAAAACTTTTATCAGGAACCTCATATGTTTCCATTTCTTTGGTGTCAGTTCCTGGAATTTTACTGTATGTCTTTGGTTGCTGTTATGGTTCCTTATTCCTTGTGGCCCCTGCAGTTTTTTGTAGGTGTCTGTACATTTGAGAAAGTCAGTTTTTCCAGACTTTATGGGTTTAACTTCCATAGGAAAAGAATTTACCTACAAGTAGAGGCATTCTGGCACCTGTTATGACCCCAGGACTGGAGGAAGGCCACCAAGTTCTGTAACATGTGGCACCTTTAAGTACAGGGGGATGTGATGTCTCATCATCTTGGGCTGCTGGGTTCCACAGCTTTGGCAACTGCGTTGTCCTTGATGAGCCCTGAGGAGAACCTGCAGTGTTTTCTAGGGATGTTGGGATTTCAGCAGCCCTAATAGGTCCAGCAGCTGGGGACAAGGGCAAACAGTGGTGACTGGATCAGGCAGTGTGTACACACTCAGATGTGGGCCCTCACTGTAACTACCTGATAGAGTAGAAGTGGTGGCAGACTCCCCTTTAGTGCCAGGGGCCAGGGTCAGCTGCAAGAGCCAGAGTCAACTGTGTGCTTACGGGCAGCTGTGGGGGTGCTAACTGACTGTACACTCCTGTGGCTGCAGGATTTCACAACTGTGGAGGCCAAAGCAGGAGTTAGGCAGGTCATGCAATTGCATGGCTAACTAGGCAGCTGCAGTGGAGCCCAGTGATGCACAAGATAGGGAGAGAAGGAGATAGATAGGGAGAGTAGGAGATGGGGCTGAACTTGAGCTCACCCACAGCTCTGGTGGCCTTGGCTATTGCTGTGCTCTTCGATGACTACAGGGTTTCCGCCTCAAGACATACACTGTAGAGGAGGCCTGTGAAAACATCAGGCTAGCAGTGTGCAGGAGGCCCAGCTGCAGCAGCTGGCATCAAGCGTGCACATGGTGGTGGGGTCATCTGTGAGGGTCTAGACGGGTATCTTGCACATGCACTGCTGTAGAAGCCTAGGGTGGCCATTGTGTGTGAGGATTCTGAGCTCTGGCAGGGACAGAAAAGAGGAAATAGGGAAGGACTCAGGATGTCTGCAGAAGGTAATACCCAGGGGATGAAAACTAGTGAAATCTGCAGGAGGCCTACAGTGTCTCTGCTAGCCTTTGCTTTCTTCACCTGCAAAAGCTACAAGGGTCCTCCAGGGAAGATCATTGGGATCTCCTTTGTTCCTGTTATAGGGCTGACATTGGTAGTGTCTGCTCTCCTTCCTTGTTTCCAGCCTTCCCCATATCCTTTAGCTTTACTGGTCTCTTCTGTGAAACTGAAGCAGGTCCTTTGTGCAGTGCCCCCAAATTCTGGGGCAGCTGGTCACTCAACCCTTCTCCCCGTACTTTTCCCTTTCCCAGGAAAGGAAAATCTTTTCTAGCTGGTGAGTTCCCTCTTAGTGATCAGCAATGCCAGCCTGGGTGCTGGGGTAATCTAGGCACAATCATGCTGTTCTTCCCATCAATTTTGTGTTCTCAGGATTTTTCTTCCACTCTTAAGTGGGCTCCTCAGTTCTCCCAGAACTGTTTTTGTTCACGCCTCGTGGTTGATCTTTGTGGGAGGGAGGATGGAGGTTGGGATCTCCTATGCCACTAGTTTGGTTACAGTACTTAATATTCCATGTTTGCATCTCTCAAAATTCAGAATTTTGAAGAACTGGTCTATTTTTGACAACCAATCTGGATAAAATATTAAGAATCATTTTCCATTATTATCATGGCTTACTCTGAAATCTATAGAACAATCACTGCTAATCTATTCTGCATAAGCCCAGCAAAGAAAAAAACATCTGGGGTCCTAGGAGCATTATTATACCTGTCACATCAGTCATTTATTTGCTGTCACTATCTACCCAAGAAGTCATCTCTTCATATCTAGGTTGCCACGAGAATATTCTGTTTGCCATCTACTGGTCAGAACCTTCCTGACTTATTCTTTCTGAAATCCAGTCAACATTTATATAGATGGTGCTGCTTAAACACCATTTAATTTTATTCCATTATCTATAGGATAGATGTGTACTAATTATTCTGGTGCCTTCACTGTTACCAGCTTCAACCTGCTATATCTTTTAGTTTTTCACGATTCCTTCATTCAATCTTGTCACCTCCGTTAGAGCTACTCCTCTGAATCCATCGTGTGCTTTTCACCTCTGCCCTTGGCTTCGTGCTATTTTGCCTATACTTTATCATGCTCAAGTTCCTTTCCTTTAGTCTCTCTAATGCTTCCCAGTTTTTGAGTACAGCCTACAGAGACTGCAAAGGAAAGAACCTTGGCAAGAACCTTGGTACCTTCTAGTACCCAGAAGGTGCTACTCAGAAGGGTAATCTTCATTCAGAAGAGAGAGAGCTGGAAGATAGGCATTACCAAGAGGACGCTCCAAAATCAGTATTAAAGGAAGGAGGCAGTTTTCAACCTGTGAGTACATGGACAGACCAAGAGCCCTGAGGTTTGATCAAAGGAGTTACCAAGTCAGATGATCTGAGCAAACAGAAAACTAATATGAGAGTTGGAGGATGTAGAAGGAGTGAGGTAACAGTGTGCCAGCAACCAGTTTGGGAATTAGCGTATATCCTCTACTGCCGTCCTCTACTGCCTCCAGTGGTTTGGCGTGCTTTGCAGAGTTGAGGGATATCCTTAAATTAACAGCACTACTCAACTGGACACCCCATCCTTTAGGCCCAATTCAACCCAATCTGCTCCAGGTCTCTAGGAAGCCTTCTTAGATGACTCAGACATAGATGTCTCACCATCCTCGACATCACAGCACTTGTTATCTCTGTCTCTCACTTGACAATAAATTCAATGATTGCCTTAGGACATTTTTTTGGTATGGCGGTTTAATTTTTATTTAAAACATTTTGCATTTTTTAAAAACACTTTCTGTCGTTATATCTAACACTACCTCACTAGACTGTTAAATTAAATCTTCCTTCAGTATGGACATATGGATCTTTAAATTTATATCTTACTCTTTATACAGCATAGAAATATTCTCTTTATAGGTACCCACATAAGTACTTATTACATGACCAAGAACTTTATATTTTAATTTACTCTTCTCTTTAACCTCACCTAAAATGCAAGCTGGTATCCTGACCCTCCCTGAAGCCATTTCTAAAACTCTAAGTTTTCCCAAGAGTATACATTCAGAAATAATTATGTTGATTATTGCATAAGGAATATCGATGCAGTTCAGTCCTACACTCAAGAAAGCAACATATTTCAGCTCGAATTTTCTGTTACAAGGAACAAAATTATCTCTGGACATATTAAGGAGAAAATAATTTATTATAAGGATATTTTATAGCTCAGAATTCACTGGAAGGCTTAAGAGGAGGAATCAGGGGAAAAGCTATGACCAAGACTCTAAAGATCCAAAATAGCAAACCCATCAGAGTACCACTTCCAAGATAAACAAGCTCTGACCACTTTTTCTAGTCCTATGTTCAACCTGCTCAAGATTCCAAGTCTAAACAGAGAGAAAACCCAGTTGGCCCAACCTGACCAGTCTTCCTTTTGATCAGCAGAGATCAAACACCTTTACTGCATAGAAAAATGAGGAGAAATTATTTGTTCAAGGAGAATCCTGGCATTCTTACCAAAAGAAGAATAATGGAAACTAGGCATCCAAATAAAGAGCAGCTGGTAGAACTGATGTACATTATAGTCCAGTGAGTATAATGGAGAGGTTTTATAGAACAAGGTTCTTCTAGTGCATGAATTTTATAATCAGTTTAGACATAAAGCAGGTGGAATGAGCACAGAGCAAAGGGGTTACTTAAAATTGGAACACTAGACTGAGGCTTTACCCTTGAGGCAGACTTGGACCCATAGTATGAGTATGGACAGGAAGCACCCCACTTGCCTTAGGACATTTTTTGGTATGGCGGTTTACATTTCACAGCACTTGTTATCTCTGTCTCTCACTTGACAATAAATTCAATGATTGCCTTAGGACATTTTTTGGTATGGCGGTTTAATTTTTATTTAAAACATTTTGCATTTTTTAAAAACACTTTCTGTCGTTATATCTAACACTACCTCACTAGACTGTTAAATTAAATCTTCCTTCAGTATGGACATATGGATCTTTAAATTTATATCTTACTCTTTATACAGCATAGAAATATTCTCTTTATAGGTACCCACATAAGTACTTATTACATGACCAAGAACTTTATATTTTAATTTACTCTTCTCTTTAACCTCACCTAAAATGCAAGCTGGTATCCTGACCCTCCCTGAAGCCATTTCTAAAACTCTAAGTTTTCCCAAGAGTATACATTCAGAAATAATTATGTTGATTATTGCATAAGGAATATCGATGCAGTTCAGTCCTACACTCAAGAAAGCAACATATTTCAGCTCGAATTTTCTGTTACAAGGAACAAAATTATCTCTGGACATATTAAGGAGAAAATAATTTATTATAAGGATATTTTATAGCTCAGAATTCACTGGAAGGCTTAAGAGGAGGAATCAGGGGAAAAGCTATGACCAAGACTCTAAAGATCCAAAATAGCAAACCCATCAGAGTACCACTTCCAAGATAAACAAGCTCTGACCACTTTTTCTAGTCCTATGTTCAACCTGCTCAAGATTCCAAGTCTAAACAGAGAGAAAACCCAGTTGGCCCAACCTGACCAGTCTTCCTTTTGATCAGCAGAGATCAAACACCTTTACTGCATAGAAAAATGAGGAGAAATTATTTGTTCAAGGAGAATCCTGGCATTCTTACCAAAAGAAGAATAATGGAAACTAGGCATCCAAATAAAGAGCAGCTGGTAGAACTGATGTACATTATAGTCCAGTGAGTATAATGGAGAGGTTTTATAGAACAAGGTTCTTCTAGTGCATGAATTTTATAATCAGTTTAGACATAAAGCAGGTGGAATGAGCACAGAGCAAAGGGGTTACTTAAAATTGGAACACTAGACTGAGGCTTTACCCTTGAGGCAGACTTGGACCCATAGTATGAGTCCAGGCTTTTGGACAGGAAGCACAATCAGGTCAATGCAGAGAGTGGGCAGGTTGCCAGGTGAGGATGCTTTCAGGACCCAGGTCTCACTGTCTCCTTGGATACCCTGTTAAGGTCATGTTGGCAGTCCTTCTGTTTCACATTTAATGGGAGCTTTGTGTGTGAAAGGTAATTGTTTCAAAATAAAGGGGAAAAGAGAAAACTGAACAAAAATATAGCTGTGCCTGACATGGATTCCTAGTGCCCAATTGGTATCTAGGTTGCACAGAACTGTATTTAAGGACACAGACAATGAGTGAGATAAGATGTTCAGTTATTCATCAAGTATCTCCAGACACAAAGGTATTGGAAATGCTGTTTGTTTGTTTTTTTTCCATTAAGTATTTGGATATACTCATAAATTTTCAAAATATTTTGCAAGCAATTTTGTCTTGCAAAAAAGATAACACCTTAAATCTTAGTATAATTAACCACAAATTAACTGTATGATTTTTTAAACAGGAAAATTTTTCTACTATACATGTTTCTCATATTTGTGTTAATTTTACCTGCTTCAGTTAAAGAATAGTAAGTACAAACCTTATGTTGTAAGCTTACTTACTAATTACTCTAAGCAGAGGGCCTCAAAGTTCTTATGGCTTGTTTGAAACAGAAAATAATATTCATTTCAAATAAAAACAGCTAATCTTACTATGAGCGTGCTTTAAAGAATGATTCTGGTTGCACATGCTCATCAGAACTTAGCAAGGTATTTTATTTTGCTAGTGAGCTTAATAAGCCTAGACATACGAAAGTGATGATTAGAACATAAATAAATACAGATGAGGGAAATCAACATTTCATTTTCCTAGTGCGTGAAACAGCTGAACCTGCAAATGGGCGCTTGATAATTTTTATAAGCACAGGAAACAAGAAGACAATAAATCAGTCACATTTTCATAGGCAAACATGGAATTGCAGTTAGAGAATGGGCAACCTGAAACTGATGAGATATCTTTGAATCTGTCATTAAATATTTAGAGCATGATTTGTAAAAAAACAATATTCATATCTTTGAATTGCTGACTGAGGAGTGGTTTAATGTATGCAATTATTTTACTTGCTGAATCAAAGGGACTACAAAGTAAGAAGTGTTCACTTTTATGATGGCCTAAGGATTAGGTAGGAAGACGGATTTATGTCTGCCCTTTACTTTCTATCAACTGGCTGTGGAATAAAAGGAAATTTAGAGATATGTTCTATGGCAAAGTGAAGCTCCCCCAAAAAAATTCTCACTGTCTCCTTGGATACCCTGTTAAGGTCATGTTGGCAGTCCTTCTGTTTCACATTTAATGGGAGCTTTGTGTGTGAAAGGTAATTGTTTCAAAATAAAGGGGAAAAGAGAAAACTGAACAAAAATATAGCTGTGCCTGACATGGATTCCTAGTGCCCAATTGGTATCTAGGTTGCACAGAACTGTATTTAAGGACACAGACAATGAGTGAGATAAGATGTTCAGTTATTCATCAAGTATCTCCAGACACAAAGGTATTGGAAATGCTGTTTGTTTGTTTTTTTTCCATTAAGTATTTGGATATACTCATAAATTTTCAAAATATTTTGCAAGCAATTTTGTCTTGCAAAAGATAACACCTGTAAATCTTAGTATAATTAACCACAAATTAACTGTATGATTTTTTAAACAGGAAAATTTTTCTACTATACATGTTTCTCATATTTGTGTTAATTTTACCTGCTTCAGTTAAAGAATAGTAAGTACAAACCTTATGTTGTAAGCTTACTTACTAATTACTCTAAGCAGAGGGCCTCAAAGTTCTTATGGCTTGTTTGAAACAGAAAATAATATTCATTTCAAATAAAAACAGCTAATCTTACTATGAGCGTGCTTTAAAGAATGATTCTGGTTGCACATGCTCATCAGAACTTAGCAAGGTATTTTATTTTGCTAGTGAGCTTAATAAGCCTAGACATACGAAAGTGATGATTAGAACATAAATAAATACAGATGAGGGAAATCAACATTTCATTTTCCTAGTGCGTGAAACAGCTGAACCTGCAAATGGGCGCTTGATAATTTTTATAAGCACAGGAAACAAGAAGACAATAAATCAGTCACATTTTCATAGGCAAACATGGAATTGCAGTTAGAGAATGGGCAACCTGAAACTGATGAGATATCTTTGAATCTGTCATTAAATATTTAGAGCATGATTTGTAAAAAAACAATATTCATATCTTTGAATTGCTGACTGAGGAGTGGTTTAATGTATGCAATTATTTTACTTGCTGAATCAAAGGGACTACAAAGTAAGAAGTGTTCACTTTTATGATGGCCTAAGGATTAGGTAGGAAGACGGATTTATGTCTGCCCTTTACTTTCTATCAACTGGCTGTGGAATAAAAGGAAATTTAGAGATATGTTCTATGGCAAAGTGAAGCTCACCACAATTGTACATAACTTAAAAAAGAAATAAAAATACAGAACAATTAAGACATCTAAATGTTACACCTTCCCAACTATATTTAAATATTTCATCCAGTGTACATAGAAAATGGAGAAGGAAATGGCAACCCAATCCAGTATCCTTGCCTGGAAAATTCCATGGATAGAGAAACCTGGCAAGCTACAGTCCATGGGGTCTCAAATATATATATGGTTAATGGCTCAGTGGTGAAGAATTTGCCTGCAGTGCAGGCGATCTGGGTTCATCCCTGGGTTGGGAAGATCATCCTGGTAGAGGGCATGACAACCCACCCCAGTACTGTTGTCTGAAGAATTCCATGGACGGAGGGGTTTGGCAGGCTGCAGTCTATGGGGTCACACAGAGTCGAACACAACTGAAGTGACTAAGCAGCAGCAGTACAGAGAAAATACCCATTATCTTGTATTTCATACCCATCTGTAAAGACAGTGTAGGAGATATCAGATGAAAACATTGGTGAAATATTTTACATGCCTCACAACCACTGTTTAACATGGTTATTGCTATATGCAGATATCAAAGCACTTAAACCCAATTTAAACATGGTCAGAAAGTGGTAATACTGCACTGAAGGGCACATTGCATTGTTTTTCATTCCATCTGCAGACATTAATGTGAAAGCAATTTTTTTTGAGATTTATTTATTTATTATTTATTTTTAAAGATTTATTTATTTATTTATTTTATATTTATTTATTTATGGGGGCGTGAGGTGGGGAGGGAGGGGAGAAGGTGGGCCACTTCTATTGGTCTTTCATTTCTTTATTTTCATCCATCTTTGTTCTTTGGCCCATGTGGGCCTCCCATCACGGTGGCCTCTGTTGTCGCAGAGCACCGGCTCTGGGCGTGTGCGCTCCAGAGCTCCGGCTCGGTAATTGAACACATCAGTCCAACCGCTCCATGGCACGTGGGATCTTCCCAGGCCAGGGATTGAACCGGCGCCCGTTGCACTGCAAGGCGGTGTCCTTACCCACTGGACCACCAGGGAAGCCCTGGAAGGAATTTTATTGGCTCTCTACAGAGCCCTTTCTATGACAGGAAAATAAAGAAAGCATTTTATAAAAACTTTTGTGGGAATGTCCTTTGCAATATATAGTACTTTCTTTCTAAGAAAAATGTTCTTATACCATATCCCTGGTAGGACAATGAACTGGGATGTATGTGGGTGTATGTTCTATGCAAACACATGTGTATATGTATATATATATATGTGTGTGTGTATATGGATATTTTTTTCACATAACTTTTTATTTAAAGAAGTACATAAAAGTGTGTGTTTGGGGGGATAACCAAGTATAAAAGAAACTGATATCTCAGTGTATCTTCCAAAGCTCTTGAGGATTACTGACTTGAGATTACTGACTTTAACTCCAGGAAGGGCTTTCTGGTGGCAGTAACATTTCTGACTTTTTTGTTAGCTGATGCTTAGAGCCCGTTTCATACAAAGGTACAAAGATGAGGCTGAGACCATCACTCAGCCTTAGTTGTCAGTAACTCTTGCTTCACTATCAGATGTCAAGATTCTGATAACAGCAGTGGAAAGATCTTTTAGATAACAGTGGAGCAGTTAACTAGAAGTTGCTTTGGGGAATCTTGGTGTTAAATTCTATAAGGAAATATCTCAGATATTTGCAAGAAAAAACTAAACTCATCTCAACTTGAAGACTTATGTACTTCTGCTAGACACAGAACATCAGCTACAAAAATGTGATAACACAAATGCATTTTAAAATTCCAGAAATATTATACATTTTTTAAAAGGATAGTAAGTCATAGCACAGTAGGAGAGTTTTAAGCAGTGAACAGTTAGTTCTTCCTAAGGATTTTCCCACACTTTAGCCAGTTTTTCAAAATTAATAGCTGAGGGCTTCCCTGGTGGTCCAGTGGATAGACAGTCTGCCTTCAGTGCAAAGGGCACTGGTTTGATCCCTGGCAAAGGAAGTTCCCACGTGCTGCGGAGTGACTGGACCCGTGAGTCCAATTATGAGCCAGTGCTCTGAAGCGCATTTGCCCAGAGCTGGTTCTCTGCAACGAGAGAGGCTGCTGCGATGGGAGGCCCACACAGGCCAAAGAATAAAGATGGATGAAAAAAATAAAAATAAAAAACCAATAAAAATGACCAAAATTTAAAGAAAAAATTAGTAGCTGAATATTGAGTTCTTTATGGAGCACTTTGATCAAAGATATATCTCATTTGATTCTTCCTTCTCTAGATGTAAGTTAAAGCTCCCTGGGGTTTCAGAAAATCATTTCTAAGATGAAAGAACTTTTCAAAAAATCCATCCATTCTTTTGTTTATTCCTCAATTCTATAAATATTCATTGAGCATGGACTCTGAAACCAAAGTCTAGGTTTAATTCAAGTATCTGCCACTTAACAGCCCTATGCTATTATTTTTATTTTTTTTAAAGTAATGTATAGATGATATATAATATTATACAGGTTACAGGTGTACAATATAGTGATTCACATTTTTAAAACTTATGCTCAATTTATAGTTATTATAAAAGACTGGCTTTATCCTCTGTGTTCCACAATGTATTCTTGTAGTTCATCTTATTGTAAAAATCTGTACCCGTTTCATACAAAGGTACAAAGATGAGGCTGAGACCATCACTCAGCCTTAGTTGTCAGTAACTCTTGCTTCACTATCAGATGTCAAGATTCTGATAACAGCAGTGGAAAGATCTTTTAGATAACAGTGGAGCAGTTAACTAGAAGTTGCTTTGGGGAATCTTGGTGTTAAATTCTATAAGGAAATATCTCAGATATTTGCAAGAAAAAACTAAACTCATCTCAACTTGAAGACTTATGTACTTCTGCTAGACACAGAACATCAGCTACAAAAATGTGATAACACAAATGCATTTTAAAATTCCAGAAATATTATACATTTTTTAAAAGGATAGTAAGTCATAGCACAGTAGGAGAGTTTTAAGCAGTGAACAGTTAGTTCTTCCTAAGGATTTTCCCACACTTTAGCCAGTTTTTCAAAATTAATAGCTGAGGGCTTCCCTGGTGGTCCAGTGGATAGACAGTCTGCCTTCAGTGCAAAGGGCACTGGTTTGATCCCTGGCAAAGGAAGTTCCCACGTGCTGGAGTGACTGGACCCGTGAGTCCAATTATGAGCCAGTGCTCTGAAGCGCATTTGCCCAGAGCTGGTTCTCTGCAACGAGAGAGGCTGCTGCGATGGGAGGCCCACACAGGCCAAAGAATAAAGATGGATGAAAAAAATAAAAATAAAAAACCAATAAAAATGACCAAAATTTAAAGAAAAAATTAGTAGCTGAATATTGAGTTCTTTATGGAGCACTTTGATCAAAGATATATCTCATTTGATTCTTCCTTCTCTAGATGTAAGTTAAAGCTCCCTGGGGTTTCAGAAAATCATTTCTAAGATGAAAGAACTTTTCAAAAAATCCATCCATTCTTTTGTTTATTCCTCAATTCTATAAATATTCATTGAGCATGGACTCTGAAACCAAAGTCTAGGTTTAATTCAAGTATCTGCCACTTAACAGCCCTATGCTATTATTTTTATTTTTTTTAAAGTAATGTATAGATGATATATAATATTATACAGGTTACAGGTGTACAATATAGTGATTCACATTTTTAAAACTTATGCTCAATTTATAGTTATTATAAAAGACTGGCTTTATCCTCTGTGTTCCACAATGTATTCTTGTAGTTCATCTTATTGTAAAAATCTGTACCTTTTTCTCCTAGACTATATTGCTTCTCTCCCCTTTCCTCTTCCCATTGGTAACCACTAGTTTGTTTTCTGTATCTGTGAGTCTGTGTCTTTTGCCAGTTTTCACTGAGGATATTTTTCTTCCTCTACTGTCCCAAAGATATGTATTTTGATGGTCTTTGGTTTTAAACTACAACTGTTTGGTCAGCCTGTTAATGAATACTGGCAGTTGTTTCAGCTGCAGCATCTTATGATTCTATTGACACATCACTGAAAACAATGTGATTATGATCAAATCAAACCTGTGGTGTATCTCTAGTATTTGACCATTATGTGCTACTATCGAGTTTCTACATGCTCCCAGATAAAGCCTGCTTACCCAATAAGAGAGTGCGTAAAAATTACAGAAGGGACTGAACTGCATGCCTTCAATGTATCCTCTATAAACTCTACTTCTCTGACTTTTGATGGTCAAAAACAGAGTTTGATGTCATAGTTTCTGACAAGGGCCTAAAGTATGAGTATACTGAGATATTCGTTAAGGGGCAAATTCTTTTTTTTAACTTTAATTAAAAAAGTATTTTTTTAATTGGTGGTGGAAAATTGTTTTATAATGTGTTGCTTTCTGCCAACAGTGTGAATCAGTCATAATTATATATGTATAATAATGTATATATGTATATATTATGAATATATATATGTATACACACACACACACACACACACACACACATATATATCCTCTCCCTCTTGAGTCTCCCTGCCCTCCTCATATCCCACCTCTCTGGGTCCTTAAAGAACACCAGGCTGGACTCCCTGTGTAACAGAGCAACTCCCCACTATCTGTTCTACACATTGTAGTGTATATATGCCAGTGCTATTTTCTCAGTTTGCTCCACCCTCACCTCCCCCCACTGTGTCCACAAGTCTATTCAATGCTTTCAACATGAGATGTGTAGATGAAAGGTTGACATCTTTTTGTAAACAAGTTTACAACGTCTTAAGCAAAGCTCTTACAGGAGAGGTGGGCCTATGCTATGGCTTCCTTCACTCTAGGACCCTCGAATAGTCTTTCTACTAGTTCATTTCTTTTCTTTTGGTTTGTTTTTTGGGGAATGAATATGTAATTAGGTGCAGATTTCCCACCAACACCAGAAATGCCCCAAATATTAAAAAAAACACGTATAATATTGGGACTTCAGAAAATAACTTCTGCTTTTACTAACACATTTTGTAAGAATTTGCTAGATTTTAATGTTCTATCCATATATCTGAGAGATCTGATAATAGTAATTTGTATATTTTTGTTAAATTTTAGACTAAAATAATTCTTAATTTAGACTAAAACTGTCAGCAGTAGAGAGACTAGAGACTACTTGTAAATTCAAAAAAATTAGTGATCACCACTGACAAGGGAGCAGATTCTAGTACAGGTTTTTTCTCTATTCCAAAAGAAAGACCTGAGGTCTCAATAAAGAAGGGAGCAGGCAGCATGGATGGGCTATTGCTCTCTAAAGACATAGACATGGAGACATGGGAACGGTGGAATAGATGTGGTCCTCATTCAGATTCTTTTTACTAGGATAGCATGCAGACCCCTCAGCTATTGTCAGTGTTGATACCCAGCAGAACAGAGTTTTCTTCTTCTCCAAAGAAGTGACCTAGACCAATAGGGGTGACGACCTCACTAGGAAATGAGTAGGAATTTTCACCCTTTTCCCTAAGGGAGGATCTGATGCCTCAAAGTAGCTGCTGAGAAGAACCACAGAATACCCTGCTTCAAGGGGATCCAATTTGTGGTGGTCATTGTGGGGAATGGTTGACAGTTACATCAAATTTCTTCCTGGCTTTCCCTGTTAGCACAGGGCTAAGAATTTACTAATTCAAACACCTTTGCTGGGTCATTTGATTTCTTGGGTCACTTCATAAAACCCTAAGTATTTGATTCATTTGGGGGTTTTCATTTCCCTGACAAGGCGAGAGTAGATTGTGGGGAGGAGAAAAGCAATGTGAGTTCTGACAATTTGTCAGGTCAGCTTTTTTATGAAAGACTTTAATAATATAGTTAGACATAAGTTCTTTGAAGAGGCTGATCTGACATTTTTTAAGCAATTCCCATGGATGGCTATGAATTGTTCAGTTGTTCAGCCGCTCAGTCATGTATGACTCTTCTGAACACCATGGACAGCAGCACACCAGGATTCCCTGTCTTCCATCACCTCCTGGAACTTGCTCAAACTCATGACTGTTGAGGCAGTGATGCCATCCAACCATTGTCATCCCTTCCTCCTCTTGCCTTCAATCTTTCCCAGCATCAGGGTCTTTTCCAGTGAGTTAGGTCTTTGCATCAGGTGATGAAAGTATAAGTTTCAGCTTCAGCATCAGTCTTGCAATGAATATTCAGGGCTGATTTTCTTTAGGATTGACCGGTTTGGTAGCCTTGCTGTCTAAGGGACTCTCAAGAGTCTTCTGAAGCACCACAGTGTGAAAACATCAATTCTTCAATGCTCAGCCTTCTTTATGGTCCAACTCTCACATCTATATGTGACTACTTGAAAGACCATGATGATAGGTGATAGAGGACGTAAGTTACCATGAAAAAGAATAATTAGACCTGAGGTCTCAATAAAGAAGGAGCAGGCAGCATGGATGGGCTATTGCTCTAAAGACATAGACATGGAGACATGGGAACGGTGGAATAGATGTGGTCCTCATTCAGATTCTTTTTACTAGGATAGCATGCAGACCCCTCAGCTATTGTCAGTGTTGATACCCAGCAGAACAGAGTTTTCTTCTTCTCCAAAGAAGTGACCTAGACCAATAGGGGTGACGACCTCACTAGGAAATGAGTAGGAATTTTCACCCTTTTCCCTAAGGGAGGATCTGATGCCTCAAAGTAGCTGCTGAGAAGAACCACAGAATACCCTGCTTCAAGGGGATCCAATTTGTGGTGGTCATTGTGGGGAATGGTTGACAGTTACATCAAATTTCTTCCTGGCTTTCCCTGTTAGCACAGGGCTAAGAATTTACTAATTCAAACACCTTTGCTGGGTCATTTGATTTCTTGGGTCACTTCATAAAACCCTAAGTATTTGATTCATTTGGGGGTTTTCATTTCCCTGACAAGGCGAGAGTAGATTGTGGGGAGGAGAAAAGCAATGTGAGTTCTGACAATTTGTCAGGTCAGCTTTTTTATGAAAGACTTTAATAATATAGTTAGACATAAGTTCTTTGAAGAGGCTGATCTGACATTTTTTAAGCAATTCCCATGGATGGCTATGAATTGTTCAGTTGTTCAGCCGCTCAGTCATGTATGACTCTTCTGAACACCATGGACAGCAGCACACCAGGATTCCCTGTCTTCCATCACCTCCTGGAACTTGCTCAAACTCATGACTGTTGAGGCAGTGATGCCATCCAACCATTGTCATCCCTTCCTCCTCTTGCCTTCAATCTTTCCCAGCATCAGGGTCTTTTCCAGTGAGTTAGGTCTTTGCATCAGGTGATGAAAGTATAAGTTTCAGCTTCAGCATCAGTCTTGCAATGAATATTCAGGGCTGATTTTCTTTAGGATTGACCGGTTTGGTAGCCTTGCTGTCTAAGGGACTCTCAAGAGTCTTCTGAAGCACCACAGTGTGAAAACATCAATTCTTCAATGCTCAGCCTTCTTTATGGTCCAACTCTCACATCTATATGTGACTACTTGAAAGACCATGATGATAGGTGATAGAGGACGGTAAGTTACCATGAACAGTGTCAGATTCTTGATCTCCAATGGAGAATAATTCACATTGGGATCAAAAAACTCGGCGATGGTCACTCAGAGATTCATGCAGTGAAAAGTTTATTAAAGTAAGAAAGGATAGGGAAAAACTTCCAGGACAGGCACTGGAAGGGGCGATAGAAGAGTACCCCTCTTGCCATTATAAGCATGAAAATTTGTATTTTCCAGTTGGTTGTTAAAACAATAGCTTAAGGTTGTAAAGGCCTTGCAGTCCTACACTCACTACATGAAATTAGCCAGGGGATAATCTCCAGGCTAGGTGAGACATTCTGATGTAAAGGCCTTTCCAGGCCCACAGTCTCAACATAAAACAATAAACTTAGTTTTGGGCTGATCTTATCATAACAAACATTTCAGGTTAGAAAAATACTTGTCTTTCTTCCTTTGTCCTTCACCTCCTCCTCCTTGGGGCCCACTGGCCTCCTTATCAAATCTGCATATTAATCTAGCTATTAAACCCTTTCAGTAGCTTTGACTATATGGACTGTTGTCAGCAAAGTATTGTCTCTCCTATTTAATACACTTCTAGGTTTGTCATAGCTTTTCTTCCAAGGAACAAGCGTCTTTTAAGTTAATGGCTGCATTCACCATACACAGTGAACCCAAGAAAATAAAGTCTGTCACTGTTTCCACATCTATTTGCCTTTAAGTGATGAGATGAGATACCATGATCTTAGTTTTATGAATGTTGAGTTTTAAGCCAGCTTTTTAACTTTCTTCTTTCACCTTCGTCAAGAGGCCCCCCCCTGTCATCTCCATATCTCAAGCTACTGATATTTCTCCTGGCTCATCAGGTGATGGAAATTTTATAAGTTTCAGCTTCAGCATCAGTCTTGCAATGAATATTCAGGGCTGATTTTCTTTAGGATTGACCGGTTTGGTAGCCTTGCTGTCTAAGGGACTCTCAAGAGTCTTCTGAAGCACCACAGTGTGAAAACATCAATTCTTCAATGCTCAGCCTTCTTTATGGTCCAACTCTCACATCTATATGTGACTACTTGAAAGACCATGATGATAGGTGATAGAGGACGGTAAGTTACCATGAACAGTGTCAGATTCTTGATCTCCAATGGAGAATAATTCACATTGGGATCAAAAAACTCGGCGATGGTCACTCAGAGATTCATGCAGTGAAAAGTTTATTAAAGTAAGAAAGGATAGGGAAAAACTTCCAGGACAGGCACGGGAAAGGGGGCGATAGAAGAGTACCCCTCTTGCCATTATAAGCATGAAAATTTGTATTTTCCAGTTGGTTGTTAAAACAATAGCTTAAGGTTGTAAAGGCCTTGCAGTCCTACACTCACTACATGAAATTAGCCAGGGGATAATCTCCAGGCTAGGTGAGACATTCTGATGTAAAGGCCTTTCCAGGCCCACAGTCTCAACATAAAACAATAAACTTAGTTTTGGGCTGATCTTATCATAACAAACATTTCAGGTTAGAAAAATACTTGTCTTTCTTCCTTTGTCCTTCACCTCCTCCTCCTTGGGGCCCACTGGCCTCCTTATCAAATCTGCATATTAATCTAGCTATTAAACCCTTTCAGTAGCTTTGACTATATGGACTGTTGTCAGCAAAGTATTGTCTCTCCTATTTAATACACTTCTAGGTTTGTCATAGCTTTTCTTCCAAGGAACAAGCGTCTTTTAAGTTAATGGCTGCATTCACCATACACAGTGAACCCAAGAAAATAAAGTCTGTCACTGTTTCCACATCTATTTGCCTTTAAGTGATGAGATGAGATACCATGATCTTAGTTTTATGAATGTTGAGTTTTAAGCCAGCTTTTTAACTTTCTTCTTTCACCTTCGTCAAGAGGCTCTTTAATTCCTCTTCACATTCTTCCATAAGGACAGTGTCATCTCCATATCTCAAGCTACTGATATTTCTCCTGGCAGTCTTGATTTCAGCTTGTGCTTCATCCAGAGTGGCATTTTGCATGATGTACTCTGCATCTAAGTTAAATAAGCAAGGTGACAACATGCAGCCTTGACCTGCTCCTTTCCCAATTTGGAACCAATCCATTGTTCCATGTCTAGTTCTAGTTGTTGCTTCTTATCCCGCATACAGGTTTCTCAGGAGGCAGATATCATAGTCTAATATTTTCATTTCTTTCAGAATTTTCCAGTTTGTTGTGTTCCACAGAGGCAAAGGCTTTAGTGTAGTCAATGAAGCAGAAGTAATATTTTTCTGGAATTCTCTTGCTTTTCCTATGACCCAATGGATGTAAAATTTTTTAATTGCTGCATTTGAATGATAGATGAAGTCATGACTATTTGCGAGAATTAACACACATATATATGTATATACAGTAGAAACGAGTTCTTGTTCAAAATACATATGCTCATCCTTAAATAAACATATAAAATAAATTCCTCTTCAATGAATGTCTTTAATTCTAGCCAGGGTAAATCCAGTCTTAAATAACAGTTTATTCATTAACTCATTCTTTCAGTCACTTAGCAAGTATTTTTTGAGAGACTAGCATAATCCAAAGACTGGAAAATGAGCTAAGATACAATGGTAAATAATTCCTTTCCCACATAGAACCTATATCCAGTCAACAATATGGACTAGACATGGCCATGTGCTATAAGAGTACAATATGAAAGTTGTTAATGCTGTAAGGAGGGAAGTACCAGCAGAACACCAAAGAAATGCTCTTAATTAGAATCTTGATAGAAAAAGATTCCTGGAAGAAGTGACACTTAAGCAAATACCAAAAGAATGAGGGAGGGAATAGCTAGGAAGAAAAGACAAATGCCAAGACTCTAAGGTAGAGTACTGTATTTTTTTTTAAAAATTTACTTTTTGCTTTTACAGAGTTTTGTTGTTTACAGATATGTATATTTCCAGATTAGTCATATGTATATCCATGACCCTTCCTTCCTCTGCCCCCCTCCCAGTCCCCACCATTCCACCCCTCCAGGCCATCATATAGCCCCCATATAGTATCCCTTATTCCCACAGTGCATTGACAATAGTTATCTCTTTTACTTATGATATATAGGTTTCCATGGAACTTTTTCCCTGCCTCTCACCCACTGTTCACTCACCACAATGATCATAAGTCTGTTCTGTATGTCTGTTTTTCCATCGCTTCTGTGCATGACCATCTTACTAGGTTTCATATATGTTAGTATATTGTACTTGTGTTTCTCCTTTTGACTTACTTCACTTTGTATAATAGGTTCTAGATTCATCCACTTCATTAGAACTGATTCTTCAGCATTTCTTTTTATGGCTGAGAAGTATTCCATTGTATAAATGTACCATAGCTTTTTCATCTAGTCACTTGTTGATGGACATCTAGGTTGCTTCCATGTTCTAGCTATTGTATAGAGTGCTGCAATGAACACTGGGGTATGGGTGTCTCTTTCAATTTTGTTTTCATCAGGGTATAAGCCTAATAGTGGGATTGCTGGGTCATATGGTGGCCATTTCCTTCTCCAGGTGATCTTCTTGTTAAATAAAATTATAATTCCTCTTCAATGAATGTCTTTAATTCTAGCCAGGGTAAATCCAGTCTTAAATAACAGTTTATTCATTAACTCATTCTTTCAGTCACTTAGCAAGTATTTTTTGAGAGACTAGCATAATCCAAAGACTGGAAAATGAGCTAAGATACAATGGTAAATAATTCCTTTCCCACATAGAACCTATATCCAGTCAACAATATGGACTAGACATGGCCATGTGCTATAAGAGTACAATATGAAAGTTGTTAATGCTGTAAGGAGGGAAGTACCAGCAGAACACCAAAGAAATGCTCTTAATTAGAATCTTGATAGAAAAAGATTCCTGGAAGAAGTGACACTTAAGCAAATACCAAAAGAATGAGGGAGGGAATAGCTAGGAAGAAAAGACAAATGCCAAGACTCTAAGGTAGAGTACTGTATTTTTTTTTAAAAATTTACTTTTTGCTTTTACAGAGTTTTGTTGTTTACAGATATGTATATTTCCAGATTAGTCATATGTATATCCATGACCCTTCCTTCCTCTGCCCCCCTCCCAGTCCCCACCATTCCACCCCTCCAGGCCATCATATAGCCCCCATATAGTATCCCTTATTCCCACAGTGCATTGACAATAGTTATCTCTTTTACTTATGATATATAGGTTTCCATGGAACTTTTTCCCTGCCTCTCACCCACTGTTCACTCACCACAATGATCATAAGTCTGTTCTGTATGTCTGTTTTTCCATCGCTTCTGTGCATGACCATCTTACTAGGTTTCATATATGTTAGTATATTGTACTTGTGTTTCTCCTTTTGACTTACTTCACTTTGTATAATAGGTTCTAGATTCATCCACTTCATTAGAACTGATTCTTCAGCATTTCTTTTTATGGCTGAGAAGTATTCCATTGTATAAATGTACCATAGCTTTTTCATCTAGTCACTTGTTGATGGACATCTAGGTTGCTTCCATGTTCTAGCTATTGTATAGAGTGCTGCAATGAACACTGGGGTATGGGTGTCTCTTTCAATTTTGTTTTCATCAGGGTATAAGCCTAATAGTGGGATTGCTGGGTCATATGGTGGCCATTTCCTTCTCCAGGTGATCTTCTTGACCAGAAGCTCAATTCCAGTCTACCTAACTGTGTTTTACTATGACTTTTACACCATACTGAGGCAAACTTCAAATTATTATATAATGCAGGTTTATTGTGCATAATAGTTTCTATAATCATGGTATTATTTTTTGTTGATATGCTAACATTTAAGCAAGTAAAACTAGAAAATACGTATCTGCTTTGGGGAATCAAGATAGTGTCTCCTACATTCTTAACCCTTGAAGATGATATAAAAATTTGTTCTCATCAATTATAAAAAAGAAAAATGCTTTATCTTTCATTAACAGCTTTGTAAAGAACAGCTTCTATTTATTCTGAAGGGAATTAAAAATGTATAGCAATAGGCATTTAGGGCAAATTTACCTCACAACAAAAGTGTATGTACTATTAGCACTGGTGTTATTTATTTATGTGTAAGCTAGAATTACATGCCCACATAGGACCCAGGCTTATGAAAATGAAGGAGTTTCTCAGGGTTGGAGAAAGTAAGACTATGCAGAAGCCTATCCTGGGCTTTGTGCAGAGGTTCTGAGAACAATCCCCTACCCTGTGGTTTCTGTTGATAGAGATACATCTGCAATGCTTAACCAGTGATTGTCACTGGCTTATAACTTGCAAACATATTCTCTAACACACCAAGAGTAGAAGCTTAGCTTTCCTGCTGGGCAACTGAAGGTTATACTCGTAAGTGTGGCACCTTCCATCAGCTCTTGGTTCCTTACATCCTTCACATAGAAATACCATGCACTTTTCATAAGTGCATCACCTCATTAGCCTCAGTGGTGAGGCTTGAATACATTATTATCTTTCATGAAAGTTCACTTAGGTCAATGCACTCATATAAATGGATACAGTTTAAAACTATAAAACCTCACAAAGTGCTGAAATTAATGTCAAATTACACATATTTCAGAATTCCTTAAAAACCCCAACCAGGAACAGAGAGAAGACCTCTTTTTTTAAGTCATCCTTTATCTCTTTAAGTTTCTTTAGGATGCTGATTTTGACATTAAGATTTAACTGGGCTAAAAGCTGCCATGTGGCCCTTGAAAAATTGTCTTTCTACCTAAGAAGAAAAATATTTGAAATGTACAGGTCAGCATGAATGTTGTTTTTAAAGAATGAAAATAGAGGATTGGAATTTTTAAAAAACATACAGTTTTAAAACTTGAAGGGGTTAAAAGGCGCTTATGTTTACTCTCACTTATTTTGTACACGGTTATGACAACTCACAGATAGGAAGTATATCCAAGGTCATACAAGAAAAGAGCATTTAATGGTGAAAGCAGGACTAAAAACCAAATTTTTAAAATTCCAATAGAAAATATATGCCACAGCACTACAGTGCCTTGTTTCATAATTTCTTGCTAAGTATAGGTTGATAAAATA
This sequence comes from Tragulus kanchil, assembly GCA_022376925.1. Lineage (NCBI taxonomy): Eukaryota > Metazoa > Chordata > Mammalia > Artiodactyla > Tragulidae > Tragulus > Tragulus kanchil. The sequence goes on along the minus strand of JAIOJX010000026.1, from coordinate 261,525,870 downwards.
CTATCAATTGATATGTAGTAGGTAAAAACGTCAAGTCATTCATTTAGAAATTTCAAGGACACTGAAAACATGCTGAAACTGAAGACTCATAATTTGCTTGGGGTAATGGCATCGCTTAGTTTTAAATACCACACATAAATGAGTCCTCTAATGAACTTCATCTTATTGTCTTCATTGCTTAAACAGAAAAGTGTCCCCTGTCATTGAAGATTCAAAATAAAATGCATCAGCAGGAATTAATAGGCAGTAGAAATTGATGAATTCTCCTGGAGAATATTTTTATGATGAAAGCTTGGCAACCATTCCTGTGAAAGATTGCTACTTTCTTAATCACTTACGAACAAAAAAGAGTAGAAGCTTAGCTTTCCTGCTGGGCAACTGAAGGTTATACTCGTAAGTGTGGCACCTTCCATCAGCTCTTGGTTCCTTACATCCTTCACATAGAAATACCATGCACTTTTCATAAGTGCATCACCTCATTAGCCTCAGTGGTGAGGCTTGAATACATTATTATCTTTCATGAAAGTTCACTTAGGTCAATGCACTCATATAAATGGATACAGTTTAAAACTATAAAACCTCACAAAGTGCTGAAATTAATGTCAAATTACACATATTTCAGAATTCCTTAAAAACCCCAACCAGGAACAGAGAGAAGACCTCTTTTTTTAAGTCATCCTTTATCTCTTTAAGTTTCTTTAGGATGCTGATTTTGACATTAAGATTTAACTGGGCTAAAAGCTGCCATGTGGCCCTTGAAAAATTGTCTTTCTACCTAAGAAGAAAAATATTTGAAATGTACAGGTCAGCATGAATGTTGTTTTTAAAGAATGAAAATAGAGGATTGGGATTTTTAAAAAAACATACAGTTTTAAAACTTGAAGGGGTTAAAAGGCGCTTATGTTTACTCTCACTTATTTTGTACACGGTTATGACAACTCACAGATAGGAAGTATATCCAAGGTCATACAAGAAAAGAGCATTTAATGGTGAAAGCAGGACTAAAAACCAAATTTTTAAAATTCCAATAGAAAATATATGCCACAGCACTACAGTGCCTTGTTTCATAATTTCTTGCTAAGTATAGGTTGATAAAATACTATCAATTGATATGTAGTAGGTAAAAACGTCAAGTCATTCATTTAGAAATTTCAAGGACACTGAAAACATGCTGAAACTGAAGACTCATAATTTGCTTGGGGTAATGGCATCGCTTAGTTTTAAATACCACACATAAATGAGTCCTCTAATGAACTTCATCTTATTGTCTTCATTGCTTAAACAGAAAAGTGTCCCCTGTCATTGAAGATTCAAAATAAAATGCATCAGCAGGAATTAATAGGCAGTAGAAATTGATGAATTCTCCTGGAGAATATTTTTATGATGAAAGCTTGGCAACCATTCCTGTGATTAATCATGATAATAAACAAACACTCAGCTCCACATAATCAGCCCCTTTCCTTCCTTTTGGAGTAGTCCTCTCCTTTTCTTTTTTCTTCAGAAACAATTAACTACAATTAACTACACCCTCTCCATTCTTTTTTGTTCCCTCCAGTCTTTAGTTTCTGGTTCCTCTTTTTTTTTTTTTTTTGGCCTCTTTTATTGGTTTATATATTTATTTTCATCCATCTTTATTCTTTGGTCTGTGTGGGCCTCCCATTGCAGTGGCCTCTCTCCTTGCAGAGCACCGGCTCTGGGCACATGTGCTCCAGAGTGCTGGCTTGTAATTGGACACGCCGGTCCAGCTGCTGTGCGGCACGTGTGATCTTCCTGGGCCAGGAATAGAACCGATGCCCCTTGCACTGAAAGGCAGACTCTCTACCCACTAGATCACCAGGGAAGCCCCCTTTCATATTCTTGCTTGAGATAGTCTCACCTCCACTTCTCCATCCAAATCCCACTTTCCAAATCGTAGATCACCAAAAGAGGAAGCAATCTTGTTTTCCTTTGAATTCCAATGTACTTTAGACTTCTAGCAATCCACACTGATCATATATATAGTGTAATATCAGTATATATTCCCAGACCTTAAACATTCCAGAAGAATTGAGTTGTACCTTCCGGAAGATAGGCATGGAGGAGTCAATAAGTATTTCTTGTCAATAGAGTGAAATGGCTAAATAGATTAGAAACTAGGATACTTTCAACTTTCAATCAGTGGATCATTGGTTAGAACACATGCGAAAAGTGAGCTTTCCTAGGAAAAAATGGGCCCCATCTATAAATTGTTAGGTAAAAACGTCAAGTCATTCATTTAGAAATTTCAAGGACACTGAAAACATGCTGAAACTGAAGACTCATAATTTGCTTGGGGTAATGGCATCGCTTAGTTTTAAATACCACACATAAATGAGTCCTCTAATGAACTTCATCTTATTGTCTTCATTGCTTAAACAGAAAAGTGTCCCCTGTCATTGAAGATTCAAAATAAAATGCATCAGCAGGAATTAATAGGCAGTAGAAATTGATGAATTCTCCTGGAGAATATTTTTATGATGAAAGCTTGGCAACCATTCCTGTGATTAATCATGATAATAAACAAACACTCAGCTCCACATAATCAGCCCCTTTCCTTCCTTTTGGAGTAGTCCTCTCCTTTTCTTTTTTCTTCAGAAACAATTAACTACAATTAACTACACCCTCTCCATTCTTTTTTGTTCCCTCCAGTCTTTAGTTTCTGGTTCCTCTTTTTTTTTTTTTTTTGGCCTCTTTTATTGGTTTATATATTTATTTTCATCCATCTTTATTCTTTGGTCTGTGTGGGCCTCCCATTGCAGTGGCCTCTCTCCTTGCAGAGCACCGGCTCTGGGCACATGTGCTCCAGAGTGCTGGCTTGTAATTGGACACGCCGGTCCAGCTGCTGTGCGGCACGTGTGATCTTCCTGGGCCAGGAATAGAACCGATGCCCCTTGCACTGAAAGGCAGACTCTCTACCCACTAGATCACCAGGGAAGCCCCCTTTCATATTCTTGCTTGAGATAGTCTCACCTCCACTTCTCCATCCAAATCCCACTTTCCAAATCGTAGATCACCAAAAGAGGAAGCAATCTTGTTTTCCTTTGAATTCCAATGTACTTTAGACTTCTAGCAATCCACACTGATCATATATATAGTGTAATATCAGTATATATTCCCAGACCTTAAACATTCCAGAAGAATTGAGTTGTACCTTCCGGAAGATAGGCATGGAGGAGTCAATAAGTATTTCTTGTCAATAGAGTGAAATGGCTAAATAGATTAGAAACTAGGATACTTTCAACTTTCAATCAGTGGATCATTGGTTAGAACACATGCGAAAAGTGAGCTTTCCCTAGGAAAAAATGGGCACGTCTAGACTGACCACCTTTCCCATTAGACATAAGTGAGACTAAAAAGTAATTTTTTTCAAAACTAAAGTCAAAGAAGAGATTTTCAGTTTAGTGTAATGTGAAGGCTTACTTGACTAAAAATAGTCTTCCTCTGACTGACTGGGGATGGAAATTCCCATCTTTATCCAATGGAAACAAAAGGAGTAGAAGTGAAAGTTATTGACCACTCATCGCATGCCCAAAGTTTCTTACTATAATTTTTGACAATTCTGTGAGAGGGGCATTATCATTCCCATTTTCCACTGGACACTCTGTCTACTCCAGAACCAGGTTTACAGAAAGAATATGGTCAAGATGTGGCATTTCATGCATGTGATAGTTCCTCTGCTGTTTTATAAAATTTCTGTTAAGAAATGAAATAGCATATGTGTTTTTAACATTCATTAGTATAAATCAAATGTTATTGTTTATCAAAGGTTAATAATTAGGGCTTAAAAATTAAATATCAAACTATTGACATATTATGTTTAAAAATTGCCTTACATTAGTAAAGAAAGACTGTGAGTTGAAATGTGTTCTAGAAATATCTTTAAATAGCACTAATTAAAGTCAAGTCTCATCTGATTATGAATTTATCAAGCTAGCCATGTGGAGCAGTAACAAAATTGGGATTTCCCTCTAACCTCCAAATCCTATGACTGGTTGATTTATAATGTTCTTTAATACTGGAATTAGAGCAAACTTTTTCTACCCAATTAAGCTTGCTGACAGAGTATTTCCTTGTATATGCGGAATTTGCCTGCATTTGAAGCCCTATTGCCTATCCTCTGCACTGAGGGAAATGTTTTCAAGTCTGAAGCCATTTGCAGCTATTGAGCTAGCTGACTAATCACTTCTGAGATTTTCTTCCCCCAAAACAGAAATATTTTCTTCCCCAAAATAAAAATCATCTGGGGATTATTTGCTACTCAGAATAACAACAGAGCTTGGCATTTCTGAAGATATGTTCATCACTGGATTTTACAAGTTTCTGAACCCATCACTGAAATCCTGAGTTTTCTCTTCCAAAAATCTAATTAGAGGCCTGAGATTCTCTATGGCAGGTGCGGGGTTAGGACTGAGCATTTCCTAATATCTTCCACCTCACCTTGAGGAAGCCCTATACTTGACTTGTAGAATCCTGCAGTGTGATGAGCTGCATACAGAGTTCTACTGTCCTGGAGTGCATCTGGGCTCCATCTTAATAGATGCAAAGAATCCAATAAGTGACTCCTATAGACTGACTGGGGATGGAAATTCCCATCTTTATCCAATGGAAACAAAAGGAGTAGAAGTGAAAGTTATTGACCACTCATCGCATGCCCAAAGTTTCTTACTATAATTTTTGACAATTCTGTGAGAGGGCATTATCATTCCCATTTTCCACTGGACACTCTGTCTACTCCAGAACCAGGTTTACAGAAAGAATATGGTCAAGATGTGGCATTTCATGCATGTGATAGTTCCTCTGCTGTTTTATAAAATTTCTGTTAAGAAATGAAATAGCATATGTGTTTTTAACATTCATTAGTATAAATCAAATGTTATTGTTTATCAAAGGTTAATAATTAGGGCTTAAAAATTAAATATCAAACTATTGACATATTATGTTTAAAAATTGCCTTACATTAGTAAAGAAAGACTGTGAGTTGAAATGTGTTCTAGAAATATCTTTAAATAGCACTAATTAAAGTCAAGTCTCATCTGATTATGAATTTATCAAGCTAGCCATGTGGAGCAGTAACAAAATTGGGATTTCCCTCTAACCTCCAAATCCTATGACTGGTTGATTTATAATGTTCTTTAATACTGGAATTAGAGCAAACTTTTTCTACCCAATTAAGCTTGCTGACAGAGTATTTCCTTGTATATGCGGAATTTGCCTGCATTTGAAGCCCTATTGCCTATCCTCTGCACTGAGGGAAATGTTTTCAAGTCTGAAGCCATTTGCAGCTATTGAGCTAGCTGACTAATCACTTCTGAGATTTTCTTCCCCCAAAACAGAAATATTTTCTTCCCCAAAATAAAAATCATCTGGGGATTATTTGCTACTCAGAATAACAACAGAGCTTGGCATTTCTGAAGATATGTTCATCACTGGATTTTACAAGTTTCTGAACCCATCACTGAAATCCTGAGTTTTCTCTTCCAAAAATCTAATTAGAGGCCTGAGATTCTCTATGGCAGGTGCGGGGTTAGGACTGAGCATTTCCTAATATCTTCCACCTCACCTTGAGGAAGCCCTATACTTGACTTGTAGAATCCTGCAGTGTGATGAGCTGCATACAGAGTTCTACTGTCCTGGAGTGCATCTGGGCTCCATCTTAATAGATGCAAAGAATCCAATAAGTGACTCCCTTACAGACCTCATGAGGATCTGGCAAGCATCTAGGTCTCTAGGGAATAAAGTTACCAACATGTCTTGTGAAGTATTAAGCATGTTCATACAACTATAATTCATGATTAACATTTAACTGTCATTAACATAGAATTATCACCAAATTCTTCAGTTACCAAAAAAAAGGGCAAAAGGAGAGACTCAGCATATATCACTATGAAGAACATGTTTAAAGATTTTACTAAGTGGAATAGAAAACATGTCAAGTATTTTTTTGCATATTTTTTGTAATTTATTTATATTTTACTTTCACAGAGTTTTGTTGTTTAATGCTATACATAAATCTGAATCAGTCACAGGTCTACCCTTGACCCCTCCCACCTGAACCCCCCTCCTGCCTCCTTCCCCATCCCACCCCTCCAGGTTGTTGGATAGCCCCAATATAAATTTCCTTAATCTTACAAAATATTCACAATGGTTGTCTCTTTTACATGATGGTGTAGGTTTCCATGTTACTCTTTCCATACCTCTCATCCACTCTTCTCTTCCCCCAATGTCCATAAGTCTATTCTCTATGTCTGTTTCTCCATTACTGCTCTGCATATGCATTTATCAGTACCATCTTTCTAAATTTCATATATATATGTTTTAGTATACATATTTATCCTTCTCTTTCTGACTTATTTCATTTGTATAATAGGTTCTAGATTCATCCACCTCATTAGCACTGATTATATGCATTTCTTTTTACAGCTGAGAAATATTCTGTTGCATATATGTACCACAGCTTGTTTATCCATTCATCTGTTGATGGACATCTAGGTTTTTCCATGTTCTAGCTATTGTAAAAAGTACTGCAATGAACACTGGGGTTCATGTGTCTCTTTCAATTTTGATTTCCTCAGGGTATATGTCAATTTTTATAATCTAGTTATATCTATCAAAAAAGGCTGTTTATTTTCATTTCAGTAACTGACTTTTTATTTATTTGGCCCTAGTCAAGAAACCCTATATGTTGGTTAAGCCCTAGGTGGTTCAGACAGTTAAGAATCTGCCTGAATACTGGAGACCTGGGTTTGATCCCTAGGTTGGGAAGATCCCCTAGAGGAGAGCATGGCAACCCACTCCAGTGGACAGAGAAGCCTGGTGGGCTACAGTCCATGGGGTCACAAAGAGTCAGCTACAACTGAGTGATTTTTGTTCGTTAGGGACAAATAGCTGTGTGGCCTTAGGCAAGTTATCTTTTTTCAAGTTTCAAGTAGGAAAGAAATCAGGGAAAAGGAACAAACAAATGGGTCTGGGTTACCGAGGTCAGCAGCTACAGCCTAATTTTCCACCCCTAGAAGAACTCTGGCCTTAAACAAAGCGAGCTTCGCTGATTTATATTTCTGTGTACTCACAGATGTTCACATCACAATGTGTGAGAGAGCCAAGACGGGCAATTGGAAGACAGCGCTTCTGAAACTGTGTTCCAAATACAATAGCTTAATTTAGAATTCTGTCTAAAAGTGCCTGAGGACTTTGTAGAAGTAATAAAGGGTGGCACACAAGAAATGTATGTTGGCAGTTTGATTTGCTGATACACTAAAAATTTTTATTGAACAGAACTGAGGCCCATCCTGAGAAAACATAAATTCCGAAAGCAAATTAATTATAAGGGAATCTTGGAAGAGTCATGTGAACTTTGTGCATCTTTTTTTTTTTTTTTAAATAAAAGGAGAGGCAGGGTAGAGTGGTGCAATTTGTCACCTCTAACTGGGTAATTATAAGAATAAAATAGTAAATCATGTGAGAGTTTAGGTAGACTAGAACATCATATAATATCAGGACAAAATATTAAACTCTTAATAATCAAATATTATTTTTATGATTTTTAGAGTACTTTCAAATAGCCTACCAATGTCTAGCTTCTCTTAATCTTTACATATGAATTTAACAAGAATGTAGAGAACAGTCAAAGTAAAGCTGCTATTAAAACCAGCTTAAAAAAAAAAGGTTTATAATTAAATCGCTGCCTGTTATGGAAAAAATAAATCTAAATGCAACTATTAAATGACATTTTCAATTCAAGTTTGGTGTCCTCTTACAAAGCGAAGCATCTTTTTAAAAAGGCAAGAAACCCTATTGTTAAGCCCTGGGGTCACAAAGAGTCTGGAGACCTGGGTTTGATCCCTAGGTTGGGAAGATCCCCTAGAGGAGAGCATGGCAACCCACTCCAGTGGACAGAGAAGCCTGGTGGGCTACAGTCCATGGGGTCACAAAGAGTCAGCTACAACTGAGTGATTTTTGTTCGTTAGGGACAAATAGCTGTGTGGCCTTAGGCAAGTTATCTTTTTTCAAGTTTCAAGTAGGAAAGAAATCAGGGAAAAGGAACAAACAAATGGGTCTGGGTTACCGAGGTCAGCAGCTACAGCCTAATTTTCCACCCCTAGAAGAACTCTGGCCTTAAACAAAGCGAGCTTCGCTGATTTATATTTCTGTGTACTCACAGATGTTCACATCACAATGTGTGAGAGAGCCAAGACGGGCAATTGGAAGACAGCGCTTCTGAAACTGTGTTCCAAATACAATAGCTTAATTTAGAATTCTGTCTAAAAGTGCCTGAGGACTTTGTAGAAGTAATAAAGGGTGGCACACAAGAAATGTATGTTGGCAGTTTGATTTGCTGATACACTAAAAATTTTTATTGAACAGAACTGAGGCCCATCCTGAGAAAACATAAATTCCGAAAGCAAATTAATTATAAGGGAATCTTGGAAGAGTCATGTGAACTTTGTGCATCTTTTTTTTTTTTTTTAAATAAAAGGAGAGGCAGGGTAGAGTGGTGCAATTTGTCACCTCTAACTGGGTAATTATAAGAATAAAATAGTAAATCATGTGAGAGTTTAGGTAGACTAGAACATCATATAATATCAGGACAAAATATTAAACTCTTAATAATCAAATATTATTTTTATGATTTTTAGAGTACTTTCAAATAGCCTACCAATGTCTAGCTTCTCTTAATCTTTACATATGAATTTAACAAGAATGTAGAGAACAGTCAAAGTAAAGCTGCTATTAAAACCAGCTTAAAAAAAAAAGGTTTATAATTAAATCGCTGCCTGTTATGGAAAAAATAAATCTAAATGCAACTATTAAATGACATTTTCAATTCAAGTTTGGTGTCCTCTTACAAAGCGAAGCATCTTTTTAAAAAGGATATATCATTTCTACATTTTTATATTTAATAGGTCTATATTTGTTTATGTTTGACCTTCTTAAAAAAATTGAACACGTTCCTTCCTTTTTCCCAGGGGATCTACATCTCAACGTCCTCCCATCCATACAGACTCTAATCTGGATGATTCTTCTTTTTGTCTAAAAGCTGAGATATTCCTGTGTGTGTTTAATGAAGAATGGCAGCTCTGACAGGAAAGCTTTTGTTGAAGAATGTCTCTTTCTAGTTAAAGTAGAACACCTGCTCTGAATATATTCTAGCAAGCTAAGAAGAGAATTCAGGACTGAAAAATATGGAAAGGCAAAATTATATATCTATAAACACCCTGGTTCATTAGCCTTTGATTACAGAACAGATTTAAATGAAATGAGTCTCTGGATTGCCTAAGGATTCATCCTCAGCACAAATCATTCTCTCTCTCTTCCAACCTCTCTGTCTCCTTCCTCTCTCCTTTCTTCCTGCTGGAAGTCTGATTCAGAGCCACAGATACACTGCAAAACAGCAGTAGATACAAAACCCCAGCAATGAACTTAAGAAAATCATGTCAGCACTGGTCACCATCCATGTTAGCCAACACAGTAGCTGGCCTCTCTGATAAAACATCTTCTTTGATCATTTTATTTATTATCCACATTTAGAGAGTCAAACTGGACTTTGAATTGTGGTACCACTTAAGTATAGTTGCTTTTTCCCAGCTCTTTAAGGAAAGAGATCACTTGCAATAACCAGATTCGTTGGGCTGTTACCACAGGAACTGAGTGAGTCTCATCCTTGTCCATTCCTACACAGATTTAAGGACAAAATTAAAAAAAAAAAAACCTTTCAAATAGCCTACCAATGTCTAGCTTATCTTAATCTTTACATATGAATTTAACAAGAATGTAGAGAACAGTCAAAGTAAAGCTGCTATTAAAACCAGCTTAAAAAAAAAAGGTTTATAATTAAATCGCTGCCTGTTATGGAAAAAATAAATCTAAATGCAACTATTAAATGACATTTTCAATTCAAGTTTGGTGTCCTCTTACAAAGCGAAGCATCTTTTTAAAAAGGATATATCATTTCTACATTTTTATATTTAATAGGTCTATATTTGTTTATGTTTGACCTTCTTAAAAAATTGAACACGTTCCTTCCTTTTTCCCAGGGGATCTACATCTCAACGTCCTCCCATCCATACAGACTCTAATCTGGATGATTCTTCTTTTTGTCTAAAAGCTGAGATATTCCTGTGTGTGTTTAATGAAGAATGGCAGCTCTGACAGGAAAGCTTTTGTTGAAGAATGTCTCTTTCTAGTTAAAGTAGAACACCTGCTCTGAATATATTCTAGCAAGCTAAGAAGAGAATTCAGGACTGAAAAATATGGAAAGGCAAAATTATATATCTATAAACACCCTGGTTCATTAGCCTTTGATTACAGAACAGATTTAAATGAAATGAGTCTCTGGATTGCCTAAGGATTCATCCTCAGCACAAATCATTCTCTCTCTCTTCCAACCTCTCTGTCTCCTTCCTCTCTCCTTTCTTCCTGCTGGAAGTCTGATTCAGAGCCACAGATACACTGCAAAACAGCAGTAGATACAAAACCCCAGCAATGAACTTAAGAAAATCATGTCAGCACTGGTCACCATCCATGTTAGCCAACACAGTAGCTGGCCTCTCTGATAAAACATCTTCTTTGATCATTTTATTTATTATCCACATTTAGAGAGTCAAACTGGACTTTGAATTGTGGTACCACTTAAGTATAGTTGCTTTTTCCCAGCTCTTTAAGGAAAGAGATCACTTGCAATAACCAGATTCGTTGGGCTGTTACCACAGGAACTGAGTGAGTCTCATCCTTGTCCATTCCTACACAGACTTAAGAGCACTAATTTAAATATACCTGCTTCAAGTAGGCAATATATTTTTCAGTCCACTTCACCATTTCTACCTGTATCTGAGCTATTTCTTCATTTTTACTGAATAGCTTTCATATTTTAAATATTTAGGGTTCATCTCAGAGCTCTCTAGAATTTTCTTTCTCTAGAACTGAATTTTTGTTTTCACTACCCCAAGTTTCTTATAATATCAAGTTGCTTTCATTCAGTTTCATGTTTCTCCATTTCTATGTCCCTTTCTTTCTCCTTCACTCCTTTCCCCACCTCTCTCTCTGCTCCCCACTTCCTAGCCCATACCCTACAGACCACTTATCCTCAGCTGTCTGGGAAGTGTAAAGGTTTTTAATCACCTCAGGCTGAGTAACCAAGCTATTAGTGTTGAGGCAGACACAGTTATTCTTTTCCCTCTTCTTTCTTATTAAGAGAGCCCCAATTTTGTTTGAAACATCTAATAATCCAACTTGAAAGTTATCTTTCCCAGCTTCCTCTTCTGCCCCCGTAAGCAGCCATATAACACTTCTGGCCCATGAGAACCCATGTAGAAGTCTACTGAGGATTTAGGAGAAATTTGCTCCTTACCCAGGCTCTAACCCTTCCTCCTTTTATTTTCTTACATCCTGCCTGAAATGCCAAAGTGATGTCCATAGCTGGATCATAGGATCAGAATGGATTAGAAACTCTTCTTTCAAAATTCATATACACAAGAAATGTTTCTTGGAGCATGTGGAACTGTTCCAGTTTGAGATACTTTTACTTAAAATGTAAAAATATAGACCTGAATTCCAGGTACTATAATTCAAATATTTGAAAATCTATACTAAAGTTTTTCTAATCTCTGGAGATAGAAGAGAAGGGATGTGATCTTATCTCTGGGTGCAAAATATCATCCATCATGCCTCCAATGCCAGAAGATATCTCCCAACCCACCATTAAGTTCTCTCAGTTCTCTAATCTCAAAAAAACAATCAAAATATGATACAAAGACACTTCAACTGCAAAGATGAAAAGTAGGCAAAGAGAATATGATGACCACAATAACTTTTGCTCCCTTCTGAGAAATAGCTACCTAGCTAGGGACAACATTTCTCAGCCTTCCATTGCGTCTAGGTGGAGCTATGTGACTCTTCCTCACCATTTAAATATATATATATAAATATAAATAAATATAAAAATAAACTAGTCATGTGTGCCTCTTTCTGGGCTGAAGTGGTAGGTGTAATTCTTCATGGTGTCTTTTTGTTTGTTTGTTAGCTGACTCTAGAGTCAAGAGGAGTCACAAGGAGGATTTATGAATGATTACGCAGAAGTTTCATGTTTCTCCATTTCTTTTTGTCCCTTTCTTTCTCCTTCACTCCTTTCCCACCTCTCTCTCTGCTCCCCACTTCCTAGCCCATACCCTACAGACCACTTATCCTCAGCTGTCTGGGAAGTGTAAAGGTTTTTAATCACCTCAGGCTGAGTAACCAAGCTATTAGTGTTGAGGCAGACACAGTTATTCTTTTCCCTCTTCTTTCTTATTAAGAGAGCCCCAATTTTGTTTGAAACATCTAATAATCCAACTTGAAAGTTATCTTTCCCAGCTTCCTCTTCTGCCCCCGTAAGCAGCCATATAACACTTCTGGCCCATGAGAACCCATGTAGAAGTCTACTGAGGATTTAGGAGAAATTTGCTCCTTACCCAGGCTCTAACCCTTCCTCCTTTTATTTTCTTACATCCTGCCTGAAATGCCAAAGTGATGTCCATAGCTGGATCATAGGATCAGAATGGATTAGAAACTCTTCTTTCAAAATTCATATACACAAGAAATGTTTCTTGGAGCATGTGGAACTGTTCCAGTTTGAGATACTTTTACTTAAAATGTAAAAATATAGACCTGAATTCCAGGTACTATAATTCAAATATTTGAAAATCTATACTAAAGTTTTTCTAATCTCTGGAGATAGAAGAGAAGGGATGTGATCTTATCTCTGGGTGCAAAATATCATCCATCATGCCTCCAATGCCAGAAGATATCTCCCAACCCACCATTAAGTTCTCTCAGTTCTCTAATCTCAAAAAAACAATCAAAATATGATACAAAGACACTTCAACTGCAAAGATGAAAAGTAGGCAAAGAGAATATGATGACCACAATAACTTTTGCTCCCTTCTGAGAAATAGCTACCTAGCTAGGGACAACATTTCTCAGCCTTCCATTGCGTCTAGGTGGAGCTATGTGACTCTTCCTCACCATTTAAATATATATATATAAATATAAATAAATATAAAAATAAACTAGTCATGTGTGCCTCTTTCTGGGCTGAAGTGGTAGGTGTAATTCTTCATGGTGTCTTTTTGTTTGTTTGTTAGCTGACTCTAGAGTCAAGAGGAGTCACAAGGAGGATTTATGAATGATTACGCAGAAGGCCAGCTGCCAACCAAAAACAACCACAGAGATCTTTGCGTGAATAAGAAACACAGTTTTGTTGTATTAAGTTACCAAGACTTTTGGGTGTATTTGTTGCTGAAGGTAGTGTTACTCTAATTAATATAAAGGGGAAAAAACTGAATTCTCAAATTTTACTGAGCTAAACCTGAGGTAACTGAAAAAGTATTGAAGTGATTGATCTGACCCAGAAATAATTACCTTTTTCTGCCATTAGGCAAAAATGGGACATTAAAATAGAAATTAAATTAATTTTTACGGAAATGAAAGTTGCAATTTTGTTCTCCCTTGAGTTTGCAATTTGTAAAAGACATATCTGCCAGGTACTAAACACATTTTAATGTTGCTGTTTCCAGTTAGATTGTGTATAGCCTTGCTGTTCTGCAAAGAATTTCCTCATTTATTTCTGTAAGGAAGTTGAGATAAATACCATGCTACTTGTTGCTATTCAGTGAAGTAGAAGCTATTGCAATATTTTTTTGTGTGTGTGTGACTAGGTTATTTCAAGGTGATTGTGATTTGGGTTCAGAAGTCAACTCTCTTCCTTTAAAAGTTAAGTTTGGTAAAACTGTAAATACTATCATTTTTTCTTATTAAATTAGACAGCCTCCATTCTACTGTACCCAGGAAGCCTCTACAAGTTTAAAATTTGTGCTTTGAGGGGTCATCTTGTTCCAGGTTTTTAAAAAGATGCCAGTATTATTATTCCTGACAATATAAAGAACAGCTTCTGGTTTAGAGAGGTACTCTTGTGACCTAGTTGGAATATCTGGTAAGTTTTTCCACACCCAGTGGGAGGCATCATGGGCTTTTCAGTTTAGCTGATTTCAGCAAGACAACAGACAACTGGGAAAAAAAAGAAGAAACGTCTCTTTTCAAAGCTAGTGAGATACCATTTTATTTAGTAGCTGCAGATATTTCAGGGATTAGAGCTTTAATTCAGTGTCCATTTATTCTTTCATATAATCTTTCCGGAAAGAAATAGCTTTAGACAAGTCTGATTGTGTGATTATAGGCTGAGTATAAGGTGAAATGCCAGATGGGATTATTTTTCCTTTTTCATCCTGAAAAGTTTATCTACAGCTTTCTCTGTGAACTTATTTGACAACAGTGTTGTTATAAACCCATTGTTTCCCAGGTAACATTCGATGGCAAACCTAGGATAATTTTTCCCATAGAAGAATCAAACATAAAATGAGAAAACTTTTCCCTTTTTTGGAAGATAAAGACTTAGTCAGCTTAGACTAAGTGACCACACTTTAGGATTTTACCAGAACCACCAAAACAATATGCTAAGGGGGAGTGGATGTTGGAGAAGCAGCCCACTTTGCCTTAAAACCAGAGCCCCAGCTTCATTGGGAGTGGTATGGGTTCTGCTAAAAGCATAATTGTTCCATAGTCTGCCCCCCGCCCGTCCCACTGGACAGGTGGCATTTTTCACAGTTATAACACATATGACCTAAGTCAGAGTCTCTACGTGATCTTCTGGGGAAGCTCTTGGAGAAAGCTGATTCAGCTGGCTCTTGCCTTTTGTACTTTCTGTCCTCCTGCTGGGAATGCAGTCAGGATGCTGAAGGTGAGGCAGCCATTTTGAGGGCACAAGGCAACAAGTCAGGGTAAAAGCCACATACTAAGGATGGCCCAGAGGAAGGAAAAATAAGCTTAGATCTCCGAGGACTGTGAGTCTGCCAGGACTGTGAAACTCTAACTTAATGTTACTTGACCTTAATGTCACTTTTTTCAATACCCAGGAAGCCTCTACAAGTTTAAAATTTGTGCTTTGAGGGGTCATCTTGTTCCAGGTTTATTATTCCTGACAATATAAAGAACAGCTTCTGGTTTAGAGAGGTACTCTTGTGACCTAGTTGGAATATCTGGTAAGTTTTTCCACACCCAGTGGGAGGCATCATGGGCTTTTCAGTTTAGCTGATTTCAGCAAGACAACAGACAACTGGGAAAAAAAAGAAGAAACGTCTCTTTTCAAAGCTAGTGAGATACCATTTTATTTAGTAGCTGCAGATATTTCAGGGATTAGAGCTTTAATTCAGTGTCCATTTATTCTTTCATATAATCTTTCCGGAAAGAAATAGCTTTAGACAAGTCTGATTGTGTGATTATAGGCTGAGTATAAGGTGAAATGCCAGATGGGATTATTTTTCCTTTTTCATCCTGAAAAGTTTATCTACAGCTTTCTCTGTGAACTTATTTGACAACAGTGTTGTTATAAACCCATTGTTTCCCAGGTAACATTCGATGGCAAACCTAGGATAATTTTTCCCATAGAAGAATCAAACATAAAATGAGAAAACTTTTCCCTTTTTTGGAAGATAAAGACTTAGTCAGCTTAGACTAAGTGACCACACTTTAGGATTTTACCAGAACCACCAAAACAATATGCTAAGGGGGAGTGGATGTTGGAGAAGCAGCCCACTTTGCCTTAAAACCAGAGCCCCAGCTTCATTGGGAGTGGTATGGGTTCTGCTAAAAGCATAATTGTTCCATAGTCTGCCCCCCGCCCGTCCCACTGGACAGGTGGCATTTTTCACAGTTATAACACATATGACCTAAGTCAGAGTCTCTACGTGATCTTCTGGGGAAGCTCTTGGAGAAAGCTGATTCAGCTGGCTCTTGCCTTTTGTACTTTCTGTCCTCCTGCTGGGAATGCAGTCAGGATGCTGAAGGTGAGGCAGCCATTTTGAGGGCACAAGGCAACAAGTCAGGGTAAAAGCCACATACTAAGGATGGCCCAGAGGAAGGAAAAATAAGCTTAGATCTCCGAGGACTGTGAGTCTGCCAGGACTGTGAAACTCTAACTTAATGTTACTTGACCTTAATGTCACTTGTTTCAATGTCACTTAAATCAAACAAAACCCCTATTTGGTTAACCCAGGGAAGTGATCTCTTATGGACTGTCAGACTTAAACTAAGCTGATCAAATTAGGTTGCAAAGAAAACACTAAAAAAAAAAAAAAATTAATAATAACAGTTTCTAAGCAAGTATTTCAGAGCATTCATTTACTTTTGCAATTATTAAAGTGTATACATATTTTTATATGTTCCTTAAAATGAGTCCTCCAAGGAATTCCACCTGATGATAACGTACAGCTTTCATAGGTGGGTCAATATGAACGCCTTTTACCCCTCCATTTATTCATTCAGTGAACATCTATTGAGGACATGGTGACCACTGTGCT
Organism: Tragulus kanchil; assembly: GCA_022376925.1. Lineage (NCBI taxonomy): Eukaryota > Metazoa > Chordata > Mammalia > Artiodactyla > Tragulidae > Tragulus > Tragulus kanchil. The sequence goes on along the minus strand of JAIOJX010000026.1, from coordinate 261,509,467 downwards.
GTGGGCAGGGGTGCAGAAATGAAAACAAGGGCCTGACTGCAAGAAGCTCCACTCACTTGAAAGTAATAAGAGAAAATCTTTTTTAAAATATTCATGTTTCCCAGTTCTTTGTTTCTCATGGGTCATTACATGTACATTAGCCCTCCAAGAGATACATAAGCCTAGCACGACCATCAACATTAACAAAATATTGAATCTGAACCACCAACATAGTAGCCAGGGCTAAGTATTCAGAACACTATCTCATAATTTGTAATTTTAATTGTGTCCTACCAGTACATCCATTACAGTTGTAAGAAATAATTGAAAAACTTCTCATTCTGCCCATGACAAAACATTTTTTTCCAAAGTCAGAATACTGCTAAAAGCAGATACTGAGTGCTATTCCACTTTGTTTTGTCATTTCTATTATTTAAATATATGCATAATATATATGCATATATTTAAATAATAGAAAATATATAGATTATTGTCCATCAAACCTTTATACCAGTAAGCCAAAGGACAGTTATTCACTGTGGTATAGTTAGCAAAATAGTAATACCAGTGAGTCTCAGAAAAACCACTTTCCACTCACCCCTTTCTCTGTGTCACCATCAGGACATCACTTAACTTCTTTTTCCTCTCTTTCCTTAGGGGTTAAATGATGGAGAGGAATTAAATTAATGTGTTGTTTCATGGCCTGAAATTCTCTTATTTCCTTGCTCTATTCCTGGTGTGATGCATTAGTAGACAACTTTCCCAGTTAAGCAGCACATTAAGATTATTTTTAAATGATGCACTTAAATCAAACCAAACCCCTATTTGGTTAACCCAGGGAAGTGATCTCTTATGGACTGTCAGACTTAAACTAAGCTGATCAAATTAGGTTGCAAAGAAAACACTAAAAAAAAAAAAAAATTAATAATAACAGTTTCTAAGCAAGTATTTCAGAGCATTCATTTACTTTTGCAATTATTAAAGTGTATACATATTTTTATATGTTCCTTAAAATGAGTCCTCCAAGGAATTCCACCTGATGATAACGTACAGCTTTCATAGGTGGGTCAATATGAACGCCTTTTACCCCTCCATTTATTCATTCAGTGAACATCTATTGAGGACATGGTGACCACTGTGCTGTGGGCAGGGGTGCAGAAATGAAAACAAGGGCCTGACTGCAAGAAGCTCCACTCACTTGAAAGTAATAAGAGAAAATCTTTTTTAAAATATTCATGTTTCCCAGTTCTTTGTTTCTCATGGGTCATTACATGTACATTAGCCCTCCAAGAGATACATAAGCCTAGCACGACCATCAACATTAACAAAATATTGAATCTGAACCACCAACATAGTAGCCAGGGCTAAGTATTCAGAACACTATCTCATAATTTGTAATTTTAATTGTGTCCTACCAGTACATCCATTACAGTTGTAAGAAATAATTGAAAAACTTCTCATTCTGCCCATGACAAAACATTTTTTTCCAAAGTCAGAATACTGCTAAAAGCAGATACTGAGTGCTATTCCACTTTGTTTTGTCATTTCTATTATTTAAATATATGCATAATATATATGCATATATTTAAATAATAGAAAATATATAGATTATTGTCCATCAAACCTTTATACCAGTAAGCCAAAGGACAGTTATTCACTGTGGTATAGTTAGCAAAATAGTAATACCAGTGAGTCTCAGAAAAACCACTTTCCACTCACCCCTTTCTCTGTGTCACCATCAGGACATCACTTAACTTCTTTTTCCTCTCTTTCCTTAGGGGTTAAATGATGGAGAGGAATTAAATTAATGTGTTGTTTCATGGCCTGAAATTCTCTTATTTCCTTGCTCTATTCCTGGTGTGATGCATTAGTAGACAACTTTCCCAGTTAAGCAGCACATTAAGATTATTTTTAAATGATGCATGGCGGCTTCTCTGTTTCCGTTGCCTTGGGGATTATATATCTTAGCCCACAGTCCATATAATACCACAATTTTATGTATAATTAAACAAAATATCATCATATATTAATACCATATCACTCTACTCAGGATCAGAATATAGGACCAGTTTTATTATTTCCAGCTTTTAAGGACCTGACTTGTACCCATTTTAGATAATTGAATGAAAATTAGATGGAGAATACGTTGTTTTTAATTTGCTGTTCAAAAGCACCTCCCAGATATCCAGGAGTAAGTCTAACAAAGCTTATTTAAAAGCACAGTAATTCTCTTGCTTCATTCTGAGAAATTGCCTTCGAAGTCCAAAAAAAGCTTCATTATGTGCAAAATCTGAATGCTGAAATTCAGATCTTTCTTATATAGACAACAGGAGCAATTAACACATCTGACAGTTATCTACAAAGCACTACAGAGAGGTACCTGCTACTTTCATGGGAATATCTAAATTGAAATATATTAAGCACAACCAGTTTAACCCATCACATTCTGAATTTGATACACAAGATTAGAAATGCTACCATCTTGCTTGCAACAGAATGCTCAAGGGACACAAACATTTTACAAATCCTTTAGCTATCACCCTGCCAACCAACTCACACCTGCAAGTATTCCTCTCTTCCAAATACACGCATCCCTTCTACTCACCACAATGAGTTAAAGGTAGACAAAAGCTCCGTGGTAGGCTTTGAGTCATTACTTTGCTTTACCATTCCTTTCATTTTAGATGTCATAGCACAGTACTTTACAGACAGCCATTTGTTCTGCTAGATTTGCTGCAAACACTGAAAGAAGACTCTGGTACTTGCTGGAAGATTTGGCTTTTATAAAGCTTCTGGTCAGTCTCCCACAAAAGAGCGAGACCAGTTTCTGAGCTATTCTTAACTCTCCTTCCAGGTTAAAGGGAGGAATTAAATTAATGTGTTGTTTCATGGCCTGAAATTCTCTTATTTCCTTGCTCTATTCCTGGTGTGATGCATTAGTAGACAACTTTCCCAGTTAAGCAGCACATTAAGATTATTTTTAAATGATGCATGGCGGCTTCTCTGTTTCCGTTGCCTTGGGGATTATATATCTTAGCCCACAGTCCATATAATACCACAATTTTATGTATAATTAAACAAAATATCATCATATATTAATACCATATCACTCTACTCAGGATCAGAATATAGGACCAGTTTTATTATTTCCAGCTTTTAAGGACCTGACTTGTACCCATTTTAGATAATTGAATGAAAATTAGATGGAGAATACGTTGTTTTTAATTTGCTGTTCAAAAGCACCTCCCAGATATCCAGGAGTAAGTCTAACAAAGCTTATTTAAAAGCACAGTAATTCTCTTGCTTCATTCTGAGAAATTGCCTTCGAAGTCCAAAAAAAGCTTCATTATGTGCAAAATCTGAATGCTGAAATTCAGATCTTTCTTATATAGACAACAGGAGCAATTAACACATCTGACAGTTATCTACAAAGCACTACAGAGAGGTACCTGCTACTTTCATGGGAATATCTAAATTGAAATATATTAAGCACAACCAGTTTAACCCATCACATTCTGAATTTGATACACAAGATTAGAAATGCTACCATCTTGCTTGCAACAGAATGCTCAAGGGACACAAACATTTTACAAATCCTTTAGCTATCACCCTGCCAACCAACTCACACCTGCAAGTATTCCTCTCTTCCAAATACACGCATCCCCTTCTACTCACCACAATGAGTTAAAGGTAGACAAAAGCTCCGTGGTAGGCTTTGAGTCATTACTTTGCTTTACCATTCCTTTCATTTTAGATGTCATAGCACAGTACTTTACAGACAGCCATTTGTTCTGCTAGATTTGCTGCAAACACTGAAAGAAGACTCTGGTACTTGCTGGAAGATTTGGCTTTTATAAAGCTTCTGGTCAGTCTCCCCACAAAAAGAGCGAGACCAGTTTCTGAGCTATTCTTAACTCTCCTTCCAAAACATTTGAAAAGAGAAAGACAAGACTTTTTGATTCCCATGCAAACTCCCAGCCTGCCTGCTGCTGCCAATTCTCCTCACTCTTGCTGGTGATGACACTCAGCAAGCTCCCCAGCCCCCACGCTTCGTTATGTAAGGCTGTCTAGGTCAAGTCTAGGAGACACACTGCTGGCCTGTGAAAACTCATGGAACTGTTCCTTCAGATTAACACTTCAGGGGCTATGGAAGCTGGAGGAAGCTGAGCTTTCACTACATCTTTTGGGGGTAAATATTTTTTTGCATGAATCAGTGGCTTACGTGCTATAATCTTGGCAGATGCCTGTCAACCGTTCTGAGAGGTGCAGAGAGAAATTACTAAGAGATTTCAGTTCTGTCAGCATGCTTGAATAGGCATAGGAAGTCTTCTAGCCATCCTAGCTTTAAGACATTTAAAGAGTAAATGAATCATACATTAGAGTTTGCTTATCAAGCAGCAGCTCTAACCATCGAGGAATGTATGTTGATTTGACTGTTTAAACGGACTGCAATCCATCTGCTCAGAGGTGTTGCAGGAGAGCATTATTAGATGGGGCTATTAGCTAGAAGAGATTTACTGCAGTTCTTGGCTGATATTTTGCCCTTGTCTGATTGCAAATTTGCTTCCCTTGTAAATGAGCTATATGTTTTCCTGTATTTGTCTTCTGTTGTGATTGTTTGTTCTAGCATGAAAACGGAGCCTGCATAACCTGGCAGTTAGGGGACTTCAACAAATCATAAATCCTGTCTACTTATTCCAAGGTGAATACTGCAGTAGAAGCGCCATTTGATACACAAGATTAGAACAAGCTCCTTGCTTGAGTCATTACTTTGCTTTACCATTCCTTTCATTTTAGATGTCATAGCACAGTACTTTACAGACAGCCATTTGTTCTGCTAGATTTGCTGCAAACACTGAAAGAAGACTCTGGTACTTGCTGGAAGATTTGGCTTTTATAAAGCTTCTGGTCAGTCTCCCCACAAAAAGAGCGAGACCAGTTTCTGAGCTATTCTTAACTCTCCTTCCAAAACATTTGAAAAGAGAAAGACAAGACTTTTTGATTCCCATGCAAACTCCCAGCCTGCCTGCTGCTGCCAATTCTCCTCACTCTTGCTGGTGATGACACTCAGCAAGCTCCCCAGCCCCGACGCTTCGTTATGTAAGGCTGTCTAGGTCAAGTGTAGGAGACACACTGCTGGCCTGTGAAAACTCATGGAACTGTTCCTTCAGATTAACACTTCAGGGGCTATGGAAGCTGGAGGAAGCTGAGCTTTCACTACATCTTTTGGGGGTAAATATTTTTTTGCATGAATCAGTGGCTTACGTGCTATAATCTTGGCAGATGCCTGTCAACCGTTCTGAGAGGTGCAGAGAGAAATTACTAAGAGATTTCAGTTCTGTCAGCATGCTTGAATAGGCATAGGAAGTCTTCTAGCCATCCTAGCTTTAAGACATTTAAAGAGTAAATGAATCATACATTAGAGTTTGCTTATCAAGCAGCAGCTCTAACCATCGAGGAATGTATGTTGATTTGACTGTTTAAACGGACTGCAATCCATCTGCTCAGAGGTGTTGCAGGAGAGCATTATTAGATGGGGCTATTAGCTAGAAGAGATTTACTGCAGTTCTTGGCTGATATTTTGCCCTTGTCTGATTGCAAATTTGCTTCCCTTGTAAATGAGCTATATGTTTTCCTGTATTTGTCTTCTGTTGTGATTGTTTGTTCTAGCATGAAAACGGAGCCTGCATAACCTGGCAGTTAGGGGACTTCAACAAATCATAAATCCTGTCTACTTATTCCAAGGTGAATACTGCAGTAGAAGCGCCATTTGATACAAGCCAGAATGGTGTTGGGTTAACTGCATTGGTTCACACTGTGCTGTGTGTGGGGGGCTTGGAGACATCATCCCAGGTTTAGCATCCACACTTATGTGCACTATGACCAAAAGTAGAAACAGTACAGTGCTGATTCTGTTTTAGATTTTCACAGTGTGTCCTGGTACAGGGATTAGTTGAAACAGGAGGCTGTTACTGAAATGCTGCAGAAAAGCCTGTAAAGCTTGCAGCAGCAGTGAGATGTTAAGGAAAAAGCATTGAGTAAGATTTAACCAGGATGATGAGATGACAAATGGCACCTAAGTCAAAGGATATTTGGAAATTTTAAAAGTTGACGATAGATGTAGCACATTTTGGGGGGACTGGATTCCTGCATGCCCTTGGCAAGTGAAGTTCAGTGCCTTGAACAGGATGTCATGATTAGGAAAATGATGGCTATGTAAACTATCTTCGTGATGTTAAAGAGATAAAGGGGATGTTGCCTATTCAGTCATTGGGAGGACTGGCATGAGGCAGTTTGATTGGAGCACAGTAACTAGGTACACAGGTAGTTTTTAAATATCTGAAATTTGTTGCATTCTTTTAATTAAATGGACAGAATGAAAATGAGTGTTACTGAAATGAATTTCTTTGAGAGTACTTTTTATTCTATTAATCAAGATTAAGAGTGGCACATTGATTATTTATGATGGGAATGTACTACTTATCATCTTATGCTATATTTAATTGATTAAACATGTATCATGCTTATCAAGCAGCTCTAACCATCGAGGAATGTATGTTGATTTGACTGTTTAAACGGACTGCAATCCATCTGCTCAGAGGTGTTGCAGGAGAGCATTATTAGATGGGGCTATTAGCTAGAAGAGATTTACTGCAGTTCTTGGCTGATATTTTGCCCTTGTCTGATTGCAAATTTGCTTCCCTTGTAAATGAGCTATATGTTTTCCTGTATTTGTCTTCTGTTGTGATTGTTTGTTCTAGCATGAAAACGGAGCCTGCATAACCTGGCAGTTAGGGGACTTCAACAAATCATAAATCCTGTCTACTTATTCCAAGGTGAATACTGCAGTAGAAGCGCCATTTGATACAAGCCAGAATGGTGTTGGGTTAACTGCATTGGTTCACACTGTGCTGTGTGTGGGGGGCTTGGAGACATCATCCCAGGTTTAGCATCCACACTTATGTGCACTATGACCAAAAGTAGAAACAGTACAGTGCTGATTCTGTTTTAGATTTTCACAGTGTGTCCTGGTACAGGGATTAGTTGAAACAGGAGGCTGTTACTGAAATGCTGCAGAAAAGCCTGTAAAGCTTGCAGCAGCAGTGAGATGTTAAGGAAAAAGCATTGAGTAAGATTTAACCAGGATGATGAGATGACAAATGGCACCTAAGTCAAAGGATATTTGGAAATTTTAAAAGTTGACGATAGATGTAGCACATTTTGGGGGGACTGGATTCCTGCATGCCCTTGGCAAGTGAAGTTCAGTGCCTTGAACAGGATGTCATGATTAGGAAAATGATGGCTATGTAAACTATCTTCGTGATGTTAAAGAGATAAAGGGGATGTTGCCTATTCAGTCATTGGGAGGACTGGCATGAGGCAGTTTGATTGGAGCACAGTAACTAGGTACACAGGTAGTTTTTAAATATCTGAAATTTGTTGCATTCTTTTAATTAAATGGACAGAATGAAAATGAGTGTTACTGAAATGAATTTCTTTGAGAGTACTTTTTATTCTATTAATCAAGATTAAGAGTGGCACATTGATTATTTATGATGGGAATGTACTACTTATCATCTTATGCTATATTTAATTGATTAAACATGTACATGTTTGTCCGAATAATTTAAAGAGACAGTTATGGTCCCTCAGGGCATGATAGTATATTATTGATGTTCAGTAGTCATTTTCCCCATAGGCTTAGTTTGGCATAAGAGTTCCATCACACCAGGTTCTACTCAGATTGGCATTTTGAAGATTCCTCATAAACATAATGCTAAAAACAATGCCTACATATTGTATTTATAACCTTTGAGTTTGTATATCTTTAGGAAAACACTGTCAGTACTCAAATTGTCTGTAAATGATTTTCACTTAATACTATTTCTATGGGCTATTATTAAAAAGGGATTCTTGTAGCTTTAAAGTTCTATTTTTTCATTTCTAAAGTAAGAAGCTTGAATTAAGTGAGACCTAAAGGTAGTTTGGGGTTTGTCGTCTGTAGAATATATTCTCCTAAATGTGAATTAGCCCTGTTAACTAATCTATGTAAAGTGAGATTACATCTTTTGGTGAGACTGTTTTTTAAACGCCTACAGTATTAGGCCAACGTTTATTGACCAAATGCTAGAGCAGTGTTATCTCAACGTGATACCTCCAGTGTGACAGCAGGCCCAGCGTCACCTGGGAACTTATTAGGAATGCAGATTCTCAAGCCTGTTCCAGACTTCCTGAGTCACAACCTCTGAGTTTGGGGTGGGTCAATTTGTCTTTTAACAAGCCTTCCGGGTGACTGTGAAGCTGCTAGAGGTTGAGAACGACTGTGCTGGGCAGGTCTTTGGTTAAATGTCATAAAAATTGTTTTTACTATAATGTATAGGTCCTTTATATGTTATTAAGTATATTTCAAAGATACGTTACATAACTTATTTTCTGTATACCTGGTGGCCCAGATTTCCCAGTGTGAGCAGTACCTGTTTTAAAGATTTATGCATTTATTTAGTACATCTTTAAGCCTAAATTTGTTCCTAAGGAGCTTTATTTTCCAACAGTTTCATTTTAGCTTTCAAAGGACAGAATGAAAATGAGTGTTACTGAAATGAATTTCTTGAGAGTACTTTTTATTCTATTAATCAAGATTAAGAGTGGCACATTGATTATTTATGATGGGAATGTACTACTTATCATCTTATGCTATATTTAATTGATTAAACATGTACATGTTTGTCCGAATAATTTAAAGAGACAGTTATGGTCCCTCAGGGCATGATAGTATATTATTGATGTTCAGTAGTCATTTTCCCCATAGGCTTAGTTTGGCATAAGAGTTCCATCACACCAGGTTCTACTCAGATTGGCATTTTGAAGATTCCTCATAAACATAATGCTAAAAACAATGCCTACATATTGTATTTATAACCTTTGAGTTTGTATATCTTTAGGAAAACACTGTCAGTACTCAAATTGTCTGTAAATGATTTTCACTTAATACTATTTCTATGGGCTATTATTAAAAAGGGATTCTTGTAGCTTTAAAGTTCTATTTTTTCATTTCTAAAGTAAGAAGCTTGAATTAAGTGAGACCTAAAGGTAGTTTGGGGTTTGTCGTCTGTAGAATATATTCTCCTAAATGTGAATTAGCCCTGTTAACTAATCTATGTAAAGTGAGATTACATCTTTTGGTGAGACTGTTTTTTAAACGCCTACAGTATTAGGCCAACGTTTATTGACCAAATGCTAGAGCAGTGTTATCTCAACGTGATACCTCCAGTGTGACAGCAGGCCCAGCGTCACCTGGGAACTTATTGGGAATGCAGATTCTCAAGCCTGTTCCAGACTTCCTGAGTCACAACCTCTGAGTTTGGGGTGGGTCAATTTGTCTTTTAACAAGCCTTCCGGGTGACTGTGAAGCTGCTAGAGGTTGAGAACGACTGTGCTGGGCAGGTCTTTGGTTAAATGTCATAAAAATTGTTTTTACTATAATGTATAGGTCCTTTATATGTTATTAAGTATATTTCAAAGATACGTTACATAACTTATTTTCTGTATACCTGGTGGCCCAGATTTCCCAGTGTGAGCAGTACCTGTTTTAAAGATTTATGCATTTATTTAGTACATCTTTAAGCCTAAATTTGTTCCTAAGGAGCTTTATTTTCCAACAGTTTCATTTTAGCTTTCAAAAGACATAGCATGATGGGAAAAACCCTAAGGGGCCTGCCTCTCTCTCTTCCGCTGGTGCACTGTGTGACTTGGCCTATGCCACTGGCCCACTCTGTTTAGTTTTCCTTTGTAAAATGATAGGTTAGTCTTAAGGGCTTCTCAGTTCAGCACAACTGACATCCTGAGTTGGTTATTCTTCGTGGCAGGGGGCGTCCTGTACGTCATTTAATGTGGAATAGCCCACTTAGTCTCTACCCAAAAGGTGCCATTAACAACCCCCAGTTATGACAATCAAAAGTGTTTACACACATACACGCTTTCTCTCCTGAGGGCAAAACTGCCTTTCCCATCCTAGTCATCTCCTCCCTGTGTTTGAGAACTATTGTTAACTCCTCTACATAAAGTTCTATTAAACTAAACAATAAAACAATGTGTAATGTTATCTTTTGGAGTAGGTAGGTTAAAAATCCCAAATGAATAAATAGAGATAGGTCTTACTCATATAACCCAGCTCTAAGCTCTTTGTCTCCGTTAAGATCTAGGCATACTTTTCTCAAATACCTACCAATTCCAGAGTCTGTGGAAGTCCACAACCTTTCTGGAACTTGTTAGGGACTTAAAACGTTAATCCCTCCTCTATGTCCCAGAGTCCTGACTCCATGTAAACTCATGACTAAAAAAGTGACCCAGATTCCTTCTGTCACTAGTTTCTGCCAGGGATTTAGACATAGCAATCATCTTTGGACTTTTTAATAGATTTTACTAAGGATTTTGGCTCTTCCCCTCAGTCTCTTTCTTTTACCATCTCTGCTCCTCACCCTCTCGTTGCAAGAGGTTCTGAGATGAGAGCTTCAAATTCTTCTCTTTCTAGCATACATGACAGTCCAGCTTTCCACATCTCTTACCTCTGAATGTAAAGGCCCAAACCCATCAAAGGGCTTAGACATTCAGTTTAGGACTCTCAGTATAGGACTTATCAGACATTTACAAGGACCTTCAGTTTAGGACTATTTCCCTTTCACGGAAGGTAGCTGAGGGTCGTGTTTTGTAATCACAAAATCATAAATCATGGGCCTGGAACAGATATTGAACCTAAGTTCATTTGTACGTCTTTAGAAATCATACTGAATGATAGTTCTTGACCCATAGAATATTTGCATGCCAGAGTTTCAGAATTTTAAATTATATCTGCCCATGAGTAGTTACAGCAAACAGTTCAGCAATCAGTCCAGACGTTTTCTAGGGCTGAATGCATGGTGGAAATAGATAAACATCACCCCCCCAACACACACACACATTTTTCCCCAAGAGTTGGAAATCTTTTCAGTAAGATATACTAAAATTCAAATTGTGTTATGTTAAGATATCTGAAATTAATGAATTTCGTTTAAGATGTAAATATAAAAAAAGTGCCAGGTAGATAGGTTTTGATGAATCAAAATAATAGCTTCTAATAGAATGATTATTTCTGTGTTTCCAAGTAGTTTTATAGACATGATCCTTTCTAAGACTCACAGCAACCCTATGTATAATCCCATCATTTTATAGTTAAAACCTCTATCTCCAGATGCCAAATCTACCTCTTTCTATTGTTCTTAAACTTAATAGTATACATAGTTTGAACATATTGATGAATATAGTTTCTAAGTATTTTTTGATAAAGACCTATTACAAGAATCTTCCTGCTCCAAAGGCACTCAAAGTATAAAGTCTGATATGTGGTACTAATTCTTTACTTTGGTTTCTAGGACTAATACATTTTCCCTAACTTACCATACATCTGTTTGTTCACTATACTTAGTTAATTGCTCTTCATATGTATTGCTGAAGTCTTCATGGAATGATTTCAACAATTATATTAGTCATAGTCACATATATTCACCCTCTCGTTGCAAGAGGTTCTGAGATGAGAGCTTCAAATTCTTCTCTTTCTAGCATACATGACAGTCCAGCTTTCCACATCTCTTACCTCTGAATGTAAAGGCCCAAACCCATCAAAGGGCTTAGATTCATTTGCTCTAACCCATTCAGTTTAGGACTCTCAGTATAGGACTTATCAGACATTTACAAGGACCTTCAGTTTAGGACTATTTCCCTTTCACGGAAGGTAGCTGAGGGTCGTGTTTTGTAATCACAAAATCATAAATCATGGGCCTGGAACAGATATTGAACCTAAGTTCATTTGTACGTCTTTAGAAATCATACTGAATGATAGTTCTTGACCCATAGAATATTTGCATGCCAGAGTTTCAGAATTTTAAATTATATCTGCCCATGAGTAGTTACAGCAAACAGTTCAGCAATCAGTCCAGACGTTTTCTAGGGCTGAATGCATGGTGGAAATAGATAAACATCACCCCCCCAACACACACACACATTTTTCCCCAAGAGTTGGAAATCTTTTCAGTAAGATATACTAAAATTCAAATTGTGTTATGTTAAGATATCTGAAATTAATGAATTTCGTTTAAGATGTAAATATAAAAAAAGTGCCAGGTAGATAGGTTTTGATGAATCAAAATAATAGCTTCTAATAGAATGATTATTTCTGTGTTTCCAAGTAGTTTTATAGACATGATCCTTTCTAAGACTCACAGCAACCCTATGTATAATCCCATCATTTTATAGTTAAAACCTCTATCTCCAGATGCCAAATCTACCTCTTTCTATTGTTCTTAAACTTAATAGTATACATAGTTTGAACATATTGATGAATATAGTTTCTAAGTATTTTTTGATAAAGACCTATTACAAGAATCTTCCTGCTCCAAAGGCACTCAAAGTATAAAGTCTGATATGTGGTACTAATTCTTTACTTTGGTTTCTAGGACTAATACATTTTCCCTAACTTACCATACATCTGTTTGTTCACTATACTTAGTTAATTGCTCTTCATATGTATTGCTGAAGTCTTCATGGAATGATTTCAACAATTATATTAGTCATAGTCACATATATTATGTCACTTAATGCTCTCAAAATCTCTAAAATGATGGCATTCCTACCCCTCTAAATAGATGACATTGAATTCAATTTAGCCTAAACTTGAACTTTAGCAGAATTACTGCATGGACCCTGCCATCGGCCCTGTCTTCACAAGACAAAGTGGAGCTACAGCAACACATCCCCTCTGTTCACTATAGTGCCCCAGCGCATGGAACAGAGTTTATAGTGAGTTCCAGTACACGTTTCTTGAATGAATGACGAATAATTATTGTTGCTACCTAGTTTCTTTATATTTTGGACTTTACATAACTCTATTCCCTCAAGTCCGTTAAATAGAAACTCGCAAATAAGATCTAGAAGGAAAAAATCAAATTCCAAAAGGGGAAAAATGGTTCATTTATGACTGTAATACATTTGCAAATTCGTATCACTTTCTTAAGTTACCATGAGCAAAAATCTTGGGGGCTTGATATACAGAGTTTCTCAGCCATATACAACATGAAAAGTTATTCACATCATCAAATATAAATTCTTTTAAATGACTGGTTTCCCAACAGCATAATCACATAGTCACTTCCAGCTTTGTTTGATCTTAAAATAAATACCTGATTGTTACAGAGGGCCTGTTTGGGTTCCCTGAGTCACACATCAAATTCCCATTGACTGTCTATTTTTCTGTGTTTCCAAGTTTATAGCAATCCTTTCTAAGACTCACAGCAACCCTATGTATAATCCCATCATTTTATAGTTAAAACCTCTATCTCCAGATGCCAAATCTACCTCTTTCTATTGTTCTTAAACTTAATAGTATACATAGTTTGAACATATTGATGAATATAGTTTCTAAGTATTTTTTGATAAAGACCTATTACAAGAATCTTCCTGCTCCAAAGGCACTCAAAGTATAAAGTCTGATATGTGGTACTAATTCTTTACTTTGGTTTCTAGGACTAATACATTTTCCCTAACTTACCATACATCTGTTTGTTCACTATACTTAGTTAATTGCTCTTCATATGTATTGCTGAAGTCTTCATGGAATGATTTCAACAATTATATTAGTCATAGTCACATATATTATGTCACTTAATGCTCTCAAAATCTCTAAAATGATGGCATTCCTACCCTCTAAATAGATGACATTGAATTCAATTTAGCCTAAACTTGAACTTTAGCAGAATTACTGCATGGACCCTGCCATCGGCCCTGTCTTCACAAGACAAAGTGGAGCTACAGCAACACATCCCCTCTGTTCACTATAGTGCCCCAGCGCATGGAACAGAGTTTATAGTGAGTTCCAGTACACGTTTCTTGAATGAATGACGAATAATTATTGTTGCTACCTAGTTTCTTTATATTTTGGACTTTACATAACTCTATTCCCTCAAGTCCGTTAAATAGAAACTCGCAAATAAGATCTAGAAGGAAAAAATCAAATTCCAAAAGGGAAAAGTGGTTCATTTATGACTGTAATACATTTGCAAATTCGTATCACTTTCTTAAGTTACCATGAGCAAAAATCTTGGGGGCTTGATATACAGAGTTTCTCAGCCATATACAACATGAAAAGTTATTCACATCATCAAATATAAATTCTTTTAAATGACTGGTTTCCCAACAGCATAATCACATAGTCACTTCCAGCTTTGTTTGATCTTAAAATAAATACCTGATTGTTACAGAGGGCCTGTTTGGGTTCCCTGAGTCACACATCAAATTCCCATTGACTGTCTATTTTACATATGGTAATATAAATTTCCATGTTGCTCTCCCCTATACCTCACCCTCTCCTCTCTATACCACCCCGTCCATCAGTCTGCTCACTATGTATGTTTCTCTGTTGCTGCCTTGCAAATAAATTCATCAGCACCATCTTTCTATATCCTATATATGTGTTTGTATACACTATTTATCTTTATCTTTCTGATTTACTTCACTCTCTACAATAGCTCTGGGTCCATCCACCTCATTAGAACTGACTCAAATGTGTTCCTTTTTATGACTGAGTAATATTCCTTTGTATATAGGTACCACAGTGTCTTTATCCATTCATCCATCAATGGACACTTAGGTTGCTTCTATTTTCTAGCTATTGTAAATAGTGCTGCAATGAACATTGGGGTACGTTTTTTTTTCAATTTTAGTTTCCTTAGGGTATATACCTGGTAGTGAGATTACTGGGTCATATGGTGGTTCTATTCCTAGTTTTTTAAGGCATCTTCCTTTCATAGTGGTTGTATCAATTTATATTCCCTCCAACAGTGTGCAAGAGGGTTCCCTTTTCCCCACATCCTCTCCAGCATTTATTCTTTGTACACTTTTTGATGATAGCCATTCTGACTGGTGCAAGGTGATATCTCATTGTAGCTTTGATTTGCATTTCCCTAATAATGAACATCTCTTCATGTGTTTGTTAGAGAGCTGTATGTCTTCCTTGGAGAAATATCTGTTTAGGTCTTTTCCCCACTTTTTTTTTTTTTAAACATTTATTTATTGATTTATTTTGAGGGGGTGGGGTGGAGAAGGAGGGGGGGCAGGTGGGCCGCTTCTATTGGTCTTTCATTTGTCTATTCTTCATCCATCTTTGTTCTTTGGCCCGTGTGGGCCTCCCATCACGGTGGCCTCTGCTGTCGCAGAGCACTGGCTCTGGGCACATGCGCTCCAGAGCTCCGGCTCGGTAATTGGACACATGGGTCCAGTGGCACGTGGGATCTTCCCAGGCCAGGGATCAAACCAGTGCCCCTTGCACTGCAAGGCGGTGTCCTTACCACTGGACCACCAGGGAAGCCCTTTTCCCCACTTTTTGATTGAGCTGTTTGGAGGGGTGCATGGGAAGGGAAATGGGAGACAATTTCAAGAGGAAGGGGCATATGTATACCTATGGTCTATTCATGTTGATATTTGGCAGAAAACAACAAAATTCTGTAAAGCAGTAGCCTTCAGTTTTTAAAACAAAAAGAAAAAAATGCCCAAGAAGAACCTAACAGACCTTTTATACCCTTTTAGAATATTAATTCAGTGGAAAATTATTTATTAATAGAGAATAATTTAAATACACAGTAAATAAAATAAATTTCAAATGAACTAGTAGTATTTGTGAAATACATTTTTTTTTCTGAAGCTGTAACTTAGCTCAATATTAATCCTTTGTTGAGAGTGGAAGTGCTCAACCTACGCCCAACCCTGGTAGAATTACGGGTATAAAAGTCTTGTCAGACAGTCCCGTTTCTTATCACTGGTTATCTCTGTGACCATAAGCAATTTATGTAACCTCTCTGAAAACCCCTTTAGGTACCAGGTGAGAATGATACTGCCGCCTTGACAGAATTTAAAAGAGATAACTTATGTCCAGTGGCTAGTTGCAGTATCTTTTACATATAAAACATGTTCATAAAATAATTATAATAATATTTGGCATCAGACACTGTCAAATGTATGCCCAGGAGTCCTCCTAGTATCCTCTGAGCAATGAGGACATTTATATCAATATCAGGACGTGGGACTCAAAGGATGTTAGATTCAAGGACCAATATTCAAAGAGCTGAGGTTATCAGGAACTGGAGATTAGGTGGGCTAAGGCTAACCAAGGATGGATGGTTACCAGGACTCCCACCCTGCCCCTAGAGAGATAGTCTTAAATATGCAGCATCCTAAAATAACTAGAGTAACCCTCTATACAGTATTTTAACTTACTTTTTCTAATATGTCAGCCACTATTCTTAAAAAATTATATCAGGGTAATAATTTATTATATTGTTCAGTTGTGTCCACCTCTTTGTGACCCCCTGTACTGCAGCACGAATGGCCTCCTCATCCCTCACTATCTCCCTGAGTCTGCTCAAACTCATGTAATTATATTGCATATAATATATAGGTGTTACAACTGATTCACATATAATTACATATGATTTAATTATAATAGCTATATAATTTGTATAATTATATTATCAGGATTATAATCCTTTGAGAGAGCTAAAAGGCTTAAGAAATATAGAAATTGTTCTTGGGGGTAGCAGGAGCAACTATTGGTAGAAAATAACTCTGACTGGGAAAGGAATTTAAAATTATACTGATTAATTTATTTTGAGAAGCGATTTGGCCCTAAAGATGAAGCCAAATAAACTTCTACCAAGCTAAGTTAAATTCTTTGACAACTGGAAGCCTAAATTAAATAATTCCTCAGATTTTATTCTAATTCTAATATTCTGAGTTATGAGTTTTAGCTCTGGAGTATGATCATCCAAATATCAACCAAATCCAAGGTGATTAGATTTAATAGACCCACTTCATATGCCCATTGATAAGTTAAAAACATAAGTGACTCAGTATTGGTGCTTTAATAATTTATCTTACAACGTATCATTAGTCATACAGGTATCATGATCTGGAACTTGCCTGATGATAAATATGCTGATTTGTGAAAAATTGATCCTTATTTTTTTAAAATGAAGTTATAGTTCTCTGATAAAGTGGCAGATAGTATATATAGGGAGGTGGTTTAGTCGCTCAGTCGTTTCCAACTCTTGTGACCCCATAGACTGGGGCCCGCCAGGCTGCTCTGTCCATGGAATTTCCCAGGCGAGAATACTAGAGTGGGTTGCCATTTCCTTCTCCAGGGGATCTTCCGAACCCAGGGACTGAACTCTGATCTCTTATGTCTTCTGCATTGCAGGCAGTTTCTTTACCAACTAAATCATGAAGGAAGCCCCAGATACAGTGTCATCGTGTTAATTTTTTATGTCTAACAAGTGAAGCAGTGAAATAGGAAGGGCCTCTATCCACTACTTGGTCTAAGGTAGAATTCCTGCTTCCCAAGAAAAGAGATGCAATCGTATGTGATTTGTGTGAGTTTGTGAATGGATTTCTAAAGGTCAGAACTGCTTAGGAATGTGTGAAAGATGTTAATCTTCTGGAGAAACATGGCAGCACCTAGTCCCAAAGACTTGCATACATTATGGATTGCTTTGCTTTGCTCTTAGTAAAGTCAGTGGCTTTCTGCATTTGAACACTAAAGGAAGATGTTAGCAAGAAGCCTTTAGGGGAATTGGAACTATATGTTTGCTTATGTTAAATCATGGTAAAATTCAGTTTTATTCCGTAGAGTTGTCTTCATAAACATCAGCTATTTCCTTTAGCTTAAAGAAGTCTTGTAAAAAAAAAAAGTCTAATTAAATTTCTTCAATAATTAGACAAGTGATATGTTTAATTCAAAGATACATTTAAAAATGGCAAACTGGTGTTTGGGTTCCAATAAGTAATTAAGCATATTTTTTTTAGCACTAGCTTTAGCTTGACTCATCTTTGCAAAGGATGAAACATGAAACAAATCAGGTGAAAACCAAGATAATGTTTAACTGACTTAAGAGAATTAGAAAGAGCACATGTAAGCATAGAAGAGAATCCAGCACAGTAACTTAATTTTTCATAACTGTTCATGCATTTCCTTAATTTACATGGATACTTCTTTTCTCTCTTTAATCTCTTATAGCAGTAGATCTAGACACAATGCTTCAAATATTGTGATCTTTGATCTTACTTCAAGAGCCAGAGATTTATGAAGCCTTTATGTATTTAGAGAAAGAGGCATAAAGCTTAGGTATGCAAAACATTAAATCGTGTTTTCATATATAAAAGATAAGTGCCATATGCCTAAAGGAACAGGCAATATATTTTTAGATTATATTTTAGCTTTTCAAAGAAATTATATAGTTTCAGGGCCATTTGCTTCCTGAATATTTCCTAGGACCCTCCCTTTTTGGGTCTGCATTTCTGAAAGCTTGTCAGTGTTCTACTCTGAATACCTGATTCTCATGCCATTGAACTTGAACGCTTTGTGGTTAATATTTAAGATCAGTATGTAGAGTGTGTACACTGAAAGACAGTCACTTTCTTTATCCTTTGCTAAAGCCAGTGTTGGTTAGTCCATCACCTTCTTAAACAGTAACTGCAGTCATACACTCCATCGCATCTACTCTCTGTCAAAACATGAGTGAAAATCAATTGTGGCATATCTAGAAATACTCCCCTCACTTCCATTTTACTTCTTAGGTGCTGATGCAACTACTCAATATTAATTTCCTTCATAGTTAGGCAGTGGAAAAAATTGAACAGACTTTTGTGGGGTAAAACTAGCTAGGTGACTTTGGTCAAGTTACATACTTTCTCTTGATGTTATTCTTTATCTATGAAGAAACATTCCTCATCTGAGTAAACTCTTAAGTACTTCCAGCTTCATACTTCCTCAAAATTATTGACTCTGTAGAGCAGTGGTGAAGATTTATTTCAGTTGACATTCTGCTTTATGAAGTTTGAAAATGTTATTTTATCCTACTTGTAAATGGTAGTGGAGTTTCATTCTGGAATTTTGATTCATCAGATGCTGTCAGTTCACCTTCTGAAAATACCTCCATTCAATCATAGGTAATCAGATATGTTTGGGAAATAAAATAATATGTAAGGCATAGTTCTTACTCTCTGAGAGATTATGGGGTGGGATCATACAATGAAGAAGTACACAGATAAAAGAGGAGGAGGGGATGTGGGCAGAGAAGAGGAGGAATCCAAGTAGAGGGAAGGAAGGAAGCAGAGTATTGAAGATGTGATTGCTCCTGGCTTATTTTGGGAAAGGCAGAGAGTTTTTTGTTATGAAAAATGACATTGAGGTTGTCCTCAGTAAATATTGATAGCATGCTCTTATGCTTTAACTGAAGAAAAAAAGCCCCAAAATAAACCAGGTCCTGAAATAATAAAGGATTCAAACTTGAAATTTATATGGAACATTCTATGTTCCATATAAATTTGGAGTGATTTTTTAAATTGGCATATAACATTGTATTTGTTTTGGGTATAAATATAATTATTTGATATATGCAATGATAAAGTTATTTTTAAAAGTGTTTGTTGGGTGGTTGTATAATAGAGGAAGAATAATGTGAAATGATAAAAATAGTTTTGTAATTTAATACCCATCTTGAAGCAATATTGCAAGGCTGATCTCAGCAGGCATTTTGCATTTATGTATTTAACTCTCCTTTGAGGAGTCAGGTTTGTATTACCATGTCTTGTCCACAAAATATGTTTATTTAGCATGGGAATACCATTATTTGCTTCTCCAACACTAATGGCTACCTATGTGACTGAAAGGAAATTGCAGTGAATATTCCAACAAGAAGTAACTGCAGCCCTGGGAATGGTCCTCTGTGGATTTATGATTAAATTCTGACTTTCATGGCTTTGGATGGAAGAGCATAGGAGGCACGGAGAGTCCAGTGATAATGGGAATGGGGCGTGAGAAGGCATGGCGATCTGCAGGAATCTGAGGATCTCCGTCGTTACCCGCCCTCTCTTTCTCAGGGTGAAACACAGCACTGTGGTGAGCTAAGAAAACCCCCTGCAGTTCGTTCTCCACTACCAGAGGGAGTGTTGGGAGTAACTTTAATGATGTTTTAGAAACTTTTAGTAAAATTTTATGTGCCCAAAAGCACATGCTTAAGAAACATCTTAGAATAAAACTAGTAAGAAAAATAATTACAGTTATATAAGCTCAATATATTGTAGGTGATTTTAAAAAATGGTGTCTATGAATGGGAGATCACAAGCCCATATAACTTTGATTCAGTAGATTCAAGTGGGCGACCTCAAATATTTTGGTATCATATTTGAAAAAAGAGCTGATTTCTTTTCTTTTTTTTTTTTTGGTGGGACATATGGGCTTCACAATGGTTTTAAACGCTTACCTTCTGGTACCTACAAAATATTCTGAAATCAAAAGACCAATTGTGCGCTCTTAAGAAATTGTAGCTTAAAATTTGCTGAAAGATCAGTTCTAGTCTTCCTAAAAGATGGTTCTTAATTATAGTTTATTTATTTATCTAATAGTCAGTAAATCCTGTATTTATTTCTGGCTCATTTTCAAAAGTATAATTTAACCTGAAAAGTAAAGATAAGAGTTCATTATTTTCTGCTAGGAAGCGATTTCTGTTTATAAAATAGTGACTGCTAAAGGCACTGTGTTAGTGAACACTGGGAAGAGAGAGCAAAGACTTGGTAAATCTTTGCAGAATGCTGCATGTTCAAAAAAAAAGGACTAGGAAACTCATATCTATAAAAGCAAAGCCCTGGGTGGAAAATGATGTTAACCATGGGATCACACCAGTAACTGTGCTTTGCTGAGTTCCATTTTCAGTCTCTGGGAGAAAGCCAGGATTGGAAGCCGGCTAATAACATAGTGGTTCTGTGGATTTAGAATCATAAAGTCATATTCTGACTCTGGTATTTTCTCCTGACTATTCATTGGCCAACAAGAAGTAACTGCAGCCCTGGGAATGGTCCTCTGTGGATTTATGATTAAATTCTGACTTTCATGGCTTTGGATGGAAGAGCATAGGAGGCACGGAGAGTCCAGTGATAATGGGAATGGGGCGTGAGAAGGCATGGCGATCTGCAGGAATCTGAGGATCTCCGTCGTTACCCGCCCTCTCTTTCTCAGGGTGAAACACAGCACTGTGGTGAGCTAAGAAAACCCCCTGCAGTTCGTTCTCCACTACCAGAGGGAGTGTTGGGAGTAACTTTAATGATGTTTTAGAAACTTTTAGTAAAATTTTATGTGCCCAAAAGCACATGCTTAAGAAACATCTTAGAATAAAACTAGTAAGAAAAATAATTACAGTTATATAAGCTCAATATATTGTAGGTGATTTTAAAAAATGGTGTCTATGAATGGGAGATCACAAGCCCATATAACTTTGATTCAGTAGATTCAAGTGGGCGACCTCAAATATTTTGGTATCATATTTGAAAAAAGAGCTGATTTCTTTTCTTTTTTTTTTTTTGGTGGGACATATGGGCTTCACAATGGTTTTAAACGCTTACCTTCTGGTACCTACAAAATATTCTGAAATCAAAAGACCAATTGTGCGCTCTTAAGAAATTGTAGCTTAAAATTTGCTGAAAGATCAGTTCTAGTCTTCCTAAAAGATGGTTCTTAATTATAGTTTATTTATTTATCTAATAGTCAGTAAATCCTGTATTTATTTCTGGCTCATTTTCAAAAGTATAATTTAACCTGAAAAGTAAAGATAAGAGTTCATTATTTTCTGCTAGGAAGCGATTTCTGTTTATAAAATAGTGACTGCTAAAGGCACTGTGTTAGTGAACACTGGGAAGAGAGAGCAAAGACTTGGTAAATCTTTGCAGAATGCTGCATGTTCAAAAAAAAAGGACTAGGAAACTCATATCTATAAAAGCAAAGCCCTGGAGTGGAAAATGATGTTAACCATGGGATCACACCAGTAACTGTGCTTTGCTGAGTTCCATTTTTCAGTCTCTGGGGAGAAAGCCAGGATTGGAAGCCGGCTAATAACATAGTGGTTCTGTGGATTTAGAATCATAAAGTCATATTCTGACTCTGGTATTTTCTCCCTGTGTTGGAATCGCTCACTCACTCCATCAGACGGCCTGTGTGGTGTAACCACCACATCTTTGGGGACACCATTCCAAGGTCAGACCAGGTTCACCTCCAGACACCAGCATCCGGATTCCTTTCTTTGAATAAGGAACCGAGCTCCGTGAGCCTAGACATCCCTCCAAATTGCAGCACAATCTAGAAGCACTTTCTGCATTAAAAGCCAAAGGTCATTTATAACTCTGTGTACAGGAATCCAAAATTCAAAACATAATGATTTGACCATGATTTAAGGATATTTTGGCCAAAGATCAAGGGCAATCTCCTTCCTGCCAGTCTCCAAGTTAATTAAGTGAAGTAACTGTTATTGTAAGGCAGCTAACTAACAGGTTCAAAATTCCAAGAGCTGGGCATTAGGCAGCATGTTTTGACAGCAAATTGCCTTTATTTTCTTTTTAAAAATAATAATTTTATTTATTTGTTTTGGCTGGGCATTAGGCAGCATGTTTTGACCACAAATTGCCTTTATTTTCTTTTTTAAAAATAATAAGTTTATGTATTTGTTTTTGGCTCTGTTGGGTCTTTGTTGCCATGAGGACTTTTCTCCTCAAGTTTCAGTGAGCGGCAGTTTCTCTAGTGGAAATGTATGGACTTCTCATTGTGTAGTTTCTCCTGTTGTGGAACACAGGCTCCATGGTGCACTGACTTCAGTATCTGTGGCATGCGGGCGTAGTAGCTTCAGCTCCCAGGCTCTAGAGCATGGGCTCTGTAGTTGTGACACACAGGTCTGGCTGCTCTGCTGCCTATGGGATCTTCCAGGGTCAGGGATTGAATCTGTGTGTCCTGCAATGGCAGGTGGCTTCTTTACCACTGAGCCATCAAGGAAGCCCTCCCTTGATTTTCTCTAAATAATATTCACTTATTGCACTGACTTTACAACCTTCCAATCTCAGCTCTCTCCTTGAACTCTTGCAGAGGTCTTATCTCAGCAGGCGATTCTCTAAGCTGTCTCAGCACTGACAGGTGAAAAGACATGGCAGGGCTTTTTCCACCTCAGTGACTCCTCTTTTCTCTTTTACCCCCAATATTTATTGACCATGGTGATGTCCCATTGCAGTACTCCCTTTCTGAGGTGAGCGCTGGGCAATGAACTGCCACCACTGGCCCTCAACAACGCTCTGCCAAAGGAACAATCCAATTCGTACGGCAGAGAAAATGCTTCAAAAACTAAAGGGTATCTTTGCTTTGTTAGGAATTCTCTCATAGGAAAGGCACATTCCAAGGCTCTTAGTTTAATAAGTCCATGTAGGCACAGGTTAAAGAAGTGTTGTCACGTGGGAAATGGCCTGTGCATTCTTTCCACCTTCTAAGATGAGACTGCATAACATCGCATAGAATGGCTAACATTCAGGGTGAGAAGAGAAGTAGGGAAATGACCTTCTCATTCTTTGAAACTGGAAACATAACAGTGGGAAAGAGGAAATTATTTCTAAAAAAATTGACTTCTTTCTGACTTACTTCACTCTGTTTAATAGGCTCTGGGTTCATTCATCTCATTAGAACTGACTCAAATGCATTCCTTTTTGTGGCTGAGTAATTGTATATTGTATTCCATTGTGTATTTTTTCCCACAGCTTTTTAATTTATTTTTATTCCATACAAATATTATTTACTACTATTTTTTTTTACAGGGTTTTGTTGTTTACTGAGCGGCAGTTTCTCTAGTGGAAATGTATGGACTTCTCATTGTGTAGTTTCTCCTGTTGTGGAACACAGGCTCCATGGTGCACTGACTTCAGTATCTGTGGCATGCGGGCGTAGTAGCTTCAGCTCCCAGGCTCTAGAGCATGGGCTCTGTAGTTGTGACACACAGGTCTGGCTGCTCTGCTGCCTATGGGATCTTCCAGGGTCAGGGATTGAATCTGTGTGTCCTGCAATGGCAGGTGGCTTCTTTACCACTGAGCCATCAAGGAAGCCCTCCCTTGATTTTCTCTAAATAATATTCACTTATTGCACTGACTTTACAACCTTCCAATCTCAGCTCTCTCCTTGAACTCTTGCAGAGGTCTTATCTCAGCAGGCGATTCTCTAAGCTGTCTCAGCACTGACAGGTGAAAAGACATGGCAGGGCTTTTTCCACCTCAGTGACTCCTCTTTTCTCTTTTACCCCCAATATTTATTGACCATGGTGATGTCCCATTGCAGTACTCCCTTTCTGAGGTGAGCGCTGGGCAATGAACTGCCACCACTGGCCCTCAACAACGCTCTGCCAAAGGAACAATCCAATTGACGGCAGAGAAAATGCTTCAAAAACTAAAGGGTATCTTTGCTTTGTTAGGAATTCTCTCATAGGAAAGGCACATTCCAAGGCTCTTAGTTTAATAAGTCCATGTAGGCACAGGTTAAAGAAGTGTTGTCACGTGGGAAATGGCCTGTGCATTCTTTCCACCTTCTAAGATGAGACTGCATAACATCGCATAGAATGGCTAACATTCAGGGTGAGAAGAGAAGTAGGGAAATGACCTTCTCATTCTTTGAAACTGGAAACATAACAGTGGGAAAGAGGAAATTATTTCTAAAAAAATTGACTTCTTTCTGACTTACTTCACTCTGTTTAATAGGCTCTGGGTTCATTCATCTCATTAGAACTGACTCAAATGCATTCCTTTTTGTGGCTGAGTAATTGTATATTGTATTCCATTGTGTATTTTTTCCCACAGCTTTTTAATTTATTTTTATTCCATACAAATATTATTTACTACTATTTTTTTTTACAGGGTTTTGTTGTTTACTGCCACACATCGACCCAAATCTGCCATAGGTATACGTAGGTCCAACCTCCTCCCAAATTTCTCCCACATCCCCCTCCCCATCCCCCACTCCAGGTTGCCACAGAGCCCCTGTGTGAGATCCCTTGGTCCCACAGCACACTCCCCTCCCTCACACCAATGTCCGCAAGACTGTTTTCTATGTCTACCTCTCCATTGCTCCTCTGCATATTCATTTATCAGTCCCATCTTTCTAGATTCCATACATGTGTCAGTATACAATATGTATCTTTCTCTCTGACATACCTCACTCTGTATAATAGCTTCTAGATTCATCCACCTCATTAGAACTGATTTGAGCACATTTCTCTTTATGGCTGAGTAATATTCCATTGTATACATGTACCACAGCTTCTTTATCCATTCATCTGTCAATGGACATCTAGGTTGCTTCCATGTTCTAGCTATTGTATATAGTGCTGCAATGGGTTACCTGTGCTTTTTTCAGTTTTGGTTTCCTCAGGGTATATGCCTAGTAGTGGGATTACTGGGTCATATGGTGGTTTTATTTCTAGTTTTTTAAGGAATCTTTATACTGTCTTCCATAGTGGCTGTATCAATTTATATTCCCACCAATAGTGCAAGAGGGTTCCCTTTTCTCCACACCCTCTCCAGCATTTGTTTGTAGACTGTTTTGATGATGGCTGTTCTAACTGGTGTGAGATCATATCTCATTATACTTTTTCTTTGCATTTCTTTAATAATAAGCAGTGTTGAACATCTTTTCATGTGTTTGTTGGCAACCTGCAACACATGGAATCTAGAAAGATGGTACTGATGAACGTATATGCAGGGCAGCAATGGAGAAACAGACATAGAGAACAGACTTATGGACATTGTGGAGAGGGAGGAGTGGGTGAGATGTATGAAAAGAGTAACATGGAGGAGGGAGCCAAGATGGCGGAGGAATGAGGGGAAGATTTCACCAGCTCCCCAACAGAATCACCAGAACTAATCAAGAAAAGAACCACCACCAACAAACCAGCCGCTAGACAACAGAAGAATTCCACAGGTCCGCGAGAATACAAGAGTGAATAGCCAGAAATTTCCCGGAGCTAGGGTTCTAAGAATCCTCTGTCCTATCCCCACACCGGACCGCACCGACGGAGAGCGCGCCAGCAAGTGCCCTAAAAGGGGGCCTAAGCAGAGCCTCGGGGGAGAAAGGGCAGCGCTCAGTGTGAAAACTCCAAGAATCCGCCCGGATCGCCGGCAGAAATTAAGACACTGCGAAGATAGGATACAGCAGGGCCGAGCAGAACGCGCTTGCTGCCTGGCGACCTCAGGCCGGACTGAACGAGACGGGAGAGCGCCCAGTGTGAGGATCGCAGCGCTTGGCCGCCGGGCGAAAATTGCGACTTTCCGCCTGGCACCGGGTGAGTTCAAACACTCCTAGTAGGGGACTGGCTGAAGGGGAAGTCGCCCGCAGATTGCTGACCAGGGACCGGGCTCGAGCGGGACGGGGAGACTTGTGCCTACCTTTGGGACTTGGAGGCGCAACTGGCAGTGCGCGCGCCAGTGGCGGAAGAACCCCTGCACCCCCATAGCTGCACCCCATAGCTACACCCAGCGGCGGAAGCCGGGAGTAGGGCAGGTATCACGCCCAACACGGGATTGCGCGCACCACTGTCCCCGCCCGACGGACTGGGATCAGCCGCGCCCCGCCCAACCCGGGACGGCGCTTGCCGCACCCCGCGCCCGACACCCTGGGATCAGCCCGCGCCCCCGCCCAACCCGGGACAGCGAGCGCACCGCGGCCCCCCGCCCAACGGACAGCGATCAGCCCGCCGTCCCCGCCAGCATCTGAGCTTGCAGACCGGGGCCATAAGGAAAAGGCTGCATCATCAAGACAACACCATCGAGAGCAGACTGGCTTCCAGACAGATGAGAGGATAAAAACCAGGGACAGTATTTAGCTTTTTTGTTTATCTGTTGTGGACGGTTCTGCTTATTCGTTTAATTGGTCAGGTTTGGGTTTGTTTTTTGTTTTTTTTTTCTCTCTCTCTCTCTTCGATCTCTTCTTATTAAGTTTCTCCTCGTATTTTTTTTTTGTAATTTTTAATTTTTTTGATTTATAATTATTAATTTTTTATTATCAATTTTTTTTTAATTTTAATTCTTGAACTTCCAATTTTCTTTCTTCTTTCCCCCTCCTTCCTCCCTCTATGTTCTAAATCTAAAACTTTCTCCTATATACCACTACCCCCTAGATAAATATTTCCGACCTTCCTGTCTCCACTATTCTCTCCCAGCTGCACTAAACAAAACAACACACTAATCTTGGCTACATAACCCTATAAAATCCTTCCAAGTTGAATCTATTCCTTCTCATTACCCATACATTTTCCACCTTCTCACTCCCAACACATGTCTTAGTTAAAAATTGCTTTCAATGACGAAATAGTCCAAGCTAGAACCCTACCAAAGATCTATTTTTCCAGGCACTATTCTAATTAACTCAGAGCTTAATGGGCAAGTATTATCTTTGATTGTGTCATTTACCAGGAAAATTTCCTATGCTTTATCACTGTAAAACTGGTTAGATGTGGTTATTGCTGTGTATGTATATATATCTTATGACTAGGTTAGAAAACATCTGCATGCTTTTATGACTGTCACCCATTAGGGACACACCTCTTGCCCCTCAGTTCCTAGTATTTGAACTAATATCACGGAACACTATAGCAAACCAGGCATAGAGCCTACATCTCCTGACCAATCATCAAACCAAGGATCCTCGAACTAGAAGCCCTGATTCCAAGACCCCACACTATCAAAGAACATACAACACTAGAGATGAAACGACAGAGAAACACTGCACAAATGAAGGACCAAGCTAGAGAATCACAGCCTCAAATGACAGAGGAGGAGATAGACAAATTATCTGAAAGAGAATTCAGAAAAACTATTCTAATGAGGATGCAAAACACAGAAAACAGAATATTAGAGGAAATTAGTGCATTGAGAAAAGACATGCAGGAAATGAAAAATAAGCAAATAGAGACCACCAACTCAATTGCTGAACTCAAAAATACGATAGAAGGCCTCAACAGTAGACTATCTGAGGCTGAAGAACGGATAAGCGTGCTGGAAGATAGACTGGTGGAAATAACTGGTGAGGAACAGAACAAAGCCGAAAGAATGAAAAGAACTGAGGAAAGCCTCAGGGACCTATGGGACAATATCAAACGCACCAACATTAGAATTATAGGAGTCCCAGAAGAAGAAGAAGGGAAGAAAGGTTACGAAAAATTCTTGAAGAGGTTATTGTAGAAAACTTCCCCAGCATGGGAAAGGAAATAGTCAGCCATGTCCAAGAAGCACAAAGAGTTCCATACAGGATAAACCCTAGAAGAAACACACCAAGGCACATTCTAATCAAACTAACACAGACTAAATATAAAGACAGATTACTAAAAGCAGCTAGAAGCAAACAACAAATAACATATAAAGGAAACCCCATACGTCTAACTGCGGATCTCTCAACAGAAACCCTGCAGGCCAGAAGAGAATGGCAGGACACATTTAAACGGCTAAAAGAGAATAATCTGCAACCACGAATTCTCTACCCAGTAAGAATCTCATTCAGAATCGATGGAGAAGTCAAAAGCTTCTCAGACAGACAAAAACTAAAAGAATTCTGTACCACAAAACCAGCCCTACAACAAGTGTTAAAGGGCCTGATATAGCCAATAAATACAAGAATAGAAGAAGTCCTACAAACCAAACCCCAGACTTCTAAGAAGATGACAATAGGAACATTCGTATCAATAATTACTTTGAATGTAAATGGATTAAATGCTCCAACCAAACGACACAGGTTGGCAGAATGGATCAAGAAACATGACCCATATATATGCTGTTTACAAGAGACCCACTTCAGACCTAGAGACATTCATAGACTGAAAGTGAAAGGCTGGAAAAAGATATTCCATGCAAATGGAAATCAAAAGAAAGCTGGAGTGGCAATCCTCATATCAGACAAAATAGATTTTAAAGTAAAGAAGATTCTAAGAGACAAGGCAGGTCATTACATCATGATTAAAGGATCCATCCAAGAGGAAGACATAACAGTCATGAACATCTATGCACCCAACACAGGGGCACCTCAATACATAAGACAGATACTTTCAGACTTAAAAGAAGAAATCAATAATAACACAATAATAGTAGGAGACTTTAACACTCCTCTCACACCAATGGATAGATCATCTAAACAGAAAATTAATAAAGAAACACAAGCCTTAAATGCCACACTAGAAAAGATGGACCTCATCGATATCTTTAGGACGTTCCATCCAAAAGCAGAAGAATACACTTTCTTCTCAAGTGCTCACGGAACATTCTCCAAGATAGACCACATCTTGGGCCACAAATCTAACCTCAGTCAATTCAAGAAAACTGAAATTATATCAACCATCTTCTCAGACCACAATGCAATGAGACTAGAGATCAACCACAGGAAAAAAGTCACTAAAAATACAAACACATGGCGATTAAACAACACTTACCTAAAAAACCAACTGATCACTGAGGAAATCAAAGAAGAAATTAAAAAATTCCTAGAAGAAAATGACAATGAATATACGACCGTGCAAAACTTATGGGACACTGCAAAAGCAGTCCTAAGGGGGAAATTTATAGCAATACAATCCCACCTCAAGAAACTAGGAAAATATGAAGCAGATGACCTAACCCTCCGCTTAAAACAATTGGAAAAAGAAGAACAGAAACGTCCCAAAGCCAGCAGAAGACGTGAAATTATAAAGACTAGAGCAGAAATAAATCAGAAAGAAATGAAAGAAACAAAAATAAAACAAAAAGCTGGTTCTTTGAAAAGGTAAACAAAATCGATAAGCCTCTGGCGAGACTCATCAAGAAAAAGAGGGAGAAGAACCAGATCAACAAAATCAAAAACGAAAAAGGAGAGATTACAACAGGTAATGCAGAAATCCAAAGGATTCTAAGAGACTATTATGAGCAACTCTATGGCAACAAACTGGACAACCTGGAAGAAATGGACAGTTTCTTGGGGAAGATCAATCTCCCAAGACTGAGCCAGGAAGAAACAGAAACTTTGAACAACCCAATCACAAGCTCAGAAATCGAATCTGTGATTAAAAATCTACCCCAAAATAAAAGCCCAGGACCAGATGGCTTCACAGCCGAATTCTACCAAACATTTAAAGAAGACCTAATGCCTGTCCTTCTAAAACTCTTTCAAAAAATTGCACAGGAAGGAAAACTTCCAAACACATTCTACGAGGCCACCATCACCCTGATACCCAAACCAGGCAAAGACAACACAAAAAAGGAAAATTACAGACCGATTTCTCTGATGAACTTAGATGCCAAGATTCTCAACAAAATCCTAGCAAACAGAATTCAACGACACATCAAAAAACTCATACATCATGATCAAGTCGGGTTCATCCCAGGCATGCAAGGCTTCTTTAACATCCGCAAATCAATCAATGTGATACACCATATTAACAAACTGAGAGACAAAAATCACATGATCATTTCAATAGATGCAGAAAAAGCCTTCGACAAAGTACAACATCCATTCATGATAAAAACTCTTCAGAAAATGGGCATAGAAGGAACCTATCTCAACATAGTGAAAGCCATCTATGAGAAGCCCACAGCGAACATTGTCCTCAATGGAGAAAAACTGAAAGCA